>JBAMCM010000266.1:0-600000 GCA_037075145.1 Scaptodrosophila latifasciaeformis | reverse complement strand
TGTTGTCTTTAATACACACACACACAAAAACACACACACATATGTGGATACCCCCGCTTGCAGGTTTTTCCACCCCTTTCTATGCCTTTGCTGGGCTTTCATAATTATTCTCGACTCTCAGATGATTTCTTCCCTGTTTGCGTTCTTGTTGTTGTTGTTGCTTTTAATTATTTATATTTTTAGGAAATTTCACACACACACACACACACTCACACAACATACACAGATACGCACACGATTCAAAAGAGCTTTGAGCAGCGCTCCCTGTTTTTTCGTAAGCACGCCAAAGTCTTTAGTAGTTTTTTGACTTGCTCGAGTGTGTGTGCGTGAGTATGTGAGTATGTGTGTGTGTGTGAAGGGTGAGTTTTATTTGCATACAGCTGCCAAAGTCTGAGTGACATGATAAAAGGGCAGAGAATAACCAACAGAGAGAGAGAGAGAGAGAGAGAGAGAGAGAGAGAGAGAGAGAGAGAGAGGGAAAGGGAGAGAGTGAGAGGCACCAAAGACTGAAAAGTTCTTTGCTCAAGCAGACAAACACACACATACACCTGCTTACTCACACACACAGCTACAAGTCAAGAAAATAAAAAGGAAAAACGAAAATTTATAAAAAAAAAAATGAAATATACCAAATCATCAAACCCTTTCATTATTTTTCGGGCGCTTTTATTAGCCATGTTAATTAAAAGACATGAAATGAAAATAATTAAAAAAAATAGATACACACACACATACACACACAGAGACTCATGCATACATTTATACTGCACACATCCAACTTCGTGGAAATGAATGGTTATATTGTATATGATATATTTTGATATGATAAAAAGCAGCTCTCTCCTTCTCCCAGTTGAACCAGGCAGAGCAAGAAGATGGTCAGAGGGAAGGAGGGGCGAAAATGTGGGGAAAAATTTTCAAGATTTTTACTGCCTTTCAGTTTTTTATATAATGAAAAAATATTCATATACGAATTAAATAAAGTTGGCATACAAGTTGAGGCAATTCTTTTCTCACTGGTTTGGTCCGGACGAATTTAAAATGAAGCCGAACGTTAAGCTCGGGCGCGGCCGAGTTTGGGATACCCTGTACCTAGTAGACGGAATTAAAAAAAAAAGGTGGCAACCCTAGTCGGGTGGTAGCCCTGGTCGCCTGCATTCACATAAAACCTCTGGTCTTAATATTCCTTTGAATCCAAAAACACATTGTTCACAATATTGCAAGCACGCCATCTATCGGACTGCTCATTCGGCAGTTTACCAGTTAGGCAAGGGGAATTAAAATCTTGACCCTCAAAATTTGTTTTTTGTATATCTCGAGTAAATATGGTCCAATTTTAGTCATGTTTGATATCAATCGAAAGATTTTTAGATTCCTAACAACTTTTCAGAAGCAACTAATACTTAAATCCGAAAGGTTTAGACATTATATGGCTTTGAAAAAATGAGGTGGTGGAAGGGGGGGCGGGGGGAGAAAAAAAATAAACTTGACCAGCGTACACACATAAGGAGTCCGAATCCCAAGTTTGGTTATCCTAGCTTTTATAGTCTCTAAGATCTAGGCGTACGCGCGGACAGACGGACAGACGGACAGACGGACGGACATGGCTATATCAATTTCTCTAGTCACCCTGATCATATTGTGGGTAACTTTGGGGGGTCTCCGACGTCTCCTTCTCTATGTTACATACATTTGCACAAACTTAATATACCCTTGTACCTTTTTAGGTACAGGGTATAAAAATTACTCAAATTATTCTGACATTCAGAGAAAAATATTAATACCAATTTTCTTAAGCCAATTGAAACTCTACTCGTAAAAATATCAAAACAAAGAGCTGGACATTATAGACCCCCCAGAAGATACCTCCAGATTGCTGAGCCATATCTTTATGACATTTGTCAGAAATGCCCGGGTTGGTTCACTATATTTTATACTGATCCTAGATATATCTCCGTCATTAATAAGGGGATATCATTCAGATTTAATACTTCTTTGGATACTACCTCGCATAAGACCCTTTATCACTATCATAAAGATGAAAATCACACCCAAAATTAACGAAAATCTTAGTCAATCATAGACTTGCTTGGAATGATATTAAAATTTTTATTTGAGTCGCTCTTCTATATTATTCCTTTTAGTAGGGCTTTAAAATTGACCAATCTCTTTCATATGACTTACTCTAGTTCTTATATTCGACTAAAGACTTCAAAGACATCATGGAAATATAAGCAAATCGAATATTTCTTTTGTATTTTTATATGGCAAATAAATATAGTCTTTCATTTTTACGTATAAATAGGATCCTCAAATGTTTGAAATATCTTTAACACAATCAAAGGAATGAAAGAAAATTTACTTAGTCCGAAGCTCTGAAGTTCTAAGTTGAAGTCTTGAAAACTCTGGAAAGAATGGATACCCTAGTCTAGTACAAGTTTGACTAGAATACCTAGAACTAACGAGTATCTAGAGACAGTGAATATTGGGTTGAATTTCTTTCAATATATGAAGGCTTTGATTTTCGTAATTTCATTGGTTTTTATTTAAGTCTTTAGTTATGGATAAATAAAGGTTAGGTTAGATTAGACTGGCTGAAAACCGCAGCGTTGGGAGTTGTGCTTGAGGTTGTAGAAGGTCCTTGCTAGTCCTGCATGGCAGATGACTGTCTTTGAATGGAGGAGCTGGGCAGTTGCAGGGAAGATGTTCCAGGGTCTCTTTTAGTCCTGGTTCTGCGACAGGACTGCTCTTCTGTAGCCAATTCTTTCAAGACTGAGCAGATATTTCTTGACTTAAAGAGGCAAACAAAAAATCTCTAAGTGAGCCCTATTCGATTTTATTGAAAAAAATAAAATTCTTCGTTTCGACAACCCTTTTTGAGATAATGAAAAATGTGTTTCTGACCAGTTCATTTCAGCTTCAAGTGGGGTCCCGCCCCCCTCCCCGCACAGACCTGAGATCTGAAGAGGTTGATGGCCTCTCCAGACCAGCAGAAACTCTTCCGCTCAAGCTCGTCAAATGTATCTCAAATTTCTATAATTCTAAAGGTGTTGCAAGCACTTCTCTTCCATCCCAGGAACAATCAAATTTCTCCCAATTCTGTCCATCCATCTCCCCCGTTTTGTCTTGAGTCTTAAGTGTGGCTAATAATGCTTAAAAAGCGCCTGCAACTAAAAACACACCAGAAATTCTACAAAAGCACAAAAGTCAAAGAAATTGCCAAGGAAGAAGGGGTAATGACAGGGGGATGGGGTGACGGGGGGGGGGGGAGAGTGGTGGCGACCCGTGCGACACTTTTAAGAAATTGCAAAGTTTTCCAACAACAACAACAACAACAGCGACAAAAACAAAAGAAACCGGCAAACCAGACGATCGCTTCGACTAGAAAAGCAACGGGTTGGACTCACTCAGGCGGGGAAGTATTTGGGCGATGGAGGGGGTGGGGGGATGGGTTGAGGCAAAGCGAATTGGTGGGTGAATTTTTGGTTGCCATTTGTCTGAACAATACTTTGATGCGATTTTGCGGATATTAGGTGTTAATTTTTCAAAGAGTGAAAACGCCAAGGTGCCGGAGGTGGCGGTGGAAGTGGAAGTGGAAGTGGAGGAGTACCAACAGAAATAAGAGCAACTCCTACACAATCAGGCCAGGCCAGCCCAGGCCAGGCAAGGCACTCATTTGTTGCCTTGGTGAATTGCCTTTTGTAATTTTAACTGCTTTTGGTTAACACTTTTACGCCTTGTCGACTGTTTCAACTTGTGTGCCAGCAAAGTACAAGACGAGTGGTCGGGGGCGGTGGGGTGGTGGTGGGTTGGTGTTGGTGTCAGACGTAATTCTAAGTGGCTGAAAGGGGGCGAGGCTGTTGGCATCGATATCTAACCAGGCAGCTGGCTAAATCATCGATACAGTGTAACCTGAGTGGGGGAGGTGTCGCCGACTTTTTGTTCTCCTTCTTTTTTTTTTCTTAGACAAATTTTTGTTTTTCTCACACTCTTTTCATAGATTTCTCAGTACTCTGAGCGCCCTCTGAGTGGGTGAGTTGCTTGCTTTCTTTGTTTTGTTACTTACTTTTTTGAAATGTCTTTTGTTATTTTGAATGTTGCGAGTGGCAGAAGTAAAAATTTTTAATTGCCCCCTCGGGTGGGCGGGCGCTCACTTCTCAGCTGAGCTAGGCTGGGTTCGGTTGGGTTGGATTGGGTTGGGTTGGGTTGGGGTTGGTTCATTGACTAGAGTATATTTGATATGGCTGATGGAGTTTGAGGACCACAACAAGCGCTGAGTTAGCGTTATTGCCCGAGTTGCCGGGCCAACTGGAGATGCGTGGAGGGGGTTGTACGCATTTATTGAGCATTTTAGACTTTCATCGATGCTTTCAGCAGAAATTATTTTTGCTCATTTTAATTATTATAACCGCTAAGTACAACAACGACAACAATGGCTAGGCATATTTTCACACACTCACACACACACACACACAAACACACAGACCAAGGCAGGCCGTAATTATGGCTGGGAGAAGGAGTCAAAAAGGAAAGGGTGAGTGTGAAAAGGGGTGGGGTGGAGGCAGTGAAAATGGTTTGAGGTTTGACTGGCTTTGAGGGGGGAGAGGGGGTGAGGTTTTGGCACCACAAACACAAATTTTAACGGTTACGAGCTTGGGTCGTTTCTGCAGCCACTCAAAGCCTTTGTTGTCCTTTCTTTCCAAGCTATTCTTCTTCTTCTTCTTAAACTTATTGTTGTTGCTATTGTGGCGAGAAGTCTGTCAATTGTTTTTGGCTAAGCATTTCTGCAATTTTGTGGCCAACCCAAAAAGATCTTTTGGAGATAGGAAATTCTTCTTCTTCTTTGAAATTTACTTCAAATCGAGTGAATTTTGGGATAACTGTCAAAATCAAAAAAAATATATATTAATATATATTCAGAGCTGAACACATACAGACATAAGTTCAAGTGAAAACGAATTCCCTAATATTGTGAAAAACCCAACTGAAACGCCGAACCGAGCCGAGCCGAGTGGAGCTGAGCTGAGCTGAGTCGAACCGAGCCAATTTGCAATTCCATCAAATTCTTCAATTCCCTGGAAAAAATAAAGAAGGAGGAAATTTGTGGGGCAGGTAAACAATGTGTGCATTGTTTTATTTCATGGTTATTGTTACAATTGTGGTGGTCATTGGAGTAATTGCCTATCTGATCATGTCCAAAGGATTTGGTTAAAATGTTGCCACTCGAGCCTAAATAAAAGTTTGGCTTATACAAATTTATTTTTATTTGTATTTTTTTTTTTTTAATTTCGTCTGAGAAAAAATAACTTTTTCATCTCAATTATTCGTAGGTAGAAATATCATAAGTATATTTTTGCTATTGTTGTTGTTGTTATTGTTGTTTGGACTATAATTAAGTGAATATTTATTACTGCGGTAGATAAAATGTTATGCGGCTATTATTTTTAGTTTAATGGTGGCTCACTATGCCACACACACACACACACACACACATATGGCTGAACCGGCCCAGTCAATCCAGTCAGAGAGGCAGGGAGGAGGGACAACTAACTAACTAACAACCTGGCAGATGGAACATGGCACCCCAAACATAAACCCGAGCCAAAATGCACCGCAATGCAAACATACACACACACATACACTGGGGAAGACACAAGCCATTGAACAAGCAGCCGCCATCAATTAAGGTAAAAACAACAACAACAACAGCAAAAAGAGCAAAAACAAAAACATGAAACATATTTTGTATGCTGTTGGCGGTTTGGCGAAGCAGTTTGTTGTTTGGATTGGATTACTTTTTAGGATGCAAAAAAAAAAAAAAGAAAAGAGAAATGGTTCTACTTCTGCTCTGCCTGGCTGGCACCATCAAAATTGCTAATTGTTTTAAGGTGAACATCAGCGATCTCCGCGTTTGCCGTAGGCGTAAAAGGCGGGGGGGACTGCAGATGCCGTTAGATTGCCGGCGACAAGGCAATAAGGTGTGAAATTCAAGCGTATAAATCCGAGAGAGAAGACAAAATGCCCTTGACAGCGCTGCCTAAACTTTGCTTGTTTCTCGACTTTTCTTTTGTTGTAACAAAAGGCTTGTACCAACACATACACACATATACACTCTTCAGTTCGGCTGATAAGGAAAAAGTTGTGCTTTTTGCCTTGGCGTTGGCGTTGAGGCCATAAAATAATAACGACAAGAAAATTACGCATACGCCGTGTTGTTTTACATTGTCTAC
Organism: Scaptodrosophila latifasciaeformis; assembly: GCA_037075145.1. NCBI lineage: Eukaryota > Metazoa > Arthropoda > Insecta > Diptera > Drosophilidae > Scaptodrosophila > Scaptodrosophila latifasciaeformis. Next base: position 593,770 of record JBAMCM010000266.1, on the reverse strand, counting down.
GTGCGTTTTGCGGCAGCGAATGCCAAGCCAAGCTAAGCCAAGCCAGGCCAACAATAGCAATAACAGAAGCCAAGCCATTCAAATAAGGCGGCTTATTAATATTATTACTCATACGCCAAGTGGCCAGGTAGCCAGGAAATAACCCCAGACCCTCACCCAGACTCAGACTTAGCCAGTCTGGGTTGGAGTGTTTGGCGAGTTTGACTCGGCTGCCGCCTTACTTCTGCTACTTCTGTTGCCATATAATTATAATTGCTTAATGAACTACATGGCCTGTTGCCGCCAACCTTACCAAGTGCACCCGGCCCGGGTAATACGAACAGATGTTGCCGCCAACCGTATGCGGCTTGCCTTGGTCTGGCCTGGTCTGGTCTTTTCGCAACTGGAAGAGTCCTGAGTAGATCGAGTATTTAGTTGCAGCTTGGATATTATCTTACTCTGAATGTTTTGAATTTTTTTTGCTCTTAGATCCAAAGAGACAGTGCTCAGACCTGGAGATTTTGAACTTTTTGATCTGAAGGCCTCATTCTTTTTAGGCGCGCCATCTAGCGGACTAGTCCAGTTATTGTAGAGAATCGATTCTGTTCTTGAAAAGTGAGAATAAACCTACCCCAGAAAATCTTATATTTTATTTAGTTAGTTGATATTTCATTGGATGTTTCTCTTTCCGATCTGTTCAAATAGCGATATATATGTTTCACGATATGTGTTAGAAGGACTGAGGCCGCATGGGTAATAGTCGCAGGGGATGCGCACCACCAGGGGTGCTCAGTATAACGAGATATCTGTCTTTCGACCTCGTAGTTGGTTGGTTGATTTGATATAGTTAAGACAAATATAATTGAGTTGGAGCTTTGAGATGAGCAAAGTACAATGAGTAGTTGGTTGGTTGATTTGATATCGTAAATAGGAATATAGTTGAGTTAGATCTTTGAGATGAGTGAGAGCCATGGACAAGTGGTGACAACTAACTGAGAAGATCGAGTGAAATGATTTGTGAATGAGGCAAGGAACCCAAAATTCCCATTTAGCTCTGACAAGGTCTATTCGTAGCACTCATCCAGATCTCTCTCTGCTAATATCAGATAATTTTGGGCCAGATGCCACTTCTCTGCTTTGGTATAGCGAACCATCTGGTATTCGACGGGGTAGTTGGTTTTATGTAGTAATTGAATAGTTGATTTGATATAGTAAGGAGGAATATAGTTGAGTCCCGTCCAGCTCTGACAAGGTCTATTCATAGCACTCTTCTAGATCTCTCCAGATCGGATAATTTTGGGTCAGATCGCATTGCTTTGCCTTGGGTTGAGTAAGCAAACAACTTAAAAACAAATAAAATAATTGATGTCCCAATTCAATTTGAAGTTTGCAAATTAAAAAGTAAACGTGCTCGTAATTTTAATATAATTTCTAAAATAATATTTCTCGATTTTTTTGCTCAAAAATAATTAGTTCATTTGGGTGAAACACGCGTCAGTTGGATTTGTTTTTTTTTTAGGTGGCTCTAATGACATTTGAAATAATAGAAATCAAGTCAATTTATTTACCGGGTGATGTAAGGTGGCATATGAATTGTATTGGATAATTGAGCAATATGAATTTGCCCATAAAGTTAAATATAATTAATTCTCACATACATAATGCTATAACCAACTAGTCCATGAAGCGATCACAGATTAATTAAATCGACAACAATTTCACACCCACCTATCAGGGGCAAAACTAACAAACAAAAAACATTGAGCTCGTCACGCCAGGTTGCTGCAGATCGGACCCTATAAAATAAACGAGAATCTGGTCTAATCAACAAACTAGTTTCAAATTGTCAACTCAACAGTCGAGACTATCGGTAAAACTAATTGAAAGATGCGCTTCCTCTACGCCTTCTGCCTGCTGTGGGCTCTGCTCGGTTGCCTGTGCCTAGCGGTGAGTAGAATCGTGAGCAGTTGAGAAGGATCAGGTTACTGAATAGGTTTTTCTCCTGACCAGAGTGGACAGCCTGCCTGCCCGCCGCCTAGTGGACCACCACCTTCGGGTCCACCACCCTCGGGACCACCACCCACAGGTGCAAATGGGCAGCGCTGCCGTCCACCAGGACCACCGCCATCCACCACCACAGCCTCCTCGGGCTGAGGTTAGCGAGGCAAGTGAATTGATCAAATGAATTGATAAATGCTTAAAAACTGAATTCGGCTGGACTCAAGAATTTGTATATAGATTTTTTTTTTAATGTAGATTAAAAGTGTATAATTTTGTATGAAAAATAAATTATTTCTCAAGGAAAAATAAGCTATCATATCATTTTTTTTTTTTTGACAGGAAATGGATTGGGTCCTTAAGATTAAATGTGTATTGAAGAGGGAATAGTTTAGAGGAATTCAAAGAAAAAAGTAGAGGGGACCATAATTTGGTAACAATATTTGAAGCTCCTAAAACCATTGATTCCTCCAGCTCCCAGCTTGGTCTGGATATTTCCCTGGCCTAGTGAAAAATTGAATTTGGTGATATATGTAGTATATTTTGAGCTAGACCATTTGGTTTTGAATAGAAATTTTAGAGGGGACAGCTTGAGACCCTAAGAGAATTTAATAGACAAAGTTCAGAGAACTAAGTCCCGGGACTTGATCGAACTATTATATAGAAATATATAGAAATCCTGAGTCCTGGAATAGAAATTTTAGAGGGGACAGATTGAGACCCTAAGAGAATTTAATAGACAAAGTTCAGAGAACTAAGTCCCGGGACTTAATCGAACTATTTTATAGAAATATATAGAAGTCCTGAACCCTTTCGTTTCTCAAATTCCTAGCTTAGTCAGACCTAGAAGTGCTTCCGTATATATTTTTCTCAGATAAAATAATCTAGTACAAAATCAATGGAAATGGATGGGTCATCAAGGTTGAATTAGAATTTCATAGGGCCTTAAGACCCACGGGAAATACAAGGGAAAAAGTTCAGAGGAGATTCATTTCCAGGAAGCCTCTAGTTTCTGTCGTTCCCAGCTTGGACTGGAGACTTCCCTGGCCTCGTCAAATCTTGATTTGCTTTGGCCTATATAATATATATATTTGTCTTACTTTGTGGCTCACAGTGGTAATTTGTCTTTATTATCGAGACCAAGGATCTCAAAGTTTGCCATTTTCCTTTGAATATTTCATTTCAGAAAAGACCAAGTATTTTAATCAAAAGTCATTATCTCTACATTTGTATATTTTTGGTTATATTTTATTTTTACTTTATTTTTGTGGTTATTTTACAATCGAAATTTCCTAGTTATCGTAGACATTCACGTTTCTTTTTCCGCTCGCTTCCACATTTCCCTGGGCCTACCCTGCCGCTTGGGGAGTTGATGGATTATGTGTGCCTTTCCATACGATCGCTGAAGTCACTCATTTTGAGTGTTTCCTACAGAAATGTAATGGTTTGGTCCAAGGGATATAGGGTATCTCAAGGCCGGTGGTGGCTGCCCTTGTTGCACCCCCTAGATTTTGTGTGGGTTTGGAAGCATCTTTTTAGCATATTTCGAACTTTTGTTAGTTGGTAAATAAAAAGAAAGAAAAAAAAAGAAAAACACACAAAATAATATATATATTCACTTCCCCTGCTGTCGACTTGTTTAGCATAGCTGTAAAATATTATTCCAACTTCTTCATTTCGGGCTCCATCGTCTTAGACAGCGCCCCCCAAACAGCCAGTATCGAGCTTGGCAGGCAAGTGCGATTGCCATTGCCAGGCAGCCAGCCCAAAAGTGCCCACCAGTCGATATTAAAAAAGATAAAGTTTTATTAGTTTTGCAGCAGCGAAGCCAACCGAAGCGATGCCGGCGACGCAGCGCAACGCGACCAAAGCAACGCGCAAAATATTAAAGACGGAAATATAATAAAAGTAATAAAAGAAATATGTAAAAGAGACGTATACCAAGCCCCCAACCCAGACCAGACCAGACCAGACCAGACCACACCAGACAAGACTCGGCAAGAACTTCGAAGTCGATAGCGAAGCGTGTTGAGAGATGCAAAATGCGTATCAACCAGCAAAGGCATCTAAGCGGGAGGGTCGAGGGGGGACACTGGGAGAGTGTAAAAACCTCACCAAAAGAGCTGGGAGGAAATTGACAGAGTCTGTCCAGGGGGCCAGTCGATGGGCACAGTCCACGGGGCCCAACACTTTGATGGCATGTAAAAATATGTAAACAACCCAGACGGCTACAGTGAAGCCTCGCGAAACAAGCTCAGACCATCTCATTAAGATCCTCCATTTTCTAAGAGTTATCAGTATTATCAACTTCAACCATGGATTACTTTCTTATCTTTGAAAAAATCTGATTTCTTGGTTTGAGTTTCTTTCAGAAATTTTCATTTCGAATTATTTAAAATTTATTTTTGAATAAATAAATCAATCCAAGATCTTTTCAAAGATCTTTTCAATAAGTCGGCCTATATTATACAGGCTTCTTAGGGCTTCTTTTCAGTTTGATCTATAACTTTAGTTCTTCATAATAATTAATTTCTTGATTTAATTAATTTTTATTTATTTATTTTATTTATTTTATTTATTTTATTTATTTTATTTCTTTTATTTATTTCATTTATTTATTTTATTTCAATAGCTCAATATTTTGGTTAATTTCTTTTGTTATCTTGCTTTATTTTGCTCGTAAAGGCCAAAGCAAATGCAATAAATAATTGTTTAAATAAATAAGTAAATACACTGAAAACGAAAAAAAAAATAATAATAATAAAACAACAACAACAATGCCGTCGACCAACGAAATGTAATAATTGCATTTGAGTCTGCGGCCGGCAAAATGGAGCCAACAAAATGGCGGCACAATTTATCAATGCAAGCGAGTGAGTCTGTTTGCTTGGGCTGTAAAAATGTTTATATGACCACCGCCAAGTCATTGGATTGGTTTATATTTTCGATACACTCTAATTGAAATAATCGAGTATATTGCTTCTCTTCCAATGAATGTTACAAGGAGTTGGGAAATTCAGTATTATATCTGTCGATCTAGCTTTAGATTTTGAATATCGGCAAATTGAAATTAAAAAGGGAGGAAGGTAAATTTTTGTCAGAAACATTTTTGGGGAACGTGAAAAAATTATAGTCATTCTGTTCGCAGAGTTGATGAGACTCTGAAAGAATTATCGGCTGCTATTCAAATTTTTTCCTAAGTCTTTTTGCTAAAACCCTCAGATAATTTTCACTAATATCTATGGAGTTTTTCCACCAAATCAAATTAAAATTCTTGAAAAAAATATATATTTGGTATAAGAAAAAGAGTATTCGCTTTGCAGTAGTCAAAAGTTGTCAATTTATTTATTTGAACTGGCATAAAAATACTTTATGCTTGAATTTATTTATCATTCAATTAAATATTTAAAATACCAATAAATGTTTTCACCGCCAGGACTCTCATAGGTCGGTTGGTCATATGCCTGGTTGGTCGGTTGGTTGGTTGGTTGGTTGGTTGGTTGGTTGGTTGTTGGTTTATTTGGTTGATTGCTTGGACCGTGCATTATTTAGTTGACTATTTGAAGGGGGTGGGGTGGTGTAGGGTCGGGGGAGTTATCGCTTACATATGCCAGACTTTTTATGCCCACACAATACACAATATGTTTTTATATATATATTTATTTATATATAAAACACACATGCACACGTATACGCATACCTTTAATATTGAAATTGAAATCATAAATAAATGAGAAAATTTTAACATGTACCGGCCAACGCCAAAAGAGCAGCGGTTGGTTTTGTTTATATTCATTTAAGCCCGCAGACCACGTGGCGTATACGCAATACGAATAAATTCCATACAAGTGGAAAGAGGCTGTAGTAAAGCACTGTGCGTTTACATTAGGGTGGCACCAAAATTACTTATTTCGATTAAATTATTTCAATTGAGAAGACCAAGTGACTTGGGTCCTTGGTCCCGCTGGTCCTTCTAAGAATTTTTGAATCTAAGGAATAATCAAAAATTAATTGATTTTTTTTGTGAACCACCCTAATATATTTATTTATATATAGAAAATGCATTTTTCCTTTATTTATTTTTATATATTTATTTTCCTTTTTGTTGTTGAACAAATTTTTTTTTTTCTTTTTTTTTTTTGAACATTTGTAAAATTAATTGACATTTTATTTGTTAATTAATTGTTATTGTCGTTTCGGGCCAGTAAAATGACCAAATTGTTATTACAAATGCGGCAGTCATTATTATTTGCTCGTTAAATGCTCGATGAGTGTGTGTGCGTGTATGTTTGTGTGTGTGTGTGTAGAAAAGTAATGCATTTGTAATTTAGTTGTAGTTTTAATTGCGAAAATTTTATAATTTTCCTATCAATTATTTATTTATTTTTCAAGCCAAAATAATTTATTTTATTTTTATTTATTTATTTTACTTTTTTTTTTGCTTATGCAAATTTTGATTATTTCATATATTTATTTATTTTGTAAAAACAAAGCAAAAGTAGAAGAAGAAAATGCTGAACAATAAAATTGCATATTTAATTAAAATAAAAAAAATAAATAAATTGTTTCAACTTGCCTCAAAGTTTATCGGTAATAGGTCCCTCGAGCTGGATAGGCCTGCCAGAATTATCACCCAGTAGATCAGACCGGTCCAAGTTGAAATATGCAAAACAAAAGGAAAATTACCATGGAGATTTTCGAATCCGCATCATCATCGCCTCTGCCTTTGCCTTTGCCATTGCCATTGCCATTGGCTTTGGGTTGGCTCACGGCTTTTCCCATCTATGTTATCCCGCTGCTTGGTGGGGGCTGGCATTAAGGAGTTCGGCAGTCGGGGGCATATAATAATCATCTATATTTATGAATTAGGATTCAATTTTTGTGCCACACGCAATGAAAACAGTCTACAAAAAAATAAAATAACCGTAGCAGGCCAACAACAACAGCAACAACAACAATGAGGGTTAAATTGAAAATAAAGCGACGACGACGGCTCCGAAGACGTCGGCGAAAACAGCCGCGCCCCCACTCTTAAAAGCCCACCCACTGCCAAATATGAAATTATAAAGATGCCGTCGAAAATTTGAGTGTGCGTGTGTGTGTGTGTGTGAAAGAAAAGAACCAAAGAAACGAAACGAAACGCAACACAAAACAAAACAAAATTATTCAAAAATTTATGCAAGAAAATATTACCAAAGAGCTAATAATTTTCTCTTCTTCTTCTTCTTCTTTCACAATTTTCACTACTTCGAAATGCCGTGTGTTGCGTATTCCATGAAGGTGGCAAAAAATGCGGCGACGCCAACGACAACGGCAACGGCCACAGCCACGGCCACGCAGCGTGAGCCGGAATTGGTGAATATTCGGTAAATTTTTCGGGGAGGGGGGTAGGGCGGGTTGGCAGGAATGAGAATACTTCGAGGATTGGGATTGAACCTTGCAGAATGGCAAAGAGCTGGGAGTTTCTTCTTTATTCTTTTTTCTCTTTTCTTCTTCTTCTTCTTCTTCTGGTTTTCGGTGGGTGTGATTTGGTATCATGGAATGCCACGTTAACTGCCTCACAGAGAAAAAAAAAATAAAATAAAAATTGTACTAAGCCACCATCGGTCTTTGGGTTTTGTATTAATGAATAATATCGCGGCTGAGACGGCCGACAACCGACAGACGGTCGTACAAACTTGGAGGAGTTGTGGCACGCCACAGGGGTTAATAAGTAATCTGCATTTTTTGACATTTATTTATGTCTTCAAATATATATGTATGTGTATGTATATGTGTGTATTTGTTTCTAGGTGGTTGTGAATGTTCCTTTTATGGTGAAGCCGGCGGTGGTGGTGGTGGTGGTGTTGGTGGTGGTATTGTTTGGACTAAGAACAAGTCGCTCAACAAAAAATTCTATAAAGAAATATAACAGCTGTTAAAGGTGTCATTAAATGAAAATATGTGCCAGCCCAAAACAACAACAACAACAACAACAACAACAAATTCTATATTCAAAATTAGATAATAAGCCAAACTCTGAGAGAAAGCAAAGCAGAGTGAGCAAGACTCTTTGGCCTTGGGGGAATTTCTAAAACATTTTCAAAAGGTATATCAAAAATAATTCCCCATGTTTTTTGGAAATGTTTTTCAAAATATCTTTGGAATATCGAAATTTAATTGGAAAATCTGAAATATTACAAAATTTAATTGGAAAATCATCAAAATGCTTTATTTTTTTTTTCAGTTTTCTTATGAAACTAAGAGAAGTGGAATTTTGAATGTTTCTTCTATATTCGAAAAAAGTTTCCCATAACGAAAGTTCCATTTAGAGTAATAATTGCCTACTAAGAAATAACGAAAGTTTTTTTTGCCCAATAAGAAATCTATAAGCAGCGCCAACTGGCTCAATAATTTCTGACCCTCCCAACCGTATATAGGTTCTCCCCATTTCCAGTGTACTCTACCAGTCTCTCTCTGTCTTGAGCTCGCCGGCTGCCTGGTTCAGCTCTGAATACACTTGATCCCTCCGCCGAATATGGGGTCTCTTCCAGGTGCTATCAAAGACTTTTCCAGCCTTTTCATCCTCAACTTGTTAAAGCCAGATCGACTATTAGATTAGAGCTCCGCCTGATTCAATGAGCAACATCCAGTTGTATTGGCTCAAAAGTTTTGAGAAAGATTTTCTTAGTCAGGAACCTTCCAAGCTTCCGTAACTTATAACAGACGAAGTAAAAGGTCTACTGTTTTGGATTATTCTGGTTCCTCGAAAAAGGTTTACAGCTCTATCTCTCTACCTTCTCTATTTTTGCTTATAATTAATAATTTAATATTACTCCAGAATTATCATTTCTTTCCAGAGATATTCTATATTTCCAGGCCCATAGTAATCATAGCGATGTAAGTAATTCTTTCCATATCTGGCTCAATTCTGATCAGATTTAGAATCAAAATCCAGTGGTTTATATCTTTGACCATCTTTCTAGATTTTGATGGGTATCTTCTGCTTCTTCTTCTCCTTTTCTACGTGCCATACAAATCTATATTTACGATTATGGAGTTTATGATGCGACTTCGACATTTTAGTATCATTTTGCGTACGGCTGTAAACGCGAAACGCATTTGATGATGACAGTTCTTTTCACTGTTGCTTTCGGTGATGCTGATGATGTGGTCCTTTTTGCTGTTGTTGTTGTTGTTGTTGTTGCTTTAGCTATTATTGTGTTGTTGTCAAAGCCCAAAACCCCAGACAGGGAGGCCTCCTAATGACAAATGCCCGCAAAATGGTCACACACGCAATCGTGTCGTCTTCAAAGTTCTCACAATCCCACTCACTCATTCCGTCTGTCTCTTTCTATCTGCTTCGGTATAACGGTATTTTGGTATTTCGGTACGGTAAAAGCGAAAGTGAAATTGTCATAAAAAGTGAAAGGCAATTGGGGAGCGTGTTCACATGTCAAGGTAATTTTGTTGGCACTCTTTGCCTTTGGAGCCTTCAGTTTTTATTAGTAAATTAAAATAGTGCACACCAAAAACTTACGCCCACATGGTCATGCCTACTGACTACTGCGTGCCAAACACACAACCCACACACACACACACACACACTGAGATACACACATGTAATTACTTAGTTTATTATATTGTAAGTATCAACGGTCGTCAACTGTAGACCCAAACATCCATTGACCAGGCCAGACGCTAACATTTGCCCACCCCTCTGCCATTTACGAAATCCTCCCCTTCTCTTTATATTTTTTCCTTTTTTTTTTTTTAGAATGCTCTCATTTTCTTCTTGAATGCCAAGCCCCATCCCAGGCCCGGCCACCCCAACTCCAGCTCCCACCCATCGATTATAGGCGCAGAGTGCCCCTTTTATAGTTTGCCAAATCGTAAAAACTTTTACAGCATTTACATGCAATGGGCGGCCAAAGAGTGTGGGCAAACTGTGAAGAGGTCTGGGGTTCGTCTTGATGTAGTAATAGTGAGCAGACTGAGAGCTATAGAGTTGCCGCTACCTAAGCGCCTGTAGGGTTGTCATTTGCGAGCTGCGAATAGATGTCAATTTGAGTGCCTTTTAAATCAGTCGATAAACTTAACGCTTACTGGGATAATCTGGAGTTTTGGAAGGTAAGCCATGACTATATAGCCAAATATCTGAGTAACTAACATATCTGAGATCTCAAAAATTTGATTATTTAAAAAGAATTCCAAATAAGCCCGAGCTGGGTTTATTAGATCTTAGGAAGCTGAATCTGAGACAATAAGCACGAATAGTTTCTATTTTATAAATTTATTTCTTAATAGTTGATCATCTATCCTTAAGTCTCAAAGCCCGAGTTTTTGACATCATATTAACCAAGCTCCCAAGATCCTGAGAATCTGAGATCCCAGCAAACTGAGATTAAAAGTAATGTAGGCCCAAAAAACTTCAACAAGTCATTCCTCATTGAAATAGTTTCGATCCCAGAAAACTGAAATTAAAAAGGAACCTCAAAGTAAGCCAGAATTCCACCAAAATCCCAAGGTCCTCATATCTGCAAGCTGAAAGTTTAAAAGTGTCTCAAAATAATTCAAATACTTCATACAGTCTTATTTACTTTTGGTCTTGCGGCTTCTCTATTTACCTTGATTTGGTTCGGCACTTTTGATCTTTTGGTCCCAAAGATCTTTCGGCAATGTCTGCAACTTATATCAAACAGACTATAATATCTGAGAAATGGGAAATAACATATCATTTCCAACTGGCCAACTCCACGTTGATTGGTCCATTTGGAATGACAGCTTTTCAATTACCCCAGAAAGCATATAGTTGGCCATTGAGCCGCACTTAAGCTGGCCCGACCAAAAATCATTAACAATTTTAATTACAGTTTGCAAATTCCATGCAATTTAAATTTGAATGCCCGAACAGAAGTCAGAACCCAGTTCCTCGCGCCCCCTTTGCATACCATTCGAGATGGACTTTTGCAGTCTTCTCTCTTGTTTTTTTTTTTTTGTCCAAAGCAAATACAATTAAAACGTCTAAGAAAAAACCAAATAATTTAAAATGCACAAAAACGAAAAAGGAAATGTGGAATCCCCAACCCCTCCCCGCCCCCGCAAAAAAACTTTTGCCGGACTGACTCTTTCCGACGCTCTCCAAATCCAGCATAGAATCCTTTGCACATTTCCAAAAACTAATAAAAACGAGAAGTTTTCCCTGACCAAAAGGAAAGTAAAGTAAAAAGTGTTTCACTTTTTTTTTCATCTTCTTTGGGTTAAAGAACAAGCTTTCGATTGCCTGGCTACGGGTTGGCTAGTTTATGTATTTAATTAATTATTAATTAGATTTTGGACTTGACATATGCTGATGCTGCCGGTTCTTCATCTTTTTCGGCAAGCATTCCCTTTGATCTTGAAGACTTGAGGAGGAACTCTGACTTGACCAAAGGGCTCAAATAAATCGTTGCTTTATTTTCTTATCAGCGACAAGAGAGAATTGAGGACCCGAACAATTTCGGTTTGTCGGCTAGACCAAACCTGACTTCGGATATGAAACATTTTCCAAGTAGTTGCCTGACTTAATTTCCAGCCAAAACACAACAGCAACAAAGCCAACAGGAAGTCATGGCAACTGCACTGGGACTGGCCAAAAAAAAAAAGGTCTCCACCAATTCCGGTTTATTTTTGCCCATATTTCTCTCACTCTCCCTCTTCTTCTCCTCTCTCTCTCTCTTTTTGTGGTAGCAAACGCGAGAATTGTTCATTAGTTTTTGTTCAGGTTCAACCAAAAAAATAAAAAAAAAGGATTCGATTTTTTTCACTTTTTTTTGGGCCCAGGCTAGTTAATACTGTGGGCGTACCCGGCCACGCCCAGAACATGATAGACAATAATTTAAAATTTAAATTTCCCCGTGTCTACCTTGGAACCCCCTTCCCCAGACTTTTCATTTCCACGCCGCTTTTCTACTTAATCGGATAATGTTGGGCATTTTTTTTTTCGTTTTTTGGCTTTTTCGTAATCTAAGTTTTTTGCTCTCCACAGTTTTGTCTTCACTGTTGTTGTTGTTGGTTTTTGTAATCTCTTCTTGTCTTGGTGTACATGACTTGAGTCAATACATTTTTATGAAAAGTTAACCCTTTTTTTTAATGGCACACAATTTTTTTTTTTTTTTTTGCCTTGAGCAGCACACGCGGCATTGGCGGCTTATTTGCATGCCCCGCCCCCTCCGCCCCCAGCAAACCACTTGGCTGTGTTATTTTATTTATTTTTTTTTTTGTCTTTTGTTTTAATGTCAGCAATGTTGGCTGACGATGGCGACGTCGTTGCTGCTGCCGCTGCCGCTCGATTGTCTAACATTATCTGATTTGGCGCTTAATGCTTAACCCTTGGCAGCCAAGGCCTGCCAAGCCTAGATATTCTAAAATAACAACAAGAACAATGATGATGACGGAGACAACGACACACGCTTTCCCATTAAAAGAAAAAAAAACACTCACACACACACACACAAAACAAAAAAAGCCAAGTGAAATAAAGTTGAAGAAGGCGGCGGATCGGGTGGGGCGGCGAAACAAGCTAGGATAACGAATTAAAAAATTAAAAATCGAAAAACGAAAGGTAAAAATAAAAAAGGGGTAAAACCTGATTATGCGTGTGTGTGTGTGTGTGTGTGTGTGTGAGGCAGAAGTTGTCGTGGGAATGATAGAAAGTGGGTGTAGGCAGACTCGCCCTGGTCGTGTGGTTTGGGGGTTAAAGGTTGTCTCGATGTCTCGATGTGTTGCCGCTGATTAGGCACAACAACGTTGCCAGCTCGGCCTTGGGGGAACGGGTGAAGAGTTGAGAAAGCCTAGCCAAAGTCTTGGGCCAAAAGAGAAAGTGTCGTCCTTCGTCTGGTATTGGCGAACTTGTCATACTGTTTTTGAGATACCAAAATGACCAACTCTTAAGTTTTCTTAGAATCAATGAAACTATTTAAGATCTCAGATTTTATTTTGACAAAGAAATTGTTAATCTTTGAAATTTCATGATTCCACTAGCTTATTTCGGTTCTACAAAACCAAGAATCCAATTCAAAGAAATCCTTAAAAAATCAGAATCTTAAGTCTCTTGGGACTGTGCTTAAACGGGTACACTCCCAGATATTCATGGGATATAGAGCAACTTTTAAATTCTCAAAAATATATAATCCAACTTATCCAAGTCTTATAGAGAGTTTTTAGCTTTCAAGACCTGATCTTAAATGGGTATATTCTCAGAATTATATAGCATATGGACAACCTTTCAAATTTTTCTTATTTGGATCTTTCAAAATCCGAGAACTTAAACCATTTCAATTATTCTTAGTCGTTAGTTTTTTGAGTAAGCTCGAATACAATTAATCCAAGTTTCCCCTATATTAGTTTATTTCAAAAAGAGTATATATAAAAAAATTGTTAAATGAAACCAACAAATGACGACAGAAACAGAGACCAGAAACGGGCCGATGCGAATGACGACGGCGTTGGCATAATTAAAACTCCCAGCGCCGTGTAATAAATGCCAAGGCAGGCACGGCCAATAAATAGCAATAATAACAGCAACAACAACAAAAACAACAACAATAAAGACAACGAGAGTCACTGCAGCAGAGATCAACCCTTTTGTGTCGATCCAACCCCCAAAAATAATATGCGAACAGGCGAAAATAAAAAATAAAAATAAGAAAAAGGATGCCAATTAAAAATGTTTTCTTTATGTTGCTGAGTCGCTTCAAGGAAATAAAAGAAACAATCGAATTTTAATCAATTCGCTCCCCGTCACCCCAAGCAAGGACCAAAGCGGCAGAGCCACAGAGCAGCAGAGCAGCAGAGTGCCAGCACCCGCTTCGGCTTAAGACTCATTTGCATTTTTTGTGAATTGGCGCAGCCGAGCCGAGCCGATATTAGCACGGGCTGGCTGGGCCGCCCTTGGCCTTTGTTTCTAGGCAACGAAGCGGCAGTCTCTGGATTTCGGCTACTATCATCCGGATGTTTGCACACGTGAGCTGGCTGAACGGGTTGAAGTGGGACGAGACGGCATTGGGTGAGGGATTGTCAGAGTCGGCGTTCAGAGTCTTTTTTAACTGGCTTAGCCGCATCCGTTCGGGCAGGTTGATTATTTCACGCATTGACCCGTAATACCGGCCCCGTCCACCTCATATTTACACTTCGAGAACGTTGGAATTATTCAAATTTTATTAAACAAAAAAAAAAAAAAGGAGAGATTTGTGTGGAGTTATGGAACTCCCGCCTAACAGGGTGGGGGGTTAACTAGGGAGCCCAGGTATTGCGGTTGTCATACAGAATATGCAGCTTATCAGCGAAATCCCAGACAATTTGACTAGAATCTTACGGCTTATCCTGTCCATATGGTACTAGTTTTTTCTGGCTCTTTCATTATTCTTTTCCCAAGGACTTAGCCTATTCAATCCCTACCATAGGCTGATTGTGACCTTTGCGTTTTTCTCTTGGATATTCCTTTTCTTTATTTTTTTTATATTTTCTTCCTTTTTCTGCTTGTCATTTCGCTTTGGCAATTTTCTATTTCTATTCATTGCACTTCATTAGTTCTGCCGCGTACTCTCTATCCTTGCTCTGACTCCTTCTACAGAGTTTTACAGTGTAAAAAGAGCATAACAAATTCCCAGTTAGGTCTGCCTCACATAGAGAGAAAATTGACTTAAAGATGTTCGGAGGAACCCGGAAATATATGCAAGTCTGAGATTTTCGATTTGCTCGAAATTTCCTTTGGTTGAGTCTTATGGGATTCTTTTATGATCTGATGGATAGATTCCTTATTCCAATAGGCCAGATACTAATATAATTCTGCCAATGCCATAATGATATCTTCAAGGATAAGCTTATTCCAATGTATTCTGTTGCGTTATGGGATCTTTGGCTTATCCTACCTGACAGATATATTTCTGATTCTATCAATCCGGAAGACATAAAAATTTCCCTTTCATAATATCACTACAATATTTCCCATATCATATGATATTTTCCTGGGTAAGATTGCTGGTTCTCTTCAATTTCAGGGTATCCCATACTCGATAAATTCGTCTTGGTCATTCGCTGAGTAGTTGGGCTAGCTAGGTGCCAGGGCAGATTAAATATACTAGGGACTGGGCTGCCCTGTAAAAGTCATCATCAGCGTCGCTGTCCATTCCTCTTTCTCTGTTGGCTTCAGACTCACCTGCCTTGCTACCATCTCCATCTCCATCTTCCTCTCTCTCGCTCTGTCTATCTCTCTTGTTATCTCTCTTTCACTGCTGATTCCTCTTGTTCCAGGCTGCCCTCTGCCGGTTGCTGTTTTTATTATTGCAGCTCATCATCTTTCCTCCCCATGTAGCTCCCATCTTTGGACTTTCTTTCCCATTCTCAGCCTGCTGTCGCTGTTGTCGTTTCCATTTGTTCGCTTCTTCGTCGTCATCGCTGTCGCAGTCGTAGTCGTAGTCGCCATCGTCTTCTCTCGTTTGGCTGTTTGCTGTTATTTATAATTTTCGTTTATTTGCATTCGCATCCAATTTGTTGGTCCTCTCCTCATCTCTGGCTACCTGCTGCCCGCATAGCTCAGCGCCAAAAACTGTCGTTTCTTTTTCTTTTTTGTTTTCTATTTCCCCATTTCAGCATTGTCCATTGCCTTGCAGCTTCACCTTCAGTCTCGATGACTGCTGCTCCTGCTGGTGATGCTGGTGATGCTGGTCCAGAGTCCAACCAGAATCACATGTACAATTCTTTTCCACTATTGCTCACAAATTTCACTACCCCCATCCGCCCGGCTTTACATACGCTGAGACCAGAATGTTTTGTATTCCCTAGAACGAAAGGCTCCCCGGGAATATACCAATCTTGCAGAGGGGGAGGTCAGGTCAGTGTGCTAAACAAAGAGTCTGCCCATACGTCTCGGAAATGGTCGGGACCAGCAGGAGCACTAAATTTGACATATTGACTCTTAATAAATATACGAAATTAAAGTTTGCTTTTTCTTTATATATCTTTTGCATTTTATCACATAAAAAACATATGATTTTAAGATTCGGACAAGTTCTCTAGATCTGCTTGAGTCCAAGGTTAAGGAATCCTGATAAATGTGAAAGAAAAAACTCATCTGAAGAATAAAAACTAAAATAAAATTCCTGATCATTTTTCAAAATTATCCAACTTCAAACTATCAAAGGAAATTGGGAAAAGAGTATAGACAAGTCGCTCTTGATTTTTTCCAAGCTATTTGCATTGGCTTTATTTTGTTGCTGCCTTTGTTTGCCTCGTTTTGCCTTCAACCATTTTACGCCATTATCAACGTCATCGTTGTTGGCAGCTTCTTCTACTACAACTGTATGATTCTTATTGTCCCCCTCTCACACTATCCCTCTCTCTCTCACACTTAGTCAGTAGCGAGCAACTCCTGCCAACAGCATTGGATTTTTACCGTTACCGTTCAGACAACAACAACAACAACAACAACAACAACAACAAAAACAACGGTACTCTTTGGTCTGAGCTTTCGGCTCGGTTCGTTTCGGTTTGGTTTGGTTTGGCTTGCTTTGGTTTGGTTTGGCTTGGTTCGGTTCTGTTTTGTTCTGTTTTGCTTTGGTTTGGTTTTTTAGATATAAAATTCTTTTTCCTCTTACTTTTTGGCTATTGTTCTCTAGTGGCCTCACCTTTTGCCTAGATCTCTGCACCTCTCCGTTGCAGCCTCTCATTCCACCTTCATTGCAACTCAATCTCCAGGCTGCTCCGACCACCTCTGCCCGTCTCTCTGACTGTCTGACTGTCTGTCTGTCAGTCTGTTGCTCTTGGCCTCTTGTTGGTTCTTAGAACTGTCAGGCCATATTATTGGTGTGCGCAAAATGTTTGCGTAATTGGAATGTTGACATTCGTATTTTTCGTTCACTTGCTGTTCATTCGGAGCTTGACGATAACTCAGTCGTCAGGTTCCGGCTTTTCTCATTTCAGTTGTCATTTGCCTGTTTTCACTCTTGATACAATGCAAAAAAGCAAAAAATACAAACCTAGAGGAACCTGACACTTTTGACCAGTCCCAGCCGAATCGAACCAGGTGAGTTTCAAGTCCAAAAACTGATAAAAAAAATTCAAAATTTTAGTCGCGTTTTAACGCCCTTTCAGACAACAAACAAAGTTATTGCCTTTGGCATAACATCAACAGTAAACAGCGGAGGGGGAGCAGGAAGAAGAAGTATAAAAGTACGAGTACTTCTAAGCCAAATACATGTTGGCTAAGTGAGATATCAACTGAATTACAAGGCAATCAGCAACCCTCCGCCTGCCCAGACCGAATCATGACATTTCTAAAACTTCGACAACTTGTCAAATTACCTTAAGCAAGCCGCCGGGCACACCCACCCCTCACTCCATAAGTCCATCACTGCCGCACTCACTCAGCCAACGGAGTCAATGGCAAGTAAGCCAAGATTGTCAATATTTAAAATTGAAAAATACGCGGGCGTCGGTTGATCCAAAAAGCACGGCCAGGATATATATCTATGCAATGAAGAGGGGGTGCTGCCCTGACAATTTATATCATTTCAATATCATTGATGTAAAAGGTACCAGAGGAACAAGAAGAACGAGCAAAAAAAAAAACCAAATAAATAAATAAAAATAAATATTTTTTGCTCTCTTGCTCTGAGTAATGTGCAGGAAGCATGACAGGGAAATCTGTGAGGGATTCCTTGGTACACCTCTTGGTGTGCTTGACATTTTTTCTCGGTCCTCATCGTCGTTGTTGTTGTTCTTGTTGTTTTGAGCTTGCCGACGGGCAAAGACAAAACGCAAGTCAATGAAAATTAAAATGAGATGAGTATGAGGATGAGCAGACGAATCCGGTGACGTTGATATTGACGACCCAACAGAACGCAAGGTACATCGAACGGTGGCAAGGACGAGCCCAAGACACCCTCAGACAAAACGACAAACTCATCGGCCTTGGGGTTGGGGTAGCAAGTGAAGGTAAGCGACAGTCTAAAGCTAAAGCTGAAGCGTATGTATTTTTTATATGCCCATGTCGAAGTTGTGAGTTTTTATTCTCAGTGCCCCGACATTTTCCCAATGTACTCGAAAACGATTTATTAAAAAATATCTTTGGCACGAGAGCTGAGATGCAAAGTTGCGAGCGACAACAAGCAAGCTTATTAAAAATTTATTACCAAATTTAACAAAAAAAAAAAAAAAATGAAATGAAATGAAAAAAAGAAAAGAGAAATGTATGAATGAATAAAAGAAAGAAAGAGAAAATGCTGCTTGAGGGGCAAAGCTTTTACCAATTTAGATTGGAGAAAATGTAATTTAAAATTGAAAGCATCGACACACTATCAAAACGGAGAGTCTATCAATCTTTCAAGAAATTAAAGACTCGAAATTGTTGGAAGCAAAATGATATGAATAAAAATAGTTTACCATTTTGCTAAATTAAAAAGGAACTATTAAGAAAGGCCAAATTCTTTTCTTTAAAAATCTTATTGGACTTGTATATATATTGTATAGGATCAGAATGGATACTGTGTAGTTCATGCTATGCTCTTAAGAGTCTGGCGGTTCTTCGACAAGTTAGTTCCGGACTAGAAAGCTCATTATTCGCTGTAGTCCCCTCTGTTTTTCTAACGACTTTACGAGTGTTTCTATAATATACGGGAACATAAAGTGTATAGCTCTTCGAATTATTTCAGAACTTATAGGTCAGACTTAGTTAGAAATAAAGCCTTTTAGATCGTCAGGATTTAATTCATTCAATTTGTAACAAATATGGAATAGGTTAAGCCGATTGACACCCGAAAAAGGAAGTCCTTAATGAGATCGGTATTGAATGTTATAGGAGTGGGACTTGGGGATATACCAGAAATATGCCAGGCTGTTTCTTCCTCATTCTTTTGATTACCGAAATTTTGAAAGTAAACTTAAGCCCACTCACATTTGAATTCATATATATTTCTTGTTCCCATATGCTTTCAACTTAGTAAAAGGAATCTCTTAATTGGATTCTCAATGCAGTTGAATAAGATTACAATAGCTTCTCAATGTATTCTATATATTAAGCTAGACCGAGAAAGACAGCTGATGTATTACATCCTATGGCTTATCTTAAACTGAAGAATTTTAGTTGACTAACTGTCACAGTCGAAGGAGGAGGTAGTCTTGTAAACGCTACGATATCGAGCCGATAAAATACGAGTAGTTATATTGTAGCCCTAAACATTGAGTATCGATAGGAAAGATTATTATAAATTTAGAATTAGAAATATTATGTTTTTTGTTTTAGTTAAAATTCGATAAGAGTTTGTCTCAAACGACTCACAACTTTTTAAAGTTTTTAAAGTGTCTTTCAGTCCTGCCAATTGAGATACTTCAAATCATATAGAAATATATGCTGGACTGGCTAAATCATCATCATCATCATTATTAGTAAACAAAAAAATATTTATATATATATAAAGTAGGCTTTGGCAACCCTAAAAATGAAAAGATATTCGGGAATTTTGTTTGGGGCAACCAACTGGGCAAGCTCGTCTCGGTTTGGCAAATGACAAATGATCAAATGTCACACTTGGAATTTAAAGTAGCCAAACAACTGAACCGTATTGCTGGGCAGGTGGTGCCAGCACAGCCAACTCATACGAGGCTTACTTATTAGCCAGGGTGGCCCGAGAATTTGCCCTGCCCTCCTCACTATTTGATAACTAAAACTCATCAGTGTCCTGGTCGTCCTCGTTGTCCTTGTAGTCCTCAACCTCATTCTCGTTCTCTACATCGTTGTTGTCGTCGTCGTCATAAGCATTGTCATCATTTTTATTATTTGGGCGAAATGATGAAATGAAAGCCCGTGAAGGCTTAAGTGCCATCAGAGTCTCAGCAAAACCAACAGGCACACACATGGATAGATAGATTGAAAGATAGAGATATATAGAAATATAGCGACAGTTTGTAGTTGCCTTCACACACACACACACACACACACACTCACACTCGCACACACATGTGCCAAGAGTCCTAAGCCCCGGCCAGGCCAGCCTAATGCTCTGCCCTTCCGGAGAGCCCAAAAGCATTTTTCAATATTTGACAACACAGCCTGCATTTCTACATATGAGTGGTTCACAATTTATCTGTATCTGTGCATGTGTATGTGTGTGCCTGTGAAAAATGGCAACTTTGACAGCTTGACGCTTAAGCACTGCCAGGCCAACCCGCCCGCCCTGGCCCACGAGTCGACCATTTTTACACACGTTCGCATCAAGACAGCGAAGCTCTGCCGAATATTTTAATTTAAACGACGGTTTTCTCCATCACCACACAAAAAAATAAAAATAATATAATAAAAATTGTATCGTGGGGGAGGGGGCCCACGATACAACAGAGAGAGAGAGAGAGATAGGGAGATTCGTATTTGGCACAGTTTCTGCTTTTCAGGTTTGGCCTTGCCTCGCTCGCGCTGTTTGCTCACCCGAGTGGCCCAAGTCTTGAACCCAATTTTCTCGACTGTCTCTCAGAATCTCGGGCTGAGCATGACACAGTATGGGAGTGTGTGTGTGTGTGTGTTGTGTAGATACTGGTCCAGGGGTGGTCGGAGTGCCCACATTGTTGCTATTTTGACAACAAAATGTCACATTTGACGTCTCAACAATTTGTCATTTGTCATTGTCGAAAAGGTGGAAGTGGCAAAAGAGGAAGCCGTCTTCTTTAACTTTCTCCTCTCCTTCTCTCACTAGCTCTTTGTCACTCTTCCCCCATCAGGGCTTAATTAGTGAAATTGGCAATAGGATTCAAATTGAATTATAATCAAGTTCAATGAAAACAAAGTGCCTCGACCATCTCAAAGAGTATATAAAATTTTTAGAGGCCTTGAAACAGTCCGACCAATTCCGGAGAGGCTGCTCTGGCAAGTCAGCAGCCAAGGGATATAGTAGTAATCAGTTGGTTAAACAGGAATCCACTTTTTTTTAAGAGAAGGTCAATTTATAAATGTAACTTTCGGATAAAAAAGACCAGGCTCTGATTGATGCTGCCCTTTCAGGGACAAATCGGTAGGCAATCTGTTGTTATAGATTACCTCGGGGAAGTGACTTAAGTATATAGAATTTTCTGATCCGTAGAGAGATTCTTTCTTTTGTTTGGAACAAATCGGTAGGTTCTTCATTAATTTGATTTGTTGGTGTATGAAGCATTCACTTTACTATACAGAAGTTCAAAGAACTGACTTCTCTTATCCTAAGAGAGACCATTCTCTGATTGATTCGTTCTTAGCTTGAAACAAATCGGTGAACCCTTCGCGTTTGTCTTTTGCTTTGATTTCTTTTGATTTCTTAGGCTTTATTTTTGTTTGGTTCATTCCCATCAAGAACTAGCCTTTTGGGGTTGGGGGCTTGAGTTTCTGGTCTGGTCTAGTGCAGCGACTAATTGACAGGCCCTGCAATTGTGACTTGCAAAACAATCTGCTTGTTTTTTTTTTTTTTTTGTTTCGCTTGATGCCCGCCACCCTCCGTCTGCAGGTCAGAGCGGGCATTCTTTAGTTCACACCTCATACTCATTTGTGAGAGCAACCCGATGGCACCTTTTCGCCGTAGTACCTTCATATCAACTCATTAATTTCTATTTCTGTTTGTCTTAGGCCCAGCACCGGGATGGGAGGGGACGGAGCGAGCGAGAGAGAAGACATGCTTGTGAAAGAAGAATGCCCGTCAAGTTGTAGAACCTCTCACCATTTTCTCTCTTTTTTTTTAGATTTCTATTTTCTTGTTTTTCTCTTTTTATACATATATTTTTTTTTTTTGCTGTAACGCTTTCTACATATCTGAAATTATACTTTGTCCTTTCTATAACAATAATTATTATTTTGCTTCAAGCAGCACCAGAAACAACAACGACAATCACAGTTATACATATGTGGGGTTAGGTGAAGGAAGGGTAGGGGATGGGTGGGGGGCTTTTGAGGGGGTTCAGTCTTAGGGGAGCCTTAGCGACTGTTGCAGCAGCCAGCAAACACTTAAAAATGCTAAATAAAACATATTCCACTTAGAGAGAGAGCAAGCACAGCAGCTAGGCTTGTGAGGGCCCCACAAGCCAGGTGAGAGGGTCTGGGGTTGGTCGGGTTTAGATGCCAGCTCACAGGTGCCGCTTGTTAAGAAAAAAATAAATACATATATATATATGTATGTATGTACGTATATACATATATATAAATTTTTGTATATATGAAAAAAATCTTAGCTACCTTGTGTTGGTGGTGGGAGAAATAGAAAGACAGAGATGGAGAGAGAGAGAGAAAGAGAGGTGCAGAGCACAGAAGGATTTTGCTTGCATATTTGTAATTCATGCACACACACACACACACACACATACATGGAAGCAAGACGTCAAATACACAGTCACACACAAATACAAAGAGAGAAATGGCAAGTAGAAAAAATAATTTGCAAAAGTGGCGTGGTGTGACAATTGTTGGCTGCTGCTTCTGTCTAGGTGTAGAGGGGAAGAGGGGACGGGGTCGGATCAGTATGGGGGACAGTTGTTTAGGTGGTTGAATGGCTAGATGGATAGATGGATGGATGGCTTGGGTGGCTCGGCTGGCTTGGTTGGTTTGCCTGACTTAGTTTTACCGCCACTCTACCCGCCCAGGGTTCTGCTCCTTCTTCTTCTTCTTCTTTTTTTTGGGGCCAAACGACTCAGCCTTCTTTTTTGGTTCATTCGAGCTCATTCTCAGCTAGGTTTTTTGTTGTTGCTATTTGAATTTTGAGGACATTGTGATGAGGCTTCAGTTTGCAAATCTCTTGCACACACACTCACACACACACACACACACAGACACACATGCACAAATATGCACACTTGTGTATAAACAAAACTTCAACGATGATGACAACAACAACAGAAACAACAACAAGAACAAGAACAAGAACAACGTGAATGACAATTACTTCAACGATTCGTAGGTACGTATAAGAAATGTTGCACCAAGAGACCCGAACCCCCACACACATACAGACGCACACGCACGAAACCAGCTATGTCCCAAATAAACCCCACTACTATCCGCACAGGTGAGGCAAGTCGAGTTGGTTTTTGAAATCATAACCATTTGTCGGCGGCATCCTAGATCTAAGAGCGCCTCCTATAGGGAATCCATTTCATACAATTTGGTAAGTCGGCTTTTTTTCCTTCTCAATTTTAATCAAAATTAAGCTAGGATAGTAATGAGTATATACTTTAGGGTAGGTCAAGTTAGAAGTCTGAGATTTTCAGAAACTTTTCAAAGCTGTTTTATGAAATTCTCAGACATTGTTTGATAGCATCAAAACTTCTTAAAGACATCTCCAAAATGTTCGAATATTTCCCAAAAGTTATTGGTAAAATCTCGACCTCTAAGATCCCCCAAAAGTTCCAGATATAGTTTGATACCTTATTTACTAAGATTTTACACATCATATTATATAGGTTTCGATCATATAAACTTAGTACCTTTAAAAAGCTAGAGCCCTACAATTAAGTTATAGGACGAAATTTCTAGACACAGTTTTCTACATTGAGACACTTAAGAAATGTTCTAAGACTTCCTAGAAATTAAAATAAGAGCCTCGGTCGTATGAGCCTATATCTATAGATCTATATCTTCTCAGGTACAGTTTGATATCTTAAAGACAATCAGAAAGGCTATCGACAAATTCTCTAAAAGATCTTTGAGTCACCATGACCGTATGAACCTATTGAAGTGGAGTAATATCTCCATATTTTCCTATAAGTTAGAACCCAATATTCCAACTCCACGACTAACTGAATTTGCTGACTTGAACCAATGGTGCTGGGTCCGATTTGAATGAGACTCCTTTTGAGTAATACAAATTCCTTGTAGTCTCATTCATACATGCTTCTTCAGTCTTTCATTAGTTTTTTTTTCTAATTTCTATATAATTGCATTAATCATAATCTCAATCGGGAACTAAAAGCCAAGACAGACGAGTAAATAAAATGAATAAGCTTGGTCTGCCTTCAGCATTAAGAAAATAAATAAATAATTTTTTCACATATTTTTAGCTACTTGACAATTGCAGCGAGCGGGTGAATCTCACGAAGGTTTCTTTGTCTGAGTGTGTGGGAGTGTGGGTGTATGTGTGTGGAGGTGTGACGCACATGAGCCCCAAACCAGCTGTCAAGTGCGCTTATTGCTGTCATGACGCCCATAACATTGTCATCAGCATTAGTCGAATGGGGAGCGGATCGGGGCTGGAGGAGTCGGAGTCGACTGGGTGGGTGGGGCGGTTCTGGGCGTTGCATGCAGACAACTTACCTGACTGTTTTACATTGCCTGTTACCGTTACTTTTTACAGTTCTTCTGTCCTGTTATGATGCGCTTTGCCCAACTCAACTCGACTCGTCCTGACTTGAATCGCTTTGGCTGTTTCTTGTCTGCTCTGACAGCAGACAGTAATACCTCGATATAATGATATTTGAATTTTGGACTAGAACTGCCGACTCAGAGTGATTATGAAAAAATAGGTCAGTGGTAACCAAAATTATTAAGTCTAGATCTGATCTTATATCAGCTGGTTCAAGCTATTAGAATTTCACTGTACTATCATTCTTATGCGCTCATTTTTATATGATTTTCTTAGAATTTCTCTTTCATTTTTGTGAGATTATTTTTGATTTCATAACTTTGTATTCTTCTTCTTCTTTTTTAGGTAACCATTCAGGCCACACATAATTAAGCGTTGACAATTTGTAATTTTTAATAAGACAACCCGCCAACACAACAAAGCCAAAAGCGCCAAAGGGCCCAAATGAAAAGTAGTTGGTGGTTCTCGGCTAGCCTGGGTGGTGGGCATAGGCGGCTTGAATGATGCGCTACTTTAGCTGAGAACAAAAAAATGTAGAAGAAGAAGAAGAACCTAGGTTAGCTAACAGTCACTCTGTAGGTGGATGGTGGGTGGCAAGGGTTTTGGGTAAGGCAAAACAATATAAAATAAGCATGAATAATTAGAATATGTTAAGTGTTTCGGCCCCTCAGACCGACCGACCGACCGACCCAGCCAACGAAAGACCAACCCATCCAACCACATGTATTCAAGCAGAGCACTCGAAATCCTTTTGCATCCAAAGAGATGATGAGAACGATGATGATGATGAGAATGGGTTTGGGTATGGGTACGGGCATGAGTATGGGTATAGGAATGACGATGTTGTGCAGCAAATCAGAAGGCCCAGCAAGCTGGCTTGGCACGGCACATATTGTATATTTATATAGTCAGTCAGTCAGTCAGTCAGTCAAGTTGGGCGGTCATACGAAATATAAAATAAAGAAAAAAAAAAAGGAAACAAAAATAAAGCCACGCCCACACAATGCAAAAATATTTGTGTAGCCTTACACTTTTGCAACGTCGACTCAAGTGCCCAACCAGCCTGAATTTGCCACTGCCTCTGTACCCTGTCCCTTGTCCCCCGTCTCCTTACCTCTGTCCCATACAGTTTGAAAGGCCCACCTGACTTTTTGTCATTCAAATGAAAACTGTACATCGTGTTGTCGTAGTCATCAACAACCCGACACACACACACACACACACTCACACACATACACGCATCTTATATGTCTGCTGATTGCTTTGTTCAGCATTTTCTTTTTCAAACAATTTTCTCGGGCGTTGCATCTTTTTTTTTGCCCCCGCCTTCTCCGTTGCATACGCTCAGGCGCGACTTTTGAAGGCTTTCATCTACATGTGTGTATGTGTGCTTGCGCCTGTGTGAGTGCTCTGCTTTTTTGCATAGCAAAATAAAAAATAAAAATAAAAAAATGAAAAAATTACAATGCAATTGAGTATGCAAATATTGCCTACTTGTCATGTAGACAAATACATGAATTCTTCTTCTTCTTTTTGTCTTTATATATAAAAAAAAAGAATTGTACACCCCTTACACTTGACTATGCCTACGCCCCCGCCATAATATTTCTATGATCTACCCCCCCTTCGTCGCTCAGATCTCTTCTCTCATTTCGTAAATCTTTGGTTAAACTTGCTATTTCACTTACACCGGCTTGAAATCCTTAGATATGCAGATATGCACATGTTTTTCTATTCATTTGAATTTCTAAATATCTGTGTATGAGTGTGTGTGTGTGTTTGTTATTGTTGCTGCAATTTGAAAATTAATATTACAATAAGACCGCTTTCATGATTAAACATAAAGCAGGCAACTGTCCTTGCTTGTTTTTGCACGCAACTGTACCATACTGATCAGTTTGTTCTACTAATTTTTTGAGTTAAATAGAAAAAGAAATATTTGGAAATTAAAAACTCAAAGAAACTATTTCAGCCGAAATGAAATGAATGATTTATTTCATACTCAAAGGTTTTTATTTTTATGAGAACACTTCACTTGTTAAAATGCTCACAACTGTACTTGTGCGTTTTCATAGTTGGAATGCAGGCAACTGTACTTTAGTGTTTTGTGGTTCAAGTCAATTCTTCGGAATTTCTACAGAAATATCAAAAAAGCATATCATTTGAGTTGGAGCCCAAGAAAAGCTGAGCTAATAATATAAATTGTGCTCAACTGTACTTTTCTTAGAGCAAAGTATTTTTTGCTAAATTGCTGCAGCCACAAAAATTTATATCTTTCTTTTTTTTATGGAGCACAAAATCTATGAGGCTAATCAAAAGTCATACCCAAACTGTAACAAAATAAGACTCATTGTCAATTTTTTTGGGCAACCCTTTCATTATTTTCCTGCTTCTTCTTCTTCTCCCAAATCACTCTCAAATAGCCCACATATGAATTCTTATTGTATGCTTAAAGTAACCATAGGGAAATTTCATTAATAACCAAACATTATGGGGCACTTTTTTGTTTTTACTATACCTAGGGGCTTGGGGCAGGGACCATGAGGAGCACATCAGGAGCATGAGAAGAAGCTGGGGTTGGTGGTGTCGTCCAGCATTTAAGTAATTTTTATGATTTTTCGAGACTTCCGTTTTTTGTTTCTTTCTGCGAGCCACTAAAAGGGTTTTTCATTTCCACAATATTATTATTATTTTATTTTATTTTATTGCTGTGAAATGATGGGGTCAGCACAGACAGACAGAAGCAACAAATTCAATTTGCAAAATGTGTGCCTAGGTAATGCCATTTATTTAACCCGCTCGACTAGTAATAAAAATTAATAACAAAAACGTGTCGGCCTGGTCAACAAAAAACAGAAAAAAAAAAATAACAACAACCGACTGACTGACTTGCCAAACTAATATGACTCGACAAAAAAAAAAAAAAAAGAAAAACAAAAAAAAATGACGGAAAGAGGAAAATGGTCGAGGGTGTGGGGGGTTGTCTATCTAATAAAAATCAAACAAATTATGCTAACAAACTAGATTTCATTGCTCGTTTTATGCGCTCTTGGGTGTCGTGGCGATTTGCTCAATAACCCTTGTAATGCAAACAAACCCCAAGAAAAGCCCTAGCCCCCTGCCAGCCACTTGGAAAGCCCACACACACGCACACACACAAACAACATGACATGACTTTCACTTGGCAGCAGTCCATCAGCAGACCAGGAAAGAACAAAAAAATAAAAGAACAACAACAGGAATATATATATGCGAAAGGACATGACTTGAAAATCACTTAATCTACTTGGCAAAAATGCCCGAAAGGTCCCAAGAAAATAGCAACTGAAACTGAGAAAAACCCTTTCGATTGCTTGGCCTAAGCTCAGTAGAGCAAAAACAAGAGTGTGAGCCACATCAGAGACACAATCGGGGTAAAAAAATACTCACACACCCACCCACCCACACCCACACACAACATAAATAAACACACCATGACAACGGCATATTTCACATATGATTTTAAAGAGAAGAAGCAGACCAAAGGGGTGGCCAGTCTTTAGATGCTCTGTCCTTTTATATTCAGCAAGTTGGCAGTTCTGATAACCCAACCAGGTTGGTCTTTTCGACTTGAGAAAAAGTTTATGAACTGATTGATCTGAGAACTTTGTGGTCCCTCTCTATGGAAATCCGTATGCCCAGTGGTCTCAATTGAAAGAGTATAAATGAAATTATTGCAAATCACTAAAACCCACAATAAAATATCAAAGGATAACCCTGGCAACAACCACCAATTTGGCCAGGTCCCGTAGAAATCTATCAATGAAAGGGGTTAGCAGAGAGCAGTCTCGTGTAATTGAATTCAATCAAAATTGTTTGGTCCATCAAACAGACAATTACTAGCCATATGATACATATTGTTGTCCTCTCAAAGGATAAAGGAACACCAACAATTATGTGATTGTGTGTATGTCTATGTCTTCTTTCGTTATGTTTTTCCACGCCCTTCATATTTCAGATAATATGGATTTTTTTCTATAGTTCTGATCCCTTCCAACTGATGTCATAGACACACATGGCTCGGTTTGATAGAAACGCTTATAAGGCAAACACGTAGACAAGCAATTTGTCAATCAGTCAATTTGATGAGCTTAACTTCTGAGTTAACGGGTTGGTCGGAATATGTCATCCCCAAGAGAGGGGGTGGCATATTTGCAATGCCATTCACATATCAATTGGAAATGAATACAGAGTGAGATAAAAAGATATTCGAATCGAAGCGAGGGGAGGTGAGACCCTTAAGCTTTAAGCTCCGAGGGATGTTTCCGGAAGTCCCAAATAATATTCCAAAATTAAATCGGAACTACTTTTGGAATATAAGATTTCGATCTTGGTAAAAATTTCCAGTCTTCTGCATATCCTTGGACTCAGGCATATCTTTCAAATATTTATAGCCAACTTGAGTAACCACTAAAATCTTTTGCTTCCTAACAATTTTTTTTTTGCTTGAGTCCTTCTACTTTTTTTTACCAGCCTCATATTAATTTTACAACTTCTTTATTTGTTAGTTTGATACCCTTTTCATCAAGTCGAAAAGACATTTTGAGACTAATCAGTAGACTTGCCTCGGATTTTCAAGAACATGGTATGGACAAAAAATTTGATAAATCAATTGACTATATAGTTTTATATTGATATTTTTATTTTGATCAAAAGCTCTATAAGCTTAGCCAGGGCATCTCCAAGTCGGTTGCGTCCCAGCTTAATGTTTGCTATTTTTTTTTTCATCTTTTTTTTTTGCAAAATCACTTGACCAATTTGTCAAGTGGCACTAAAGTGTGTGTGCGTCTGTCTGTTTTCCTTTAACTCCCCCGACCGCAAACACCCAACCCCATCAGCATTCGTATGCTTGTTCTCGGGGTTGATGTGTGCCTGTTTTGTGCTACTTGGACTCGTTGTAGTCTCAGAGTCCAATGTACCACCACCCCTACTTGGCCGCCCCGTCGTTTCTTCTTATAAATATATATATATATACTGTTTTTTTTTTGACTTTATAGAGTCATCTTGCCTTGTTTGCGGTGGCCTTTTGAGAGTTTGCCATTATACTTGTTACAATTTGCATGCATTGTGGCGGAGTTTAAGAACCCTATTCCGGCGGCCATCTATCTACTAAATATACATATCCATCCAATGAGTCATTCAGTCAGTCATTCATCCAGTCAACCATTCATCTATCTATCCGTATATTCTTTTTTCTTGATGTTGTCGTCTATTTTGGTTATTTGCTATAAAAAATTATGGACACCAAGAAGCTCCAAGCCCATTGGCTTTCGGATACTCTGCATCTTAGCAGAGATCTTTCCAATGAATCCATATCAAATATTCCTCGAATGAGGATTTTGATTCACTAAGATCTGGTAGTACCTTTCTCATAAAACAATCTCTTTTAAATCAGGCAACTGAAAGGCTAATATAAAGACTAGCCTGTCTTCCAAATTCCATTTTGATCGAACTACTATATCATGGGGCCTTAGGTCTTCAATTTACTTGACCAAGCCATCAGCTTGATATACTCGCTTTTACAGGGTATGAAAAGTCACTTGTCCCTTCTCGCTCCCCAAGCCGAATCCGTAACAAACGGAACCGAACTAACCCACTTGGCCACTTATATCAAGCTATTTACGTTTTTTTATGATTTTATTAGCTGCAAAAACAAGCAATTTTGTTACAATGTTTATTGGTTATAGTGTGCGTGTGTGTGTGTGTGTGTGGGTGTGTGAGTGTGTTTTTCAGGTTCTCTCCGTCTTTTGATTTGGCCTTAAAAATCATAAGCGTGAGTTATATTTCATGCACGATATATACTCCTGATAAAGGGCAAAAGAAAGAAGAGTTTTGTCCAGGAGAGGGTTGTATTTTTTTTCTGGGGGGGTTGGAATGGATTTTTTACGAAAATCATGTGATATGTGATACGTTGGGCGGACCAAATTTATTGCCAAAAGGCAAATTGCCTCAGTGTGTGTGTCTTTCATTTGATTTGATTTCATTTGATTTGAGCGGATATGGGCCTGTGTGTGTTTGTGTATTAGTGGTCTTATTATGTAATATCTTTGAATGGGCGCCGGAGTAGTAAATCACAATTGGGCCCAACTTGGGGCACACTTCTGCTTTTTATTGGAACATTCTGGAAATGCAAATCTGTATGGCCATTAATCAGTACTCTTGATTTTTTGTGGCAACTATTTTTCCTGATTTTTGTTTATTGTTTATTAAATCAACAGTAACTTTGGGTTGCCTCAGAATACTTTGAAGTTTGCCAAACGAAAAGAGATTTTATTGGGTAAGGCGATATTAGGTTCCCATCTCGCATGATGGTCGGGGTCCTTGAGTTCACGAAAGTCCCTTAGAAGGGGACCAACCCAACGAATCATTAAAACTCTCCAGTGTCTCACTATCTTATGTTTCTCTCAGATATCGCTTATATCCAAAAATATTGAATTCCTTATAGTCTAACATCGGCTATATCCTTATCCAGCAAATAGACAAAACGTGAGCGCAAACGCATCTTCCCAGAAATCAAAATTAATGCAAGACTTAATTTATTTGTATATAATTCCATCGATTCTAGCAGAGTTAAATCTTCGCAAACTTTTCTAACCTTTAAACCAAATTGAATGACATTTATTTACGAACTTTGCGGATGCCAAAAAGGTTAAGGCAAAAGTAGCCTTCAATTGAATTGCTACCAATTGCAATCTACCACTTAATTTATTACAAGCAATCTATGCTTTTAATTGCCAGGCTCCACAGAATCCACTTCCGCACCCGCTCCCCTCCGAACCCTGTTCGCCATCATACTTGACGACTTTCGCCTGGGGCGACACATGTCAAACAATTTGCCAGCTCACTTTCTTGACTGGACAGACACATTGGCAGGGGGGGCTGGGAGGCTGCGAGTCTGGGAGTCTGGGAAACTCGCGTTAAATGCAACAACCAAACTGGCAATTTCATTAACTGGCATAACCAAAGGGAACGAGAGAGTAAGAGAGACGAACCGACCGAGGCGATTAGTTCACAGTCATAACACACGGTTTGGTAGGTTTTTCGGAAATCCAAACAATTTCTGCTACTGCTGCAACCCCAGAGCAAGCTGCCGGCCAAGTCAAACTAAACTATAAAATTTTATGTTTTTTCTACACACACACACACACACGCACAGACATACGCTCAATTGGTTTCCGTCTTTTTTGTTTTTTTTTTTTCCTTTTTTCATGTTTGCAGGTAGTAACCTTCTGGACTCTCTCCAAAGTCCTGGCCAAATTGCGCAAAATGTTAACAAGCAATTGAGCAGACAAACAAACAACAAAAACTCTGCAAGGAATGACAGAACAGATAACAGGCATCTGGATTGTGTCCCCTCCGCCACCGTCCATTCACTCGTCCAATTGTCCAATTGTCCAACCCCCCCACTTGATTAGTTTAACGCCAAAAGCCGCCGCATGGCGCTGCAGTAAACGTTGCGGAAAGTTGCCCACGACAATTGCGACGGTTGCTCATTAAATCGAACTGCCATGGCCACTGCCACTGCCATTGCCAGGGCCAGGGCCAGGGCCAGGGCCATGGACACCGCATCCACACCCACAGACAGAGACTACTTTCATTGATATTGCCAACGCCTTTACCTTATTAGTTACAATGGTCTGGTGGGTGTGATGGTGGTGAAATGAGTTGTCTTGGATGGCTTTGAGTTTTTGCTTTTGTTTTTGTTATGCTTTTCCTTGCTCGGTTATTTCTGTCTGGTTGCTCGGTAATTTTATTTTGAAAATACCTCAGCTTCCTGAGCTGCTCCAGACGCAATCTAAATGGCTGCACTTTTAATGACCTATAAATGATCGAAAGGGAACCAAGTAAAAACAACAAAATCGAAATGAGAATTCTATTGGAATTAAATTCTATTCGATTTTAATGCAAAATTGAGAGGCAACTCTTAAAATATTCCTGCAGAATTCTTATGAAAAATCTAATTAAACAGGGCAATTTTCCAAAGATTTCTTACAGCTTTAACAGAATTTCTTTGAATTTCAATAAGAAATCCAATCAATTTCAACTTGGAATTTCTTGAATTGGAAACCATTTTCTCGGATTTATAATTTGATATTCCCATAGGTTCTCGGGTTTTAACCAGATTTACTTGTAATAAGAAAAAGTTACCTATGGTTCCAAAAGGCTTTCAGAGCTTCACCAAAGTTTCCTGAATTCCAATATTAAACTAAGGTAAATTAAAGTAGGAAAGAACATAAAACGATATATGTATTTACGGACCTAAGCCAGAGTTTCCTTATATAAGAAAAAGTTTCCTCTGATTCCAATACAAATTCGAAACAATCTTCTAAAAGGTGTCTCAAAGGTGTCTCAAGTCAATTAAAATAAGTTCCAATATTTCCATAGGTTCTGCAAGTCTCTTTAAGTTTTAGTTGAATTGCCATATAAATAAATATTATTAAATTTAATTTATTGCAAAGATTTCCTTGGCATTTCCTTGAAACTCAAATAAAAAATACTGCAGCTTAGTAAGCCTTAAAAAATATAATTAACCCTCAATGCAAACATCTGCTCCACCGGCCACGGTCAGAAGATTAGTTTCCAAAGGATTCTAAGTTTCTAAACATGTTGTGAAGTTCTCAGAAAAATCTTTATTTCATTTACCAAGTTGGTCAATAAAAAAAAAGAAGAAAAACATTGAAATAAAAAGTGAACCAAGCAAGATTTCCTTTTTACTAGATCGTTTTATTTTTTAATCATTCAGTTCCCCTTTTGTGCTAAAGAGTTTATTCACAACTTACATCTTGATATGCTTTTCTTTGACTGTTTTTCTTTTACTTTGCATCTTTTTAATTTCTTTGTACAGAAACTCATAATCAGAGGATTTTTCTTTTTTTTTTTTTTCTTTTGAGAAATTCAAATTTCAACCCCATCGCATATAGAAAGGCAGAGAGAGAGGGAGCTGTCAATATTGACTCATCTAGCTGAAATCATATGTACAAGTTTCATAACCAAACCCAAGGCTCAGTTCAGCTCAGCTCAGCTCAGCTCGACTGTCTGCCCCGACCTGCTCGGCTATCTGACATCAACTCACTTACACTCACTGATGGCGTAATAACTGTCAAAAATCTTTCAAATTTTAATCAACTTTATTTCTGGTAGCTAACATGTTTGCTCATGCACACGTCGTCTCTGAAGCACCCACACACACACACACACACACACAGCCACACACTCTTGAGTGTGGGTGTTGTTTTCACTGCGGCCCAAAAGAGTTTTTGGCAGCCTTGCCAGGCTCATAGTAAGAAGTATCTGAGAGTTGAAAGTTTCTTCATTGAGTTTTCTTCTGTTGCTGCTTTTTTTTTTAATCTTTTTTTTTTATTTTTTGGATCATACAAATAAATGTTAATGTATGTAAAATCTGCTCTGGCTTAAGAGGAGCGAAGAGCCGGGGCTTGGCTTGATGGACGAGAAAGTCAAAAGGAGTTAACCCTATAGTGACGAAAAGGCCCTCTAAATCCTTTCAGTCTGTTTTTTTTTTTCAAATTATTTTCAAGGTTTATATATATTATAATATTAGTGATTCATGCAAAATCTATAACATTTCTTTGGCTTTTAAGAGAGGAGAAAAAATCCTTGGCTCATGGAGACTTAAGGACGCATTTAATTAAGTTGAAATTGTTGGTAAATTGTGACTGAATGAATGTTTGAAAATAGGTAAAAGTTTGAGCTGAATAAAAATAAATAAAATTTATCGTCTTCTTCTTTTCATAAGGTTCCAAGATCTGTGAGATATTAAGCAACCGAGGACCTTACAATTTCACTACTTCCGCAGGCACCACTTCCTTCCTAACGTATGTTGGGACTACTCAGGCCAATACTGCCACAACCACCACAATTCCAGCCAACCCCCTCCCCTTGCCTCTTGCCCCCAGCCAACCCCCACCAACAGCTGCCAAAAATTCTTTGATATATTGTCAACTATGTTTGCCGAGCCACCGTCGCGCCATTGCTACTTTGTCCTGCCAACAATAATTTTTGATTAAAGATGAATTTTTAATTTAATGTATCTCACAGATATGCAGCAGAAGCAGCAGCAGCAGCAAACGCAAAAGCAAAAGCCGAAGCAGTCTCAAATAGATAGATATGCGAAGCCGCAGCCAACGAAACGTAAAAATGAAGCAAACTGCCGCGAAAATAAATAAAGAAAAAACATCAGGGAAATGAGGGAAAAAACGCACGAAAAATGTTTTTTAATCTCAACGGCAAACGGAAGCGGAAATCAAACGACCAGAACAGAGAGCTCAAAAGAGAGAATTCTCCTCCCTCCCCCACCAAAAGAACAACGAAGATGAGATACTCTTAAAGGCAAGCATCTGGATCAAGTGCTGGGTGAACGGAGATATTTTCGAAAAGAGTATTCAGAAGCCTGAAAGAAATGGGGCTGAGAAGACCAGCAGAACAGATGGAAGGACGGTTGGATGGACGCACCAAAGTATCAAACAAAATTTTTAATGTCTTCTGCGGACCATTCGGGACGTTCGCCTTGTTAAAAAGCCCACGAAATATTTCACTCCGCACCCCTTGACAATTCACGTTTGCCGTTGTCTCCCTCTAACAGCCTAATCTGTTCAGTCTCTGTCCCGTTTACTCCGACTACCGATTCGGGCAACATTTGCCTTTGATTTTTTCCGAAGTTTTTCAACTTGTTTTTTTTTTTTGGTATATTTTTTTTTTTTTTTTTGGGTTTTTTCCCATCTATTTTTTTTTTTTTTGTGCTTTCGCTTGGCTCATTAAGAATTTTTCTTTTGCCAGTTTGTTAGAAAAGCGATAAAATTTAAAAAGGCAAACGGAGATGTCGGTGGTTGTCGGGGCCGGGGTGGTGTTGGGTGTTGGCAATGATTCTTTTTTGTCTAATTTTTTGTTCGGACCAAGGAGGACGACGCATGCAAAATGGTGTTTAATGATTTATGAATAATCGCCATTTTGCATTTGAGTGATGACGACGTCGACGGCGAGCAAAGGACGTTGGGTGGCGTTGCCGCAAGACGGGGGAAGAAGGGTCTTGGGACTTTCTGGTAAAAGTCAGTCAGTCAACGCGCGCGCCAAAAGTCCATTTACACGTTTCGCCTCGTAGAAGAAGACATGACGGTGATTGGGTTTTGTGGATGAGGTGGGGGGGAGAGAGGTGTGGCGGTTGCCTTAAATGCTCTGGGGTGGGTCGGAAATTTTCTACACGTTATCAATGCTCGTTGGCGGCGGTTTGGGTGGTTGAACAAATTTTTCTTTGATAATTTTTACAACTTTTTCAATTTTTTTTTTTTTTGCTTTTGAGGATTTTTTTTCTATGTTTTTCAGGTTTTTTTGTGTGTTTTTTTTTTAAGTTTTTCTTGGTTGTTTTTATGCTTTTCCACTTGCGCGTTAAATTTTTTGACAAACAACACGCGCCGCAAGCTGCAAAAGTCATGGATTGGTCAATGGGAGGAGTGAGAGTCTGAGTGCCTGGACAGAAACAAGGACAGTGGCAGGGGCAGGGGGCATATACCAATTGTAGGCGTTTGCCATTTGACAGCTTTGACACGCATCTCGCAGCCAGAGGAGTGGGGGTAAAAGCTAAGAAGGCGGCAGACTTATGGGCAACTCGAGTAGATAGAAAAGTTGAAAATTACTTTTGAAATCAGCTGAGACCTAAAATTGGTAAACTAAAAAATTTTGGAAATTTTTTCAGTCACAAAAGAAAAAAGTTTCTAATTAGCCAAATATTCTCTTACGCTTGCCACTTGACTCACAGGGCTAATGGGTCAGGTACTCCGACCTTTCGAATCATCATTCCACCAGGACATTTTGGTTCTTTTTTTTTATCCACCAAATGTCCAGTTGGCTTGTTCTTGTTTGCGTATGTTAATCGAAATGTTTGAGAGCTTAACTGGTTCAGGGAGGTTGGTTCATTTTTTCTATATATTTGTGTACCCTATACCTTGGGGTATGTGGGGCATATCAAGATGACAGGATCCTAGGTAAGTCTGAGAGCAAGAAAATAAGAGTTTCTGACTCTTAAGGGGTTCCAAGGTTCCAAGCCAAAATCTAGAGATTCCTTAAAAGAATCCTAGGCTAGAGTTTCATGAGACAGACAGATATCTCCTTAGTATTTTCTGTTGCAGAGCATTTCGAGATCGACTCAATTGTGCTCGAAGTCGGGCATATTTTTTATTGACATTTGGCCGAGTCGGCATTACATATTCATGTACGCGGCTTTGTTGAACATTAAATGGAGGTTAATACCTGACAGCACATTGAATGTGCAATGCGCTGGGGATCAGACTCTGGGCCGGAGCGGCGGCGGCCGCAGCGAGTGTGAGGGTGCTGCCAAATGGGGCTGTTTGGTTTTACCCTTTGATTGCAGGACTGCATACACAAACAAATACAAACACTGCCCACTTCCTTATACTCCCACAAACACACACCGACACACACAGATACATCGGCACATATGAATGAAGGAAGCGCGAAATGCCATTCAATGGTTTGTCCACGGCTGCTTTTGTTATTTTGTCCACTTGCTGCTCCGTCCGTCCGTCCGGCTGGCTGGCTGGCTGGCTGGCGGTTTATGCCAGCTAATGTTATTGCCACCACATTTGATTGTTTGTCCTATCCTGGCCACCCTCGGCCCCGTAGCCCCCTTCTGTGCCTGCAGGTGGCATTGCAGCTGCAGGTGTTTGCCTGTCTGTATCTTTGGGTGTGTGGGTGTGCCAATCTGTCCATGTGTGTGAGTGTGTGTGTGTTGTGAGAGTGATTTTCCGGTTAATTGATTTTAAAGCGATTTCACTTAAATGTTATCTCTGCTGTTATTGTTTGGCCTTTTGCAGCATCCGCAAGTGGGAGGCTGTCGTTCTTTTTTTTTTACTTTTAATTATTTGGGTGGGTGTATTTCACACACACACACAAACTCTCACACACATTTGGACTTCAATATTTACGTTGGCATAAAAGCTGAAATTTTATAAACATGACTTTAATGATCCTGCTCTTTTTTTTTCCTGTTTTGCTTAGCTTCTCTTTTATTTGTTCAAAATTATTTGGACAAATTATTGAATTGAATTAGAATAAAAAATAAAATCTCTTTAAGCTGGCCTTATGACGTGAATTATTTCAATTCTGGGAACCTCGAAAATTGGTCAAGCTGGAAATTTGGGAAGACAGGTTTAAATTCCCAAAATAATTTAATTGAATTCTTTTGAGCTAAATTATTTATTTATTTGTTCTTCGATTAAATTGAAATTTAATCTGGGGCTCCTTTAAAAGAAATTGTTCATAATAGTTCAATCTTTTTACAGTAGAAAAAAAAAGGATAAAGTAGGGGACTCACTTAACTTGGGGAAATAATAAAAAACTTCTATAAGTTTTTTTCTAGTTAAATCAAAAATAAATCTGGGTTTCCTCTTAAAGTAAATGAATGATTTATCTATCAGTCAAAATTATATCAATAAGAAATTTCTATACTCAAGAGATGGTCCAATATTTGTTCTCTTTAAAATAGTAGTTCACTCGATTTGATTCTATAAAAAATTGTCTAGCTTTCATTTTAAGCCAAGGAATTCCCTTCAAGCGTAGAGGATCCAGCTCAACACTAAGTCTCCTCTCTTACCTAAGGAAGACTAACTAAAAAAACTAATTGATTCACTCGATTTGATTCTATAACAAATTGTCAAGTTTAAATTTCAAGTCCAGGAATTGCCTTCATTCATTCCAAGGCGTAGAGGGTCCAGCTCAAAACTAAGTCTCCTTGAACTGGAGCTCAGAACTCTCAGAATTGGCCTACTGTCAGGGTTTCTGGGCCCACCTCAGTTTGAAACCACAACTACAGAAAAATTATTTCATATTGACCAGAGAACAGCAGATAAATGAAAACAAGGCCAATTACAGCAACTTTCGCTTTCATAAGGCAAGACCAATATCAGATACTAGAGATATGAGGGCGGGTTGGCCAAAGGTGTGGTTCGGTTGACGAGGGGGGTAAGGCAGGGAAATTGCACTCATGTGTTCATTAAAACAATAAAACAGAAAAACACACACACACACACACATACAGACACATGAAAGATTGAGTCCGAGATGAATAAACACACGCACACACACGAAATGGAAAACTGAGCGGAAGCCTAATTATGATTTTTTCTTTTTGGTCGTCGACAGATGACAGGGAAGGGCGAGAGTGGGTGGGCGAGTGAAGTCGACGGCTGTGAATGGGTATGATGACCATCCAATGTTTGTCGTCTATCTGTGCGTAACGTAACGTAATTACAAAACATTTTTACGTATTTCTCTGGACGAGATGAACTGAGTTGGTTGGGTGGAGTAAAGTGGGGGTATGGGTTGGTCAAAGGAATGGTCTGGGTCTGGGTCTGGACTTGGGCTATTTGCTCATTGGTTTTACGAGCGTGTTGCACTTTTGTGGCCAACATCGTCATTCGAATCCAACCACCGCCAGCACGGAGATTGCCCTTTTTCCGTTTCTGCCTTCTCTGCACCCCCAAATCATGTACCTGTATGTGTGTGTGTGTGTGTGTGTGTGTGTATGATGCTGATGTTATTAGCAGCTTGCGTGCCAACATTTATGAAATTCTCTTGGCCAAAAAAAAAGAAAGAAAGAAGCTCTACACTTCACTCCCCTCCCAGCAGCGAGCAGCCCTGACGTTTAACATTTATGTGACGACGCAGAATGATACGAAAACGTTTCGTCATAAACTTCAATAATCGTAAATATAGATTTCTCTTTCACTCTGCCCCTTGTTGTTGTTGTTGTTGTTGTTGTTTATCTTGGCGACCTTCTTCTCAGCCATAAAAGACGGAAGCTGCTGTGTGCCAAGTCTGTCCTGGCCAATTTCTATCGTCGTCTACGTGAAAATTAATAGTTTTAGGCTGCTTTCTGGTCCCGCTGATGTGCGTTTAAGCGTCGCATTTCATTTTCAATGTCCTTTGGTCACTTACACCCTCAGAAGCCCTTCTACCAAAAACGAAAAAGCAAACCACCTCGTACACGTTTAATGCACATTTATGCTCTGACCAACTCCCCGGCTATTCGAACTAGCGCAACATTTTTATCGTTTCGTCAATGTCATAAATTCTGATCTAGTAGCTGAAATTGAACTTAATGCTCCATATGAAAAAAAGCAAGACGATGATGATAAAAGGGAAGGCGAAAGAAAACCTTCTCGCCACCAAGAGGAGATGAGTCGAATTGATTGAGTTGTTGCTTTCCCTCTCTCACAACGATTCCAAATGGCAAGCTAGTTAAATTTGTTTGTTCTTTTTGTCACAGAGACTTTTAAAACTTTTAATTTGGATTAACTTAAAATCAATAGATAAATATATTCAAATATAAAGATATAAGCATTTTTACAGGATGCTTTCTTTTATTCTTGATCTCTTCCTGCTAGGCAAGATTTTCTGTTTCTTGTACAATCCAATTTTAAAGTTTTTCATATTCTAAAATTATAAAGTCAGTTAAGGAAAATATTTTGGTTTTTGAGGTTTCACTTACCAAATCTATTAGGGATGGAAGCTTACTATCGAAGGTGCTTGGTCTTTTTCAGTCTCTGTCAAATCTTCCAAATCAGGTGTTGTCTTTATTCTTCCCGATAGCAAATGTCCCTTTCCGCTATTTTCCTGAGACCTATTTAAATTGGTATGTTGTGGAATTCATTACCTTGGGATTGGTCACTTTATTGACGACTGCTTTAGTCGGGCTAGAAGTCCTAGAATTAGCCTGAGTTGACGGAGATTGCACAGAAGCTGTTCTGGTCGTCTGCTTAATGAATGGAGTGCGCGCTTGCGGTGTAGATAAGCTCTATATTTAGGTATAGATATTACGAAAATCAACAAAAGTAGACAGTGGAAGTTTGAATCTCGAGGTTGTTCAACTTACCGCGTTACGGGTTCTCTGCTTTGATCTGCTGATATTCCGTGGCTTATTACCTATCAAGCTATCACCCGCTTCGGATTTGAAAGATATTTCCTTTGACCCTACTTTTGGGGATTGCGAAAGAGGGAGAATCCTGAGGATCTTAGATCCTTGATTTTTCGCAATTTCGTTTGATAGCCTCTTTGACCTTGCTTTCGGAAATTCCAGAGCAGGGAGGCTCTTGCCCGTGTTAGGCTGACAATTTCGTTGGCCTTTGTTTGTTTCCCCTTCTTTTACAATTTGCAGTGTGATCTTGTGCATGGCAGCATTGAAATTTTTCGAAATAGACAATAGCTTCCGGTCCTCCTCAGTCTGTGGGAGTGGTGGCTGTATTTTATTTTTCAAAATGGATTTCAGTTGCTTGGGCGATTCTTTTTCTTGTTGTGATTCTTTGTGATTCTTATTGATCGTATTATTCTCTGTGGTCTTTTCGAGGCAAGTCGTTGCTTGTTCAGGGCTATGTTCGGCTTTTTCTTCGAGCCTATGCTCTCCCCAGGGCTGATTGTGACGGTACACTTTCCTCATATTTTCGATATTTCTTCGTCTGTTCGGATCCTGCTGTGCGATTGCTCTGTAAAAGGATTTGGATCTGAATAGAATTGAAATTATTTTTCATATTTTAGATTTCACTTACATTTGTGCATTTCGAAGTGCAGCTAGATCCTTTCAATTTCAAATTGCAAATAAAAAGAAAAAGAATAATAGAATATATGAAAAATCATTTTGGAATGGAATCCAAGATAAGGTTTTGACTTTTTTTTCAGTAATTTATAAAGCAGCTATGATTTGTTTACCCCAGTCCCTGCCAGATTTAGATCTATTCTGAACCACCCCCAAGACCAAGACCCAAACACCCAACCTCTCAAGGTTGGCTTATTATTTATGTTGGCAATTAGTAGTTTATGCTTTTAGGCGCTGGACAAGAGGGTCGAACAATTTAATGACCATTTGGAGCGAATTTCGTTGTTGGCACTTTATTTTTATTTATTTATTTTATAGGAATGACCAAACCATACTAGACCAGACCAGACCCGGCCAGACTCGACTGGAATTTGATACAAGTTGACCATCTTTGCCTAGTCTGCTGGTGGTCGGGCCTTATCAAGATGTTCATTGGTCGCCGTTGGCTTTAATTGATAGGGCGGCCACGCCCACCACTAAAGAAACAAATCAACAATAACAGCAACAGCAACAATAATAAATGAAAACCAAATCCAAGCCACAATCCTTGACTGACCGACCAAAAGCGTTTAATATTCGCGTGCTTATAATTTGTTTCAAAACCCACAAACACATTGTAAGCCAAAATAACTAAATCAACTTGGCCAAGGGGAAAGGGTGGTACTTGGTTTGTGGTGCCGTCCTGACTCAATGAGAGGGTTGCGATTTGCACAAACAGAATTTCTTGGTACTGTTGGCGTGTCGATCGCTCATAATTCTGGGCCCTCCGTGAATGCCGGTCTCCGCCATGCAACCAAATAAAAATCGAAAATTCAACACGAACATTATCGATAAAATTGCCATTAAAGTGACGTCGCCAAGCGAAACTAACCCCAACGTGGGTAGCCGCCGGTCTAGTCGGCCCGCCAGAGAGCACCTTATCGATAGTTTAAATCGCGCTCGTGAGTCAGTTGAAAATACCCCAGTACCATGAAACGGAAGTCGATTTGGATGATGAATGACGGCCGATTAAACTGCCAGATAACCAGAAAGCCGCAAGACCCCCGCCACTCGGACACTGACTATAACTACAACCACTACGATGACGACGACAACTACAACAAATCATAGCAAATTAGTGTGGAAGAGTTAAGCTTACCTGTCGGTATCGAGCTATTGCAACGCCACTCCTATACCAAACAAAGCTGCGATGCACCATCAAAATTGCTATAAGCCAGAGTATATAGTTCAAGACCGTCGTATATTCTACACAGGCAATTTTCATCCATTCAACGCTGAGTTTCATACAGGTCCACATCCAGCAAAGCGGTTCCAGCTTCACGCAAGTCGGCACTGGTGCTTCATCTTCATTTAAAGTAGTTCCAATAAAAAATTCTACAAACTCCATGATTCAGTTTAATAATCAAGCGATTTTAAAAAATTGTAAAAAAAAAACAAGGAAAGTTTATGTAAAAGTTACTAATGACGTAGACAAGTTACTTATTCAACTTCTGAATAAAATGTTTTAATTTTTAAAAAGATCCGAAAGGTCTGAGAGACGAAACTAAAATGAGGCTTTCATTCTGATTATTTTTGACATATGCCGAAAACTGAGGGCCCAGGCTACTATGATTGCCTTAGGTTTTTTTCAAAAACAACAAATTTAAGATTCTAATTCAAATCGAATAAGCTCAAAGAAATCGGTTATTTCAATCGATTAATTCATATTAAAAACTTAGCTTAGAATCACCATCGAATAGGTCCTAAGACATCAAAAGCCCTTATAGATTTATATAGTGCGGTTTATACCGAAGATTACTTCAGGTTATTAGGAGCAGGGAACTATAAAGGGAATATCCAAGAATGCTTTAGCATTCAGAGTCACCATCGTGTAAGCCCTAGGAAATCGAATAACCTAACCGATTTATTTATTTTGAACTATGAAGAGATTATCGAGTAAGCCTCAAGAAAAAAGTATTATATTAGCTGATTTCTTAATTGCAAAGTATAAAGGGAATCTCCAAGAATATCCCAACTATTCAGATATAGAATGACTTCACCGATTTCATTATTGTGAATAACTAAGAACTCAAGATTAAACCAACAAAATATTCTGAATCGAAGCCCAAATCAGATAAGTTGAGCGATTGATTTATGGCAAAAAACAAGAAAACTAAAACCCTTTTGAAACAATTTACAACTCGATAAGTTTTTCAACTTTTTCCATACCCAAAGAGAGTTCGGTGGCAGGGTCAACGCCACACTGTAAATAACTATTAAATTTATTTACGTGCGCAACGCAACATGCATACATAAATATATTCATAAGATATATTTTGTTTTGGCCCCTCAAAGACAGCCCGGCCCAAGCCTGAAAGTAGGCAGTGGGTGAAATTTTTATATGACATCAACTAACTAAAAGAAAGACTCCCAGATTCGACTGTGTCTGTGTGTATATGTGTGTCTGTGTGTGTGTCATAAAAACTGCCTAGTCCAAAATTCCTATTTTTTCGGAGCTTGGCAATTCAATCATAGAAAGTGCCATCGAGGCTGAAAATCATGAGAAAGTCATGACTAAAATTTTGCGATTTCGATTGAAGAGGGCAACAGCCGACAAAGAGCGCGAGCGGGAGGAGGGGTGGGGGTGAGAGCAAACAAATGAAGTAATTTGCATGCATGACAATTGTTATTGCATATTTTGAGTCGCACGCGCTAATATTGAAATTGACAAAATGCGTAAAATGAAATCGCCCAAACCCCCCAACCACCAAAGAGCTTCTTCATTTGTTCGCCACAAATCGAACTACCCTTTTTGGAGATGCTGACAAAAAAAAAGAAGAGAGCGGCCAAAATTTATGCTTTGACATAAAAAACTATAAACGACTATAAAAGGTCATAAAAATGAATTGAAGGAAGCGACGCCAAGGCGACGGATATAAGGAAAATATGTTTATGTTTTTTGGTTCTTCATCTTTTTTTCTTCTTCTCTAGAGATAAAAAAAAAATTTGAATACAAAAAGAAAAAAGTTGAAATAAATTTTAGCAGCGGATAAGCTAGTTCTTCCAATGATTGGACAAGCCAAGGCCCGGGCTGGGCCGGGCCGGGGCTAAGCAGGACATAGGCCGGTCACACCCAAAAAATAAAAAAGGTAATGAAAGAACTTTTCTAATTCGTTCATGGCAGATATTGTCAGAGGTACTCAGCCAAATGCAGTGAGTACTTTGACATTTGATGAATTACAACTACTCGGAATGCGCCAACAACATTAACAATTACAACAACTACAACAACAACGTAGCCAATCCAGAGCAGTCGACTCCTAAATGCCCTAATTGAAAGGGCAGAAGATACAAATTCTTTAAGTTACCAGAACTACATTTTGGGTACGGTTGGTAGCTTTCCCACTCTTCTTGCCCTTCCGCTTCATTACTTTTCCAATACACAAGGACTTCCACAAGCCATACATATCCTTGGACCTTGAGAGAAAGTGTATAAAAAAAGAAAAACAGTACCATCAACTATCTAATTAGACTGGGGACACACTTTTATTGCACACTCGCACGTGTGTGTGTGTGAGTGTGTATTTAGCATTTTTTGTTTATTTAAAAAAAAAAAAGTCCAATCATTTTTAGGAAAAGTTAGTCCATACTCTTTGAACACTTCCTAAAACTCAATTAAAAGAGAGAAAGTTATTTTTTTATTTTTTTCTCAAATTCAATAAAATCTATCCCATTCCTTATTTTGCTGGACCTATAAGATTT
This sequence comes from Scaptodrosophila latifasciaeformis, assembly GCA_037075145.1. Lineage (NCBI taxonomy): Eukaryota > Metazoa > Arthropoda > Insecta > Diptera > Drosophilidae > Scaptodrosophila > Scaptodrosophila latifasciaeformis. The sequence goes on along the minus strand of JBAMCM010000266.1, from coordinate 549,067 downwards.
TTAGATATATGAATATTCCAGATCTGAAAGAATCCTAAGAATCTTGGTAATTTTTCTCACAAAAAAATTTGTAGAAAACTATTCAAAAACTTGTCTAAAACTATTAAAAATATTGTGAAATCCCAGAAATAAAAGGTCAACAATATGTCTGGGATTTTTTAAGAAGAAAATTCTAAAATATTTCATAATTACCTAATCCAATTCAATATGTTATTTTTAAAATCTGGGAAGGTTCTTCTGAGTTTTCATTGCTTGTATAAAAAATAGACAATAGCTTAAGTGAAAAATATTTAACATGAATTTTTTATTTTTGAGAAATCGAAAAATTTTGTTAATTTTATAAAGTGTATAAAAAAGTCGTATTATATAGTTCTTCCCTCCTACTTGACAAGCATTTTTTTTTTCGTTATTTTGTTTTCTTCTTTTTGTCGTTGTTGCTGTTGTTGTAAGGTGTGTCTGTTGTTGGCTGGGTCTTTGCTATTGCCTTTTTTTTCTTTCTTTCTAATTAATTAATTAGCTTGATGACAAAATAAACGCGTTGCCTGCTCTCAAATGAGGAGCGTGAACAAAACGAAAAAAAAAAAACAAAAACACAAATTTTATAAAAATAAATTATTACGAAAAGTAAACAAGGCAAGCCAGCAGTGAAGGAGACAAAGGAAAGGAAAGAAAAAAATCAATAACTTTACGCCATTTCCATTCAAATCAATTTTCATTTATGCCACTTTCCCTGGCCATTGTTTTCGTCCTGCTCCTCCTCCTCCTCCTCCTCCTCCTCCTCCTCCTCCTCCTCCTCTGCCAGCGCCGACCCAAAAACAAAAAAGTATTTGCCGTTTATCATTTGCGGCTCATAACTTTGTGCAATATGCAGAAAGGAAAAATAAAACAAAAAAACAAAGCTCTCTCCACTTTGGTCTTCTATATTCTCTATAAGGCGGAGAGATTCATTGTATTGGGACGTGGCGGCATGTGAAAATGTAAAGCTGTCAATGAGTTATGTTCGGTGCTATCATAAAATTTAACAGTTTCTCGGGAAAGGGCAACCATAGCCAACGAAGAGAGAAAAATGATGCAAGTGGTATTTCAATTCGAGAAGAAGAAGAAGAAGAGCTATGGCCCTGGATCGGGGGTGTAAAACTCCGAGGGTGGCAAAAAAGTAAGAGGAAACGGAAGCGCACATTTTAAGACAGCGGCATATGCGGCAAAGGATTGAGTCTGTCTCCATGTATTCGTGTGTGTGTGTGTGTGAAATTATTTGCCACATTTTGGTATGTATGCAGATAAAGCAAATCAATGACGTCATGTGGCGAAAATAAATTTCACCAACAAACGAAAGGAAAAGGGGTTAGAACAGATTGACAGCAACTTTAAATTTTTGATAGACTTTAAAAGGGGTTTTTTTTTTTTTGTCGAAGGTCTGAAGGACCACCCAGTGTGTTGAGTCTATTAAATAAGATTCGATCGAAACCACCACTAAGCCAAGTGATTTATTAAGGCAAATCAATAATTTCACAATTCTCGAAATATTCTTTCTTTTTTCCTTTTTTTCAAATTAATTTTTATGAACCCAAAAAATATGCAATAAAATCAAATTTGCCTCTCATTTGAACCGAGAGAAACAGCCAAAGTGCAACTAAAATTTGTATATACCTCTCTCTCTCTCTCTCTCTCTCTAGGTCTATCTCTTTTCTGTTTCTATCTCCCTCTCAATATAGTTGGCAATTTTCGCACTTATTTTTGAGTATTATCGAAAAAGTTTTCCCATCATCGAAAAGCATAACAATTGGCAAAACAACGCACGTTGTGGCTACGTGAGTGAAAATTCAAGCCAAAAGCGAGCGGATCTTGGACGGAGGGGAGGGGCTGGCAAAAAGCGACCACAATTATAAACAAACCAACACATACATATACATATGAGCAAAACTAGCACTGTGTGTGCGAGAGTGTGTGTGAGCCTGTGTTTGACCATTAAAATTACTGGTTGAGTGCGAGTGCGTGTACATTTTGTAGTTTTAATATTCCGACTCTAATAAACATTCGGAACCCAAACAAAAATGAAGAAAATAAATACAATTTAATTTTGGAAACATTTTGTGTGAAAGGAATATTTCCCACGTAGCCCGCATCAAAGTTTATAGATGATTATTTGAATTTATTTCATGGTTTATTGTTCTCTTCGACAAAGGAACTTATGGGTGGCCTGGAACTATATGATATGGTGGTTCGATACAGACCAAACTTGTTGAGCCTTGTCTTTTTGCCAACTTTGATAAATACCCGAGATGTGTCCTCAATAGACTTGGGTCTTTAGAGGTTCTATAACCAAGTGATATGGTATGAAAACCCATATCGATTGACCTATAAAATATATATATTAAAGGGAATTAAGGCAAGATTAGTAGAGGAATGTGCGAGATATACCCAAAATTGTTTGGGGTATAAAAAGGCTCTACTTGACCAAACTGAAATAATCTTTAAAACTTCTTAAGGGTCAAAGACCCAAGATATGCCCAAAACCAATATGGGCTCATAGGGACCCTATATAATATAATGATTCCATACCGACGAAACCCTATCTGACTTCATACATACATTCTTATTATTTAGATGGCTTAAGCTAAAGTAGTGGAGAAATTCCCAAGACATATCCAAAATAGATTGGAGTCTCTAAGAACTCGATATAATAATGTACCCCGATCCTAATCAAACTGAATTAACCTTTAAGACTTCGTGAGAGCTAAGCATCTGAGAGATACAATATAATGATTCGATACAGACCAAGCCCTATCTGGCTATATACAGTCTTGTTAAATAGAAGGCTTGAGTAAAATTAATGGGGAAATGCCCGAGATATACCCAAAATGGATTGTGTTCTATAGGGGTTGTATAAGGCACAGTTCCTCGATGCATATCCAACTTGATGACCCTATAAAACATATTTTCAAATGTGAATTTGAATTAAGATTAGGGATACATATATTCAAGTTACGCCTGACACCAATATGGGCTTATAGATGCTCTATATAATATATGCAGTGCTTCAATTCAGACCAAACATAATAAGCCTCTAAAATTAGTTCCACCAGGATTCATTAAGAGATACCTAAGAGAGATTCGGGCCTTCCTTTCTTGACCGAGGTGTATCCAAACTAATGTTACGACTATATCCAGACCAAGCTCGATTACCCAATGGAACTTTATTTATCCTCTCCAAGTATACCAGCAGACTAAGATTAAAGGCTTTATATCGGCATATGTACCTATATAATGTATATAGGTACCTTGACTTTCACAGATATTATTTGATATATTGTAGGGACAGTGATAGATTTAAATCAAACTCAACCTAAGCAAAGCCTTGGTTCCAAGGCAGCTCAGCAGCTGAGGGGAGTGCTGTACCGATGTAGAGGAAGACCAAAGTGTATTTTTTTTTTCTTCTTAATTTTGGAAAAAATATTCATTTCGTTTTTCTGATAATTTAGCAAAAAAAAAAAGACTCCTGCTGTTGTTGTTGTTGCTTTATTAAGAAAAACGCTTAAGGCCCGGGCAGAATGGTTCGCCAGTGGTTGGAGAGTTCTTTATTTTTATATATATATATTTTTTTTTTTGGAAAAGGTGAGCCAAAGTGTCGCTGCTTTACGCTTGGTGTTTTTGGTGGTTTGGCCAATCTTGGTGGTGGCGGTGGTGGTGGTGGTATACTCAAACTTCAAATGAGATAAATACAAGTTCCATTAGGCCGATCCTGGCCGGGCCGGGGCCAGTTTTGCAACAGCAACAGCCTCCCTCATTCATTTCGAATACATTCATATAATTTTGAATTTTCTTTTTGGGAGTTTTTCTTTCGTTTTTTTTTTTGTCAGCTTTTTTTTCATATTGATTTTAGGGCTTTTCACAGTTTTTTCTTTGACCGAATCCACTCACTACCTAGCTCAGTGGCTTAAGCCCCCTACCAAATTCTCTTTCATATTTTTTTTTTATCATTCTTTCCTTCTTCCCCCCAAACTGTTTTTCTCTCGTTTTTTTTTCGTCTGTTTTACGTTAATTTTTTAATTGTAAATATTGCCTAGGGTCGAATTTTTCATCTGCTGGTTCTCTTTGCTCTCGCTCTGTCCTGGCCTGACTCTCTCCCTGAAGGTTCATAATTTCTGGACCAACTTCTCTGGCCCTTCTGGCCAGCCTGTCTGCTGGCTTTGATTTCCAGCCCTCCCCTGGATATATTTTTTATTTTGTTTACATAATTTGTACGTTACAACGCGCACACAAGACACAAACCAAAAAAAAAAAAAAAAATTATATATTTTGGGCTACTTTTGCTCGTTTTTTTTTTTAATAGATTTTATTTTTTTTTTCCTTTTTTATGCTTTTTCCGTTTTCATACCGCAAATGTGCGCAGTTGTTGTTGGTGGGTGGGGTGGTGATGCCATTGGCAGAGGGGTGAAATGGCCGGCTAGGTAGTCTGTTCAATTAAATTTTACACTTAGAGTGCTGCACTGAGGCGGTGGTAGCCTCAAGGAACTCTGCCAAATGGAAATAAAGAATAAGAAAAATCTTAAATTCTTTTTTTTCCCCCCAACATTTTTCTCCAACTTTTATTTTATTTGCGCTGCTTATTCTTTTTGCTGTTGTTCACTCCTTCCTTTGCAGACCTCAAACGCTTCTTTTTTTGCTACTCTTTTTTTGGTCTTGATCTTTACCATTTTGCCTTGCCTTCTTAATTTCCTTTCGGTATATATTCTTTTGATCTTTGATAGCTCAACCTAACCTCATTATTCTTACATAAGTTTCTGTACTTCGTTTCCCTTTCGGCCGAATTCTTTCGATTATTTTTATGTTGATTGCTCTTTTTATTGCCTCCTCGCTAATTGCAAACTATTGGACGCACACGTCCACGGTATTTACAGCTCCATTATTATATAATAAAGTAGGGTTATGTTCCTAGGCGCTCTATCTATGAGCATTTCTCTTCGCCCTTATTTACCCATCCTCCTCCACACGGCTTGCTCCGCCAAGGCAGTCCATGCTGACCATTCACTTGTGATATTAGAAATTATGACAGCCCAGGCAATTTGCGCCACCACCATCACCACCCACCCCAAGGGGGAGGTGGCCCAAACGATTGCAAACAAATAAAGTCGGGCCAGAGAATTGTTGTAAATCCTGAAATTTATAGATTCCAACACAAAGACAGAGCTGGCACAGTGTCTCTCTGATTGTTCCCATTAACAATAATAAAACTGAAATGGAAGAGCGAAAAACTCAGATGGGAAAAGTCGAAATGGCCAGCAGGAAGAACCCGGTAGCTCTTGTCTTTCAGATCTTTCAGATATGCTCGAAGTTTTCCAGGCTCAAAGTTTCGAAATGACTGAAAGTATTGAGAAAATCCGCCGAGATGTGAAGGTCAAGGCTTGAAATCCACTAAAATCATTTGGTGGGGGTGATGACAATGTTTGGTGGTGTGCGGGTTGGAGGTGATAGATCGTTTTAGTCCTGATGCTGTTGTTGTTGTCGCTTTTTGGCTAATGAAAAAGAAATAAAAGTGTCGAGTGCATTATTGCCTCGTGGCCCAAAACAGTCGCAAGCACACACGCACACACGTAGACTTCATACATACAGATATACATACATATATATATCATTTTCTTGGGTAATTGTTGAAGCGTTTTTACTACACACACACACACACACTCATACATATATACCCACACACTTAGAGACTTGGCCAAGACATTTAGCAGGCCAACATGGCCCACGAGCCAATCGACCGAGCCAAAGCCAGTCTACCAGCGGCCTCCGTCCCCAAAAATACCCGCCTCCCCTCACACTGGGTTGGCTATTATTTTGCACTTACCATAACATGGACATAAATATTTTTGCCTGACTCTCGAGTCCGGCTCGTCCTGGCCATCGTCTGCTGGCTATTTTATTGATACTAACAAACACACACACATCCACACACATACACACGGTCTGCCCGTTCATTACTTCTCGACTCATAAAATGCTTCTTTCATATATTTCGAGTCTCTCGCCCCACACTCTGCCCCCCCTCTCACGCTCTCTCTTTCTCTGTGTATGTGAATGTGTGCGTCTTCGTTTTATTGTCGCCGGCGAATCTCTGTCAAAAAGCAATAATCATCAATTCTGATTTTTGGCAAAAAAAAAGAAAAAAAAACACACACACACACATTCATGTAGAGAAAAAAATAAATAAAATAAAGGAAATGTCAACACCCCGAATGTGCCTTCATCAACTCTATATAAACTTTGGCTCTCTCCATTCGCATCTCTTTTCTTGTTCGCCACTACTTCGATTTGATTTCAAATTGATTATTATTTATGCCAGGCATTTACTCTGTGTTCTGGGATACAACAGATTTTGGCTAATTGCCTAGGTCTTTGCCAGTAATTTTGGTGGAAGTTTTCAGAAGATTCTCTGGAGAGGGAAGAAGCAAGTGGAAATAAAAGCCAAATGGACCAGAGAGTCCTTTAGGTTGATTCCAGGGACTCCAGAAGAAAAAATCCTAGCTACCACCTAACCGAAAGAAAGTGAATCCAAATCGAGGCTACCAACCTTTTTTTTGTCTCCATTGTCTGGCTACTGTGCTCCGAATTCTATAGCCAATCTGGTGGCAGTAAATCAAGCAAGTCACTTTGGAACCGGTTAATGACAATGCTGCGCCCACCAACTTGGTCCAAGCCACAGAGAGTCTTCTCAAAAAAAAAAGGGTTAAAATTACTTAATTTTAATTTCTCGTAGGCGCTTACTTTAGCTGACCAGTCCAGATCTGGCTAACCACTCAGAGCTGGCCAATTTGTTGCGACATTTTGCGATTAATCAGCAACTATTAATGTTGCACTCAGCTTATTTACGAGTTTTAAATGACTTCAATTGTTGTTGTTGCGTTTGCGTGGGTCTTGTCTGGATGGGATTGCAGGGTCAGTCTGTCAGCACAAATAGCTTAGCCAATCGATATCTTCTTTCCAATGAGATATAGTCAGGATCTATACAATCAAATGGCTTTAGGTCCTTAGAACATGTGACACTTCCTAGAAGGAAGTGAGACAGAGTGAGACTCTTTCCCCACACTCTCTCCTCTCAGCAAGTCCGAAAAAAATTCATCAGAATTTGGCAACTTGTCTGGATGGGATAGTATTGAACTGGGTCAATCAGACAGCACAAACAGCTTAGCCAAATCGATACCTTCTTTCCAGTGAGATATAGTCAGGATCTAAACAATCAAATGGTTTTAGGTCCTTAGAACATGAGACATTTCCTAGAAGGAAGTGAGTGAGAGAGAGAGACTCTTTGCCCACACTCTCTCCTCTCAGCCAGTCCCAAATGAATTCATCAGAATTTGGCAACTTTTCTGGATAGGACAGTATTAAACCTGTTTAGACTGGGTCAGTCTGTCAGCACAAATAGCTTAGCCAAATCGATATCTTCTTTCCAATGAGATATTGTCAGGATCTATACAATCAAATGGCTTTAGGTCCTTAGAACATGAGACACTTCCTAGAAGGAAGTCAGACAGAGTGAGACTCTTTCCCCACACTCTCTCCTCTCAGCAAGTCCGAAAAAAATTCATCAGAATTTGGCAACTTGTCTGGATGGGATAGTATTGAACCTGTTTAGACTGGGTCAGTCTGTCAGCACAAACAGCTTAGCCAAATCGATACCTTCTTTCCAGTGAGATATAGTAATGATCTATACAATCAAATGGCTTAAAGTCCTCGGAACTTGAGACACTCCCTAGAAGGAAGTGAGAGAGAGAGACTCTTTCAAACTTTTCGATCTATCAAAAGTGCAAAGAATTTTAAGATTCTAAACAAGGCCTTTTAACCCATTCAACCCTACAAGCTCTCTCCTCTCAGCCAGTCCGAAATGAATTCATCAGAATTTGGCAATTTGGCAACCCATTTCATTTGACAAGCTCTTGGAATGCCTCACTGTCAGCCGACCAACAAAACCGCCCACAGTTTGTCACACTTAATTAAAGAAAATTTCAAGCACTTTAGATGTCAATTTGTGCCCACTTTCCACTCTTGGCCAATACGATGACAGTTGCCAGTTAACATTGCATAGCATCGCGTCATCCAAATAAAAAAAAAGGCAAAATCAACCAAACAAAAATGAAAGCAGCGAATAAAAAAAGGAGAATAAATAAAAAACGGTTTAATTAAGTTGAAACCCTTTCGTGCGCACGGCAATGGCCCACAGGATATGGTGGGAGCCTGGGGGAGTGGGGGGGAGGGTGGTAACGAACAACTTGAAAGCGACTCAAGTGGCCAAAGAGTTACTGTTACCGGGGAGTCACTTCGACTTGGTCTTGAACGGGCCTGGCCCGCAGCCTTGTCCTGTCAAGGCAGCCAGCTCTGTTCCGCCGGGTCTGCTAATTTCCAAGGTGTTTGGTCTCCTTTTGGAGCGCCAAGCTGTTTCCTTTCTAATATAAAAAATTTGCGTAATTAAAAATCAAATGATTTTTTTCCTCTTCTTCGTCTGTTTTTTTTTTTTTGTTTCGCTCTCAACTTCTTGTTCTATTTCTAAACCCTCTTGACGACACATTGAAAAAATATCTTCATTAATTTTGCGCTTTTGCGGGTTACTCAAAAGACATCGAATCCGCGCTAGAGAGAACCAAAAACTGAGGGTGATATATATTTGAATTTTTTTAATTTTTTATTTTTTTTTTGCTGAAGAGGATTCATTCGAATGCATTCCGTACAATTTGGAGCTCATTAAATGGTGTGGGCCAGAGTTTGGACAGCGGGCAACCCTTTTTTTTCCTATCACTGCAAAAAGAGGGAAAATTATGCGCTGGCCAAGTGATTTATTTATTTAATCCTTTTTGAAAAAGAAGACGAAGAAGAAGACAACTGTTTATGAAAGAAAAAAAAGAAGAAATTGTTAAATTTGAAGTGAAAAAATCATCGACTAGGTTGAGTGATTTGGCCAACTTGTTTAGCTGATTTTAATCCGCATTCGATACGGTAACAATTTTTACTTCATCATCATCACCAATCAACAGAGCCAGCCCAACTCTTTCAGCAATCATCAGTTCCAGACGACCAAGACAACCAAGACGACGAGACTTTGACATTCGCATAACTTCCGATTTAATCCCTACGCGTGAATGTCTTTACCTCTCTCTCTCTCTCTTACTCTCGGCTCAGATTGGCTCTGTAGATCGTTGGCTCTTTCTTCACACTGTTGTCTGACTTATGAGCTTCTGGGATCGTGTGTGCGTTGTCGTATTTTGTAAGCTTCTCTGCCACCGATTTTGCGCTGATCTTCCAGTGATCTTCCGCCGATCCCACTCCACCTCTTCTGAACGCTCCTGCCTTGGCTGCCAACGTTCTTGCTTCTTCGATCTTTCGGAATTACAAATCTACTGCCACAGCAGTGATCGTCTTCAGAGCGTTCGTTGAAGCGATAAAAGATCAATTTAGTTGCGCTCTGCGACTGGGCAACTGAGCAACTGGGCAACTGGGAGACTGTGTGACTTTTCTGCTTTGCTTCTTTTAGCCTGTTTCTGCTGATTTAAATCCGATCATTGTGCGACGATTTGATGCGAACTGAAACATGCACATGGAATTTGCAATTATCGAACATCAAAGGCAAAACTCTCAGCCTCCTCGCACATAAAAATCTCAAGATCACATCACATAGAGCGATCAAGTCAGCATATTGTGAGAATATTTTCAACACCTCAATTGATTCAACATTTGCCTAGAGAGATTCTTCAACCTGGTCCAATGATCTCTTCGAGCCAATAAAGACATTTATATAGTCATGATCCTCATTGATGATTCCGCTCCGCTCTGCTTCGCTCCTGTACTCTTCTTTGTGGTAATCAGTGCAGTGGCTGCGAGTTCGTTAAACGATGTTAAATCAGTAATGCGTATTAAGTGCAAGACATTCAAGTGATAAAACAGGCTTAGGCAATGCCAACTTAATGCCTGCCTAGCCAGAGACTGCCAAGACTCAAATCCCAAACCAGAACCCAATCAGAAGCAGCTCGCCCTGTTGCCCTCCCTACCGCTCTCCCTGAATCTTTTACTCTTTTTCATAGGGAATTTTTGTCTGCATGTGCATGTGTTTGTTTGCTCCAAAATCAAATAGCAAAGAACTACAAATTACATGCCAAAATGCACTTCAATACAAAGCACTTGGGTAAACAAAGGAACCCTCAGACAGCGAGACAAATGGCATAAACTCTCGGTACTCCTTTTTACCTTTGGCACACCTGTGGCAACCCCTGCCCTGCCAGCCTCAGCTTTCTATCTCTCCGTTAGCTCCTTCTCTCTTCTACCCATTGACAATGAAAACCTTAAGGTATTTGCGATAATTGCACTTTGCTGTTGTTGCTCCCAGCCAGCCAGCCAGGCAGTCAAGCCACCGACCCACCAACCCGCCAGCCAGCAAAGGTAGCTGCCACAGTAGTCGACTACAAAGTAGACAGAGAAAGAGACTTCTGAAACTAGCCAAAAAAAGTTATCCAGCCACAGTGGCAAGAGACTTTCTTAAATCAAAATGAAATATTTATTCTCACTTTGTAATTTTTAAATCTAGAAAAAAAAAACTACTCATAAAAGAGTTCCTTAAATTCTTAGAAATGTAATACTCCGAGATATAGAAACCTTGTAAGGCTTGTGAAAGCTTTCCCGAAAAGTTGGATTAGTTAAAATATTGCTCTCATTTATAATTTAAATGAAACTATTATTCCTATCAGCTAAATCAATCTAGAATATAATTTATAGTCCTTTATTTTATTTCCGTGGATACTTTGATTATTCTTTCAGTAGACTTGTCTTCTTCTCGTTTTTGACTATTTCTCAGAACTTACGACTCTTTATTCCGTGGACTCCTTGGTATTTGTAGTCTAGGATTCCTAGATTTCCGGTTCCCTGGGTAACTCATTATTTTTATTCTGGATTCTTTTACTTTGTTTTCACTGGTTTTGTTTCCTCAATTTCAAGTCAATTCTCTTCCTATATTAATTTGCTCTTCTTCTGTCATATTCCTATATATTTTTCATTCCTTGGATTTTCCTAGACTGCTTGACATCAACTTTCCTTGATTCTTATCTTTTCTTTTATTGAAAACCTTAAACTTTTCCCTAGATTTTTTAAAATTTCTTTATATGGATTCCGTGGTGTTCCTTGACAATTTTCTTTCTGTTCTATTATTATCGTTTGTCTTTGGCTTATGTATTACTAGATTCCTTTACGTTCCTTTTTATGGATTCCTCTTATCCCTGATTTCCTAATGAAAGAAGAAATACTTAGAAATATCATAGACCAGGCTTAGCTTACCAATTTCAAGTAGAAGGCAAATACATTTTGGCTCCAATAGCAATTCGAAAAAGAATCTTAAATTCTTAAGCCTCCACGAATGCTTACATTATTGTCTTTCCCTAAATTCTTAAAATGTTTAAGAAACCCGATTAATTTGTAAACTCTCATTCCCACCAAATAGAAATTCCAAAAACCCTGGACTTCTTTCATTTCAATTATATGGAACCACTGTGCCACTGGAATCATCCCAGCCATGGACATGCCTCTGCTTTGAAAGAATCTCTCAACTTTGGTAGTTTTTAGCTGTAAGTTTTTGGCTCTCCAACTAGCAGCTCTCAGTAGCTGCCTCTCCATCTTTCGGTAACTTCCATTTCTCGTAGCTCTGGAGCCCCCCTATTCCCAGGCTTGCGGTATTGTCTCGCACTCCACGCGCTCTCTGCTTGGCGCAAGATAAACAAAAGACATTTGTGTGGAGTGTGCCATATGTCTTTGCAGGAACCATGAATACCCCTACTCACCTTTTAAATTCTTCTCTCTTACTTTTGGCACTATTTTGGTACTCTTTTCTTGGTATTGATGGTGCTGCCTCTTCTGCCTCGACTACTTAATTAATTCAAATCTTGCTAATTGCATTTTATTTGTTTTGAAGCGCAGATTTAATGCGATTCAGAGATTCAGTTTTTTTCCTCTTTCGTTTTTCTTTTTTGCTTGTTTTGTGAATTCATGTGTGTTTATTTATTTTGTCATTTAATTCATTTAATTCTTTTTTGAACTCTTTAAGAAGAGATGAAAGGAAAAGGAACGTATGACTTCCCCAAGGCTTGGAGAGTAAATTAAATTTCGGTCGCCATCTGTTTGACAGCACGTCCTGTCCAGACGTCAATATTCAATGCCAGCTCAATAGAGGAAGACACATTCTCCAAATGAGACAGAAAAGACACAAAAAAAATATATATATATAAGAGTAGATTCCAAACATATGTGTGCCTGCTGGGCTCATTTTCTTCTTGGCATTATTTCTATTTTATCCCATGTTCCTATACTTCCATTAAACACAAATTTATGCCTTTACTTGAATGTCAAATATTGCAAATGTCAAACGGCTTTGGGAGCTGTTGGGCCTGTTGGGCTTGTTGGGATTGTTGGGCCCCAACCAGACGACAATATACTAAGGCCGAGTCTGGCTGGGTTGTTGTCATTTGCCGGTTTGGTTTTTATGCGTTGTTCGTTTTGTAATTAAACGACGCACTTGCTCTTTTTTGGTCGATGGGCTTTAGGACAGCGCGACCGACCCCATGGTCACAAATGTTTTTAATTGTGAAATAAACTACAAGGACAACGATATCCAATGTGCATAGTGATGGGCATTTGTTTCCTTGCCCCACGAGATATTCCATGACTGGGAGAGACTACGAGAGCGTAGATGGGGGCAAGCCTGTCATCAGATACTTACAGATTTATGGATATATTTTGCATTGGACTGCAAATGAATTATTCAAGAAACTCTAGAAATTCTAGAAGTTCAATGGGATTCGAGCAGAAACTGACTCACATATACTAGATCATTTGATATAGTCTGGACCAACCCGGAACTCTTGATACCTTAAATTTCTGTCTCCATTAAATATTTATTTCGATTTCTTTGACCCCCAGCCCCAAAGTCCTTGCCTCTTATGACAGCCTGTTTTTCATAATCTAACTTGCTCCTTTTTCTTTCCTTTCCTTTTTGGCTTTTTCTTTTTTTTTTTTTTTTTTTTGTTATTTTGATTTGTTTTTGTCCAGTTTTTGCATAGAGAAACTCTCGTCTGTCAATGCATTGACCCAACATGTATTTTGTGGTCAAAGTTGGCGTTTGACATTTATGCCGGATGTCAAATGGACGCCGGCGTCTAAGGAATTTCTCCTTGTTGTTGTTGTTGTTGTTGCTATTATAGCTTCTGTTGTTTATATCTTTTGTCTCGTTTGGGTTCCGAGAAAGTGCCGGTTTCGATCCATTGTCAGCGGCAGCAAGGCACAAATTGTCATTCATATTCATTTGTGTGTTTGCTATTGTCACCATTGTTTAGCTGTTTCTGTTTTGCTTTCCTTCTTCTTCTTCTTCTTTTTTATATATATTTTTTGGAGCAACTTTGTGGTTACATTTGGCCTGGCCAAACTATTGATACTTGTCGTTTTGGGGGCGAGGCGTTGGCGGCAGAGTTCAACCTTTTTTGGTTAGTTTCTCAAACAATTCAATCGAGTGAATTTGGTCCCCAGCAAATGCACCCTGGAGGGTATTTTCATTTCACTATTTTGTGTATTTGACATTTTGCCTAAGTGTTGCTGACTTTTGGTCAGTTTTGCCTAGGATTGTCCCTGTCGAGTCCAGTCCAATCCTCTCTGTCCAGTCCTCTCCCATTCTTATGTTCTGCAATGGACTCCCTGCCTGGGGTCATTGTGGTAGTTATTTAAAGGTTTGCCACACGGTTTCAAACGTTTTGAGTTTGGTCTTGAAATTAATTCGAATGGAAGGGGTTAGGATTTTACTTCTTTTAGTTTTTCTACACGTTGATAGTTTTGTCTTAATTGGAAAAAGGATTTGACTGTTTTTCATTTTTTTCCTATTCATTTCACTTTGGGTTAGCTACATACTTTTATGGATTTTAATTTTCACTTTCTCTGACAAAGAATCTCACCTAATTTCACTAGCTTCAGAGCTTAACTTAAGTTCTCACTTGATCCAATTAAAGTGCCAAATAAAAAATCTTTCGATTGATATCAAATCGAGTCATATCAGCAAAATTCCAAATTCCAATTCTATTTTTTTGTTAATTCTTGTTTCCTTGATTTTGTGAAATAAAAGTTTTTTTTCTCAAAGTTCTGGAACCCTAATAGGTTAGCAATACAAAGGCCTCTACATATACGGCTGAGATAGTCTAGTATATCTCAGTGATGAGGGAATTTCTGACAACCTGTTCTGGAACCCTAATAGGTTAGCAATTCAAAGGCCTCTACACATATGGCTGAGATAGTCTCAAGCCCAATTTGGGGCTTTCAAAGTAGATTTTTTAAGTTTTAGAAGAGAAAATTTTTTATAATTTATTTATTTTTGTATTTTTCTAATAAAGGTTCTTGCTTGATTTCCCAATCTCAGATACAGACAGCCGGACACTATCTTTGTGGTTTTCGATTTTTTATTTTCCGAAAATTTTCTTTACATTCCAAGGATGGGTGGGGAACTATTCCGAAGGGTGGTGGTGAACTTTTTATGATGCCTTTGGTCCAACAAAGAGCATCACGTAGCAAATCACTTAACTTGATTCTGCAATGCCGTCAAACAAGCCTGGCCTCCCCTTCTCACCCACCGTATCAGTGTCCAGCTCCTCAACCGGTGAGAATTTGGGTCTTGGAAGAAGCAAGAAAAAAAGCAAAACAAAAAACACACTGATTATGGCACAATGGGGACCACACACACACACACACACACACACATACACATACACACACAAATGCACACAAAAGATTTCTGGGGGGGTTTCCCATTTTTCCTCTGATCTTTTCAGCGAGTGAAAATAATTTCAAGTTATTTGAAGCAAACACGCAAATGCGTTCAAATCAATTGTCCGATTGCTCCGATTATACAAGATTGTCTATACGCCCACCAACAACAACAAAAACAAAGAAGAAGAAGAAGAAGAAAAAAAGTAAAATATACCGTTCAAATTGAAATGAAAAGCACAGCGTGCAACGCATCCCAAATGAGTGTGATTTGTGTGTGTGTGTGTGTATGGGAGCTAGAGTGAGGAGGGGGTGGAACGGGCTGGAAGGTCTGAGTGGCTGTGCGTGCCGCGTGCGGTTTAGTCGGTTTCACTTTCACTGCAACTTTCGCTCTCTCTCCCTCTTCTTCTCTCAGGCCGGACTCTTTTTTTTTGGTCTACTTTTTTAACAGAGCAAGTGGCATAGAGTGTGGGGCGGGGGTGGGTGTGGATGCTTTCCATTGTTGTTTGGCGTTGTGTTGGTCAACTTGCGGCACGTGTCCTAATTTTGATTTTGGTGTGTGAGTGTGCTGCGTGGGCTAGGGAGAGGGGACGGGTGGGGTGGAGTCTCTCTGTTCATCTCTTCTTTTGTCTGGCTGCCCTTTGACTCTGCCTATAAATAATTTGTTGCATACTTTCGGGCATTCAGGCCCCAATTCGACTTTCTCTCTCTCCCCTTCTTCCCTGTTTTTTATTCCTGGTGGTTGGACTTTTTGTTGTTGTTGTTATTTTTTTAGCCCGGTTTCTCGATGTCATTTGTAAATGGCATGTTATCAATTTTCGAGATGATTGAATCAAGTGATTTGTGTGCGTGTCAAACGAGGCCAAAAAAAAAAAAGAAAGAAAACAGAAGAACAAGGCGAAGGAGAGGAAGTGGGAGGCAAGTTGGCCACGTTGCCGTGGTCAATAAGAATTTTTCCTCGACTTTTTCGTTCACTTAGGCAGCTGAGACTACTTTGTTGTTGTAGTTGTTGTTGCTATCGTCCGGTCAGTTTACTTATTTTGTGGTCCTTCTTATTTTCCCCACTCGAATCCGCTTATTAAGAGATTATCAATTTCTTTGATGCGTTAATAGCCGCAATGTGTGTTCATGTGTCTGAGCTGAAGTTCTTTGTGTATTCTTTTCGTCTTCTCTTTTTTGATGGCAGGCCAAGAAAATCCCATAATACAGATTGTCTGATATAAGTCAGGCAATTCTTAGACCAAAGCAACACTGAGGCTGATGGGCATAGATGGTCGCCAAAAATGAATAGGTAAAAAGTAAACAGAAGCCCGAAAGTCTTAGACCGAAAAGGAAGCGAAAACGATTCAATTGGGAAGCGATTTTCATTTAATTTTTAGATATATACTTCATTCAATAAGAACTTAAATTGGGCTAGATAATTTATATTTTTTTTTACTAAATCAAAAAGGCTTTTCCCCGGGATGACAAAGTTTATATCCAAGAATATCAAGAAAGCTGGGAATATTCAATTCATTCCAATCAAGATTTCGAATAGAAATAGAAGAAAGTAATTGCTGATTGGGAAAAAGCCTTTAGTTCCCCAGTACTGATCTGGCCAATCATCATAAATGAATGAACATTATCGACGATTATGTGACTTACATATAAGCTTTTCACAGCTCTTTCTTTTATTTTATGAACGAGATTGACCAGTAAAGACTCAGTAGTAAATATAGATGAAATTGCCTCCCTGGTTGCCAGTTGGCTTAAATCAAGTCCTAGGAAATCTGAAAAGAATTAAGAGGTCTCCCAACTTTAAGTCCGAGGTTTCACGGTCTTGTTATGCCTCAGATTCGGCTCAGTTGTATGAACTTTGTTAGCTTTTTTCACCGACTTTTCATGCCTAGAACTCTAGGACAAAACCAATGTTTGGTTTAAGCTTCCGATTAAATCAAGCCATTGATTCCAGCATCTTATATAAGTTTACATGAACTCGGACTCTCATATTCTTTCATGACTCCCTTGCTGAGTGTTCTGCACCAATCAATCGACTTCACTCATTGTTAGATACCGCTGCTATTTCCTTTCTGGAGCTTTCCTCTAAATACCAATATTTTTTTGATTTTTTCATGAATTGTCTATACTCACTTATGAATATATTAAATTCTTCCTCGTAGCGTCAGAAGTATGGATTTCTGTTATGGACTTTATTACCTTATGTTGTACCTTGCTTCTCGTTCATAGGGTACTTCACATCGGCATTTCTCTTCTGTGTTATTCTGCCTAAGTAGCAGCAGCTTCCTCATGTGATTCTCCTTAATTCGCTTTTCTCTGCTTCTGCCAAAAAATTTTGAGTATTTCCACCGGAAGAAAAAAAACATAGCTACCCCATTTTCAGATCAAAACTTTGACACCTTATTTTGCATAATTTGATCGGCGTTACGAAAAACACAATTTTTACTAGACCGATTTACTTATTTTGATTTATGATAACCGTAAACAATTGTAAGCTTGTCAGCCTTTCAATTCTCTTGCTTTGATTTCTATAATTCTCTTGAATAAAAATGAATATATTCATTTTGTTCTGATGTTTGCAGAATCAGATATCGCTGAACCCTATAGCTGCTTTCTGATTAGCCAGTGTATCTAGACAAATCGATTGAGCCGATTGTCTGTCCATTCGTTTCCATTCAATCTAGACTTGAATTGTATTGTAATGAAACTTTAACTAAGGCTGGAAATTTGTAGGACTCAGCCGAATCAAATAGATTTCATACGAACCTAATTCATCTTTGGAAACAGGTGTAAGCATAACTGAACAATCACATTCATTTCCATTCGAGAATGCATTAGTACAATTTTAGTATTTGAATTCTGGATATCACTCTGGGTCTTTTGTGTTCAAGGAATTTTTATATTTATATTTCAAGGCAAATATATAAGTATTTTGATCTGTCAAGGAATAACGAACATATCCCTAAGACCATATTTGCAGTCCGTATTCTGTGACATCGATGAGGTTATGGATTCCGATACAGATGAAACTCCATATACATATCCACTACACTATCAGAATTCCAAATATCAGTTAACGAGTATTTCAGAAACCGAATAAAAGATATAGCAGCCAGTCGGACCAGTTTCGGAAAAAAACAAGGTTAAATGTTCATAATTTGATTACGAAATATTCGGAATTTTTATGTCAGAGTAAAAAAATAAATACCCCCGATTTATAAATTGATAAGTTTTTTTTTCCAGCTTGGCACATATGTCCTTTAAGTCCTTGAAGTTCTAAACACACAAGCACATAGACATTGGGTACTTAGGGAACTTTGAATCTTTTCACTGTTCTTGTGCATTCGTGAGTCTCTCCAGATTTCTACACTGAGAGAAATAAAATGTTTCAAAAAAGACCAAAGAAATTTTCTAGATTTTTTGAAAAAGAATTTTAAAATTGTCTTGATTTTATTTTTATTTATTTATTTTATTTTTTTTTCTCCTAAAATTTTTAAAACTTAATTTGAGATTCTTTTTTTTTTAGTGTCTGCACTACCCAGCTTGTCCTTTTCTTATTTATGCATGTGTGTGTGTGTTTGTGTTTGAGTGTGGGAGTGTGTTCTTGTTTGGTATATGTTTTGTTATTTTTCGCGGAAGTTTTGCAAATACGGAAATGGCTGCTCTAAAACGCCGAAGACAATGTGAATCTCGAGCTGGAAACACAGAGGAAGAGCTAGACAGAAACCGAGTGGTGGTTGGGGGAGGTGCTGAAGAGCCAGTCAGACTTTCTAACGGTATTTATTTCTTGTTGTTGTTGCATGTAGCTGAAGTTGTAGTTGCCTTGGTGTTCAATACAAGAGCCTGTGTGAAAGGACTCTCCCCCCAACCCACGTTTGCACTGTGTAAGTAAACTTGCAAAACTTTAAGTTATGGACATGTAAATTGAAAATAGAGGGAGAGAGGGAGAGAGAGAGAAAGAGTGGGGGAGGTAATGAGAGAGTGAGACGGCAAGGACATGTACAAATGTGCGGTAGACGAATAACAGAAACTGAAACCGAATCGCGAAAACTGCACTGGGCAACACTGCCAACAGAGTCGAATCTCGAATCGAGTCGAGCTGGGCCAGACTATTGAGCCTGGAGTCTGGGATTTGTCCAGCCCCATTGGCACACACATTATTGAAACTATAAATTCAGGAAAAAGCAATCTCTTTGTGGGCCAGACAAAAACAGAACTGAACCAGCCCTCCTCCCCTCTCCCCCCGCCCAAAAAAAAAGAGAATCCAACCAAACCATATTTGGAATTGGCCATAGAATTTGTTAGTCAGTGTGGAAAAGTTTTCTCATTTCATTTTAGAGTAGCTTGTATTTTGCCAACTTCCCTCGAACCACGACTCACTTCTCCAAATTGTTGTACATTATTTTCTGTTATTTTTATTTATTTTTTTTTCGAAAACATTTGCATATCAATTGCCAACAAATACATTAAAAATTAGACATTAATAATGTCAAATCAAGTTAGACGAGCGTTTCCCCTAATTTTTTATGGGTCTTGTCCATTTGCATGCTTCATTAGGAAGATGACTGAACATCAAGCACAAGACGAAGAAGAAGAAGAAGAAGAAAAAAATTAAAAATAATGTTAATTGCGTGTAGTGAATTGAAGGACTTGCCGGTCCCCACCCCCACCCCCCACCCTTCGGCCATCTATAATCAATTTTAGCCTCGAGGCGTAAGTCCTCATCTTCTGGTGTGCGGCTCTTCATTTCCCTGACCATTTCCTTTTTACTTCGGCGTTTTTCTGGGCTCTTAAAAAATATGGCATAAAAATTTTTCATTTCCGAGAAGCAGCAGAAAAAAACGAGAGAAAAAGCGTAAAAATCGACCGTCGCCTTGTGTAATTCCCCGTGGACAAGTTGCACGCCTACCGCCTACCCTCCCCCCTGAAGACATTTACCGGTCCCCGAACGCTAGCAACTTTTTCGGCAATGAAGTAGAAAATGAAGTGACGCCACTCCACCACCACTCCACCACCATCGACTGAGAATGTATTCATCAATGCAGAACACACATTTGCATATTTTCAGCGTAAAAATTAATCACTAATTTTAATACGCAACGAGGCAGGCATTCAGCAGCGACAAATCCTCCTCAAAAAAAAAAAAAAAAAAAACAAAAAACAAAATGTATCAAGGCGAAGACGAATAAGTAAAAGAAGAAGAAGAAGGAAAAGTCCGTCAATTCAGCAATTTGGCCCCATCCGCCTTCACCTGCTGGCCAAAGTGCCAATATTGATGTTAAGGCCAAGTCAAGAGGACTAGATTGGGGCGAAAGGCCCTTAAACTTGTTAAGTGGGCAACACTAATGTAGCAATTTTGAAATTGATGTTTGTCTTTCATACACTCCAAAATTTTTCGACAGAATTTTTAAAAAATCCCACCAATAGGGAAATTCGGAAGATCTCCTAAATAATAAAGAAATTCTTAAGAATTTTTGGAACAAAGCGGAGAAGGAATTTCGAAAAATAAAATTATTTTTCTAAAATTTTAACTTTTCTTTTTGGAAAATTTTGAAAACTTCTTGGAAGAAATCGGAAAAGGAATTCCGAAAAATAAAATTATTTTTTTTAATTTTTAAATTTTTTTTTCGGAAAATTTTAAAGATCTGCTAAATAAAATAAAGAAATGATTTAATTTTTTTTAAGTGAAGCGAAAAAAGAATTTCGAAAAAAAAGTATTTTTCTAATATTTCAACATTTTTTCGGACAATTTTGAAAAATTCTTGGAAGAAATCGGAAAAGGAATTTCGACAAATAAAATTATTTTTCTAAAATTAAAATTTTATTCTTTCGGAAAATTTTGAAGAGCTGCTAAAAAATAAAAAAATTCTTAAGAATTTTTGGAAGGAAGCGGAGAAGGAATTTCGAAAAGTAAAAATTTTTTTCTAAATTTATTTATTTTATAATTTAATAATTCTAAGGAAAAATCAAAATAAAACTTTTAAAATATATTCATTTTTTTTTATATACATATATATATTTTCTGTGGTTTTCAAAAATATTATATATTTTATTATTAATAATATTTAATATTTAATATTGGAAAACTCTAAAATAAAAAAGAAAGCAAATCTTGAAATTACAAGAATATATTTTTGCGTAATTTCAAAAAATAAAATACGCTTTTTTGAGGTAAAAAAAAATATATATATATATTTTTGAGAGTCCTAAGCAGTTTCTAATATAATATTTTCTATAATAAAATATTTTGAAAATTTTTGAACTAAAAAAAATTCTGAATGGAATATTCCAAAAATTTGTTATTATTTTCTAGATTTCACAAAGATTTTTAATATAAATGGTCTTTCGATTTAATTTAAAAACTTTTAAAAATTACAAAAAATATATACAATTTTTTATAAAAAACAAAATTTCGAAAAGGACCCAAAAAAAAGTCCACTTCGAAAGTGTATTCGACTCTCGCTTTGATTCGGTGTTGCATAATTTTTTCAAATTTGAAAAGTAAAAATTGGGCAAACGAAAAAAAAAGAAGAAGGAAAAATTACAACTACCCCCCCACCTCCGGAGCAGGCCGAGACCGACCATCAACTTTGCTCGAAAGTATGCAGCGCAAATGTAAGGTAAACAAATTGCGCGATGAGGCGTTGTCATTTATAAGGAGACATCGGCTGAGGGTGTGGCGGGGGATGCGGGGGGGATGAGCAGGGCAGGACCAAGCTGAAGCCCAAGACGAAGATGACGATGGCAATAACGATGGCTATGACCAGGCCGGGGATGGATGGATGAATAGTAGTGGAGTTAGGGTGTGGCGGGGGAGGGTAAGCAGCGGGCAAGGTGAAAGGTAGAAACGGAAAAAAAATGGAATATAGAACGTGGCGGCCAACCGAAGATATTTCCTGTTTCCTTTTTTATTTTCATTGCCAGAGTGAAAGAGAGAGGGAGATAGAGAGAGAGAGAGAGGTTAGGAAGGGGCAAGCAGCGGCCAGTCAGAAGGCCAAGTCAGAGAGTGAGAGTAGGAAAAAAAATAATAATAAAAAATAAATAAATGGAAAATGGGAAAAGGCGTGGGGCTGGACGAAGGGAGGGGGACCACACAAAAATGGACACGCGCAGCTCGCGGATAAAAATAAATACAACAACAACAACAAGAAAGCACCTAAAAAAAAGAGACGAAATTTCCTATCGAAATGCTTCTCGGCGCATTTCACCTGCAGCATTTTTGTTTTCTTTTTATTTTTTGTCTGTGTATTTTTGTATATCATTTTTTTTTTTGTTGATGTCGCCATCGGCCGGTGCACAACCACCTCCATTAAAACTAATGGGAAATTTGCCATAATTTGATTTTGTGGGCGGTTGTGGGTGCCAAAGACACCAGTCACCAGGCAGGCTTGGAGCAATGGACTTGCCTTATTTCCACTACAATTTTTCTCAACTTTTGGAAAAGTTTGTGCCCCGATGGTTTGGCTATCAATCAAGAGATTTGATTTCTCTTATTTTAATAAGCACGCTCATTGAGCTTTCACACAGGCTTTTACGCAGGCTCTTTTAAGTAAAGCTTCACTCGGGTGAGAAAAAAATTAAGGCTTTTTCAAAAGAAATTTTTGGCTGAAATACAGAAAAGAGCCTCTGCTCTGATCGATTTTAAATAATTTAATTTTACTTATTCAATTGTTTTAAACAAAATAAAGAGAGCAAGAGATCATAGCAGGAAAAATAACAAAAAAAAAACCAAAGAGCCCAGCCTAAGCAATGTGTTAGTGTGTGTGTTTGTGTGCCAAGTGTAACTTCACTGAGAGCAATTGTTCGTCGTGTTCTTTTTATTCTCTTTCCAGCTCACATTGCCTGTGCAGTAAAAATATAAGGCGCCGTTTGGGTTAATTATTCTCTCTTCATTCAGTGCAGGGCAGTGGGTCAAAGCATTTGAAATTTGCTCATGTCCTTACCTCGCATTCAAATGATCTCGGCTCCGGCCTTCGCTCTTACTTTTTACGCTCGCTCGGCTCTCTTTATTTTTGTGTCCTACGAACAAATTCAAAATTTGCTTGCAATTCCCAACTGACAGTTTGCAGTTTTAGAAAGAAATTTTATGGTGCAAAAAAAAAAGTGAATTTATTTGTTTTAACAGAGAAGCCAAATATATTGCGCGTTGCTGGCAATTTAATAATTCGTTAATGAGCCTTTGTCTGAATTTTTAAAGGGTTTTCAAATCTTATGTTTGTTTTCAGAGAAAAAATATTTCTTTCTATTGAAAATATTTGATATATAAATTTTCAGGCTTGGAAATACTTGCTCTTAGGAATTTAAAACGTTCTTTCTATTCCTTTTAATTTTACTATTTGTTCACACTTGATTCATACTAAGCCCTTTTGATCATCGGCTTAAAGTCTTTTAATCATTAATAAAACCTTATTTTATATATCCACTTACTATATTATGGAGTTTAGTTGCTTCTAAGGTTTGTAGGGCTTCTTTACTTAATAAAAAAAAAATCTCTGTTCTTTCTTTTGCACTGCAGCCAACAGCTTCCGCTCCGCTTGTAAATTGAAGTCAGCTTTCAAATGTGTAATTAAGCTCTCTCGCTCTTTGAGAGAGTGGTTAAGAGGTTAAGCTCTGCTTTGCTTTGCCTTGGCTTGGTTTAAGTCAGTGTCAAGGTTTGCCTGTGTTGGTGAAAGCTTAATGCTTTCGTCACTTGCAAGTGGGAGAAAAATTAGTGAAACTGAAAATAAAGAGAAATTAGTCAGCGAACTTGCCTGACTTGATACGCTTTTGAGATTTGAATGAATCTTACAGTCTCGGTTTGATTAAGAAAATCCTATTTTTTTCTTTATTTATAAAATCAACTAAGCAGATAAATAATTTTTTTTCTTAACCAAAATGAAGATAGTAGAAGGCTTTTGAAATTCTCTTGGCATTTTGCTGGGGTTTCGTAGATCAAAACCAAAAGCCTTGAACATTCCATTTTATATATTCGAGCTGAGCAAAGATTTAGCTTCTCTTTTACATTTATTCTGTGTGTTCATAAAGACATTCTTTGTGGAAAGCATCATCACATTTATTATGTTATCGAAATAAATCACAAATAAACATAAATAAACAAACAAAACCAAGAAATGCCTAAGTAGATTTGCCAGAAAAGAAGTCTACAAAGATAGAGTAAGTGAGGGGCTGCGAGGGTATCAAATGGAGTGGTGGCAAGATGTACGTGCATAAAAAGCGCCGTAAAGTATGCAAAAATGTAACGCACACAAAGGCAAATGAGAAATAACTTTCAAGCAAAACTTGATGCCTTGCCCCACCCGCCGCTGCCGTTGCCGCTGCCGCTGCCGCTCCCCATACGGCTGACAAGAATTTATGAGCTTGGAATTGTGTGCTTGCAAAATGTCAATGCTGACCTAAACACACACACACACACCCACACACACCGACGTACACACATGCACGCACGATGTGAGTGTGTGTGTATATATATATTTTTTTTTGTTCATATTTTGCCAAGATATCAAAAATAAGTCTGATGATCCAATAAAGTGCTTATAACTCGCCAGCGACAGCAGCTTAAAAAGGGCTTCCGACTGTCACATTAGTGACGCACACAACACACTCAAACACTCATTCTGCGCGTATCTTCTAGGTTGCCTTTTTGCATAGCATACTTTTGCGGGCAACTTGTAATGAAAATAAATGCGATACATTTCAATACTTTCCAAAGTGCTGCGCTCTCAGTCCCAACTCACCGTTATCTTGCCTGCAATTTGTACACTGCAATTTGTACACTCTCTTTTATTTAATTTAAGACCAAAGTAAACCAAAGTTGAACTGAAATATTTTCCTATATATTTTTTCTCAACCAGCACAGAGTTGCCAAAGAATTTTCTAGCAAGTTCGATCTAGTGAAAAGTGTATGCCAAAGTCGTTGAAATCCTTCTCATATATATGCAATATTTTATTCACATCCATATCTGAGTCTGTGTGTATTTGACATTTGTTCAAGACACGTGAAAATATTTCAAGTACCTTCGCGTTTACCAATGCCCAAAAACTACTTCAGACAGAATATCCAAAACCTCTCAGCCCTTTAATACTATTTTCTTTTACACAAAACTGTATCCCTGTATAACTGAAATTCTCTGCTTCTTCCGACACAATCTTAGCCAACTATTGGGACAGTGCTTTTAGCCAATATTAAACAAAAAAGTATCTCTGAAAATCTGGAGATATCTGTTGTTGTCGACTTATTCCCAGCCCTATTCACCGAATTCTAAGATAACATTTTGCAAGGAAAAAAATGTATGTCAGAGATATAACTCGATCCTAATCACAGAACATAATATTGGGTTCCATTTTATTTCCTAGAAATCGGTAGTAAAAATAGTATACAAAAGTCGCCAATTTTCACCATGCTTTTCTTATTTCTACGCACATTCACTCTTTCCTTTTTTTTCCTACCAACTCCTTATTCTATTCACACACACACTCACACGCATCCATTGACATATCACTGGCAAAAGAAATGATTTATTTTCGCATTGCTTAAATTTCTGTAGCTTCGACGATGGCTCGATGGCTCAACTTGAGCAGCCCGTGCTGTACTTCTCCTTTTTGATACATTTTTGTTGTATTTCGTTTCTCGAGCATATTCGGCGCTCCATGCATGACAAATTGTTAAGAAAAAGCTGGCTACCCATGCCCAGACCCAACCAAATAGAATTGAAGAGCGAACCCCCTTCACTCTTTACATATGTGGCATGCCTCGGCCCATCCCGGCCCAACCCGGCTGCTACCACAGCTGCCATCCCCATTCCAATGCCTTGTCGACTGCCACTGCTGCTTATCATCGAAATGTACTCAAGGAAATTCCACAAATAACGCGCCCAAAGCTCCACTTGCAGTTCCCCTTTCCTTTTCTCGGTTTTTCTTTTTTTTCTCACTCTCTCCGTTTGCCTTTATTTCTAGAGTTGTTTGAAGCTGGTCTGGCCGAATGATGAGGGTGCCAGGGCGCAAGGAGTTTAGTCTTCGAGAAAGAAAGAGCCGAGCCGATAGTGTGGGGCTCGAGGGTTCTGTGGATTCATGCTTTGGCGCTTGCATGTATGAACAGTTCATTGAGTTGACATTGAGTGCTTGTGATTTATGCCGCTTTATATGCGGTTGCCACGCGCATTCAACTGAGCAGTCAGCGGAGTAGACAGCCCTGAGGTAGATAACATGGCAAGGGGTAATAGGATTAAGGTAGAAAATATCACAAGAATAAACAAAATATTATTCAAAATTAATGCCAAGCTCTTTTTTGGCAGACTCAGCCAGTGGAGGCAGAAGACAAACCTCAAGATCTTTCAAAAAATACTGAATATTTCGAAGTATATCAATTTTATAAAATATATGGGAAGTCTACTCCAGGGGATAAATAATTTAAAGGAAAGATCGCTTTGCTTAATCGGAATTCCTTTCACTTCCAGGTAATTCCGATTCCATGTTTACGGTATACTCTTTACTATATCCATTCCAAGGTATAAGCTCTTAGCTATTTCCTTTCCAAAGTACAAAATAAATATTTATATATCAGAATCTATTCACTATAATTCGATTTCTATATGTCTCATGAAATATTTCCTTTCAAATTCCTTTTAATTTTATTTTTATTTTCAATACTTTCAAATACTATTCAAATATTTCCTCAACAATATTTAATCTTCAATATTATCAATTTTCAATATTTGACTTCAATGTTTTCTAGTCAATATTTCATATACAATATTATCTCCTTTTTCAATATTTCCTTAATTGAACCAACTATTTAAAATTCCCTATATAATTTTTCCCTTCAACTACTTTCGTTTTCAATATTGAATACCTAAATTTTTCCAAAATTTGCAATATTTTTATTTGTTCAATATTTATTGTATAATTTGTCAGTATCTCCTTCAATATCTCCTTTTCCATATTTCTTAAAAAATTGGTCATTTTCATATTCCTTTCATCAAGTTTCTTTATTTGGATTTCACTACAATATTTATTTATTAAAGGATGCTCCATCCATCCGTTGTTTTGGTTTTAAGCGATCCTTGGGAAAAATTATACTGAGTTGGCGTTTCCCGAAACAATTCTGATGCAATCGCTGGTTTTGTTAATGTGAAAGTTATATAGCTTTCACATACCGACATATAAGATGGTGCCCCCTATATGTATATATATTTCTATATTTTTTTTTAATATTTTAGTACCATATTTCAAATTCAATATTTCTTTATTTAATATATTATTCTAAATATTTTCATTTCAATATTTTACTTTCAATATTTCATAATTAATATTACCCTTTTCAATATTTCCTCGAATAAATTTCCTTTTCAAAATTCCCTTTATTTTAAATCCACCTATTCAATTATTTCAATTCAACTGTTTCATTTCAATATTTTTTTCTTTTAACTTTTCAAGAATCCTGGAGAACTTGGAAAACTTTTTTTTTTTGATTTCCCAAAGTTTCTCAGATTTTGAGGGCTTTCCATGGCTGAAAGTGTATTTTTTTCATACTCTTATAAACTATCAGGATTTTCTTTGCTGAAAAAGGACTTTTGAAATAAAAGAGACTTAAAAATCAAATTGCCTTGTCATCCATCAAGAGTTTTGGTAACCAAACGACTTGACTGACTTACTGACTGCCGCCTACCATTTACATACTTGGAAATATATTGTAGGATACATTTTTTTTCATACTAGAAAAAAAAAAAACTAAATGTGTCACGTCCAAACAACAAAAATTTCATTTATATTCACATATACATGGCAATAATAAGGAATATTTGTGTGTGTGTGTGTGTGTGTGTGTGTGTGTGTGTGTGTGTAATGATGAAGAGTCTAAATGAAGGAAAGAAAGAAATCGTTATAAATTCATTTTTTTTTTTTTTTTGTATATGTGCGTGACACGAACCAGAGAAGTAGTAAAAAAGAGATGAGAAAGCGACTGATTCGTATTTTTTTTTCGCCTTCCCCTTTTCTCCTGGTTTTGTTTATTTTAAATTTCAGCAATTTGGGGCAAATGTATGTGGCATTTCTTCCCAATTGGCAGGAGTTAGAGAGACGAGGAAGCGAGGCGTGGAAGGTGACAAAAATTGTTACATATTATGTGTGCAGAATACGTAGTACGTTTCACCGCTTGACTGATAGCGTTAGCGTTAACGTATCCGCCACACTCCTGTCGCCATATCCAACGCCGGAACCAAGCCCAATCCTCTGGCCACCTCGACTACCTTGGAGTATTTTTTTAAGCAGCCACTTCCTGTTGAAACGCCCAATATACCCAACCAACCCATCCAGACCAACCAACCCAACCAGGCAAACGCCAACAACAGAGGCAAAGCAAAAAAAAAAAAAGGAGTACCTCTGGCAGAACCAACAAATCAACAGGAACGGAAGTGGCAATGGAAATGGAAATGCTCGGCACTGCAAATGTCTGACGGCGAATGAAGCGTTACACCAGCCAACATCATTCCCCAGTCACACAAGCACCCTGAAACCCTTGCCCCAGCATCGTCAGCGTTGCCAGCGTCGTCGTCTTTGTCCTTGCTTTCACGCAAAAGGTGTGAAAAGCGCGAAAGACAAAAAAAAAAGAAGAAAAAATACGGAGAAAAAATTATGATGAAAAATCACAAAAATTGTGACGTTAGTCACACACAGTGGCCGCTTCTCCTTACACACACACACACACACACACACCCATTCACACTCACACACACACGCACATTTAACACTAGTTTTGCTCTTGTCAGCTTAGATTTTTTCCGGGGCATCTGCGATTACCTGAGACGCTTGACAGAATCAGAAAAGAACCCGACTGAAAAGAAAAAAAAAGCTTGGAAATTATTCCAAAAAAACTAAGAAATGAAAGAAAAATTTAGGCAAAATATTAAAAGGTGGCCTGAGAATATGAGGGATTCTGCACAGGCAAGCTTTCAAGGAACTGAAGAGCTGTAGCCAAAATTTTGGATACATGGAAGCCTTTCTCGTTCAACTTGAACTTTCTAGCAATTCAAAAATCTAAAGTTCTTTATCAATTTCCACTCGGAAGAACCTGCAGATTTTATTAAGAAATTTTAAAAAACTCTGACAAATCGAAAGAGGGAAATATTCAATCCATTTCGATTTGCGAATATCTTCATATCTTATTTAAAAATTTTCAAAAATTATTTTAATATCTCAGATGGTAAAAAATCTTAAATTCCTAAGCTGTTCCGACTTGCAAATAACATCTGATATTTCTAGAAAATTTTATAAAATTATTTAAATATCTCAGATATTCAGAAATCCTAAGCTCTCTTTTCAGTTCGATTTGCAAATACCTTCAGATTTTATAGAAAAAATAAATTAAGTCCTCAATCCATGTCCAAGTAAAAAAATCCCTAAAAATCCTAAAAAAATTTTAAAAATAACCCCAACTCTCCAACCATTTAAAGTCTGCACTCAATCAATTTTTAGATCCGCAATATTTGGAACAATTATTATTATATCCCAGGAAATCCAACGTCTTCAATTTTCACTGCTTTTCGATTCGCAAATATTTTCAGATATTTTCAGATTTTAGAAAAAAATTATTGAATACCTGTGGTACTCAAAAGTCTTAAGTTCTCTACCACTTTCGAATCAGAAACATTTGCAGATTTTTCTAAGAAAATAAAAAGAATCTCATTCCATTTTGAATTGAATATTTCCTCAGATTTTATTGAGAAAGTTTTGAAAAAATACTTATACATCTTAGGTGTTCAATAGTCTTGAATCCTGTATCAATTTCGAATCAGAAACATTTTCAGATTTTAATAAGCAAATTAAAAAGAATCTCATTCCATTTTCCTTTGAATATGTCTTCAGATTTTATTGAAGAAATGCTTGAACATCTTAGGTTTTTAAAAGTTTCCATAGTTCTGTATCAATTTCGAGTCCGAAACATTTTCAGATTTTACTAAGAAAATTTATAAAAACTATTTCACTAATTCAACTCTCAAAAACCATTTTGACTCGCATATATCTTTTGATTTTTTAGAGAAAGCTTTTAATTATGAATCTCAGTTTTCAAGGTTTCCAGAAATTTTCAAAAATATCCTCAGATGAAAAATTTAATTTTTTCATCTAGGGTAAACAAATCGCCTCCTAGTTTTTCTTTTTTTATGGAGGGGGAGGGAGCTCGCCTCATCACTTTTTATTCTCTCATTTTTCTCTCACATGCTTCCATTCACCTTTTTCTCTACGTATTTCATGCGCTGCAAATTCTTTTGATTTATGTTAATTTGAATAAGTGCAGACCATCTATTTTTTCGTCACCCCTTTTCTTGATTTCTTGGCTCTTCCGACTTTTTATTTTCATTGCTGAAGCTTGCAATTTTCATATTTTCTCCATACCAAAGAAGTTGAATAAGTGGAATACCCTTTGATAAGGCTTAAATAGTTTGCTGAGGCCGGGAAAAGTCTGCCAACGGAAATCAGATTTGTTGGACTCGTGTTTGTCCAAGGATTTGCCTATACTCGATTTGGCAGGGCCAACGATTCTCTGTCTACCAAGACCACACACACGCACTTACCCCCATCTACCCACTGGAATCCCCCCCTGAGGCCACAAAAGGCTTCCCCCGCCTTTGGCTTTGCTCCTTTAAACTGTGCCACGTTTTTTTTCTTGCTCGGCCTGTCCAACACTCTCAATCCGTTACATCAGCCAACACTTCCATCCTTGTCATATCTTCTTATATTACTTTGGCCAACGTGTGTCCTGTGGCGGTCTTGGATGTTTTTTTTTCCAGATTTTGTTTTCTTTTTACAGAATGTAAAATTTTTATTGTTCGTGTTTTTTTTTTTTTATTGCCAACGGACGCCCAACGGCGTGCGGTGGCGGCGGCGTCCGCTCATCTTTACCTATGCCGCAGAATCAGAAGAAGGACTCTGACTCTCATCGATTGCCGGGGCCAGCAGAGTCGGAAGAGTCGGCAGGGCCGCGGTGACTTTTCAATGTTTCCATGTGGTATGTGGGCGACTTTTCCCGCGTGGCTTTTGACTTTCAACTGGTCTTTTGCGTCAGTTCAATCTTTCTTTTGCCTTTCATTTTGCGGTATTTTTTTTTTGCTGTTTGCTCCGGTTTTCGCTCTCTTCGCCTTTCGATTTCTGCAGCTCGCGATTTTCAACGCATGAGCGGGGTTGCGCCTTTTTCTCTGTTTCCTTTTTTTTTATACATTTATTTGGGTGGGTTTGGCTTCCTTGTATTATTTTGCATTTAAAAATAGATTTGCATTTGTGTGTGTGAGTGTGGCGTGTCCAATTGATTTATGGTTTTTGTAAATAACAAAAAGAAAAAAAATTCTCGAAAAGGTTGCGCCGTTGGGTTTGGTTGGGTTTTTCTGCTGGTTTGGGGTTTTTGCGATTGGGTGGATTGGTTCGCTTGTTGTTTTTTTTTTCTTGCGTTGCGTTGCGTTGCGCCAGGAGGGATTCATCGGTTGGGGGCCTGTGTGGTCGGTCGCGCCGGGTGACGTTTTTGTTTGCATTTTTTTTTCTTCTTCTTCTTTGCGGTTATTTTGTGGCTTGCTATTTGGCGGGCGGTTTTATCCGCGCTTGTCTGGCCCTGCCTCTCGCTCGGGCCGGATCTGTCTCTCGGTTTTGTCTGCTTGGAGTTTATTGACTTTTCAACTGATCCTTTGGGTGTAATTGTAGTTATTGTTTGCATTTTTAACTTGGACGCCGGCCCCAAATGCTTCCCGGTTTTCTATTTTTTTTATCGCTTGTTTTTGGGTCCTGTTTTTTCTTCTTCTTCGTTTTTCTTTTTTTTTTTGGGTTGTGTATGCGCTGTGATATTGATAGGAGTTGGCTTCTGATTGAATTTCTTTTGTTATGAAAAAAAAGATAATTATGCTCTTTGTTCTTTATTAGCCAATTCATAATATTATTCCATTATGGGATCTGTTGTCTTTCAAGAATCAGAGAAAAAATTGAAGAGGATTTATAGGAAATTATTTATCCAGGACATAAATTTGTGTCAAAAAATACAAAATTAAATAAAAAAAAAAAAAAAACACTACAAAGAAACTAGAATATTTTATTTCGAAAAGAAACCACCGATTCAATTTTAAAATGATTCATATGGAAATTAATATTTTTCAATTTTAATTAAATTTTTCTTTAAATTTTGAATAAGTGAACTAAAGAATTTTTATTAAGAATAAAAAAGAATGGCAAAGGAGTCTTGATAAAGTCATCCAAGCGGAAAGCTCCACTTAAAATGTTTTATTACATTACAGTACAGTCTCGATAACTTGGACACGCAGTTAAATATAAATCTGGACATGGAGCTATATTTTATACATTCTGTAGTCCGGACACAAAGGACATAATATTTCTGAGGTTTTTTAAAGTTTCTTAGAAAAAAATAAAATTAATAAATAAATAAATGAGAAACAATGTTGAAATTGATGTTGGCCTTGTTTTAGCTAAAGGAAAAATTTTTGCCAAAATTATCTATTTTAATTGAAATACCTTTTTTGAGGGAAGACTAAGCAAGTAAATTGCATTGAATTTAGTAAAATATCTAAAGAAAGGGTATACCGACTCAAGGATATGGACCTGTCCATTAAGATTTGGTATACTACTCATATTTGCGGAATCATTACACATCCAATAAAGCTATAGATTCTTCTTATAGCTCAAAGTTTATCCGACGAAAATCATTAAAAAGTACAGTCTCGATATTCCGGACTATTAGACAACCCGCCTTATAAAAACTATGGAGACTGTACTTGTTCAATTCTTTTAGTTTAATAAAAGTTGAAAGGATTTTGAGATTTATTTTCTGTGGATATTATTTACAAATCGAAATAAATAGATATTAGTAAAATACAGATAAAAGTACAGTCCCGCACCACGCTTTCTAAGAACTATGGAGACTGTACTTTTTCAATTCTTTTAGCTTAATAAAAGTTGAAAGGATTAAAATTAATTTAATTATTAATCGAATTTAATAGAAATTTTCCAAACATTGAATTAACTTGTAATTTTTTATTTTTCATTCATACTCGCACAGGTCTGATTCCGAGAAGTCCCATCAAATTGAATTAGCTTCGAAATTAGAGATACTTGTGGAAATTCAAAAAAAAAGAAAAGGCAAAATAAGATACCATTCAAAAGTCTATAAGTTTGGCTAATCAATTAGAGGGCGCAACTCAAACCAGCCACTTGACTACCTCAAAAGGACTACGGGAAAGAAATTACCATCCCCAATTTTCAAGTGAACAACTTTTTCAAAACTGTCAGCAATTCCAATTGGCAAGCCCCACTCGAAAGGCAAAAGAGAAAAGACTCAAGAAAACAACACAAAATACACAAATAAATTGATGTCATTTTCGTTACGTCTAAAATGGAATTAGTGGCCCTGGCAAATGGTAAAAAAAAAATAAAAAAACAAAAACAAAAACGGCGATGATGACGATGTTGAGAATGCCGAGAAAACAAATCCGAAAACGAAATGCCCCAAACCACAAAAAAGCTGGCAAAAGTACCACACTGAAAGGGGCAGGATGTGAGGAAAATGGCAGTTAAAAAGAAAAAGAAGAAGAAGAAGACTGAGAAACATATTCACACAGAAGATGGCAAAAGACGCAATGAAAACGCAGATAAACATATTCGCGAATTTGTTATTATACAAAAAAAAAAAGGGAAGAGAAAGAAAAAAATATTGTGCAAATAAAGACGGCCGAAACGTGTCGGAGGCGGTGGCGGGGGCGGGGTACGTCGGGTAGGAATTGAAGTAAACGTATGCAAAATATGTGTAACAACATTGAAAAGTGGAAAGCTAAGGCTAAGGGGAATGGGAATGTGAATGGGCAGACGGGGTGTCTGCGGATTTGACAAGACGGATCTGGGGTGTGCGTGTGTGTATTTTCCAAAAAAAAAAATACAACAACAAGAAAAAAATAAAAATAAAATAATATAATTCCCCAGTGAGACTGCATTGAGGCTGGCGGGTTTTGCGTGCGGTTTGAAGGCGATTTGGCCAAAGCTCCCTGCCAACCTTGGAAGGAGTGTCGCAAATTAGTTAAAAAAAAAAAAAAATTACACAAAGACAGACAATCAAAGATCAAAACTTTTTGATAGGCAAATGACTGCACACACTCACACACACACACACATGACTGTCGTATCTCAGCCCACACATATCCTGCTCAATTTCACTTTGTCCCAGCTCCTTGGGCTTTGTTTATTTGTTTGTGTGTTTTGTTTGCTGGTTCATTTGACTCTTGACATTTTGATAAGAACGATTTGTAAAATTTGACAGGCCTAGGAGAATTGGCACGGGCGAGTGGGTGGTTGGTTGAAGGGTAGCTGGGCCCGAGGCCTTAAGCCTTTGAGAATAAACCAAAAATCGCTCGGATTTGTCATGGTATCTCCGAGTTCTAAGGAATCAAACTTTGGAATTTTGACAATAAAAAAAAAAAACATTCAGAAGAAGCTTCCATTAAAGGTGGCACACACACACACACACACATACATAGACAAATGGAATAAATAAATGTATCTTTAAATGAGAATCTGGGAATATGTTAGAGTTTGGTCGTCAGGCCGCGCAAATCCGTCTTTGAATAATGATGCCGTTGATAGCCAGGATTATGGCCAAGACAAGCCAAGACAGAGTCCTATGCATTCGTCTCATATGTGTGTGTCATTTATTTATTATGCCACAATATTCAATGACCCTTAATGGCATTTCGTAATAAAAATATTGGATTAGTTTGTTAGTTTTCTTCTTCTGAACCACACACACACACATCCACCACTAACCAAAAAAAATATATATATATATATATATATATATATATATAAACACCCTAACCAACTAAATATCCATCCACATGGCACTTTATCAACTGTCAGTGAGGGCGGTGGTGGGGCCAGGACAACCATCCAGGCATTACATATTCCATTAAACGCTTAATGAGCGCATTGTGCCAGCTAGCATTGGGCTTGGTTGTCTTGCCTAGCCTCGCCCGACCCAGCCTGCTCTGGCCTTGGGTTGTCTCTGGGCGTGGCCGTGGTTCTTGGCTCTTGGTTAATCTCTCAGGTACTTAGTTGTCGTCACACAGATACTAACAAGATCAAACGAATATTGAATTTTGTATAAAATAATTTGATGAAATTTCCCTTTCAGCAAATAAAAGTTTCAACGTATTTGCCAGCGCCTCGGTTCAGGAATTATGGACTGCCTGCAACTAACTTCGGAGCTCATCATATGGTTAAAAATTTGCAAGTATCTTAGAGATACTTTTTCTTTGGCCTCACAAAAATATTTCGAGTTTAGAATTGTCTCAAATCCTTCTTCATATATTCATTTGTTACTCTTCCTCTTGAGACCAGATTAATATAGTCTGAAACGGGAAGCTCTGCCGGTTGGTGCCAAATATTTAGACATATTGCCATATTGAATGTCTGCTAATGGATTTCTACTTCTGCTGCCTTGTTGTTCCTTCTCTGACGCTTCTTGATATTCAAGCGGAATATTAAAATATCAAAAGGCCAAGGGCAGAGGCGGAGAGTCAGAGGCCGGCTCTGGGTTCTCGGTTGGTTCTCTGGTTCTCTTAACCCCAGCAAAGAGTGCACGGGGTCTGCATGCGTGTGACATAATAAATATTAATGACGACTGACCGAGCCGAGCCGAACCGAGTCGAACTGAAATGGACAAAACACACCGGTGACATGGCCATAGATCCAGTCCCTTGTCCTTAGACCTTCTATAAATGGGTGGATTGGCTGTGTAGATGGGCGGGGGTATGGGTGGCCAGCTTGGTTGGTTAGATTCATGAATTTTCTTTGCGTCTACTTCCTGCGTTGCTATTGTTGACGTTGACACACATTCGACATGTGACAGATAAATTATAGCAATTGGACGATGAATGCCGCCACACCTTCCAACAGGATGGACAACCATGATGATGATGATGATGATGCCAATGCCATGCAATTTTTGTCATGAGATCATTTTTCATTTCTTGTATTTTGTTTGTATTTGTTTATTTGTCTTTCCCCTTAAAACTCATTGGGGCTTGGATGTGGCTCTGACTCTGGCTGTGGCTTTGGGTGTGGGTGTGAATGACATATGTGCCTGGGCTAATGGATGGCAACAGTACATAGACATTGCTCACTATTGACATTATAAGCCACCCGACCAAATTGGAAAACGCCAAGCTTAAGAGAACTTTCAAAGAACACGGCGGAACCAGTCCAGTCTCTCACTCTCTCTCTGGCTACACCCTAGCATTTGATCCTGTGAACTCATCTTGACTTTCATTAGACTCGTCCTGGCGATTTCTCAGTTTTCACTTGATTTATGAACTCCCCTCTCCATACTAACTTGTCTATTTATCTATTGATATTGCCTTGGTCCTCAGACAATCGAAATTTGTCAACTCTCCTCTGCCGTTTGTATACCGAAAATTTCCACAAATCAAAGACCAAAATAAAAGTAATCAAAAATCCAGAAAAGCGAAAAAAGAAGCCTATCAAACAATGGAACAATTGTCTTGCAAGGCTTCCCCAAATAAAATAATCAAATATCTAGATTTTCAATCCAAAGACCAACAACAACAATAAAACTGAAGCTTTTGGTAAGCTTAGAATTTTACTGCTGCCTGGTCACTCTGTTCTCGACTTCCTTCCTCTTCTTCTTCTTCTACTTGGCTTTGTTTTTGTTTTTTATAAAAATTCCACTTGAATGAATTGAAAAATGCCTAGAACAAATCTGATGCGCTGCCCCAGCGACTTTGCTCGGCCTGTTTTGCATTTCCTTCAACTCGGCCCGGAGAAAAAAAAAATTGAAGAAACCAAGCAAGAGAAGCTGAACAAAATAAAAAAAAATAAAATCGTTTTCCTAAACATGACATTTGACATTTGATAATGTCATTTGCCGTGTAATTGTTTTTTGATTTGATGCCACGTTTTGCTCACTCTCCCTCATTTTTTTTATTTTATCTACCCCCAAACTCTCGGCTGGTTTGAAATTTGGTTCGCCCTGCTTGGAGGTCATCATTCGATGGGTTGGAAAGGTTAACCGGAGTTGGGAAAGCTGGAAAGTTTCCTCCGCTGATGGGAAGTGTGCGTGCCAGCAAATTGATTTGCTTTTTATTTCCAATTTCGAATGAATCAGTAAATAAAGGAAATTACTTGGCCATTGATATATTTCTGGCTCTCACCAGGTTGATGGGCCAAAGCAATTTAAAAACCTTCTCTATTTATTCAAATGAAATAATATTCTAATCAAACAATAAAAATACAATTTTAAATATAAAGAAATGAAATTAGGTCAACTTGGGTCCTGGAACTGGCAATATCCATTCGATTTATTTGGAAAAATCTAAAATTTCATCGCTCTCTTTGGAGGCCATGAAATTTAGCTTTTTCGCTTCAATGTTTTCATCTAGCATGATCCCTTCCGCCATGCTGGGCTCGGCATTGGTCATCTCCAGCAGGCTGGGCACTTCCTTGTGAAAGCAATGGGCCGAAAATAAATCTTCACTGGCTTCAACGTCGCTGCCTAGGGGATTTGGGAGAGCTAATTAATTAATTGTTCTGGGCTGAGATCAGACATACCCAAGTCTGAAAATGGTGGCGGACTTTGGTCTTGGCAGAGCAACTCGAGCGAGCTGCTCGGTGTATGCTCTAAGTTATTGGCGAATGGGAAAATCTCCTCGGGTGGAGTTAGGCAGAGTGAAGACATTTGAAATGGTTCCACCGGGCAGACCAGGGCCTCGATATTTTGATTTTGTCTCACTGAATCGGTACGAAACTTCTTAATATATTCCATGCCAAATTCACAGTCCAAGTCCAAGTCAACTGGCAGAAAATCGTCATTGACCCTGGGTTTTGCCGGAAGATTTTCTGGAATTCGATGAAAAATAATTCGAAAAAGTCCTACGAAAAAACAGAATGTTTACTTTTTGGACACTTGGTGAACTTTTCACTGCTGAATCCGATCGGTGTATCCACACGTGGCACCTTGGGCACAGCACCTTTGACAGCCAACTGGGAGGCTGTTTTCTCAATCAAATTGAGATAGTTGGCCAATTGCAAGACCACACCCTCCACCACCGAGAAAATATCTTAAGATATTGTTAGCTAAATGGCCAGAAAGATGTATTTGTTATACTCACAGGACGCCTTCTGGTCGCGAGTCGTGCAGAAAAGAATGGGATAGTCAAAGGGATCATCATAGCCCTGGCCTCTCTGCTTCGGTGGCAAGCATTGACCCACAGTGTCTACCACACTGGAGTAGAGTCCAAAATTTGATTTCATCTCCAGGGCCTTGGGTGTATCTGGCTGTTTGGGTAGAACTAGTTCTGCTTTCACTGCTGGAGCCTTCTTCTCAGCCTCTTCCACTTTCTTCTCCAGGGACTCATCCTCGTCATTATCGAATTCATCGAAATTGGCCAAGGGTGCCAGGGCTGCTTTCTGCTCTTTTTCCGACATGATCCCCAGAAATTCGGTGTGCAAAAGCCTAAGTTCTTTTTCAAGGAATATCAGAAAATCGTTCTTAAGAAAATCTTCACTTCGACGATTTCCTGGCATACCTGCAAGCAAAAAGGGTTGCTTAACTTAAAACAATTTTCTTTATTTTTCGACTCTTTTTTTTTGTATTATTTTCAACTACCCCTACGAAGGAGTCCCGCCCATCGGTCAATCGATTTGGTATTGGCATCGGTTGATTGGCTATTGACTGGCTACCGAGCAGGCGCAGTAAGCCAGGGACCCCAAAAAGGAGGCAACACCGGCATCCCTCCCAAAAAAAATAAAAAAAAAAAACAACAAAAAATTTACAAATAAAAAAATCATGTGCACTGGAGTCTCTTCCACTTGTCTGCCTGCAACCGTGTTAATCAAGCCAACAAAACATGAAACTTTTCTTCTTCTTGTTGTTTTTGTTGTTGTTTTACGCCATGGATGGTGATATGGTCATCCAGAGAAGGGGTTCGGCTTCCTTGTAAACGAAAACCTAAAATGCCGCGAAACAAGTGAAAAGGTGTAGTCCGAAATTGGCTGTGTCATTGGTGGTCTGGGCGGGTTTGGGAAACGACTTTTCTGATGAGGTCAAAACGCTGGGCAAACAACTCCAAATTGTGCACTATTTCTATATAGTTTTCATTTCGCTTCGTTCTGTCGAGCTGTGGAAATGCCAGGGACGTGTTCCAGATTGCTCAACGTTGCCCCGGGAAGGGGGTCGGAACTGGCAGAAGGTGCCAATTTTTTAACAATTGTGTTGCCGAGCTCTGAAGAGTCGGAAGGCCAGAGAAACGTTAAAAAAAAGGGAGAGCAAAATTCTGGAACTGTTAAAGAAGACTGGGAGTGTTGAACCTGGAAATACTCTTCAAAAAACTTGACAAACTCTATGTAAAGATATATTCGAGGAAAGATATAACAAACTCTATAAAAAGATATATTCGAGAATTCTCTCAAGGCCATAAATATTTCAATAATTCCAAAACGATTTTTCTAAATAAATCAATTTTTTTTTTTTTTTTTAGAAAAATAATTTATATAGAATGAATACAATTTTTATTTATCTATATATTTTTTAATTTTATTTTATTAGTCTATTTATTTTTTATAATTATATATTCCTTTATATTATTTTTATTTTTTCTTTTTGATTGGTCTTTATTTTAAAAGATTGGATGAACGATTTTTACTAACAGAAACTAATTCCCCTAAAAGAGAATTTAAATTAATTCAATACTTTTTTTTTGTATAAAAGATAAATTCATGAATATAATTGGATCAATACTTTTTTTTTATTTTATTTTATTTTAGAATTTAAAATAATTCCATACTTTTTTTTATAAAAAAGAAATTCATGAATTTAATTGGATCCATAAAATATTTTTATTTGTAAACTCTCAGTTTTTTCGAGAGTTTCTTGTAAAAGTTTTGGAATATATTGAGATTCTTTTTTTTTAACAAATTCTAAGTAATTCGATTTATATGAATTTTTATATTTGCTTACCTCATATAATTTTTTTTTTTTTCGAAATACTTAACAATTTTTTCAGTTTTCTGTTCAAGTTCTCTTGATTTATTCACGACTTTTTTTAAATATTCTAAAAAATCAAAATATTTCTTAATAATTTTTTATGCCCACAAAAATGAATCAGATTAAAGAAGCTTAGGGGCTTTCAGCATTATTATCCTGATTGAGTTGAAATTAAAATTTTTTTGATTTGTTAGTCGAACTAGATTTGAATTTTGGAAAATATTGAAAACTATCTTTGAGCCCTGAATTCGGAGGGCGAAAATTTTGTATACATTTTTTTTTTTCGACTCCTGAATTTCGCGGTCTTTGATTAATGGATTTCAGCTTTTTCAGCGCTATTTGAAGTGGACTACTAATAACAAACTCGGGTAGCCAACTAGGGCCAGCCAGCCCCCACCCAGCCGACCAGACTCGCACAAAGTTAGTTAATGGCCAAAGTTTAAATAGGAATGGGAAGTGAAGTGAATAAAAAAAAAAAGAAATGGAAAAAAAGCTCGGCAAAAAAATTGGCTGCGTCGTAGGGACAGTGTATGAAAATAGTGAAATTCTTGTAAAAAAAAAGGGAAAACATTTTTAAGGGAAAAAAGCTTGCAATGCAAGTTGATTCTCGGTTGGTTGTTTTTTTTTCGGCGTTTTTAACCATTAGCAGAAAAATCAGCAGCAGAGAGAATTGCTTGGTGAGGCGTTTCAGGTGGAAGGTTTCGCTGGGGAGGAGGAGTTTAAGTGTTTTTAGGGTGCATGTGTCCATTGCTGTTGTTGTTGTTGCCACACATGTGGAAATTGTGCGCGTTTTGCAGTTTTTTAATTGACCAACAAATTTATTTGATTCGTTAGCGAGGCTGCGGTTTAGTGGTATCTCTCTTCTTCTTCCGTTCCCTTCGCTTTTCTTCTCTTTTTTTTTGTGTTTTTTGGAAGAAAATAAATTTATACAGAAGCCAAGATAGGAAAGAGCATTTTTCGAAGCTCGAAATAATAAAATTTAAATTCAAAACAGGACAGGCCACTTGGTCGAACTACAATTCAGTCAGTCACTCATTCCGGTCCATTCTATCTGCTTAACCATCTACGACGAGAGGGTGAGGACTTACTCTCTCTCTGTCTTGTGTTATTTCTAAGGATTACATATTGGTAAACAACGATTACAACAACAATAGCAGCAGCAGCAGCAGCCAAGAGGACACCAAAAACGAGTAGGTGGGGCGGGGCTGGGCTGTGGTGGGGGCGGTGTCGCTTGTAAGTAAAACAAGAAGTTATTGTACTACAAATTGGTTTGTTTGCTCTCCCCAAACCCCCCCACACACACATACACCCACCCCTCCTTGTAGCTAGAAACCAAATTTGGTCCCTGCCCAATTGGTGGCTGGGGAAATGGGGAACTCGGGAGCTGGGGAGCTGGTTGGCTGGTGGGTCGCTTGTGTTTGATTTGATTGTTGACTTCATTGGTCAAGCTGGTAAGCCTCTGTTTGTTATTGATTTTTTTTTTTTTTTTTGTTCTTTTTTAGACGGCACTGCCTGGCTTTGCCGGTTTGTTGTCTTTACGATATTTAATCTATGATTAGAATCATTTTGCCCAGCACAAAGACAAAACAGCAGCAAAAACAAGAAAGTCTCCAAGATGGTCACGAATTTTTCATACACTTTTTGAATTCCTCCACATATATGTATATTGATTCCTTGGAAATCTGAAATCATTCAGCAACGGTCCGAGTTTGCTTTAGAAAAAGTGTATAAAACGAATTAGCCAAAATTCAGCTAGCCCCAGTCAACGGAATCAATTAAATACTACACTTGACTTAATTTATTGTTGCGTTGTCTTTTTGGCCATTTCAATGCCAAGAGTAAAGTCTCTAGATTGCCGCAGTAGGGGTGGGAGGGGGGACTAAGCAGACGACAAGACAAGTAGTCAAGTCGAATCCATATGAAATGCTCATAAAAATCCAATTCGTAGCTGCGGGTAATTCGAATGCCCATAAAAATCACAGAAACAAAACCAAAAAGACTTTTCTAAGAGACTTTTTTTTTTTGGTTTGGTTTGGTTTGTTTTGTTTTTTTCCGACGGTTGTTTGCTTATCTTTATGGCCTGATCTCTCATTGAACGATGACGATGAATACGACAAGGCATATGAAAGACAAACGCCGGACCGAGAGCGGGGCTAAGGGCAAAGTAGTTAACCATTGAACGTGGGGCCGGGCCAGACCAGGCCAGGCCAGTCCGAGGCCTGAAAGAAGTTTCTTGCCAAAAATAAAACAAAACTCCTAACACATTTTATATGGCTTCCACTAATTTCTGAATCATCTTTCTCACCTTCTCCGCAGCTCTTTTTGGGGTTATTTTATGTTCAATATTTTATTGTTTATACCTATGATATCTCCTCAGTTTTGATCTGTTACCACAGATTTGTCTCTGCTCTTATGTGATCTAATTCATAGAAAAAAGCTGTTCTGTTCTTTTATGTTTGTTTTCTTGAATTCAGTGAATGAATGATTAAGTGAAACGCTTTGGAATCCACCAAGCTGCTTTGAACGGAAATATGTATCTCCTTCGGTTCGAATTGGATTAGAAAATTTTCTATATCTTTTGAATCTGAGAGCAAGCAGTGAGTTGAGATTCACTGAAACGTAGGCAACTCTCGAATTGATCCATTAAAAATTCTGTTTAATGATGCAATTATAATTTGATGAGTTGGAAAAGTGACTGCAAATCTGACACGTTGCCCAACAAACAACGCTGATGATGAAACGCAATCAATGCGTTGCCACTTTTAGTCCAGCAGTCCAACAGTCCGGGCAGACCACCAGTATGGCCAATAGCTTCACTTTGGGTCTGCCCGGCTGTTTGGCTGTTTTGGGCGCCGCAGGTAAATTGCAACCAATAATAATGAATAATTGAAAATCCAATCAAACACCAAATGAAAACGGAGACGAGCTGACACAACACAACCAACGCCAGCCACTGCGACCCAAAAGAAGTATGAGAAGGATAAGAATCACTGAAATGCCATGGATTGGAAATGGCTATGGAAATGGGAATGGGCTGGTGCAAAATTTCACTGAGCTTCACGGTCGTGTTGATTTTGCAGCTTTATCGAAGGACATTAGCAAACGGCCGAACCTGATGAGAATGTTTGGCTGGCTGATTCTGGTTCTGGGTCTGGGTCGGTGGTGGCGTCTGTTGAAAATGCAATCAAAAGTGTGAGCCAACAAAAACAGACAAACCAAAACAAAACTCTGCCTACCACCCAGCCAGCCAGCCAGCCAGTCGGCTAGGCCAAAGCCAAACAAACGAAGCTGCCAACTGAGCTGCATAGATGACACCCCAGGGACCTGGCAAAAGTCAATGAATGGTAATAGGTGTCGACACGGTGGTCCACCATGGATGGATCTCTGTATACAAATTTTGC
Source organism: Scaptodrosophila latifasciaeformis (assembly GCA_037075145.1). Classification (NCBI taxonomy): domain Eukaryota; kingdom Metazoa; phylum Arthropoda; class Insecta; order Diptera; family Drosophilidae; genus Scaptodrosophila; species Scaptodrosophila latifasciaeformis. The sequence goes on along the minus strand of JBAMCM010000266.1, from coordinate 505,862 downwards.
AAATGTGAGGTTAGGTAGTAATTGTGCATTCGATGTGTGGGTGTGTGTGTAATTATGTCCATGAAAAGTTTGTTGATTTGATTTGGTTTTCGATTTTTTTTATAGCTCATTTTCATGGCCTATAATTTCATATCTGATCGGATCAATTTCGTAGAGCAATCGTACTTTAGCGCTTCAGGATCTGATATGTTTCTGTGGGTAACTGTACTTCATAAGGTTACATATTTTTTTGTGGTAGCTGTACTTTTTTGAAAACTCTTTTATTTTATCGGCAAATACCTGTAAGCAGTGATAGTTTTTTTTTTAATTCTTATCTTAAGTCAAGGAATTGATGAAAGTGTTTGTTGCCCAAGTTGTACCTCTTATCACATAGCCAGAGAGGTCTTTGTCTTGTCCCAACTTCAATAAGCTTTTGTAGCCAACTGTACTTGATCGTCGGCTAGAGATTTACTTCAGTCTTCTCTTTATCTATTGCCCTGAAAACTTCTTGCTCTATTTCTCCCTCTGTGTATCATGTTTTGTTCGAAATTAAAAATAAATAAAGCCAATTATGAATGTTTGTTTGGTTAAAATATATTAATATGTTCTTGTTGTTTTTATCAGGGACTTTTACCTGTTTAATTTGATTTGCTGTTGTGGCAGAGCAACCCTCTTGCAATTTTTTTTTTTTATGTTTTGCTTTTTGGCAATATCGAAAAGAGCCTAAAGGCTCACTCAACCACCCCTCACACACTCTCTCTGGCCCCTGGTGCCCTGTCCTTTCCAAAATTGCAAATTGTAGCCTGCGGCCGCAACAAGACAAAAGTCTTTGCTCTCCTTTTTCCAATTTCGAAAGGGGAGGGAGAAGATGAGGCAGGCCGGCATATGAGGATTTGAGGGTGTTGATATGGCAAATATTTCTGATATAATTACACGCAAATATGCCGCTAACTTTGAAAATTTACTACAAATTGAGTTTGAGGTTGACTCTGACTGAATCGAGGATATCGAGGAAATCCTCCTTCACCTGGACTGGCTTTCGCTCAACTCGTGTGTTCGTTCATCAATTAACGAACGAACCAACGAAGGAGCAGTGTTTGCAGTGCAGTTTTGCTTTTGTTATTGTTTTGGTTTTTGTTTTTGTTGTCTGGCAGACTCGCAGTACCGCAAGCGTTTTTCCCAGCCAAAAAAGCGAAATGAGCTGCCTAGGTAAGCCGACTCAGTTGGCCCAACAGGCCGCGACATCAACATGTTGCACAAATGTAAACATAAATCAATTAATAATTTCAAGAGGCGGAGGCGGAGGCGAGCATACACTCGTGTTGTCTACAGTTTTTGGCCAGTCCCGCCCGGAGGTAGAATTTGAAATAACACCAGCTCTCGCACCGTTTCCCTCGAATTGGCCAGCCTGCTTGCTGAGAAAAGTTCCCGAAACATTATCGAAACGAATCCACTGAAATAAGTATCAATCAAATGGTGCGACTTGAGAATTAAGTTCTGTCGGATAGTTCCATAAGGAACATCTTCAGTTTGGTACTTTTAAGATTTTCGAACAATAAAGCCCTTGTCCATTTAAGGACCCGCAGGTTCCAAAGATTGAACATGGAAAAATGCTTGACTCTGGAGAATATCAAAGAGGCTAAGGAATTAAATATATCCCCAGTTCGATAAGTCCACCGATCCATCCTTCTTTAGTTTTAATTTTTGGTTATTGTAATATTTTATATAGAGTGATGTGAGGCAAATGGAATGATGGTCCAGGCCATTATTCTTTGGCATATCCAGAGGAGAGACACTAAGGTGATATTACACACATGCTGGATGACATTAAAGGCAATAGGGGTTGGGGGGGAAGAGTGGCAGGGAAAGTGGAAAAGCAACTTGCCCATAGCAAAGTTGAAACGAAACCGAAAAACTTGTTTCATAAATTTTCTACTCAAAATGTAATTAAACCCTTTTGCGCTTTCGCTTACTTCGGTTGTTGTTTCTGTCCAACTCGGAGCACAGCTCAGCTGCTCATCTAATTACAAAAACAACAACAACAACAGCAACAAAAAGGGCAATACAGCCTGCTCAGCTCTTGTGTCAAACCTTTGGCAGGACCCAGGGATCTGGCGAAGCTGAAAAGCTGGAAAGCTGGCAATATACTCGATAATTACAAACGAAATGGCTCTGAAAAGATAGTCGAAAAGGCATAAAAAAATGAAATAAAAACAGGAGGGGTTGGGTGGGGAACTTGAAACAAAATATCGTATATGGCGATATGAGAGTTTCGACCAAAATACAAATTATTGGTCGGTTTGGTCAGGACGTGTGGGGGGTGTGGGCGGTGTGGTGTAGTGTGAGGCTGGGTCCTTTGATTTGACTCGGTTATTCCATAAATATCTTCAAAGTCATTAAATTTCACACATGTAGGCGGCGGCAGCAGCATCCGAACTCTCAAATTGTTTTAATTTTAAAATTATTGTCATTAATTGATTTTTGATGCGGGGAGAGAGAGAGAAAGATAGACAGAGCAACGTTCAGAGTGAGGAGTGAGACTTGGTGACTTGGTGGTGCTTTTTGGGTGGTGGACATAAATCTCCAGAGGACCCGGAATCTTGTGCCATGTGTGTAAGTTTTATATACCTTTTGTTCATCAGGGGGGAAAAAAAGGCATCATCTTCAGTCCTCTGAGGCGGCAGTATGGCAGCATACACCTAAATAATTAGTGACTCCTTCGGCAATGAAAAACGACAACAAAAACACTAACAAACAAAAATGTGAAGAGTGAAATTATCGTTGCTTTTTTTTTTTTTTTGGGCCACAATAAAAAGGAAAGGGGTAGATTGGTTGCTGAAAGCTCGCATACTCTCTCCAGGCTCGACTCTCCCTCTCTCTCTCTCTCGCATCTCTGGGGAATGGGTGTTTTTTGGAGAGTTTACGTCTTACGGTTTTGCGTGATTATTGAGACCATTATTTTTGTTTAATTACGTTACGGGCGTTAATGTGCGAAGAGGACGACCAGCTTAGTTTGGTAGTAGAAGCAAGCAAAGTAGAAACTGTAGTAGAATAGAGCCCGTTCAGGCCCATTTGCCCATTACTTTTGGGCCAAACATAAATTTCATTTTAGATACAACAATAACAATAACAAAACATTCCAAAATTTTAATATACTTTTTGTGTATTTCAAGATTCTTAACAAACACACACACACACACACACACAGATAGAAAAAAGCAAGATACTAACAAATACTCTTTGGCCTTTCATTAATGGCAATCATTGCAAATAGTCCAAAGTAAAATTAGGGAGAACATTGTTCTCTTTTGAAGACTTTGTAATTCTTACAGAGCAAAAGATCCTTAAGATTTTCAATCTGAGCTTTGTTGATCTTCTTCCTAAACAAGCCTTTCAAAAGACCCGTGAATTCGGTTAGGGGGGAGCTTTTATATTTGCAGAGTTCGTGGATTTTGCAGGACCAAGAAAGATTTATTGATTTCTTAAGATTTTCGGACCCAAACTTTATCCTGAGAATCCTGAATTCGGCTAGGCATAAACTTTTATCCAGTTCCCACGAAATCGAAAGTTTATATTTATTGAAAACAAATAATCACCTGACTGGAGTCTATAAGATTCTCATGAAGGTAAAGAAGCTATATTCTATGATAGTCCCAAGATATTCGATCTATACCTATTATACTCCTAAGAGATCGCAAAGCTTGGGACTTTTTTGAGAGGGAAAATCTTAAGGTTTTCTAATCATTACTTCTTTGATCTTGGTTTAATTATGACAGATTTAGGTTAGGGTGAAGTTATGTCTGATCAAATTTGATCTAGTCTCAAATGGGAAAGTGTATCTAAGCATCTAAGAGTATCTGGCTTCTTTCGGTCGTGTTGATTTGTAACTTTTGTCTTACTTTAGTTAATCTCAAAAGTAGGCAACGTTCTTTGCCACTGAGCTTGAGATTTGCTTATGATGTGTCTTTTATTTTTTTTTTTTTACTTTCTGATGCTCAACGACAAATTTGTGACACGTTTCCGACACGTTTGCCATGTCGATTTTTCTTTTGAGCAGAGCAGAGATGAGCTGAGCTGAACGTTTCTCGTATCTCATATATATTTTATAACTGTAGACAAGAAGGATACACTTTGCTACCACTACCTATGATACATATCAAGTGGATGATGGGTGGGTGGGAGTTGGGCTATGGGCGTTGGTTGCTGGCAGGGGTGCGTACCTGTGCCAAAGATTGAAGGGTGCTGGTGGTGACGGCGGTGGTGGTTTCAAAGATAACCGTGTTGCCTCATACGCAAATTTTTTACTCATATGCAGGAGCTGGCTTTCTTTTTTTTTTGTCTTTGGTATAAAATATATTAGAGAGAGGGCGGAGTAAAAGGAGTTGGGTAAATCTTCGAGGTTTTCCATAGTATCTGTATCTGTCGCTCACTCGCTCCTCTTGTTGTTGTTGTTGTTGTTGTTAATGGTTAGATGGGCTTAAAGTCATATGGCAATGTGCTGTGACCAGGGTGGGGGTGCTTCAATGTATTGCCCGCCCGTTCGGCTGACAGTTGCGTCGTGTATTTTGCATATGAGTTGGTTTCGTTGGCAGGGGATGTCGGGGGTGTGTCAGGCGACCGACTGACTAACTGGGTCTGAGTATGGTTTCTTATGACTTTAATAACTTTAGTGCTGGTACGTGCCATTGATCCTTGATGTATGCCAGGATGGGCAATCATTTATTGTGAGATATATTTTCATATACGAAAAATATTCTTTCGAACCGGAAAAAAAATGGGGGATACTTTTGTGCCTTAAAGAAATCTTTAATTAAAAAAATTCTACAACTGGTTTCGACAATCATTTCAAAGAGAAAACAAGTAGAGAGAGCGGAGATTTCCAATAAAAAAAAACTCATATTTTTTAAATTGTTTTCATTTTATTCTAACTGTGAAAGCGAGCTTGTCTATTTCTGGATTTTCCTGACAATTCCTTAGAGTATAGAAAATTCGTCAATTTTGTAGAATTTTTAAAATTTTTCTTCATAATTTTTTTTTTTTGTTTTTCTGCCAATCTGCCAATTGCTTTGCCTGGCAGTTCATCTGTTCCTTCTTCTGTGCAAATAAAATAATTTTTTTTTTCTTCTTTTTCTCCTATTTTTTTTTTGTTTTTGTTTTTGTTTTGATGGCCCATTCGGTTGGTACTTGATTTTTGTTGTTGTTGGAGAATATTTTGCTGTTCATTTTGTTTATGCATAAATTTCATTTCTCTGCTTCTTCTTCTTTATTCTGTTCATACTTTTTGCATTTCTTTTCTTTTATTTATTTACGAGTATTTGTACACACATTTTGTCGGGGATGTGCGGCAATGAATGAAGGCGAAAGTGCTTAAGAATATCTCCTTCCCTCTCTCTCTCTCTGTATGTGTGTGTGAGTGTTCTTCTTCTTCTTATTATTATTGTTATATTTTTTTTGTTATTAATCTTTGTGAGAGTTATTGCCATTTCCATTCATTTCTTTCAGTGCTTCGGTGTAGCTCAAAAATTGTGTGTAATTCTTGAAGACGTCGACCCCCCTTCGAAGGCCGAAAAGGTCCCTGGCTCTATGATTTGCGTGCATTTGTGTATGAAATGAAAATCACACCCATGAGATGAGCCCTCCGCCCCTGCTGGTGCCCCTGCATCTTGGCCAATTTACTTAGTCTATTTTTGGTTAATTTTTGAATATGAAATAGTCCATCAAGTTCACTCGAAAGTTGTGGCAAAATATTCGACTTAACTGCCAATTCCCAAGACCAGAACAAGTCCATAAGTCCTAAGACCCAGTCAGATTTCTGGAACCTTAAAAATAGTATCTGAGATTTCTGTGCTCCGCGTGGCTTATCTTTTGGATGGTTTGATGTATTTGGTTAGCCTTCATTTTTTTTTTGTTTGGATGACCAAGGTAATACGCCTCACTAAAGGCACATAAGGGGCGAGGTTAGGCTGGAATTTTTTTGTGAGCAACTGTAAATTGAGTTGTTGCCCTTTTTGAGTAGAAAACTTTGGCAACGCCTGCGTCTACTTCCTGCATCGCTTGCTTAATTCATTCATGAAAACCGTTCATTTTTTTTCCGAGATATCCAACTGCTCCAACTGCTTAGCATACAATTGGCACATTAAGTTTGCCAGCAGAAGAGGAGCTTGCCTGGGCCAAAGCGATGGACGAGATGACTGAGTTGGTTGGTTGGTTGGACGGTCGCTGGGTTGGTTGGTTGGTTGGTTGGTTTTTTGGTTGGAAGATAAATCGCCCAACTGCCTACAAATTGTTGTTGCGGTTTATTTAGCCTCCATCGACCCTACACCGCCCAGCAGCCCCCTGGCAGCACTCTACCGATTTAGTTACTTTGACTATGCGCAGTTATTTCACACTAAAGCCCGCAGCGCAGCACAGGGCAGGCAGGCAAGCAGGCAGGCAACTCAGTCAGCAAATAGTAAAAAAACGAGACAAGTTTTCTTTTTGTGAAGAGAAGCTGGGAGAGGGTGAAGGAAATGCTTCTTGGCAAAGTGCATTTGAGGCCCGAGGCTAAAAACAACAACAACAAGAACAACAACAGTAACAACAGCGAGAGCAACAAAAGAGGAGACCATTTTTAATGAGGCTACGCTTTAGCCAAAAGTTGGCGTTGGGCCCATTTTTCTTGGGCTTGTTAAGACGGCCAAAGCGAAACGAAAATTCGAAACACTTTGCAAGGTTTTGCACAGACAACTGTGTATGGCGTCGAGAGAGGGGTAAAGAGGGGGTGGGAGAGGGGGTGCCAAGTCCAAGTGCAACAACTGAAAAACAGACGAATTTACTTGCAAGCTTGTTACTTTCGTGGTTGTTGTCGTTTATGATATGCCTATAGTTTTTGTTGTTGTTGTTGTTGTTTGAAGAAGTTGTAAGAAATAGGCTTGGTTAACGGTGAGGCTGACAACTCCGCTGCTGAGAGGGTGAGAGGTGGGCGGAACTGACCCCGTCCCAGTCTTGACGGGGCGGACAACAAAAGACAAATGAGCAGCCACTGCAATTTTTATCAAACGCATAGTATATCCAAAAATATCTGCCCATCCTGTTGTATCTCTCAATTCTATCGTAAGAGACTTGAGAAACTAGAGAAAATGGGTCTTGGGATTTCCCAGGAATTCTAAGGGGGTTCCGCTTGAATCAACCTATTTTCTTCAGCTAATACAAATGGTTCTATACATGGACCTAATAATTCTAAGAACCGTATACAGACATAATACCTTTTAAAGAGTTTGTATAGATCTAATGTATCTTATATCTAAGGGGATTAAGTGTTAGTCGAAATGGTTAAAAATATCTCAATTTGAGGGGATTTGTGAGAGCTTAAATAATTCGGGTCAAGTGATCTCCATCTTTGAGTCGAAATCTATTTAATTTTGCAGCGAAATCATAAAATACTCTAAGCTGTTTTCATCAGCTTGGCACCTTATAAAGTATCTCTCTCTTTTTGTTTCATTTGTTGTTGTTGTTGTTATTGTTGTTGTTAGGTGATCGCACATGCAAATGCAGGAAGTCAAATTTGTCTGGAGTCTTGGCCGTCAAGCAGGCCATGTGATGAATTGCCTTGTAGGCAAAAATGCAAAAAAGAATCTTACCCTCTCTTTCGCACACAAGCACACAGTCTAGCTTTCTCTTTCTGAATGGCTAGCTGACGAACTGAGTGACTGCTTGGGCATTTGGCTTTTTCTTCTTCTTTTTTTTTTTTTTTTTGATGCAACAAAAATAACAACTACCTTGGCTGCATAGCTCATTTTTCGTTGGCTGAGAAACGCACACACACGCACACACACACACACATGTATATATAGACAAAGACAATTCATTAATTAAACTGCACTTAACATTAACACCACATCATCATTAATATTACCAGAAACAAAGTCCTCGAGACTTGAAAAGTATTTCTTTTTATTTATTTATTTTATTTTTTCTTGCAATTTTTTTTTTTCTGAGATGTTAACATGTTGGGTTGAGGATTTTTCTTGAAAAAATTTTGACACGGGCATTTCATCTCGTCATCAATTACAAAAGCTTATGTATTTGAAAGTTCAAGCTTGATGGAGGCCAAACAAGTACGGGGGAGAGGGAGTGGCAGAGACAGAAAGAGAAAGAGAGAATGATCTTTTTCATAAGAAATGCTTTTCCTTCTCTTCCAAAAAAGGAAGAACTCTATCGATAATCAAGAATTTCTATTGAATTAGTAACGAAGAATTCACAAGCTACTTAAATATTAAATTGATAGAAGCCGATATTTTTACTCTTTTCGAAGAAAGAAGAGTATAGTCATTTTGGTCTGAGCCTCACAAAAAATATATTGGGAAGGGTCTGTACCATTGAGCTATACTCAATGAACTCTACTACCTATCCGCAACCTGTTTGTTACGAATGAAAGGATGGGTTATAGCATATAGCTGTCATACAGGTTCCGATCGGTCATTGATTTAGATACTTAGAATTCATCAACTCTATCAACTTTCATTTGGTTTGATCTGATTTATCATATAGCTTACCCGGCGCTCACTCAAGATTCTCATTGCTATGATTTGCATAAAAAAGAGTGTGTAATTCTCGGTCTTCTCGAGGAATACACTGGATCTTTCCGCTTATTATTTTTGGGCAAAAAGTGTTCGTGTGAATTTGAGATTTCGGCTTGGCAAAACCAATTCTGGAGAGCACACTAAATGTCAAGAACTCATGTTCAAATGTCAAATCCAGCCGACAAACCGTTAATTAGCAAATCAAAGAATATGCCACAGAAATAACCACAGTGAGATTCAGATTCAGATTCAGAATCGGAGTCAGCGTCAGCGTCAGAGTCGGACTCCAGCGCAGAGCAAATTCTCTGACATTCTCAGCGTCGACGGGTATACAAAATCCGACAGTTGCGCACATTCGAAAAAGATCAATGAGAATTGTGAAAGAAGCTGCAAAAAAAAAAAAAAGAAACCAAAATACAAAACAGACGGCGTAGCTCGAGCAATTAAAAGGCAGAGCAGGAGCCGAGCGAACGTTTAAAGCGCCCAAAGCACGTCAACCTGTCAGTGAGGAGAGTTGGTCGAAGAAGTGGCAGATAGCCAGACAGACAGTCGAGGGTTGCCAACTGATCTTGGCCAGACGGTACAGAACAGGAAGATGCGTAGTCGTGGCTTACCCAGGCCAAACAGACTGAGAGAGAGAGAGAGAGAGGGGTGGAATGTGGAGGAATGTGAAAGATTCATTCGCTTGCAGCTCAATCCAATCCATTGTCAATCATAAAACTGGCCACCGACCATTGCCGTCTGAGTTGGCCAACCAACCTAGCCAGAGAACCAGAGAGCCAGAGAGCCAGTTCATCTAACTTACGCAATTCGCGCAATTCTAAGCGCTTCTAACAGAGCGCAGACGCAGCTGTCGGATTTGCATTACCGCGTCGACTTGCCTTGAAATTATGTGAAATTGATCAATTTCAACGCGTGGCGACTAAAACAAGAAAGAAAGAAAGAAAGAAACAGCTTTGGACCATGTCTATGCCAGAAAAACAGACCCGACTAGATAGACAAACTTGCAGATACATCTTGCCTAAGATAGACAAACCAACTGCCCGAGACCGGGACATACCGACAGAACTAACCGTCCGAGAACATTTAATGTAAAATGTCAATCAAAAATTGCATACACCAAATAAAAGCCAAAGACTAAACAATCCAAACACTTGCGACTTTGAGATACACTTTCAACAGGCCCAACCTGCCACATCTAAGTCAAACTCTTCTATACTTCACACAATTCTCATACTCTCAAAATAAATAAAAAGAGTATCAAAGAATTTTGCAAAAATGAAAGACATAAAAGTTGGGAATTTAATTAGAAATGCAAGTACGATTCGAAGCTGGTAAAGATGAAAAAAAAAGATAGGCGTCAACTTTTCCAACTTAAAGAAAATTTCCTGAGAAAATCTCGGCGAATCTAAAAAATAAAGAAACCAAAAAGTGAACATTTCAAAAAATTAACAAAAACATCTTCAACACAATTCAATTTGCAAAAAGAGAAAGACGGATAGTAAGAGAGAGAGAGAGAGATAGAGAGAGAGAGTGTGTGTGTGTGCAAATTATTTAGTAATATTTCAGATTATAAAAAGTACAAAAAAAAAGAAGAAAAAAAACTCTATTTAGTAAGTCATCATAAATTAAATGCAAAAGTTTATGGCCCAAGAAAACAAGTAAGTAAGTTGGTTATTTAATGAAATAAAAACTCAGTTACATATGAAAAATGATTATTTTCGTTATTTCTTTTGGTAATATTTCTTTTTTAGGTTTTCGTTGGAAATTGTTAATCCAGCGGTCACCAAACGGTCAACTCAAAGAAATTAAAAAGAAGAAGAAACAAAAATACTGTGAGAAACTATTATGTCTTCATTTAATTGGTGGCTTTTTTTTTGCCCGACTCTTGTTGCTGTTGTCTTTTTATACCCTTCATATTAAAGGTGCCTCCAGAGAGAAATCAATCCCAAGTCTTAACTCTTTTTGACAGACCCTCATGGAGATTACCCACGTATCGATTCCATATAGTCGATAATCTTAGATATCTGACCGAGAGGACAGAGTTGGAGAGGCCATCTTGAGCTTCTTCAAAAAACCAAAGCCATAGCGAAAAGGCCTGAGTAACTGCCCATCACACAGTTTTGAGCAACCCATCTTGAGGTAGACCTACTGATCAAATTCATATACCAAATAGCTTAATAACTTAGATAGTATCAGCCCAATTGGGATATAATCAAAACAATATGATATTCAACTATAGTCAGTAAGCCCAAGAAAAAACAGTTTTCGGCAAACCAATCTGGAAGTTCACCTAGTGTTCAAATTCATAAACCATATAGCTTAATACCTGAGATATCAACTCGATCGGGAAGCGTCAGCAGACTACCTGGTACTTCAAGATATAGTTAAAACAATATGATATTTTACCAAATTAAGTAAACCCAAGATCGAACAGTTTTAGGCAGACGATCTAAGGCTTATGAAGCAATCAAATCAATATTGATTAAGCCAAGATATCCTCCCGATCGATCAGTAATCAAATCCATATACTATATGCCTTAAAACCTTAGAAATCTGGCCCATCGGGTTTTCCAGCAATTGCCTTAGCCACAAGTGCACAGAAATAGGAAATTCAACTCCAGACTTGGGTAGACTTCGAGGAATATAATTAAATTAAACAAATTATAAAAAAGTAATAAATGCAAATTCAATTTCAAAATTCACATAACCAACCCTTGATATTTTTGGGAAAAGTAATTATATTCTGATTTCCAAGGAACTTTGGCTTGTCAGATATATCAAAGTATCTGTGAAATACCAATATGTGATGGAGTAAAACTTTTTCAAAAAAATCCTAAAGTTTCTCGGAACATTCTATTGAGATATGTTTTCGTCTCTGATTATAAGAAATATATATATGTATATATATTTCATTTATGCCTTTACTGATTCATTTCTGATTTGATTCTGTTGTGGTTGTTGCTGCTTTGAACTTCCATTTCTTCGAATTTCATAATTATGCGACAAGTTGGCCACTTTGACTGCTCGACGACCATTCAACAATCCATAAGGTTTTATTGGCCTTACTTTTTCAACCTTTTCTTAACGGCCTCTTCCTTCTCTCTCTCTCTCTCTCTCTCTTTGTCTTTTATATGGCTAACTGTATGTGGTTAAAATCAGTTGAGCTTTTTTGGATATACCTACACATATGTATATATTTTTTGGTCTCAGGTTTTCCTGAATGAAATGGTCAACTGGTCAAACTGTTGAACTGTTCCAACTGGTTAGCTGTTCATTTTTTTTTTTTTTTTTTTTTTTGTTACCAAGCAAATCTGTTGTTGTTGTTGTTGTTCTTCACTTACTGCTTTAATTAATTATTGTGGTATAATTTGTTGTTGCTGCTGCTGTTACTGTTTTAAACATATTTCACCAGAAATGCCCAAAAAATTTATGAATGAGTTTTTTGTTTTTGGTTTCTTTTTTTTATTTCTTGTGAGTTTTATTGTATGGTTTGTGTGTATATTCTTTTTTTTTTTTTTGTTAATTTCAAACGCGTTTGTTTTTTTTTTTTGTTTCTTACACATTTCCGGTACAGTTGTGTCTTAAAAAGTAACAGAAAAAAAAGCAACAACAACAAATTACCACACTTCAAACTGAAAATACAAATAAAAATACTTTGCCAATGATTTTGCTGGCCCGCCCGATGGCCCAACTGCACACCAACAATAACAATAACAACAACAACAACAGCAACAAGACCAGCTTTGAGAGAAAAAAAGGGCGTTGTGGCCAATGTCAATCAATTGGCTGGAGTGCGAGTGAGCCAGCGAGCCAGGCTTAAAACAAAAACAAAAAGAAAAAGAAAACAAAAAAAAAAGAAGCAGAAAAAATAAATAAAAATAAAATGGCAGCTGACTGACAGACAGATCGAAAATGTTGCTGCCACAGCAGCCAAAAGACCAATGCCTGCCTGAATGGCTGGGCCAACGTTGAGTTGAGTGAGTTGACTTGACAGGCGGCGGGTCTGTGGAACGGCCACGACGCTGCGGACAATACGGACTATACGGACAACTTGGACAAGTTGTTTTTGTAGCCAGCCAAATCGATCGAACTGCCTTCATTAAACTCAAAGTAATGCTGAGCGTGCCATCTCTCTTTCTCTGTCAGCTTCTCCAATTTTCTTAGGCTCTCTCACTCACTCTCTCCGTCTCTCTCTCAGTTTGGTCTGCAGTCAAGCTTGGCAAAAACAAAAAAAAAAAAAACTTAATAACTCCTTTCCTGCCGCCGTAGCAGTGGCCAAGATCGTTCACCAACACACCGAGGAGTAAGCGGAGTAAGCCACTGCTTCAATGCTCCATTAATTTCCATGTTGGCCACAATTTGACTTCTGTTCGGTTCTGTAGAGCTTTGGAGCCACATTTTGCAAATTTGCTGGCCGTGATTGCCGCCGTTGATCACCACCGCGTGCTCACCCCACCCGGTCTTGGCCAACTCGTTGGCTCTCTCGCTCTAGCCCAAAACTAGCTGGCTATAGCCCATCTCACTCATCCTCTCACGCAATTTGCACTGAAAATGATCCAAGGCACATCTGCAACAAATTGGAAGCCAATAATCAAATGTCAGTTAGTCAGTTTGTGCTCGTTCGCTCAGTTCTGTCAGTCATTCATTCAGACTCAGTCAGTTATTCAGAGTCAGTTAGTCAGCCGGACAGATTTTAGTTCCCAAATCGAAAACCTCCGGGCCAGGCCTCATTATTCAAACTTGGCTCACAGTCTTTCAGTTTCTTCTGGTCTTTTGGTTGCTCCCCTTCAGTTTCACTTTATCATACTCTGGCAATGAAGTAAGTGGGCATATTTCGTTTGAATAGCTCGAGCTTATCCATCTTGGATCTGGCATAGTTTTCAATCTAGAAAATCTAGAGAAATTTTTATTGGCTTAACTCTTGACCTGATTTATTCTAGTTCAATGGGAATAGCCAGGGAAAAATTTGATTAAATTGAAATTAATTAGGGAATATTTAAACTGAGCGAAGTGTGTGGATTTTGGAAATTTCATTTTACTCGTCAAGGCCTGAAGATGGCGCTTCTTATAGAAAGTAAAAAAGTGTATCTAAAAGTCGTATTTATTCAAGCTTGCCAGTTGCTCTTTATTTTTAGTTTTCTGTTTTTCTTATTTTGCTCAGTGCCATGTCCGATCTGCCTGTCTATTCATTTTCAGTTTTCGATTTTGATTTCATTTCAGTTTGGCATTTTGTCTTCACGCCTTGTCATTTTTAGGAAGGCCCAGAAGACTGACTTGATTTTATGGGTAGAAAATGGCGGGGTGTCTGCAGATTTTTTTTTCTTCGAAAGCTTCAAAATTTTTTTCAATTTTTAATTATAAAAAAAATCGATTTATAAATTTAATTTGCTCATTTTGATGGATTTGTTGCGGCCACTCAAATGGGTGGAATTTAGTTCAATCTAGTCCCAATCTTTCTGACGATTATAGGAAGGCTAACATAATACTCAGGACCCCAAAGGTCATTAGGGTCTCCGGGAGACCTCATCTGGGCAGGAACCTGTTAAACCTCATGAAACATAACAAAGATGGAACGAATCACTTAATTCCTTTCGGAGAGCAATAACGGGCCCGCTCAAACTAAAAACCGTTTAGGGGTCTGAAAAAAGTCTTTATATTTTTTGACAAACTAAATTAAATTAGCGCAAACACAGTCAAGCTTGGAATACTCTGTACCAGTTAGGGCGGTGGGAGCTTTACTATATGGTAAACTGACCTTATTGAAATTTAACTTAGATTTTGGGTGCTAGGAAAACTGTGTATTTTATTTTTATTTTAACCATCCTAAGCCCCTAGCCTATTTAAAATTTGATTTGCTCTGCTTGAAGATCATCATTTTGACGGGGTGAAGAACTTAACTGGAGTTAAAAAGTTGGGTAGTTTCTTCCGTCTTCGGTGCTGCGTTGATAGGCAGAGTGAGTGCCAGAAAATTGATTTGTAAATTCTTCCAATTTTAATTGAATCGGCAAGTGAATAAATTTATTTAACCGTTGATATATTTATGTCTTGGGAATATACTCAGGGGATCAACAGGGATAGCTATAAAACCTTACAGAATATTTCAAATATACCTTGGACTATTTATGTGGCATAAAAAAGAAGACTTCTTAAACCTCCCAATCTTTAGTTGCTTGGAAAAATCGGTAATACCACAGTATAGTCTATGAACTTGTTTAAGTTCTAAGGACTATAAGAACTAGAGTAACCAAACTTAGGACTTGGAATTCTGTTGCTTCCAAGCTATACATTTGTCGAGATCGTTTCTGTCCCTTCCACTGATGCCTGCTCTTTTAACAGCTTTACAGTAGTTCCAATTAAATATTTGCAGTTAAAAGATGTTTCAATTCAAAACGGTCCTCAATCACAGGTTAAAGATCTCCCTTGTCGCAGATGCAATTTTATACCGTTGTTTGAATAATCCGATAAATACCAAGATAACTGCGAACAGTTTACAAGTTAACCTGCTAGGTTCACTTTAATATTCACATTAATTTATATTAAAAAAAAAATATATATATTAATTTGCTTGAAATTCCTAGGAATATTTTTTTTTTTAGAATTAAAATAATTAGCTTCATTCAAGTCGCCATGAACACCACTTGAAAGCCACATAAGCTCACCCTTGTCCTCCTTGCCCCACTCTTTCAGCCAATTGAATGGCAGACAAAACCAAAGTCACGGAGGGGAAAGAGTTGATGCAAATTGACAAGCGTACAACTGTTTACGGTAATCATAAATCAAACTACAACAGACCCAGAAAAATACAATACAATAAAAAATAAACAAATCGGTTCAATAAAAAAATGGGTTTTTCGTAACGCCGCTCAAATTATGCAAAATGAGCTGTCAAACTTTTCGATCTGTCAGTTGGGTAGCTCTGCCCTTTGTCCCCCTTCATTGAAATTGCCCAAAATCTTTAACTCTTTTTACACTTATTCTTTATAACAAATATTTAGACAATGACGGGGGGAATGACAGCATATATGTTCGTATGTTAGTGTATAAAGATATTGAATAAAAATTCAGTAGCTTCAAGCGGATTTGTTTTTATCTTTTGGGTTGGATGGCCCAGGCAGAGTGTCACCGCCAACGCCGTCTCCATGGCCATCTCCATGGTCATTTCCATCGCCAAAATCAGTGCCGTTCATGATGCTTTTATAGCGCTCCACATCGATTATATTCATGCCTCGGAGGGACTCCAATTTGGTATTATGAATATTAAGGCTGGATAGAAAGTCTTCAGCGGATGAATAATTGAAGGCATTGCGACGCTCGAAACGATCCTCATTCAAGTCGGTCTCCGAATCCTCATTCTCCAGATCAGAAATTCCCAAGTCCTTTGGTGGTGCCTTTTCAACCATTTCTACTTTGGCCAAAGACAAGAGCTCAAAATTTTTCTATAAAAATTTATTTCTTACGTTGTCTCAAAAATCAATTTACAAATAATTAAAAAGCCAAGGCCTGCCTGCTTTGCCTGTTCTCCCTGCCCAGACAAGTGTCATTTGACTTTACAATAATTCAATCACGTGTTAACCAATAATTGAATAAGTCATCATGTCGAGAGCGACACAAATTTCATTCCAATAGGCAGAACGCTTAACAATCGAAAGACGGAACCATAAACGTTCGACAATCAGAGACCTGGAGACCTGGGCACCTGACGACGCTCGTACAGCTCAGCAGGGTGGGTGACCGCGGGGGTACCAACCATGTTCAACCGAACGTGGGACAGTTCGGACATTGGTAATAACGTGAGTGATTGTCGCAAAAGCTCAAAGGCGAAAACAACTCTTCGAATTGTACTGATTTTTATTTATTTTATGTTCGAACCAAAACGTTTATAGAATATCAAATTTAAAACAAATCAAATCAATAACCACAACAACAACAACTCCGCTCTTAACCACCTTTGATCATCACCCTCAATCCGGCTGTTGTGCCGGCTCAATTTTGGTGTGGGAAAATGACCGAGTGTTTTAATAAGAAAAGAAAAAAAAAACTAGCGCAAAAATAAAGAAATAAATAAATTTTCATTAACATGTGCAACTCGTTGCGATTTCAATCGAATTTTAATGTATGGCAAATGAGTCGGCTTTGGTACCGATAAGACAGACATTTGCTGGCTACCTTGAACTTCAAATAAAAAGGTGCGGCATTTCTGGGAGGGTGGAGATCAAGGTAAGCAACTTTTAAAAACAAAATGATTGATCTTATGCACATATGGAATCTCCTGGAATAAGCTTGAAAATTCCAGAATTTGCTTAGATAAATTTTTTATTTAAATTAGATCAATTTCAGGTGGTAGAAATATTTAGGAATCCGAAAAGGTTTCATGCCACTTTGGGACCCTTTGTGGGATCAATGATCTCTTAATAATGATTGCATCGATTCCCAATTGAATTCCTCCATCAATCAGGCAATCAGAGAGGGCCAAGAGCCCACGTAAACTGGGTCGAAAACTGACCTACAAAAATGTTTCGGTGGACATATCAAAGGTTCAATGCACGTCTCAAGTTCGATAGATTTTTGTCATTTTTTATTTTCCGGATTGTCAATGCAGTTGTTGAGATACTCTGACGAAAAAGAAGAAACAAATCGAATACCATTTTGGCTCATTCACACGCACCTCTGCGTTTCGGCTCTTTCCCGTGGGAGAAAAATGCGACGTTTCTTTTTCTTTTTTTTTTTAACTTTTTGTTATTGTTTTTTTTTTTTTTTGGGTAAAATTTTGCGCTGATTGGCTGGTTGGATTGGTTTTGATGTTGACTTTGAACTTAAACAAATCAATACGAAAACGATGCAAATGGCAAAAGGTATGTCAACAATGCCAGCGAGTAATTGGCAGTGAGGACGAAAGCGTTAAAAGACAATCACCTCAAAAGAGAAGTTGCAGGTGGTTGAAGCTTTTGAGTCGATGATCATGTCTCTCTCTCTCTCTCTCTCTCTCTCATTCTGTCTGTCTACATGGTCAGAGTGTCTCTCTTTCTCTTTCGATGGGTTTTGATTGCGATCAAGTGGCACATCGAGCCGCCAAAGTGCAGCGCAGCTTAACATCTGGAGCAGGCAAGTCTTGAGCCGCCCAACAACTTACCCAATTCAAGCCAGCCCAACTCAACCCACTGATCTTTGCCGACCAAAGCAGCCGGTCCAGGCCATTCGACCATTGGCTTTGATCTGTCACCGCGCGCGCCAGCACCCAATCGAATCACGGCAACGGCGCGCGGCTACAGATAAAATTATTGAAATTACATTGGCAAGACGCCGTCGATCAGAGTTGACCACAGCAGCATCCCCAACAACAGCTGCCTGGTCTCTCTGTAGAGAGGGAGAGAGGGAGAGAAAGAGAGAGAGAGAGAGTGTGTGAGAAGAGCTAGGAAGCAAGGAGAAATAAACTTCATACCCTGGCAGAGGCAATAATTATCGCTTTTAGTTTCAACTTGGCTGTCAATGTAATTTCAAAAATGTCGTCAGTGTCGCGTTGTAGTCGCGTAGTAGCTCATCAGATCGGATCAAAACCAAACCAAAGCAAGCCAAACCGAGGCAAGCCAAGGCAAAAGGTATCTCTCAGATACAAGGCGAAATTGTTTGCGAATTGACGCTGTGATTTTTCATTCGATTTGGCTTTGTTGCCCTTTTGCTTTGCTTTTTAAAAAGTAATCATCATTAAAATATTTATGGGTTATCTTTTGCTCTCCACTCTCCACGGTTACTTTGTCTCTGCCACCATCACGATTGTCACAATCAAAACAGCCACCAAACAGCCAAGAACTCTCGACAGATGCTTTGCTTCAACACGACAAAGGCGACACGGACACGGGTGGGGGCATGGATTGTAATGACCGTACATAGCAATTGGTTCTCACGTTCAACAAAAACCCACTGCCAATTTGGCGTCATCGTTGTTGCAAAAATTGTTGCCTCTTTTTTATTTTTTTCGTTTTTGTTCTGTTCTTGTTGTTGGTGTTTTTGTTTTTGTCATTCTCATCTTGTCATCGTCACCTGTTTAGTTCTTAGACTAAAGGAGTCTGTCTTGAGTCTGTTATGCAATTCTTAGATCATCTGAGCCTCTGGTAACAAGTTAATAGATTTATAACGAATCAAACATTGTCACTTAGATGATCGGAAGTAAATCCTAAAAAAATTTCTATTGAGCTATTCCAAGTTATTTTAAGTACGAATTCCCAGAGAAGAGCATAATATTATCATGGGTCAAAATAAGAAATCTTTGGATCATGGAGCACTACAGAATTTTTGAAATAAAATTTAATCAACTACAAATATGCCTACTACCGGCTGGTCTCTATATCTAAAGTAGAAATGAAATATAGTAGTTTGATCTAGTAAAATTTGGCAGATAAAAGAATATCTGCGAAAAACTAAATAGATTTAAAGAATTAAAGACAGATATGGAGAGTCCTTTCAGACGCATTTGCAAAAACAGAGCTTCTTCGAATCTGTATTAAAACAAAAAAACTCAGGAACTATAACTGAGTGAATACAGAATTCAGAAAATTGTTCCCAGCTGAAAGTTCTGAAGGAACTAACCGGATTCTTATAAGGGTTTTCCCGAATTTTATATTAATCGTAAAGGCTTTCAGCAAATATATCCCGAATCTCCGTTATGCATATCAGGAATTGTAAGTGAATGAATCGAAGACTCTAAAGATTATTTTCAGCTTAGAATTCCTTGACTTCATAAAATCGGAGGCAGTTGGTAAGGTCTCCCTAAACAGACTTTTTCAGCAGAAAATTCCCAAATCTATATTTATGTACTTATAGAAATCGGGTTAGGGTCTAGTATAAAATTCTTGAATTTGAAGTAATCAGAAATAGTGATATAAGCTAATGGTAAGGTGCTCATGTCTCATAAGGATTTCCTGGATTTTCTTTCGACAATGGTTTGAAGCCTTATCCAATAAGTTATAGTGCTTTTTACTTCTTAGATCTATAAGGCTTGTGCTTGCCTGAAACTAGTCAATTATCTACTGGGCTTTTTCTAACTATTTAGTTACACTGACTGATGTGTATGCCATGGGCGATGGCGACGCTTCGATTTGTCTGCCCGGCGAGGCGTTGCGTTTCACTGTCATTGCCAGTGGCTTCTTTCTGCTTCTTTTGTATTGCTCGACAAGCCCTCGCGTCCCCTTAAGGCATCTGGGTTGCCTGACTGACTGACTTGTCATATGTGG
Organism: Scaptodrosophila latifasciaeformis; assembly: GCA_037075145.1. Classification (NCBI taxonomy): domain Eukaryota; kingdom Metazoa; phylum Arthropoda; class Insecta; order Diptera; family Drosophilidae; genus Scaptodrosophila; species Scaptodrosophila latifasciaeformis. The sequence goes on along the minus strand of JBAMCM010000266.1, from coordinate 486,091 downwards.
GCAGAATTTTACCCTAGACTCTACATAGGAATAACATTGCCACTGCCACTGTCACTACCGCTGCCGCTGCTGCTGCTGCTGCTTCTGCTGCTGTTCGTCGTTTATCAATTATGACAAATCTTTGCGCATGCGTGGCCATCGTCGTCGATGTCTCTGCTGCCGCCGTCGTCGCCGCCACCATCGCCGGAGTCTTCATGTTTGTCGAAACGATCGTCGTCAACGGCTTTTTGCTGCTTTGTTGGCTGCTATTTTTAAACTTTTTGTTAAAGTTTTGCCCCTTCGTGTTTCATTTTAATTTGTAATTATTTCTTCAGACATTTTTTTTTTCTTCATATTTTACTATTTTTAAAGAAATCAGTTATGTGGAAAGTGTGGGAAATTCTGAAAGACTTCCAGACAATAAAAGTCTATACAAATCGAAATTCTATAATTTTCCGAGACGGAAAGTTGAATTTAATCAAAAAGCCAAGTATTTTAATAGCTTCTAATAAAAGGCATTAAATAGTATTTTAATTTGGTATAGCAGTAGTGCCCATCGGCCCTCGGTTTTGTATAATTTCAAATAATTCCGTGGTGTTGTTTGTTGTCGGGTCTTTCCATGTCTTTTTCGAACTTCATTTGCGCTTCGGTTCGGTGACAAATAAATTAAGTAGCAGTCTCAAAAACAAGAATCATTTTTAAAGTACCGAGATTCACATACTCTTTCCAGAAAATTTAATTAGCATTGTTTTACTTATACCCGAGTTCTTGTCTTGAAAGGCTTATATATGAATTCGATCTCAATCAAAATTATATATTTATTCGGGATACCAAATTTTTAATGAAGGTTCCCAAATAAATACTCGAAATCCGTTCAAGGCCTTTTATAGTCTGAAGGACAAATAATCCTTATATTAGTTCGATCCAAACCAAAGCTTGAGAATTGGGAATGTTATATCTTATCAAGATTCTCAGATAAATACACGGGACCTTTTCGGGTCTATCTCACAAAGTTTCAATGTATTAATTCGATCCAAGCCAAAGCCCTTTTAGAATATAAAATATGATCAACATTATCAGATATACTAGAGTTTTAATCAAGGCCTTTTGGACCCAACCCGAAGATATAAATCTATCGAGAATGTAATATTTTATTAAGCCTCTCATATAATCATCCAAAATTTCATCGTCTATGATGAAAAAATTTCATCATATGAGGGGCTTTTGTTATATTTGTTGGATCCAAGCCAAAGTGGGTAATATATATGTATATATATTCGATTTATAAGATTATCAGCGCTTTGATCCAGTTCTTTTTGTGTCCATATAGCTTTCTGTATATTTACTAAGTTGAATAGTTTTGTTCAATTCTTCTTTAATTCTTTTGTTCAGCAAAAACTAATAAGAATCATTGTTTCAATCGCAGCTCCTTCAAAAAGTGTATAGGGTTTCTCTTTGACATTGCAGATTTCAGAATAAATTATTAATGCAAGTTTTCTTCGAAAACAGTATGAAAAAAACTACTGTCTGTCTGCCTTGACTCTGGCCATCATTACAACAACAGCAACAACAACACAGAGAGTAACAACTAGTTGCAATTAAGAGGAGTCGCCAAAGCCACCGTCACCGTCGCCAACTCCCTTGGCTGTCTCTGCTGGCTAACCTCGTCTTCTTGTTTTTATTTTACTTTTTATTCTTATTTTTTTTTTATTTTTTTTTTTTGTCTGGGCCATTGGTCTGTTTGTAACAACGCCCCTTTTAGATTTATTAAATGTTCGGTGATTGGAAGTAGTCAACGCTCAGCTCAATCCTCAGTAATTACTCCTAGCGGCGACCAATGGCAACTTCGCTTAAGCCTTAATGGGAATCAACTCAACAATCTACAAAAAAAATAAAAAATAAGTCTGAATAAAGAAATTTTTTTCTATTGAATCTATAGATTGACTTTCATTGGGAATCTTAGAAAATTTGTAAATCTGAAATACTTGAAGAAAAAATCAAAAGGTTATTCTAAATTAGCTTTGGTTGGGATTCCCCCGTGATATGGAAGGGGTTCCTAAAGCGATTCCTCAAAACTGTCAATTCTTTTGATATTTCGATTTGATTTCGTTTTATATCAGAACTTGTATTTTTTTAATCTTTGTCTGTCTGTCTGTCTGTTTGCCTTCTTACAAGGAAGCTTAACAAATTTGTTCGTTTCATTTGGGATCCCAATAATCCCTTTTCCAGCAAATTGCCCACTTTCAGAATCCGCTCTACCTGAACAGTCTTACTTTTTTTTTTTTTTGGTTACTCTTGTTCTCGCCACTCTTTTTCATACTCTTAAATCCCTCGGCCCAGTCCAGTCCAATGCAGTCGTCTGGCCAACTTCAAATGACAACCGCAGCCACTCCATCAACGGTTGCTCCTGCCAACTTGAAGCCAAATCAGCTGCTACTGTGCACCGACCTGAGTAGACCCACCAACAAACTGACTGTCCGGCTTCTTCTTATAACTGCCTAAGAGGAGAGTGTCAGAGGGAGGGATGGGAAATCTCAGAAATCTACGCAAATCACCGCTTTGCCCGTCTCGTCTTGTCGTTTATTAATTTGGCATGTGACAAATTATGCGTTGGCCAGCAATTAGAACTGAAATCAACAGACAACTTTGAGGCTTCTTCTTTTTGATTCTTCTTATACATCTTCTACTCGTACTTGGTCTTCTTTGGCAGTTGTCCGCTTGGTTGGCTGGTTGGTGGGTTGGCTGCTTGGTTGGTTGGTTGGTTGGTGGAACATTTTAGCGCTGATTTAACAAAATTTTCTGCAAGACACGTACAAAAAGCTTCGATCTGGTGGTTACTAATCTCCACGCCCCACAAGGTAACCCAGCCTCCCCCTTGTCCCACAGAACATTGAGCATCAACAGACGACAAGTGGCACTTTGGGGCATTAAGAAAATCTGTACAAGTGTCACTTTGCCAAGGCTCGGAAGACCAAAAGCCTCCAATATAATATTTCATAGTGTGCGTATCTTTGTTTCTGTGTGTTAGTGTGTGTGTGTGTGTCTCAGCTAGTGCAACAAGGATTTTGAATTATAAACTGCGGTAAGCAAGCCAGCTAGCAGAGAGAATCCGAATCTTGTTTAATCACTTTTCATTTAAACAGCAATCAAAAAAAAAAAAAAAGGAGAGAAAAAAACTCAAATTTGTCCAGTCATCGGCATTATTTAATGAGTTGCCAACAGGTTGCTGGCCAAGGCAAGCCAAGGCAGAAAATCAGCAGGGCAACCAACCAACCAACCTGGCAGACTCAATTCTCGGCTCTCTATTTTGCTGAGTCAGCGAGGCAAACAGAAGCCAACGGGGGCAGTTGGCAATGTGCATCGCACATACACACACACACACATACACAAACACACACACAGAGACGAGCACACACAGTCTGTCAGTCACTAGAGTCCATCAGCCTACGCCTGTTGCTCCGTTGTGTTGGTGGTGTTGGCAACTTCCTTATAAGGAGCCCTGCACCTGCAGCAGGAACGAGTGAGCCTGCGCCTGGTCAAAGTGTCATGTAAATGCAACATGTTGGCTCGTCTGTGGTCGCCAACTTCATCATTACCAGCACCACCACAATCACCACCATCAGCACTACTGGTCCTACTGCACTTGACTTTGCCGCATCGCTGGCTGCAATGTCAATTTGACAGACAAACTGTCGACCGTTTGAAGCCTATGCAGCTACTGTCCGCCTAGGCCGATACTGAAATGTGCGTTTGATTAAATTCATACAGGCAGCAAATGCAGAGTATACAGATTACTTATGCCTTTCAGGCAATCCACAAACACTCCGAAAGAAAACCGAAAGTTTCCTATGATCTCAGAGATTCGTTTTCGTTCTTTCTTTTTTTTTTAGTAATTCCAGAAAGTTTACCAAAGATCTTGAAGATTCTAACTGGAATAGTGACAGAGTCTTTTAAGATCAAAAAGACGTGGTATCTTTGATACGTTAGGATCTTGATCTTCCCTAAATATATGGAAGATACCATTCTGATATAATTAAAAGGTTCCCATAGCTTCTCTTAATTGTTGAGTGAAGGTTTCATATTGAATTTCTTGAAAATGGTAATCATTTTGACATATAGTCGATAAAAGTTACTTCTGGAAAGTCTTTCTAAATATCGTTAAAGTTTCTTGAATTAATGGAGATATTATATTGATATGATCATAGGCTTCTCATAGATCTCACGATTGTTCAGTTAAGTTTTCGTTACGAAGTTTTTGAAGATAGCATTTTGAAATGATTTTAAGTTTCTTATAAGACGAAGGACTTGTCCAATTCGATATTACCCGAAATTATTTGAAAATTGATTGGGAATCCCATAACCTTTTTGGAAGCCACATAGTCTTACCTGGAAACTACATCATTCATAAATTGATTGAGAATAGTTTTTAACGATTTAAAGAACTTTTGAATTGTCCTGATTAATCAATTTTTGTTCATGCTCTTGCGATTCTTAGTCCTCCGCCTTGACAGTGTAGAGCGTAGATTAGTCAGCATACTCAAATATTGGAAATTATTAAAATTAAAAGGAAAAAAATATTTATATAAGAAATCATATGCAACATGTTTTGGATTTTTTTTTTTTTTTTTTGACGCGTTGATCGCCCCCGCAAAGAGCCACCTCGGGAATCGAGCAAGTGCCTGGCATCTTGAATGCGATGGCAAAGTGCTACTTCACATGCTTGGGCACGCAGATTACACTTGTATACAAAATGTATCTGTCGGATTGTCCGCTGCCTTGCCATCAGCGCCGTCGTTGGCATCTACAGCATTCAATAAAGAATTTTTGCGATTTTTATCTCTGTGTGAGAGTGTGTGCGGTGGCTACGCTACGCGTGCGCCCTCCACTTCAATTCCTCAATCGTCTCGATCCCCAACCCAGCCAGTTCTTTATCTGCTCCGGCCTTTTTCTTAATGTCTTATAATGCTTGTGTATAATTGATTAAAAAGAAAATTTCCTTGGCATTTATGCCTACACAAAAAAAAAGAAAAAAAAAAGGAAACCTCAAGTTGTTGACAGCACCAGCCGCTTCAGAAAGTTCTTTTTATTATTTGAATGTTACTTCTTCTTTTTGGGTACGGTGTTCTTTGGAAGTCAAAGTTGTCGAAATGTTTTTATTTGTTATCGATTTATCGCTTAAATCAACAAGCCAAACTGAAACTGTCGGCTTGTTCTTGTTCAAATCTCTGTCCCTGTCCAAGCCTCTGCCGGGTCCCTGTCCCCGTCCCTGTCCCTGCCGCTGTCACTTTGATACCTTTTGCATTTTGTTTCTGTTGTGGTTGCGTTTTGTTCTTGGCTCTCTTATGGAAATGTTGCTGTGTAATTGTTTTGAAGTTTGCCTCAATGATTGGTAGCAAAACAGGCACACCACCAGGCCCAGTGAGTGGCCGCTGGCTGGTCTGGTTGACTGGTCCAAGAGTTTTTTTCTTTTCTTTTTTTTTTCTTACCTCGTGTGTTGTTAAATTGTGATTGATCGATTGTTTGCACACATTTTTCTGAGCTTTCGTCTCGGACCGTTCTCTGGAGCGTATTTATTGAGTATTTTATTAATTTCAACTGATCGATGAGCTACTGCCGACCGACTCAGCTCAGCTCAGTTCAGCTCCTGCTGGTGGTCAGCGACTGCAGTGTTTTTTTAATTATATCAAATAAATTAGATTTTTGTTTGCCGTTTCTACCCTCGATAAGGCAAAATAGTGGTGGCTGTTCGCCTATCATATAAAGAGAATAAAATGATTCATCTTTGGATTTGGATTAAAATAAATAACTCGGAAATGACCAGTCCCGTCAGATTCATTTGAGAGTTCGACTATTTCGTGACATAAGCAAATTCGATTCCTAAATTTGTTGCGTCGAATTGCCTAAAAGGGACTTAGGTCTATAAGAAATACTTGGTCGAATTAACTGAATGTATTTTAATATAATTGATTCAAAATATGATAAATATGGTTCTATTCAAAAATTAATTTTAACAATCAAATATTATCAACGCTCTAGATTATTATACTTTGATCCATCGAATTCCTTACCTATGGGGAAATGGTGAGCAGTTTTATTTTGAGCAATTTTGTGATTCTATTCTATTTACCGATCATATAATCTTTTTCCAAGTCTTCTTTCTCATCTATATCTATAAATTTGCACGTCCCAAAAGTTTCATTAGTAAATCGGACATAATGTGTTATGTATTCGAGCCCCAGATTCTTGATCAAATCCAAAGAAACAGCAAATTGTGGATTTAGTGTGCTTTCATATTCCATTCTCTCAGTTTTCCTCTCATTGCTCAAGGAATCCAGAATGGTCGGTTCAACTCGAGCCACAGGCACCAAATCCCTGTTGCTCCAAGCAGAAACGGATGGGTCTATGGTGGTAGCAGTAAAGCACTCCTCCAGAGGCCATGAGGGAACAAATTCCATGGTATGTGCCTGTAAGCTGCAAAATGAAATGTTATCGGCATCTCCAAGTGATTCCATAAGCTTGTCGTCCTCATAAGATTCATCATCCAGATGCTTTGATGGTTTTCGTGAAAAGATTGTGGTCGCTAAGTTTGAAAAATTAAACATCTGTGAATTACTCATGTCCATTTCACGATTCCTATGAGGCACTTCCGAAAAAAGTGTGGAGAGACTGGGACTTGGCTCAAGAGATTCAAGATACGAAAATTCTTTCTCCCAATACGGATCGTCATTCTCATCCATATCGAAGCAACCATTTTCAAAAGGATCCTCGAATTCAGTTTCTTCTGTGTCATCAACTTCGTCATTGTAGTGTTCCATGTGATCGATTCGCTCATCGAAATAGGCCGACAAATTCAGGAGATTCACCTTGGGTCTATGAACTCCAAAGTCCAGAGGACGACGGCGACTCTTGATTTTTTTGCCGGCCAATAGTTTTCGAGTCGTTGAATTGATCGTACGGCAATGCTTAATGCGACTGAAATCCAAAAGTGGCTTCACCACTTCTACCACGCATTGGACACAATATTTACCGCCCATCCAAGAGGTCTCTCCACTATACAAGGGCATCTCCCTCCTAAAGGCCCTCTTAACAAAGGACTTGATACGCATGCCGCTTTCATAATATTCGGCATCATAGCCCACGGCTCCTTCGAGCTCCAAGTTCTTGACAAACGTGAAGTCTTCTTGCATAAATTTGAGTGTGGCCAATTTAATGAGAGGCATAACGTCTTCAAAAATCTTTGTATCCCGCTGCTGCCACTCCTTATATGACTTGGGATTCCACGAGAACTCATCGCTATGAATATAGTTAAAGGAACCCAAGGGCAAAGGTGGGTAAAATATTATGGGATATGGATAATTTTGTAAGTCCATCATCATCTTTGTTATCTTCTCACGTGCATAGTCTGGATTCAATGATTCTTCCGGAGGATCCCAATCGCCAAATCTACCATCGTCATTATCTATTTCAGTATAATCGGAATAATCTTTTTCAAACATTTCGTATTTCTTCTTCTTGAGCGATTGCCTAAATTCCTCTACAGTTATCAATTCATCTATATTGTCAGAGCGCTTCGCATGAAAGCGTCGCATAAGAGTTATCTTTCTGCCCATAATTCGACCCATGGTCTGGATTGTTTTTGTATTATAGTGTTGCCCAATTCCTGGACTGTGGTTTGGAATATAACTAATTCAATTTGGACAAGACCTTATATTTGATATTTATTGTGTTCGATGGTAAATGCTCAAAGGCTCTAAGCCTACTAATTTATAACTCTATCTAACTATTGAATTTCGTCTAGGCCTAAGTCTAGGCCTTCATAATCAATAGAAATTTGCTTAGAATCATTTTTGAAAAAAATCCATAATATTCGAACATTTTATACTAAGGCCGAGAAAAACTGTTATGAAGCTATTTTGGGCTTTTCGATAAAATAACGAATATCATGTCTTCAAAATGGTCTCCAAGCTTCCAAGGATTATATTTTAGTTCTTTTAGAATTTTTAATAAGAGATAAAACCCTTCTAGAGTTAAAGAGCGAAGGGACTGAGCGAAGGTAAAAATTCAAGTTTCACCTAAACCGGAATCAATTATAGAGTATTTCGAAACCCACAAGGTCCAAATTATATATCAATTTATTTTTTCTTGTTAATATCACACATATGATGTTGTTGTTGTTGTTCTTGTTGCTGCCTGTGTATTTCTGATATCAGTATGTAAATCTTGTACAAATCTTGCTTGGAGAAAAAAATATAATTTTTGTTTTATTGGAAATCTGTAGAGGGGAAGAAATAAACTCATCATCATAATCATGATGATTATGCTCATTATTATTTAAAGCTGGATGCGGCCTGAGTTGAGTTGATTTTGTTATTGTTGTTTTAATTTCAAAGATTCATATCTGAAAGCGCTGGCAGTAAAAATGAATATGTGAACTGTTGAAAACAAGAAGCATTTTGGCGAAGCTTCGATACCCTTTATATAAGGATTCCAGCATATTCTGATCTGAGTCGAGAATGAGTTGACCTATGAAATGTTGAATCTATTAATTGAAATCTGTTTAGTTGCATTTTGCTATCAGTTTTCAACTGGTAAACTAGGGATATATTCGGTCAGACAAAGCAGCTGAATGAATTCCCCAACAAAAGGTGTATCTATCTGTACATATGTAATTGTATTTGTTTGTCTTGATTTCCTGAAATCAAATCTACCAAATCAGACCACAATCAAAAACCAAACTATATACATTCTCAGATTGGCAGTCATTAGAGAGAGACACAGATACTGGCATTGAACAATTTAGAAAACAAAAACCAACTAAGACTTTAGAAAAAAAAATTGAAAAACAAAAAACACAACGAAGGCTTCAATTGTTGCTGAGCTACTTGCGGGTTTTGTGATTTTCATAGTTGCTCTAGAAAATAAGCAACTGACTGACAGACTGACTGGGTTGGACTTGGAGTCACCTGCCTGCTCTTTCAGCACTCTCAGCCCTCTCGGCCCTCTCGAATCTTTCTTCTAGCCAGTCAGATGGTGTACAATTACCTTAACGCATCGACAATTATACGAATGGTTGGTCGCCGTTGTCGCCGTCAACCGTTCAACGTCATAGAATTTGAACGGCCCCACCCTTCTGGCCAGGCCATCATCATAACATCAGGTGCGATATGGTGGGTTATGTGATATGTGCGTTTTTAAGAGACAATTACGCCATAGCCGTCCAAAGAGTCAGTGGAGGAGAGCCAAAAGGAGGGCAGTCAGCCAGGCAAGCAGGCAGGCAGGCAGCTCTTCACTTTTCAGTTGATTCGATATGTTGCGACTGGGCGACCAAGAAGATTGCTTGTTTAATACACACACACACACGCACACACATATCCACACATACACAAGCAAACACCCTAAACGCCACTTATGGCCCAAGACACTGAGACTATGGTGATGATTTTGGTTTTAGATCGTTTCATGGTGGGGGTTGATGTAGGCGGAAGAGGCGGTTTCTATGAGTTTATTTGTGGCTTTGAGTTCCTCTGTCTATTCACTTTTACCTCGTTCCCCACATTTCGCTATGCTTTTTGCGTGTGCCTCTATGTATGCGCGTGCGAGTGTGTAAGTGTGTGTGTGTGTGTTTGCCTCTAGTCAATTTTGGAGGCGTTGCGAAGGTTGTTGACGGTATTGACACCGCCAGCGGCGTTGCCAACGCGCTTCATATTGCTTATTTCTTATTGTTCCTTATTGCGGTTTTAATTGTACATCAAAATACAGTGGTTCATCATGTATTTAACATACATCGAATTAGATAATTATTAAATTAAAAATCTGATAACTAAATAAACAATTTTAAGCCAATATGCCGCCTAGCATCAAGCAAAGGCATGAGGTCAGTTAGGAGAGGCTGACGAAAAACCAGAGAAAGCCCAAAGACCGGAGATCAAAAGGAGAACGAACAAGGACTGATCAGAGATCTACCCAAGACTGAACAGGAACCTTTCAAGCATCCACAATGAACTAACCAGAACGACCAGAAGCCAGAGACCAACCAGAAACCAGCCTAGAGACCGATTAGAAACCAACCAGAAGCCAGCTTAGAGACCGACTAGAGACTCCCAAGGACTGACTAGAAACCCACCAGGTATTGATCAGTGACCTCCCAGAAACTAGAGACAACCCAAAACAAACCAGAGCCCAACCAGAGCGCAACCAGAGACCATCAGAGATAGTCGAGACACCAACCAATGACTGACCAAGTGGAGACTAACGGCTCAAGGCTTTAAGTCACGAATCCATCAACTTTGACCCACTGTGCCAGCCGAATATGTGAATTTTATGTTTTACATTTGCAATGCTTTCTGGGCAGGGTTTCATTTTCGAATATCTGTCCTTTCTCAAGTCTCTTCCTCCCTCTCTCTCTCTCTCTCAGTATCTGTCTGTATGTCCGTCTGTCCTTTCATCAGTCCATTTCTCGTGGGTAGCTCACTCTGCGGCACACGATATATTCGCACATGTGTGCTGATATGCTGGATTGGATTAAATCGTATTGAAAACTTTGTGCGAAACAAAAAAAAAAAAAGAACAAAATTATAAGCGAAGAAGAAGAAGAAGAGCATACAGCAGGCTCTATTTACTTTTTAATTGGCAAAATTAATGCAAAATGCAATGAAATGAAGCCCAACAGAAGAATTGGCAAACTTTATATATTTTTTGCTTCTCCCCCACTTCCCATGTCTTCTTCTTCTTCTTCTTCTTATTCAGAAGGCTGACATGCCAACGGCAAAGCGGCCACGCATTGAAATGTTGCTTATGCTTCTTCTTCTTCTTCTTCTTCTTCTTCTTATGCCTCCTGCTCTTGCTGCTGCTGTTTCATTTAGTTGGTTTCAATAAGATGCTATTGTTGTTGTTGTTGTTGCTGTTTTTGTAATTCTAAGAAATTATATTTTCAGCATAAAAATAAAAAAATTAAAAAAATAACCGCCCGCTTGGGCAAGTTGATTAAGTGTATTAAAACAACAACAACAACAAATACAATAAAATATTGAGAGAGAGAGAGAGAAGAAAAAAGTGGTTGGCATATGCATTTCATTTCACTGATCCTCTTCATATCGCCAGATAATCGAGGGGAAACAACAACAACAACAGCAACTGAGCCGAACAGTCAAATCCCAAAGAGCCTGTCAATTCAGTTGGCCTTCAGTCAAGAACTCGGCCACATTTTAAAATAATTATTATCGCTCATCGAAGATCAAAGAACTGACTCAGCTGGATACCCTGTCTTTAACTATCTCCAAGACTATGACAATAATCAGCTCATTAACCTGAGTCTCAATTTAATTTGGCCAGCGAGTGATAATCCCCAGACAAAGGAAGTCTCAGTGCTCGACAAAAATTTCTCACCTCAACTCCCAGACAAAGGGGAAAATTGTGCTAAAAAAAAAAAAAAACAGACTGAAAAGAAAAACCCCAAACTCTGTCACACAGTGTCGATAATTTCCCAAAGAGTCAACGCAAGGATTTCCGCAGCCCGGGACGACGGGGGCGAGGGTCTGCCAATCTAAAACCGGCATGTAATGCGACGTGTTTGCCTCAATTCGAGCATATGAAAACGGTTTATTTTGCTCGATTAAGTCGGCCCTTTCTTTTTTATTCTTTTCATTCTCTCAAATGTGATGCAAAAACTCAAACAGCTTAAGCAAATCTCAATCTCTCCGATGCCCTTGAATGGCGCACAGGAAACTGCCATCAACAGGAAGCAATAAAAAATCCTTTTTCCCTTTGCTATGGAGCAGACGAAAAAAAAAAAAAACAGATTGCTTATTGAAAATCACTTTGTGAATTGCGAAAAACGGGGATTTGCAGCTACTTGACAACAATGATAGATCAAGTGGGAAATAATCCCCCCCAAGACAGGGTCGATATGCTGGAAACATTCTCAAGCAGTTTAACCAGACTTTTCTGCAAGTACTCGGAAATATTCAAAGAAATAAGAACTAAAACCCTTGGTTTTAATTTCATATGAAATGTGTCTTTGATTAATTCATTTCAGTCATATTTCTTTATATTGCCAGCCATTTGAGTTCCCCATAAAAATACAGAAACAGAAGCAGAAGCAGTGAGTCGGAAACTCTCAATCATTGCCAAACCTTTTACAGATATAGCCAAAAATTGCCCAAGGTTCCCTCGGTTCGATAAGATCAGTGAGGCTGGTCAAGTAGTCAAAGACCAGAAACAAAAACAGAGAGAAAAAAGAAGAAACAATTTCAATGCCTTTTACGACCGTAACAAGTCATTAAACTTTCACCGATAAACCCGTAAACCCGTAAACCCGATAAACATCAAAGGGCTCTTTCAGAGTTTGGTGCTCTAAACAATTTCACCGCATGGGCCAAAATCGAAGCAAAAATGCTAATTACAATTTTACAGGTAGTCCAGCCAGTTCAGTCTCTTGGTCACACGATCAATTGATAGAAACCAAACTACCAAAAATACATTCGAGTTTATGATGGCCCATAAAATGTACAAGAGGTTTCAATTACATCAACTCGGGTTCTATGAAAAACTGAATCGAAGCGAATTGAATCGAATCGAGTGGCACGGAGTGGAGTGGAGTGGACTCGAAACGAGAAAGGTCTTGGGAGAAATTGCTACTGATCTTGATGATGGTATCAAGAGTATAACTCGGCCACGGTAGCAAATTGTTTTTATAGTTTGTCTACCAAAAAAGTTTTATGACTTTATTAGTTATAAGGCGGTATATAACTATGAGGACTGATTGAAGGGTTCAGCATAGATGGTTGGGTTGGATGAGACACCTGCTTAGTGGAAAGATCTTTACTTTATGATCTCTTGGTTTTAATGCATCCCTTTATCGAAATTTTGAGAAGACTGAAACCTCATAATTTCCGAATCTTGTTTCTGAATCTAGGATCATAAATTTTGAGCCTATGGCATGGCCAATTGGAAAATTTTCGGAAAGTCTATATTGTCTATATCTCTTTACTTTAACAGAATTTCTCCCACAAATTCAAGATCAAAGAAGACTTGAAGTTCATAAATAAGTTCATCAAATTTGATGCCGATCGGTTGACTCTATGATAAAATATATGATTTCAAAATACATTATTTCTTTTTGTCAGAGATAATGTATAAATGATTTCTCTCCTTCTTTCACTCACTCTCTCTCTCTCTCTGTGTGTGTGATTTAAATCTTGCAGTAAAGTCAGTGAGTATTCTGATCAAACTCGCCCACATATGACCAAACAGGACCAACGACCGATCATTTTCTCCTTCTCTCTTGATCTCACTCTCTTTCTATGGAAGCTCTTGCCTTTAATTTTTTTTTTTTTTTTTTTTTTTTGCTTTTTGGTCTCCCCCTCATTTTGCTTTGTTGGGCCTTTAGTTCGTTTTGCCCACCCGACGACTACACAATATTTATAGCTCTGTGGCGCGTCTCAATTCATTTGCCTTGTTGCCTTGTTGCCTGCCCCAATGTGCCTGTGTGTCTGCCACCTACGTAAGCGTATAATTCGTTTAGCGTCAGCAACAACTGCAACACCAACAACAACAACAACAACAACAAACTTAATCAGTCACTTTAACGCCAAACAGCCGAGGCTGCCGCTTGCCCCAACGCACACACACACACACACATGCACGCACAGCCAGCGATCAACTGCAGACGCCGCCAATAACAACAACAACAACAACACCATTAAGAGACACCTCCAACTCCACCAACCACTTTTGCCACCGGCAACACAGACTGATCTTCACAGCCGCCACCGCTCACGCACTGAATATCTTTGAAGAGACAAAAAAGAAAAAAAAAAAAAGAAATAGTTACCTACGCATAACCACAGGTTGGATACTCTTTTTCAGAATTTCATTTTCCTCGATTCTGTAAGCCAAAAATTTCAGGTCGAAACGTCTGCTTGATCTACTTGGCATGATTCTCTCTCCCAAAAAAAAAAAAAACGAAGAGTATAAAAATGCAGAAGAACTGGAAAAAAGCAACGCTGCGGCCACGGCGACTGCGGCATTGGCTGCTGCTTTTGCTGCCTGTCATGGTCGATATTGCGTTGACACCAAATTTGCATTAAAATGCAATTCTCTTTCGGACCAAGTTGTGAGTTTTGCTCGTTGATCGTAATGCATCTTTAGTGTCTATTGAGTATGACATTAGTCATGTGGAAAAATGTAAGTGTTTTTGTTTTGGGAGTGGGCTGAAAAAATATCAATTAATGCCTAGAAATAGAAAATGCCAAGGAAACGAAAAACCAAAGATCAACACTTTGATCTGGGCAAGCGAGACTTTTTTCCTACTTCTCGTTGACATCTCCTTTTTTGGTTCGCTAGAGCAATGGGTGAGATAGAGAGGGGGTGACTGGGTGAGTGGGGGTAACGCCCGGCGCCCAATTAAAAATAAAAATTGTGACAGCAGAAAACAAAAAAAAAATTGAAGAAAGCCAACAATTTCTCTAGTCATAAATTAATTACAAAATTGCCAAATCGGCGACAACGAGAACGAAACAGACTCCGCTTGCCAGCCTCGGTTTGTTTGGTAATTTTACATAGCCTTGGCAAGAAGAAGCAGACAAAAAAAAGAAATCTTTCAAGATAAAAAAAAAATCAACAAAAAAAAAATAAAGGAAAGAAATTGTTAAGCAGCTCCAAATTGTGGGCGTGGGTGGTTTCGCACTCGTGTTCGAATTCGCCGCGGGCATGTGGGCGTCTGAATGTGCACCTTAGGATGACAACAACACTAAAATTGAATTTCAGCCAGGACGTGGTGGCGAGAGGAAGCAGAGAAGGAAGGAGAGCTGGCTGAAGTCGCTGGGAGCAAAGTGTGAAGGAAACCAGGGGCCAATGCCCAATGGGTGATAGTTTTCTGCTTAACACTCTTAATGGCTTTGGCAGTCTTTCAGAGTCTTCCCTCTCGCTCTGGCAGGCAGCCTCTTCGTGTGGCCTATGGGGCCTGACTAAAGAAGGCCGGGCGAGGCGCGGAGAGGGGAGGCAAGGCGAAAAACTCTTCAGTTTTTGGCCCAGCATAGATCGAGTGTTTGTTTGCCTGTTGTTGGTAGACAGGCTTGTGTCTACTCGAATGTCAAGTTAAGGAACTTTTAACTCCAAAGAAGCTACTGGTTAGCACCAGGTGTTGAGGCCGTCCCGACTCCATAGACTCGTAGGCTGTCTTTGAAAGTCAAGTGATTGCTGGCCTGCCATACAGTTGGCAATATTTTCAATATATTTTTCCGGGTTACCAGACGAAAGCCTTGAGAAATGAAATCACAGCATATTTGATTTATTTCGTCTGCGGGGTTTAGTTCTGGCGATCTCTATGACTAATAAAACAATCCATCTAGGATAGAACTATCTCAATTCTTTTTTCTTGAAATAATAATTTATCCAAATTTATTTTGCCACTTTAAAACACTTCATTCCTTTTTGATATTTTCTCTATTATTTTTCCCTGAAATAATAATTTCTACCCATTTTTTGATCTATTAAAAACTGTCCATTCCCTTCTAAGATTCTCCAATTCATTTCCCCTGAAATTTGTAGTCTCTTAAAAGTAGTCCATTTTCTTTCTAAGATTCTAAAATATTTTCCACCTGCATATTTTTGATCTCTTATAAATAATTTATTTCACCCAATTCTTCGTCTCCTGAAATAATATTTTCTCCGATTCTGTTTGCTATTATAAGAATAGCCGATTTCTCTCTAAGATTCTTCCAGGTTTTTTTTTATCTCTGCAATAAAAATTTCCTCATGTTTTCACTCCTTTTTTCCCCCCCAAAATATTTATATCTAAGAAGCTTTCTGATCTTTTACAAGTACCTCTATTCCTTTTCAATTTCACCCAAATTTTTTTCTCTGCGATCCGAATGCTTGGTTTCTAAAAAAAATCCATTGTCTTCAGAATTCCAAGGATTTGTTAACTGCAATAATTTTTTTTGAGATGTTTTAAATGAGTCCATTTTCTCCTTAGTTGAAATAATAATTCCTCTAAATATTTAAAATACTCCACTTTCTTTCAAGATTTTTTCAAAAACTTGATTTCTCTAAAATATATATATTTTTTTTAATTTTTTGGGTCTTACAAATCACTCCATTTTCTTCTAAGATTCTTCCAAATATTTTTAGTTCAACTTTCTCCTGATATTCTTCAAATATTTTTCTAAATTCTTTTGGGTCTCTCAAATCAATCCATTTCTTACTAAGATGCTTCCAAATCTCTAAAATTCAGTCTAATGTTTTTGACATTTCTCAAAACTTTCCGTTTTCTTTTTTTTTTTTTTTGGGCAAGAATTTTCCTTGATCAAGAAACTCCCTGGCATTGGCAATGCTTTATTCTTCTGTCGGATTTTTTAATTATTCACACATCATCGAGAGCTTACATTTTGACTCCTTCGCGAAGAGAAAAGAAATAATGTGATTAATATCAAAAGGCTCATAAAATTTGTACATGACATGTGAAATTAAAAACGAAAATGCAAATAAAATGACAACAAAGACGAAGACAGAGCCAGAGTGCTGGACAAGGAGAAGACGGGGAGAACGAAGCCCAACTTGATGACGATCATCTTCATTATAATTTTTTGTTGTTGTTGCTGTTGTTGTCATTTTCAACATCATCGTTGTTCTCATCTTCATTGTCTTTCGTATTATTTCTTTCATGCCAAATTATTGACCCGTTCTGCAGTTTTTGAAATGTTTATGTTATTTTCATGCCCAGAGATGTGCAATTGATAAATCCGTGTCTTCTTGTTGTTGTTGCTGATTCTTTTGGAATCTTTAAAGAAAACAACAACAACAACAAGAAGAACTGCAAAAATTATGAATATGCAAGGGAACTTAAGAAAATGAAACCGCCCGCTGTTCCAAGCTGACTAGACCTGACTAGAGACCAACGACCCCCTGCCAACCCCCCCTCTCTGGCTCTCACTCACTCTCTCTATCTCTGTCTCTGTTGGATTTGAGCAAACAAAAGCAGCCCAAAACTTTAAGCAAATTTCACGTGTCAAGCGCCCAACTGAGTTGGGCTTGTTGGGCCTCCTCTGGTCACAACTTTTATTTTTTTATTTTTTATCAGTTACAAGCGATCAATACAGCAGCAATCAATATGGTCAATAAAGTTCAGCTGGTAAACCACACATACCACACTCCAAGCCCCCCGTCTCTCTCTCTCTCTCTCTCTCCACACACACACACACACACTTCGGTCCTTGTCGCAACCAAATTGGCCAAGAGGCACCGCACCCATTTAGATGGTTTCTTTGGTCAGAAGCAGACAACGGCAACGTGATGTACACTGTTGAAACCCAAGAAGCCTACACCCCTCTGACAGCACCACCATTCCCCCGTGTATATATGTGTGTGTGTGGAAGTGTGTGTATGCGAATCTTGTTGTCACTATTGTTGTCGCTTGATCGCAAATTTGCCGTGGCAAGCTTGACAACTTGCAACTGAACTGAACCGAACCGAACTGAACTGCTGGTAGCAAGGAGCCAAAAGGCTTGCCTTCTGGGACTCTCGCATATACTCCCGGCCAGCAGGTACCTTAAAATAATGTTACAAACTTTTTGGCATGTAGCCCAAAAGTCCGTACACCAGTGCCTCTGCCACCTCTCTTCTCTGTTTGCCCACAAACCAAAACAAAAAACAACAACAGCAACAAATTGGAGATCACGGTTTTTATGTACTACATGCAAATTCATTGCTACTGTGGCTTTCAGTTACTGTATTGCTGTTGCTGTTGTTTTTGTTGTTGTTGTTAGGCAATCCGACTCTCGTCTCGAGTCTGGTCTGGTCTGGCTAGTCTTGTCTCCTGCTGGCGCTGGCTACCGTGGCGCTGCCGCGTATCCATAACCATAAAGCCGAGACTCAGCCGGAAGAGCAGAGTGGCAAGTAAAATAAACAATCCAAAACAGCTCACTGTTTTTTTTTTTTGTTTCTTCTTCTTCTTTTTTTCCTTTTTTCTCTCTCTCTCTCTTTTTACTTGACTGTCCAACTGTCTGACTACTGCTGACCAAATGAGAAACCTAACCGAGTTAAGAGCACCGAGTCATTCACAATAAAAACAAGAACAAGCAACGCGTTGCCATGCGCCCTACACCTCGTCCAATCGGCCAATTAGATTGATATTTCAATGGAAAAATTTATAAATAAATAAAACAAAACAAAAAAATGTGTGGAATTTTCCCTTCCTCCTCTTCATCATTGAGTTATTCAATGTCTCCATAAATATGATGTATATATATTTTTTTTATAAAATTTCTTTTTCTCCTTACCAAGAACATTTCGATTTGTTTTGCGAAAATCAAAATTTTCCTTGAGAGAAAAATTATTGGAATCTCTCCAACGAATTGATAGACTCGACGATTTGCATTGCAGCAACCTTTTGGGTGTATGCAAAACAGTTTGATCAGCATGTCCGACTATCGAGTATTCGTCGCCCCTTTGGGGCAGCAATAGTCCAAAACAGAAAACATTTAGCCAGCATCACTTGAACGCAAACAGGAAACCCACAAAACACACTTGCCCATCCCTCCATCCTGGCCAAGCACGTGGCCGGTCCTGGACTAATGTGACAGCCTACAAGGCAGACCAATCGACACGAACAGCTCTGGCGCCATTCAGAATATATTTTAATTCCCAAATCCAAGACATACCCAAGAAATCATTCAAACTAATTTCAAATAAACAAATTAATTCTCATGAGAAAATAACAAATCACAAAAATGATTTAAAATGGAAAACTCGACCTTATTTTCTTTTAGAAGATTCCCTAGGCTTCCCAGCTTCGAGCTTCTCAAGCAATTCCAGAACTTTCTGAACCAGACCTTTAGCTTCGAACTGAATTATGACATAGATGAGATCGAGTTAAGTCCACAGATTTCCTCGTGGCCACTTCGGAGTCCAGGGACTCTCTAAATGAACTCGGTACAGTCACCAAGACCAATTGCTTCTCAAGCAATTCCAGAACTTTCTGTACCAGACCTTTAGCCTCGAACTGAATTATGACATAGATGAGATCGAGTTAAGTCCACAGATTTCCTCGTGGCCACTTCGGAGTCCAGGGACTCTCTAAATGAACTAGGTACAGTCACCAAGACCAATTGCCTCTATCTCTCAACAGTCCTCAAAAATGGGCCATGATATCCTTCTTCAATTCAAGGACTTTGGCACGGACTTTGAGAAACTTATGATCCACCAGCAAATCAGATCTATAGCCAAGCCTATCTATGATTTGGAATATTTGAAAGATGACCGTTTGATTAAAAAGCTCATGATAGCCCATATGGGAGCCCTGAAAGGTTTCGATTGACTTTGCTTTTTCATTGTTCAATTTTTTATTTCTAGAAGAGAACCGAATATTTGTTGTCTTCGATTTTCTGATTTGTTTGTTCTTAAAGTATTTCGTCACTCACCTTTGGTGCAGTTGTAGCACTTTCAAGAAAAATTAATCACTGCACCGAAAATTTACTTTTCTTATATGTTTTTTTTTTTTTTTTTTTTTTTTTTGTGAGTATTTCTCGGGCACCTTCTTCGTCTTGACCGGGCACAAACGAAATGAAAAACTGCCTTATGGGTGGGCAAAATTTTTGCCACGTTCTCATTCCACATTGAACCAGGGCTGAACATTTCTAACTAAGCAATCGAATATTTCATTTACCTTTATATCGCCGCTTCAAATTTTATTTGTTTTTAAATCTTAGTAAGCCCTGAGATTTGATTCAGAAAAATATATATTTAATCACAATTCATCTAGAAACATTGAACATTGAACATTCGGCTTGTAAATAAAACCGTAAAAAAATAAAAAACCTTAATAAAATTCAATTATTAAAATAAGATCTTCCTTTGTACACTGGCACGTAAAGAAGAATATAAGTCTATCCCTCTCTCAAATTAGATTTTTGTCTGATAGTACATTTCCTTATCTCAAGTCCCAAAGATGTCGGAGCAAATCAATGGTAAGTTGAAAGTTGCTTATTTTATTCCATTTCATGAGCTTTGGACAATTTTGGACTACATGTAAGCCATAAATTCTGGCCAAGTGACCAACCGGAAACGGGTGCCTCTACAAAGACAGAAACATTTCCTGTGGGCCGATTTTTTTTTTTTTTTTTTTTTTTTTGGTTTCAGGTAGAGATTTGTTCATCTTCTCTTTTTGTATTTTAGGTTAGAAAATCAAACAATTAACCTTGTTGCTGCCTTTGCCACTGCTTCTGTTCCGCGCTTACAACATGTTTGGAACATAAAAATTTCCGATTAATTTTTTCCCCTCTAAAGTTCCATGGAACGCCAAAGCAGCCAAAAAAAAAAAAAAAAAAACTGAAAAAAATTGTCAACGAACCGCACCGTTTTACAAATAATTTTTGTTTTCTCAACTCTTTTGGGGGCTTTCAATGGAAGCGAAAGACATAAAACAAAACAAGGGCCAACAAGACGGACTCAATCCAAAACTTGCCCCACCTTCCCAGGCCAGAAAAACGAACCAAACAAAATACAATAAAAATAAATGTTAACCAAAAAAGACAGAAACCAAAGTAGAGCGGTCCTACAAAATAAAAACAAAACAAAAAAAAAAACCAAAAACATCAAACGGGTACAATTAAAAATTGCCACGTTTTCTTTGATCAACATTTGAAGCCGTCCATCATGCCTGGACGAGGGGGCAGAGATGTTTCAGAGGCACTTTTTTAATTTTATTTTTTATTTTTTTTTGATCTTGTTCTCGACTTGATTCCAGCGATTGCAACCGCCGCCTTGAACCGTGGAGCTGGCAGCATTACAATGGATCGGCGCATCTTCTATATCATGTCCAATACTCATGATATTGATAATGAATATACGATCCCAGCTGAGGACGATGAGATTCCATCTGCATCTAGAGTTTCAGTGCTCGTGCGTCGCCAATTCTTTACCAATGAAGATATGAGTCTAGGACTATCGGACGCAGGGAGTCAGACTCCATCGGACCCAGCTACTGCCCCAGGGAATTCGAACGAAACTAACCCTGAGACTGTAGTCTCTTCTCAGAATGTGGAGAATACTGAAACTGGGTCCAATAATCTTGGGGCTGATAATAATAATGACGAAATGCAAGCAGATGAATCCACTGAAGATGCTTCATCCGAACATTCCGAAGAAGGTGAAGTTTATTTTGAGTTCGTTCAAACCTTTTGTACCATGTAATTTACAAAAGGACAACTCCAAAATAATAAATAATTAATATGCAATATAAAAATATATGCACGCTGCAATCTTTTTTTATTATCGAAATTTGTTCAGGATTTTATATGTTTTTGGAATGCATTTATTCCTTGACATTGGGTTGAGCTTAGAAATAATGGAGATAGTAAAGACTTCTATATCTGTTGGTATAATCATTCCAATTAAGACAAATGAAGTTCGGTCTATAAGTTAAGGAGTTTGTGAGCGTTTTATATGATATAGGGGTTCGATTTTAACCAAACTAGGTCTAAGCTGGTCTATAAAAAAACAAAAACCCGGACTTCCATACGATATAGTGGTTCGATTTTTCCTACACTTGGCCTGTGTGAATCTCCGATCACAATCAATCTAAATATAAAAGAGTTCTTAAATAGCCAAAGGTTTTATATGATATAATAATTATTCCAAAAATCATATCTGATCAATAAATAACTTCAAAAAGGCATAATCATTGAGAAATAATAATAATAAGCTCAGGATTCATCAATATCTTCATAAGGATATAAAGAAAAGCCATCGAAGGGTTTGTCTCTTATCGAGATGAATTTGTGTACTCTCTATGAGAAAAGTTCATTAGCAATGGTTCAGTGATTTTTTGCCAATATCTTGAACACACATATTTGACTCATTTGGGGGTTGGATGAAACTGATGAAAGCTACGAGTGGTGGGTGATTCTTTCATTTTGGTCAGTTGCCAATACTCGCCTGCTTGTTTTTATTGCTTATAAATATTGGTTCATAAATTCATAATCAACATAATCAACCACCGCCCTGAGACCCACAGTCAAACCCAAGTCAAACCAAATCGTAGACAAGCCAGCAAACCGTTAGTTAAATTCACAAAAAGAAATATAGAAACTCTCGGTGAGACAGAGACGAGTACCTTTTGTTATTTTTATGGTTTCGTTTCTGTTGCCAGCAAATTTAAGCAAATATTTTAATTGTTTTTCATACACTGAAATCCAAAAGAAAAGATACAGTCTATCTGCCAATGGATACAATGGAATAACAAGTGAAAGACTGATAATTTTCTTAAAGAAAAGTTAAACAATTTCTTCAGAGATCGAAATAGTGGCTACTCACAATTTCAATGAAAAGAATCCATGAAATTCTGATAAACACGGCTCCTGCTTCTTTTAGAGAGTCTTCAAAGAAATAGAGCATAGACAAGTCCTGGTGGAATCAGAGAAATCAAGAAATACTTTTTTGTCTCAAGAAGGAAGCCAGCATTAAGGTTGTCCTTCGTCGCTATCGTGGCCTGTTCAATGCCAAATGAGTTGCCAACCCCATTCAGCATTTTCCACCTCAGTCTCTGTGGCCAGGCTCATCAACACCCCAACTCTGCCCACCAGTTTCGCTCATTATTACACACATGGTCCTGTCCTTGTGTTTTTTCGTGTGTGTATCCGTGTTGGTGTGTCTATGATAAAATTTTATGGTTTGGAAATTTTTCAATTTTCAAAAAAATAAAATCCGCACACCAGAGCAATAAGACAGCCAGACAAAATGGCGTCGTCGTTGACTGTACCTTCCAAGGAAATTCAAAATGCAGCGCGGAATTTTATCGGAATTTTCTCAATTGTCTTTGATGGCACTGTTATTTGTACCCAAATCTTACCAACCTTACCCAAAAAAGGCCAAAAGTACCAAATCATTGAAATTTACTGCTCAAATATGGAGCAAATCGCTACTCTTTGTTGCTCTTGTTGTTTGCTGTTGCGTCTAGTGGAATTATGGCCCCTTATTAAGACTAACAACCCACAACAGGATAAACAAACCGAGAGGACAGGAACGCCTGTCAAAGCATGAAACTTAAAAATTCAATGCATTACCTCAAGCCAGTGGAAAAAGTATCTGAATTGAAGCAGGCAAGCCGTTGAGTTTCGTTTTGGGTATCCTGTCCGAGGACTTAGAGAATTTCACATACTCTTTCTAAAAGAAACTCAGGCAAGTTTCCAACAGAAAATTACAAGAATCTTTCCTTGGTTACAAAATGAATAGACTGTGTGTTACCCACCCTTTTGAAGGGTATCAAAAATAAAGGACATGTTCCACTTAAAAAAATAACAATTTCATTCAATTTTTGATCATTTGCTACCAGAAATGGCAAATCAAAAAGCTATAAAAACCGACAAACGACAAAAAGGCAAATGGCAAACGGCAAACGACCGACCAAACGCCTGTTCCGTCTTTTTTTTTTTCTTTCCTTTCGTTTCGTTGTTTCCCAACCCATTTTGTATCCTGCCCGTCCAGCTTTGTATCCTTATGCCGCTGAGTTGGCTGTCCAGTCGGCCGTGTGGCACTTTTCCTTAAGCGGTCACGGGGGCGGTCTTTTATTTTTCTTGTTCTTCTTTTTTTTTGGAAGGGTCGTTGGTTTTAAAATTGAAATGACGCCGAGTCGCATTGTTGGCCTTCTCAAAGTAGAATAAGAAGAAGAAGCTGATTCCACTTGTGATTGAGACTATGAACCGCCCTCAATGTACCGGTGGCGGGCGCACTCTTCACCAGAAACCAAATCCAAATCCTGTACGCAAAATTTATGTTGCATAAAATTTTTCAATGAATTTTATACTAGGAATTTGACTTGGTTTTACATTTGGTTGCCCACACCAAACACATCCATTCCCCTTTCCAATTTAGTTCTTGTTCAGTATCGTCATCGTCATCGTCATGTGGTGGTCGTCATCATCTTCTACAGCCACGTCGTCTTCGTTTCATTCTGTCTCTTCTTAGATTTTTTAAATGAGTGTATCGTACGGCTACGCACGTGGCATATGGAGCGTAAAACAGTCAACCCCCCCTTCGCAACAGCCTTGATTTCCTTGGAATACTTTGAATCCACTTGGCTGGCTTGACTTGGCTTGGCTTAGCTTTTGGTAAACTTGCTTGATACGCAAAGAGGTCATTCAGATTGACTTGTTTTTTTTTTTTTTTTTAATTGGGGGCCCAAAGAAAATAATTCAATTTGAAATGGAATATTTAAATTCCGAATTGATTTGAGGTCCTTGGAAATTATAGAAGCTTTGGAAGGTTCCAGCTAGAAGCAAGGAACAGGTATGGATTGGCCAGCACTGTCAATGTGCAAGGTGTGAACATGGCCAGAATCTAAATTTAGAAGAGCAGAAGGTGCAACCAAAAATTCAAGAAATAAATCAAAATTTGATGTACTACAAAAAAAAAGCAGAAGAACGACGCAGAAGAAGAGGGACCACCAGCGTCAGATAAACAAAACCCAAATAAAACTCGCGCCCTGCGACCGCAACAATAACAACAACAACAATAACAACAAAGCACACCAACCTGTCTGACATACAAGAAACTGTGATCTTTTAAGGGTCCCTCGATCAGTCGGTCGCTGGATCGGTCGGTTGGTCTGAATGTCTATGAGTCGCCAGCTCTGTGTTGGTCCATTTACCTTTTGTTTTGTTTTGGATTCTGTAATTTGATGAGGCCACTTTTCGAGCTCGTAACTCATTTGGCCACCGTTGATCTGTCTGGGCATCGATATCAAATCGATTCGGTTGAGATTTCTCACTAATTTGTTTTGGAGGGTGAGTGAGAGAGGCACGGAAATACGTGTTCGGTTCGGTTGGTTTGCTGGGCAGGTAAAGGACCTCATTAGTTAGTCTCATTGGCAGTTCACACAGTTGTATGAAAACAATAAAAGTGAAAGTGCCGCCACTTTTCTGCTGACCTTTTCTTTGCCCAGAGAAAAGAACACAGTTTACAGTTGTTCGACATGACCAAGGCAGGAGAAAAGAATGCCACCAATCAATAAGGCCAAAGACCAGACTATTTATACTCTTTTGCTTAAAGCCGAGTTCTCCAATTCCAAGCCAATCTATGCAACCACTCTTTGAGTCAGCCCAAATTAGAGTTTAGGAATATTCGATTCCAAATTATGAAAGATCTCAGATCTACCGATATTGGCTTAGAGTCTTATTTGTGGCCAGAAAAGAGTATGCAAACTTCGTTAGCCATTGACATTGTTTTATTTCTTTTGACCTTATCTTAAATACCTAACCTTAAATACCCCAGCTAAACTATCTCTAGTAAAATTTCTTTTGAAAATCTCTCCCTTTATTTTCGAGATCCACCGATGAAGAAGAAGTGGCAAACATTTTTTGACTTATTACCGGCGATTTGTCAACATTGGACATGGCCAACACCACCAGTCCCTATCTATATATCTGGCTATCCATCTTTAAAAATTCTATGAAAAAATTGCCACAGAAAATATGTTTCTTCTTCTTTAATTTATTTTTTAAGCTGCAACGCAGCTCGACGTGTGCATTTGATGGTGGAGCTGCTCCTCGTTGGGCTACCTGAGCTACCATGTCCAGTGATAAATCTCTTTTCTTGGATCTTTCAGCATGATCTTGGTCAAAAAAAAAAAGAAAAACATAAAAAATTTAGTTTTAATAAAATAGAGTGAAACGCTGCAGCCAAGAAAAGCGCGCCTCAGTTTGTGCATACGAAATAAATCGATTGTCAGAGCTAATAAGATTTACTTCTCGCATGATCAGCAATTATTCATTAAAAAAAAAAAAAACTCTTACATCTGAGAAAATTCGCAATTAATTGGCAAAGTGACAATATCATTTATCAATTCTATTTGAGTGCTCAAAGCTAAGAAATCGAAATGCCTTTGAATTTGTGGGGTCTAATAAACTTTTCAATAAGAAATAGGGGCTTGTATTTTGGATTCCCTTACTAATGGCTTCAAATTAGCTTAATTTATATTAATATATTAAATAGAAAAGATAGAGGTAATTTTTAAGAAATCGGAATCCCAGAAACCTAAGATTGGCTAAAAATCGCAAATAGCCACATAATCCCCATTTATAAATAAATACTAAGGAAATAGGGAATAGTTGTAGACTCCTTTGGATCGAACAATTCTACAATTGGAATTCCATTATTATGAAATTGTATTACTTGTAATATTTTGCCTTGAAATTCCTATTAAATATTTGAAATATATTTCCTAATAAATCCGAACACCAGCAACTTCAAATTGGGTTCCATAAATTCCTTTTAATCTTGTGCTATTTATGGATATTATGGATTTAAAATTCTCTTAGATTGAAACTAGTCTTTTGGCTGGGACTATATAATTTGTATTCCTTGGGTAAAGTTATGGCAGATCTTATGTGTCACCTTTTTCCTCTTCCTCGTGGTCTTTGTTTTCGTGGGGTCTTCAAACCATAAAGTTCCACTAATGGAAGATTATTCAGATAAGCTTGTTGATACCACAATAAAAATGCGAGCCAGGTCAATTTGCAAAGAAAAGAAAAGAAAACAGCCGAACCAAACCGAACCAAACCGAACCAAACCGTAACGCCTACAAATCGATCCTCGGCCTTTGTGAAAACTGGCGCCACTCGAAGGTTCCAATTCCTTTTCCGCCCTCTGCTCTCTTATTTGCTCTCTTTTGTGTTTGTGCCCGTTTTATTGCCTTTGAACAAATAAACAAATTACTTGCTCGTTTTGTTTGGTTTGATTTCATTTGAACGAGGCCCGAATATTTACCACAACAGCCTCAATAAAATTCTGCAGCCCTGTCGAGCGGCATTTATTGAAATGTTGCCTCCCCCGCCCCGGCCACTAGCTCCACATAACTCCAAACAGCCAATACCCCCATCCGCCTTGTTTAGACAACAATTTTTATTGTTGACTTTACTTGTTATGTTAATGAGAATCGGCCGCGTCGCCTGCCGCCAGATCTGATCGTTGCCGGTTTTATATTGGAGGAACCTCTTTTTCTGGAGTTGGGGAAGTTGGTGTGTAGGTGCGGTGTAGTCGTCACCGTCCTCTCCGTCGGCGGGTATGACGCGTGGCTGGCTGACAAAAAGACGAAAGAAAAGAAGGCGTCCAAATGAAATGTCCCAATGTTTTTGATGATGACTATGGCTGACATAGCTTGGATGGTTCGTTGGATGGATGGATGGATGGATGGGCCTGTTGACATTTTGTCTGACATTATTGACACACGTACAACAACAATAACAAGAAGAGCTAGAACAATTAACCGATGGCTGCTTGGATAGGCGCACGAGTTAAATATGATATGATGTGGCATATCGGCTGATAACCAAATATGTATGTATGTCTGTCCGAGTGGGGCAAGAGAATTCATAGCTCACAGCTTTTTGTCTTTATCGCATTGGGTTGCCCAGCCAATTAAGCTGATTTTGTGATTTTCACACGAAAGGCGAAAGAGAAACGTGTGGATTATCAAGATACATTCAAAAATTTTATTACACCGAACAAAGTGGACAAAAACAAAAAGCAACAACAACAATTCTCTTTTTTTTTTTGAATAAATAAAAATAAATAATAAAATGCGAGAAAAAGAACAACCAAAACAAACGAACCGACCGAGTCTGTCTTAGGCTTGTGGATGGATACTTATGAAGGGGGAACTTATCTGCAATTTTGCGATCGTAACAGTTTTGACAAATCACACACACGCACTACTGAGAAGAAGATGCCGCCATCATAGAAGCGACTTTATAAAGAATAAATGTTGATTTCGAATTCCTCTCCACAACCTAAAATGTTAACTTTTTGATACTCTCGAAAAACCAATATAATTTCTTAGTTTCTCCAAACTCTCGAAGGACTAAGACTAGCTCTAAATGATCTTTTAAATATCGAAGACTATAAGAAGATATATATAAGTATCAATTGTGAATAATTCTCAGAGTTTCCTAGCTAACACACAGTGATGTCCTCGTGTTGTTTTCCAACACTGAATCTATAAGAAGAAGCTTGTGTCAGCCACCCTTTTATTAGCAGTGTATCATTTGGGAATAAGCCCAATAAAAGCCAGTGAAAGCGCATGGAACTGTGTGAGTGTTAAGATTGAGCCCGAAATAATTGCGGGCAGTGCAAAAAGGTTCGGCGGCTTTGCCACTTTGAGCTTTATTTTGATTTCAATCTAAAACACACAAATCGTTCATTCTTTTCTGCGTTGCCTCTTCTGGCTCTTTGACGAAAAGGTTTTGCTTTGTTTTTGGCTTTTGGCTCTTGGCTCATCTCTCAGATTGAGTTCGTGGTAGAACAGGGTATCCAGGGTCTTCAGGGTCTCCGGGAGACCGGCACAGGCGCGGTGCTGCCTGAATGACATTTTTATGATGCTGACGCGCGTTTTTCAACACGCGCCGCCACTGCCAAGAAGAAGCAAAAGAAGAGGAACTGCAACAGAGCCGTGGCGTGTTTTGCATGCATAAATAGTGAGGAGTCCGAAACTTCAGCTGTTGGGCTGCTGGGAATTAAGATGAGCCTGCTGATCAAGTCCTCTGCCACTCACTCTCTCTTTACCTCAGTCTGCCTTAGTCTGGATGGCTTCTTCTGAAATTGTTAATTGGTCAAGTGATCTGGCATCAGGATCACTGGAATAGCCTGGCTACTGAGCTAGCATAGAAATATGAAATTTTGATTGGAACTGCTCAAATCCGAAAATAATGAATCGCCAAAAATCGTCGACTGACCAAATCGAATTTTATCTCAATTCCATTTCCCCAGGTCCCTCTGTCAACGTCAGACAATTTGGCCATTCGATACGTTAAGAGAAATATTTATTGTATTCTTTTTTTTTTTATTTTTATTTTGGGCACGGAGCCTACAATAAACAATTTGTAGCGCCTGAATGCGCAAATCTTCCATCGTTAAAAATTAAGTGCAGCCAGACTTGAGCCAAAATGCCTGGGACCGACTGACTTACTGACTCACTTGACGGACTGGACTGAAGTGGAGTGGAGTTGAGTTGAGTGCAGTGGGAGGGTGAATGGAGTCGAAGCCAGCGACCAGAAAAGTCAGCAACGTTGCATAATTTGCATTTCGATTCGATTGGAACGTTTGTTGTATTTTTTATATTTATATTTTTTTTTTTTTGTGCTGAAGAAAGAGGCGCGTGTCCGCCGACACTTTTTCGTGATTTACTTGGTCGGCAACGTCACCATTAAGGCAAAGCCTTAGTCACTTTGGTTCTAGGAAATCACAATAAAAATTAGCCAAATTCGTTCTAGTAAACGTTCGTCATCGTCGTCGTTGTTGGCCACGGCCAAAAAAATAAAAATAAAACTGCATCGGCACCTTGCCAGGCTTTGGTAAGGCTTTAACCAACCGGCCAGCCCAATTCCACGTACGTGACACGATCGGCTGGGCTATTTGTTTTGATCTGCCTTGAAACGTTGAAAATGATCATCAAGAGGGAAACAGCAACGGCCTCTCAGACCTTTGATTGATTTGACTATGGCAAATTTCTAGGCAAAAATAAAACTATCGAATCTGTCCACATCGAATTGGGTTTGTGACAAATCAATTGTTAGCGCCCCAAGCAGAAACAAAAAAGACTCTTTGGTCAGGCTGGGTTGTTGATCTCCACTGCACTAGCTGGCTGGTCAGCGGAAATCAGCCAACAAAATATATATTTTTTTTTCATTTATTTCTTTCACCTTTCATGGGCATCTTTCAATTTGTTGGAATTAATTGAGCCATCAGCTAATAAGCCAATGAGTCCCCTTTAAAATCATTAATAATGTTGCTTCTGCTGCTGATGATCAGATTTTTTTTTTTTTTTTTTTTTTTTTTTTTTGGTTGAGGGGGAAAGACAGATCAATTACCATCAGAGCAGTCAAACCAACGAATTCTAAACGACAGGGCCTAAGAATTGGCTGACTGGTAGACTGGCTGGCTGGCTGGTTGGTTGGTTGGCTCTTTGCCATTGAGGCAAATCATTGAGGGGGAAACGCAATCGGCAGGGCCGATTTCGTTTTCGGATAAATCACGCAAAACATGCTGAACGCACCACTCATTTTCTTAACCCTCACTGAATACTCTTTTCAAGGAAAAATATATATCTCGAGCATACTTCAAGCTATCTTAAACAAATTAATTTCTTGGCCTGAGTGTCTCAAGTTTCGTTTTGGATCAAACTATTGGGAATCATATCCAAGGAAATCCTATGCAATTATTTTTATAAAGAAAGAGTATGGGTTCTTCGGGATAACCTAGTCAAATGGTTTGTTTTTTCGTATGGAAATGGAAGCAATAATCTATCACCTGTCAGCACCTGTCCTTCAAGCATGGCAATTGCGATTGGCAGGCCTGGAAAATAAACACACGCACACATATGTATGAAAGACAGCCAGCGTGGTCCATCATTTTCTCAGAGCCCAAGCGGAGCCGAAGAGCGAACGGTTAGTGCTGCTTAGAGTTTGCCTCAAGTGTCAGTTTGACATCATTAATCATGCGATTAGTTAAGTGGGTGTTTTTGGTTTATTCGTTCGTTGGTCGGTCCGTTCACTCATTCAGTCTTTCATTCATTCATTGGGATTTTCTCACAGCATTTTGGAGTTCGTATCCATATCCATGTCCATGTTCATGCCATGTCCAAGTCCGTGTCTGTGTCTGCGTAGCTATGTAAAATCAGTTCCGAGCTGTTTCATTTTACGTTTGAACGCATGATTGCATTTTCAATTTGACATTTGCTGGCGGAGGTGAGCGCACGAAAGCCGCTCAACAGTTGACAGACGGATGTGCCGGGCAGAGGAGCTGGGGCAGACTATTCTGGGGCTTTCTGTAAGGTGTGAGGTCTCTGGAATCTGGCCAGCTCGCGCATACCTCTCGATAGCCGAGCCGTCTATATCGGAAGTTGGGTCTGTCATTTCGGTTGCTGTCAAAATAATCACACGTACAATTAGCATGACGACAAGTTCTCATCAATTTATTGGTTAGCTGGAAAAATTAGAGGTAAAGATGTGGGGAAAAAGGCAAAAGTAATCATGAGGAAATGTTAGGGAATTTCCTTCTTTTTTTATTTTTTGTCTGAGATAATTTTGATAATTGAATGAGGAAAATCTCTAAGATTAAACAATTTTGATTCTGCCTCACCCGCCTGGGCACACATGAGTAGAGGGTCTTGGCTCTTTAGAATTCGTGGTTTGCTTAAACTTGCAGATAATCTAAGGAAATATGCAAAATGCACGTTGGCCTGGAGGGCGGGATGTGGACAGAGAGCTAGGCAATGTTCGGTGGCTGTGCGCCCATCAATTTGCCCCATCATCTAACGTGTGAGACCACCAGCCAAGCTCATGTAACACCTACAAAACACCAACACCTCGACTAGACCAGCCAAAGCCAAGCAGGCAAGACGACGACCAGGTAAGCCGCCAAACCAAGCCAACCAAACCAACTGACTAAGTAAGCAAGCAGCCCACGCCTTATGTCTCTTGAGCCCTTCTTGGCCTGCCTGCCGCTGTCCCTGCTGCTGCCCTGTTTAACCTGCAGCCGGTTGGAGGCTTTGCCTTTGGCTTTTGTGCTGGGCGCGGGTATCAAGTGTGTAATTAATGTTTTATTAATACAAGCGACAAGCGATCGCCGCTGTCCGCAGAGTCACTCACCGTCGACATCAGCGTCTCGACCGTCCTCACTGTTTTCACAGCAGGTCGCAACGCTTCCAATGAGGTGACGTTCCTCACCGTCAAGGCAAGACAGTGCGATGCGGTACGGTGCGGTGGCTGCTCTCGGGTAACATCAACGTCATCAATGCGGAGAGCGAATCGAGAGGGGGGGAGCATCGAGGGCCCAAGATGAAAAAGATGAACAGCAGTCGAATTGGCATCGATGCAAAAATAACAACAAGATTCTTATGACCAAAGTCATAAAATATGTGAAAAGACCGTGGCCGTAGCCATGGCTGTGGCGTGGCTGAGGCTGTCGCTGTGGCCGTGGCTATGACTTAAGCTGCTCGGGCAGCTTTGGTCGCCTAAAGGAGGAGAGGCAGCCGATTCGGAAGTTTCAGCGGTTGTGGTGGCGGCAGAGCAGCTTAAATGAATTACCAGATTAATGGACAGTATAAATCACATTATCACTTTAGCCCAAAACACACTATGTTGTTGTTGTTGCTGTTGCTTGTATTTAGAACCTCATGAGGCGGCCTTTGTGGGCGGCCGCTTCCCCACATACTTAGTAATAGCGAAACAGACTCAGTCACAGTAACACTCACACTCACAGTCAAAGACTCAGGCTTGAGCTGGAAGAGTGTGTGTGTGAGTTAATGATGCACTGCTCTGGAGTCCAGGTCGGGCAATCGTATATTCAAATCAAGCCAAGTTGCTTACGGAGAGAAGGCATGGTTAAATTTATTGAACCATTGCCTAAAATTCCATTCAGCCAACACTCCTTGGAGCAAAGAGCAACGAGAGAGCCGCCTGCCTGACTTGACTGCCTGCGCTGATTCACTCAATAAAAAATAAATGCCAACGGCAGCGGTAACGGCAGCGACAGCGACAGCCACAGCCGAGAGCTTCTCCGGCCGCACACTGCTCTGGCACTCTCTGATCGGTACAAAGACAAATCACACCTTCTGCATTTGTTGAACAAAATAAATCTCGTAATGAGTTACGATAAGACGACGATTTCGACAGCTAAACAAATCACCTGCAATTGATCTTGCATACGCAAATCGCCAAACAGAGCCAGGTGACAGGGGCTGGAGGAGGGACCCGTATCGACTTGCAACTTACCTGGCCGAGGAATGAATGCCTGCGATTTTGAATACTGGAGCAGACTGGACAGTGAGATTTCGCGACTGCTTTTCTCTTCTTCTTTGGATGTTTTTTTTTCTTTTTTTTTTTTTTGTGTGGACAATCAACAACCGAACATGACATTTATTGACTGCATTGGTTGAAAATATAAATTACGAAGGCAACTGTGGCAGTCCGTGGATACATTGGCCCACAACCAGATACCAATGAGCATAATTCACTCATTACGACCATTAATACCGCTATGAATTCTCTCAGCCAATCTTTCGCTCCCTTTCTCTCTCGCTCTCTCTGTTTCTCTTGTGGTGAGACCAACCACAGCGTTTTTGGCTATAGCTTTCTCTGCTTGGCATTCAGAGCCCTGGCATTTCTTAGTATAGAATATATATTGCGATAATGATCATGACAGGGTCTATATAGTCGCTCGAACCCTGCCAAATGACATTTGTCTCAACTAACCCAGCATATGTGGTCTCTTGCTGGGTTTTTATGCCCGAGTCTGGTAAAATCAAAACCAGTGGCTAAATTGCAATAATAAGCCACTTTTATAAATCGAGAGGGCCGGAGAGGATGAACCAAAAACGAAAAGAAGAACATATTGTCCGGCCTGAGTGGACAGACTTATAGTGGACTTGGCCACTCGGTTTTATATGCAGCTATTTGTCTATTACTCGGTTGGTTGGCAACAACCTGGGGCGGGTAAGTGGGGGCGTTATGTGTCCAAGAAACGCCCTCAGTAGGTGGGCGACTACTGATAGCCACACTCTGATCGCCCTGGCCAACAGAGAGTAAATTATTTGTAAAAAAAAAAAATACGCGCCCAATCTGGGGCACACAAAGTGAACAGACCAAATAAGCCAAGCTTTGCGACTGCTGCCAAAGAGCGCCCAATTTGGGGCCACTCCACTCCTGTGCTCAACTAGCTACCAGACATTGCGCTATAAATTTTTGACAGTTGGAAAAAATTGCCATTCATTGTGACCCCTATTGTGTTCATTGGGTGCCACTGCTGATCACTGATCATAGGACCACGGACATGGACGGTTGGTCGGTTGGTCGCTTCTTTGCTTGGCTAGTTGGTTGAGGCCTCAAGCTGAAAGCCTGACTCTTCTTGTCTTGGTTGTCTTGTCTTTGGCATTGCCTCTGTTGTGGCTCGTTGTCGTGTAACACGAGCCAACAACAGTCGCACTTTATAATGGCACTTTTGTGGTGGCCAAGAGTACCCAATGCTGATGGCAATGTCTCAGATGCTTTTGCTGTTTTGTTGGCTTGCTTGTTCTTCAATAGAATTGTTTGCCAAGAATTATGCTTTATTGATGATGATAATGATGTCCTGCCTTTAACCCTTTTGTTTGGACCCACCAGCACTCTAAGTATGAAAAATTCTTGGAATGTTCCATGGCACGAATCGAGTCTCCACAGAATACAATACAAATGGAATGGCAAATTCGTATAAAAACTTCTCTCGTTTTATTGTAATAAAAATGCCATAAGTCAATATCAGGGCAGCGACACTTGCCACTTAATGAGTCTCAACTTGCTTTGCATAGTCTTTTCCAACTTTATACTGACGGAGGTCAATCTCTTAACCATCGTCATCGTATGCAGCTGCCGTTAAAGTGGCAAAACTCCAAAGATAGAGAAACAACCGCCACCATCATCATCATCATCTATAGCAGCAGCATTCTTAGGGGAAGAGGAATGGGAGATAATGTGCCAATGCTGCTCACATTTCATTTTGGATATCATCAATTAATGCAGAGCGAAGCAGGGGATCAGATCAGTAGTGGCCATACCATATTCTACATATTAAAACAATGATCGACTCATGAATTATGTTTGCTCAGCAGTTAGTTTTAATTAAAACTGACATTTCAATAAATTTTTTGTAGTGTGCAATGGAAAGAGGGGGAGCACCCTGGTCATTCGCATCAAATATTTGTCTGATCTTCATAATCACATATATGAGATGTCTGTCTGATCAATTCGGTCTACTCAGATCTGGTCTGGACACAGTGGACATGGTGTTAATATGATAAACTTACCAGCATCTCCATATTTATATACTTCTTTCTTTCAAACCAAATCTTATCAGATCAATTTCACTTACTCGCTTCTTAAACCATTCTCCATAGCCTCGAATATATAGAAAGAATATCTTAGAATGTTTTCGAATTTTACTTATGGTTCATATAGAATTGAATAAGAACAAAATACTTAGTTGAATTTATCCACAAAATGCCCTGGATAGCTAAGAGAAAGAGAGAGAGAGAGACAGAGCTCAGATCCATCCGGAAAGTACAGTTGTGCCAAGTAAAGCCTTGTCAAATTCTGAGCTTCGGAAACACAAGAAAACCCACGAGTTCATTTTCGAAAGTTGAGCTAAATATTTTCCTTAAAAAAAGTATACAATCTTCAGGTTGTTCGACCTCTCTTTTGGGTTGCCCTTTTAATTACTTCTCGTTATTATTCTTGTCATTGATCTAGTGAACTGATCGTCTGGCCGAAAGGGCGTGTGAATGAATGAATTCAATTGCTGCCTGACAATATTTAATTAATGCTTTTTACCCTATCTCCCTCCACCCTCACTCTCTATTTCTCTGTCTCTTGTTTCAATATAATTGATCAAAAATGCTGATAAATTTTAATAAATATTTGAAAGCATTTTTTTTTTTATTGCTAAAAATAGTGCAGATGAAAATAAATAATTTTTTGTTGTTTTGTTTTTTTTTTTCGGAGAGGGACCACCACCTATTCCATACACCAAGGTGGTCCAAGATAAAAAAAAAAAAACAAGAAGAAATTTTTGTTTTTTTTTTTTTTAGTTTGGCTGCAATTTTTATGATTGTTTTCATTTTTATATGTTTATTTGTTGTTTTTGTAGCTAGAGCTGTTGCTGTTGTTGTTGTTGTTGTTGCTGTAGTTAGTTTAGTTTAAGGGGCTGCCTCTGCCTTTGGCCCTAGCCGTGTGTGTGACGATCCCATCATTAACCCATTAAACTTCCGATTTGCCGACAGCGATAAACGCAGCCGCCTCAGGTTATTTTTTTTTTCTACACTCCAATCTGTGTGTGTGTGTGCATGTGTGTGTGTGCGTCGTTTTAATGACATATCGTAAAGATTTGTTAAAAGCCGACACAACAAATTTAAAGATCTTCTTTTTGAAATGCGTTGCGCTTCCTGTTGATGCGTGGAAATTTTGTTATGGACCAAAAAAAAAAAAAGACAAAGAAGAAGAAGAAAGCCTAGAATTATTTTGAAAATGTTATTAAATTACAAGCAGTTCAACTATTTGGGCAAAGAGTAGTGATGCCCAGAGGGGGTGAGGGAGAAAAACCGCGTGTGGTCAAGACTTAAATTTGCTATAAATTATGGACTACTCAAAAAAAAAAAAAAATACAATATGAAAACCACAAAATATCGAAACGTGTTCGAATTTGCCAGATAAAAAAAAAAAAACAAAAAAAAATGTATCCTCTTTTTTTTTCTTCTTAACCCGCAAAACCGCATGCAAATAAAGTAATCAATTTTTGTTTTCCCTTCTTATATTGTTTTTTTTTTTTTTTGAATTGTTTGTTTTTGTATTTTGTTATGGACACGACTTTTGCGGTGCTCGCGTTTTTGATTGAAAATTGCAAATAAATTGTATAAGCGCCGTCTAAATGGAAATAAATCTTACAAGAGCAACTGCAGCGTGTGGTCTCTTCCGGGCGGTCGGATTGAGTACCCCGGGTATGTCCATGCCTTTGGCCAGCCACTTGGTGGGTCATTTTCTTATTCTTATTTTTTTTTTTTTTGTTTCTTATGGAGAAAACAATTTGTACATTGCTGCTGTTGTTGTTATTGTTGTTGTTGGATAATTGTGCCACGTTCGCTTTTAATGGGTTAAGGTGGAGCTGGGAGAGTCAAGATTTAACCTATACGAAACAATTCTCTTTGGCTTTTTGGCATTTACAGTAGCCGCAAAAAGTAAACCACAATCTGGGAATTGAAATAATCTAGTATAAGAAGAAGAAGATGACGACGACGACGGCAAAGAAGAAGAAGAAGAAGAAGAACTTCTTTCATTGGTCATTTTGAACCTGACCATGTAGACTATGAGATTTGCAATTGACGGTTCATTCATATTTAAATTATGCTCAAGATTTTTACTTCTCTCCACTCCAATCCACACCACTACTCTCCTCTGGCACCTGCTTGCCTTGCCCCGGCTTGG
Organism: Scaptodrosophila latifasciaeformis; assembly: GCA_037075145.1. Classification (NCBI taxonomy): domain Eukaryota; kingdom Metazoa; phylum Arthropoda; class Insecta; order Diptera; family Drosophilidae; genus Scaptodrosophila; species Scaptodrosophila latifasciaeformis. The sequence goes on along the minus strand of JBAMCM010000266.1, from coordinate 449,114 downwards.
CTTGTCTTTTCCCTAGTCAAGTGTGGCAGTTTAGCATTGCTTTTATAATGAGACCGCTACCGGTCTTGGGTGTGCAAGTTATGGGGCGGATCAAAGATCGTTCCACTTTTGCCGCCAGGTAACAATTTTTTTTTTTTTTTAGCTTGCTGTTTTCTTGCTAATTTGTTTCTACTCGTAAAAGAGTAATACAATCTCTTCATAGAGTGGTTCATAAAGTTAATAGCAGGGCTTTGACTTTATAGTTGGAAAGATTATATATGGAAAGTTTCTGTCCAGGTCATTTAGGGGGCTCAATGAACTTTCACCAGCCGAGTTATCCTTAAACAGATCCCAGATCGTAGGTACTTAAACCTATCCAGATCCACTCAGATCTAGCCACCCAGATCTTATCTAGCCAGACCGTAGCTACTCAGTTCGAACCTAACCAAATCGTAGTTACTCAGATCGAACCTATCCAGATCGTAGCTACCCAGATCTTATCTAACCAGATCGTAGCTACTCAGTTCGAACCTAACCAGATCGTAGTTACTCAGATCGAACCTATCCAGATCGTAGCTACCCAGATCTTATCTAACCAGATCGTAGCTACTCAGTTCGAACCTAACCAGATCGTAGTTACTCAGATCGAGCCTATCCAGATCGTAGCTACCCAGATCTTATCTAACCAGATCGTAGCTACTCAGTTCGAACCTAACCAGATCGTAGTTACTCAGATCGAACCTATCCAGATCGTAGCTACCCAGATCTTATCTAACCAGATCGTAGCTACTCAGTTCGAACCTAACCAGATCGTAGTTACTCAGTTCGAACCTATCCAGATCGTAGCTACCCAGATCTGATCTAACCAGATCGTAGCTACTAGTCCGAACCTGACCCAAATCGAACCTATCTATATTCACTGAGATCATAGCCACCCAGATATCCACTTAGAACGTAGCCATCAAGATCTTATCTAACCAGATCGGTACCTATCTCTAACCTATTTAGGTGTGCTAATTTAAATTGGGACTCTAAATATATTTGAAGGCAAATAAATAAAGATTCTTTCTATTCGAAAATTTCATAGCCCAAGCAATTGAGCTGGTCTTATCTGCGGATCTTGCCATTTCGCTAGGCATTGCATATATCAACTGAGATATCTTTAACAATCACAGACCTATCACTTGGCAAAAAGGCGCCATTGAGGGCAACTTTTATGTGATTTTTTACACAAACCACAAGCACACCGAAGAGGGTGAAAATTGCCAGAGACCCTGATCAAATTGCGATCAGCAAATGCGAAAACAGAAAACAGAAATAAAAAAAGAAAAAATTAAATTAAAATACTTTTTGAAAATGGTGGAAATTGTAACAGCCCAACAAACCCAAGACAAGTTAACAAAAGCAAACCCAAGCCATCATCAACAACAACAACAACAACAACAATAGCAAGAACAACATCAATCTACTGCCGCCTGCGAAAACAAAAGACAAGAGCGACAATGCTAACAACTTCCACAATAAAGACAACTCCGAAGCCGACTTTGACGATGTGGAAGACAAGCGATGCCACGCTGAAGCGTTCATCAGGGCGATGTTGGCATGTTCCAAAGAGCCAAACGAAACGGGTGCGGGCACACCTGAAGATCCACCTATATATATATAGATATATATATAATAGGTATTATAGTTTTATGTACTATAAATTTTTATACTTGTCTATCGAGCTAGTTGGTTAGTTGGATCTTTCATACTCTATCAGATATAAGTGGAAAGACAAGTGCTTACAAGGGACTCGGGTTCTCTAGACTGAGAAGACTTTGCCTAGAATATCTGATGGGATTACGAAAGACTTAAAATTTCTCAAGAACTTCAATATAAGCCTGGGATATCAATAAGCCAAGCCAGAGATATCTTTGTAGATAGAGACGTCTCAGAATTTCTAAGAATCAAATAGGTTTATAAATTCATATTATTCTAGGGTATTTCTTGTCAAAATTCTCCGGGTCTGATAGGTCCTTCGCAAGATCCCCAAGGTCAGAAGAGTCCTCTAAAATTAAGTTAAGGCACAGATATCTTTATTGATCAGGAATGCTCAAAACTTCTGGGAAATAGTTCGATAAATAAATTTGATTTGTTCCGAGGGTATTTCGAAGTCGTTGGCCAACGTTCGTCAATCTTTGCCATATTTTCTATATGTTGGTAGTTCTTGCTTTCTGCAGAGCTTCAGTAGTTCCCTGACTTGATCGTCTGTCTGTCTATTGTTCTACACCCCCATTGGGTCTGTCGCTCTCCCTCGGCCCCTCTCTCTCACTCTTCGCTTAGTACATGCTCTCTGCATGTGTATATCTATGTATGTGTGTGTGAGTGTGTTGATAACTCGTATGTAACAGGAGACATGCTCTACTGAACATGAGGTTCGATTAAATGTTAATGTTGGTTAACTTTGGGGTTTTTTCTTGTTGCTTTGGCTTTGTGCAGTTATTATACATATACAAAATATATATAGAAAAAAAAATACCTGCCACTGTCTGCGTGCATCTATTTAAATACCGAACTTGTCTACGTTCACACATAAAAATCGCATACGAAAAAAAATTACCTATCGGGGTCTCTCTGAGGTCTGCTGCTGTTGCTTTTGCTTTTATTTATATACACAAAAACACATACAGAGGTCTAAGTGTGAGTGTGTATAAATTTTGTATTTCTTTTATTATTATTATTGTTGGTTTAGTTGTTTTTTTTTTTTTTTTGTTTTTTATTTTGGGGTTTGCTGCTTGGTTGGCTGATGCGCTCAAACGTAATCTGAATGCGTCTCTGAAATTTGAAGAGTACACATTGCGCAGTCGTGGCCGAACGCATGTGACATATTTTTTTTTTTTTTCTTTGACTTTCTTGTACTTGCCTAGCCCACCCAATGGATTCGGCGAGCTGTGTGTGTGTGTGGCTTGCTCTCTTTTACAAAAGGAAAGAGAGTGAGCTTTAGGCTGAGAGCGCATCTGCTGTCTCTTTCTGGCCGCCCAAGTTGTTTGTGAATTTGGTGTGCTCCGTTTTTTTTTTCTGTTTTAGTGGATTTGTTTTTATAATCGCAGAAGCAGAGGCGAGACCTCAAACCAAACTTGCAGGTGTTTTCAGTGGTGAATTGTTGAACCCCAAAGTCATTGTTATTGTTGTTGTTTGTCTTTTGCACTTCACTTCACTTTAATTTTTGCAGCGCTTGGATGCTCAAAAGAAACAACAACAAGAAAAAGCATTCCCTTGTCTGGTTCACCTCAGCTTAGGTCGGTTAAACTAAGCTTGGTTTTAGTGTTGCTGCTGCTTCTTCTTCTTCTTCTTCTTTTCGGCGGGCCATGGGTCGTAAATTTCTTTAGGCCGTTTGTAGCTGTTATTGTTTTTGTTTTTGTTGTTGTTGTTGTTGTTTCTGGTGCCTATTAAAGTGCGATTTGTTTAATGGTCTTCTACAACTCTCTGTATAAATTTTCCATTTGAAATTACAACAATATATCTATATATGTATGTATGTATGTATGTATGTGAGAGGCCAGACAAACCTCTTCTTCTTCATTTTTTTTTTTTTTTTGGAAATGCTCATAGAAATTAAGTGTTTTATTATGCAAAAATCATTCGGCAGCGGTTTGAAAATGCTGCGATGATTACGCTTCGACTAACTACCTCAACTTGAATTTCCTCCCCCCCACCCTCAACCCAAGACAATTCAAAAAAAAAGTCTCACCATGTCTTACTCCGAGTCAATTTTGAACTTTGGTTGACTTGGCTTGGTTTGGTTCGGTTTGTTTTTTAATTTCCACTTCCACTTGCTCACTCACCTGCCCGATGGGTAATACATATTTAGTGGTTTTAATTAATGGCTATCTTCTTCTTCTTTTTTTTTATTTTTTTTAGCTGCCTTCATGCTGCCTTGTGTTTGGCAATGTGAGCTGATTTGCATTGGGTTTTCGGTGAGAAATTCACCTGGCCTTTTTCCTGTTATACGAAATGAATTTCCCAATATTTTTATTACCTATGCAATAGTCAAAAGTCGGAACGTTCTGACCTGGAAATTGGCCAAGACACAAGACACAAGACACAAAATGGTCTCACCAATTGATTCAAGTATATAAAGTCTCGGTAAATGATGATAAATGGGTCTAGTGAAAGAAATGGCAATCAAAGATTCAAAAAGCCACAGCAAGAACAATGGAATCCCCAGCCAGCCAGCCCAGCCAGCCAGCCCAGCTACCAGGTAATAATTTAAGCTGCACTACATGCGACCAGGCCAGGCCAACAAATGAAGAGAGCCAAGAAGCATAAGCCGAAAGAAAATGCACTTGTATCGTATATTTATTGTTTATTGTATTCGTCTATCCGTTTCCTAAAAGAATAGAGTGCCCCATACAGGTGGGTGGAATGGCGGAATCGTGGAATGGTGGAACGGGTTGGTCTGGGCTGGGTGAGAGAGGCAATCAGTTCTTACACCTTGCCGCATTCGATCTATGCCAGTCACATTGGCCAGTCCCCCTGGTCTGGGAGGTTCAGCCGTAAAAGCTGATATAATGACTAAAGCCAACAACAACAATAACAACAGCAACAAGAACAAAAATAATAATAATCATAAAAAGCCAAAGCCGTGTGGAGAGGCAGGGGTAACACTTCTGCCGATTCGCGTGATAGAACAATGTAAAAATTATGAATTTGCAAAAAAAAAAAAAAAACACTAAGAAGAAAGAAAAAAGTCTTTAAAGAAATTGAAGAGTATCTATAAGAAGGTCAGCCCAGATGGTTCCGCCTAGTTAGTTTTGGTCTGAGAATTCTAAAACTCAAGGAAATCAATTCAGTCTTTCTCGCTAGGAAAAAAAAAAACGAGAAATAGTTTTTAATTTTCCCAAATGATCTTATTTTGGTTTTTCCTGGTCCTAGGGAGAGCTCCAGTTCTATAAATCTAAAAGCATTCGACTATATATTTTTTTGCCCTCTGCTGTTTCCGAGCGCTTCATCTTTGTATTTTGTATGTATTATAAATTTTATTATGATTTAACTTAATAAGCTGCACATGCTGATGCAGCCGGCCGTTGGGGTGTTGATTTGGTTGAGTGGTTTGATTTAATGGCTGCCTTAGGTCTCAGCCAAGTTAAGAGCTTAAAAGCGCCACATCAAAATAATAATACAAAAAAAAAAAGACTTGACGTAAAAATTATTAATATATGCCAGAAGAAGATAGGGCTGATGGATTGGAAATAGAGCGGCAGAGGGCCGCTGGAATTATAAGAAAAAAAATATATATATTTTTAAAGACCCTCGAGTATTATGGGGGAATCACTCACCTAATGGAAGTTTCAGAAATAATTCCAAGGGGAAGTGAGCAGCAGATTGATAAACTGGAAGCAGTCAAGACAAAATTAAAAAGCCCAAAGAATTGAGATAATGTAAGATCTGAGCTCTCAATATTTACCTATAGAACTTATTAGATCACACAGATCTGAAGAATTCAAATCATATATGAGCTACTTTCAGACCATGTGTTAGCCTAGAATTCCAGAGAAAAAACAGAAGATATATGGACTTGGAAAAGCTAAGACTGAATTAAGGAGAGACCATTTCAGCCCAAGTCCTCTAAATTTCCGTGTAATATTATAAGATCCCAATGTGAAGATACGGAGTACAAATATTTCAATAATGTATGATCTCCTTTTAGTCCAGAAAACCAGAAATTTCAATTATATGCTAGGTTTTTTTATTAAGAAAAGGAACAGATCCCCGCTTTTCATTCTATATAAAAATCTTAAGATCTCAACTGCAAAAATCATGTATAAGCTCCTTTAATTTCTAATAAGTTCCTTCCATTCAAATTCCGCAAGATTATCGAATAAAATTTAAAGTATCTTAATACTTTAAATATGATTTAATGAACTCCTTGTAAAAAGTGATATTCTTCTTATTCAAAAAATAACTAAGCATACCTTTCATTTCCAATAGGCGTAAGGAGTATCTTGATTAGAAAGGAAGCAGAGCCATATATGAATACTTTCTCTCTCAGAAACCCCAAATCTAAAATATCGGAAACTAATAGTGAGTTCCTTTCTTTTCAAATCGGATCACATCCATCCAAAGTCAAAGACAAAAAACAAAAAAATATGACGCCAAAAAATTGGAACTATTTAGACATAAAATTCTGAAAGTGTCTCAAACTTTTCGGAAGCTCGGCAAGAAAACTTTGAGACCATCAACTAAATTAATAATCCGCTTTTTATTTCATTCCTCTCTTTTTGAATAATTTCCAAACTACATAAATTATAATGGCTTATTGCACTCTTGATCCGGCTATAAAAATTTGGGCCAAGACCTGTACAAAACTCTCCCAAAAACAAAAAAAAAAAAAAAAAAAACGAAAGACAATGGATCATAGATCAAATTTTTTATGGACCCCCAACGAGCAATGAACTTTCAATCATTTTTTTTTTTTTTGTCTTTTGTTTTTTTGCTTCACAAATTTTCACTAAACATTTTCGCCTCAATTCTCAAAACTTCTCTTTGGCTAATACTTTCTTTAGTTTTCTGGTGGGCTCAAAATTAAAACGCTTGGACTCTCAAAGTTCAGGCAGTGGCAATGGCGATACGATGACGACAACAACGCGTCCAACGCGGCTTTTGATTGGTTCAACTTGGGCATTTTTAACGAGCTCTGATTTTTTCTTTTTTTTTTGTCGTCTTTGTCTTTATCGTTGTTGTTGTTGTCTCGCCGCTCTATGACTATCTTGGCAACGATCAGTAGCAAACATCATCATGATCATTGTTATACTTCTCCTTCTTCTACTTTGTCTGTTTTGTTTCTCTTTCTATTCATATGGCTGGCCATATTTTTTTATGGCTTCTATATAATAATTCACCTATACGTAGGATGCCTGACTTTGCGACGCAATTAACTTTGCTTAATTCTCATAGACACACAGCAGATTCATAGAAAGAGTCACACAGAGAGAAGGAGCAGCCGCAGAGTTGATGATGATGCGACCAACCGACGTCGACGTGACTTCGATATTCGGTTTGAGATTAGGCCGGGTGTTTGCATCCACAAAAAACAAAAAAAAAATGCCCAACTTCTTCTCTCAGCATATCAAAGACAAAACTAAAATGGCGAATTTCTGAGCTAAAATAAAATCATATTTCTTCTGGTCTTGCAGAAAATAAAGGCTTGTCTAACCAGAGAAACGACTATGAGATACTCTAAGAATCTAAGACAAAAAATAATTGGGAATCATTATCAAAATTTTATCGAAAGCAATTCTATCGAAGACAAAATGGTCTGAAGTGAACTCAAATGAAACCATTTTGAAGTAACTGTACTAGGCAGAGCTAAGCTCGAATGAAACCCTTTTGAATTAACTGTACTACAATTGCAGCTAACTCAAAGTGAAAACCTAATCAACTCTCGCCAGATTCAAGAAACTTAGAGTATGCAAACTTTCTGCCAGCAACCTGGTCAGCTGGGAGGATAGAAATTTTACGGAAAGGGTCAGCTGATTTGCAGTAAACTGATAAAAAGAGTTGTGGCCTGGGAAAGCCAAGCACAACTCGGCTCAATTCAAATAGATCAACTGGAGAAGAGAGCTTAATATTTTCTATTTTGTTGCTAGATCATGATCAGCCACTTAGGATCGAGATGACTAGGCAGACAACAGCTGCCACAAGCCCCTGCCGCTGTTCCTGTTCCTGTTCCTTTTGGACTCGAATGACTTTATTATAACAAGGAAAAACATTTGAATTTATTCAATATTTAGTTTATCAATGCTGGTCGATGTGTGTGCCCGATAGCGATCGATCAACGACCCCTGGCCGAATGCAAAGGGAAACGAAAACTTCCTAATTACATGACACAACCGCAGCGAACAAGCCAGACAGATCCCCACGTCACACCTGTAGCTGCCAAGAGCGCGCGCCATTTACAACAGGGGATGACACTCGAGGTCTCAGGAACCAGCAACCGAAACTGTCGGATCTCGAAAAGGAAAAACAGTCAGTCTAGAAGAAGCCGGCACCGCCACCGCCACCTTGACATTGGCATTTTAATTGAAATGAACTGAGCAGTAAAAGTATATATATTTTTTTTGTCGGTAGGAATGACTTGGCCTATATTGTCCAAGAGCCGAACGTGTAATTCAGTTCGGGTTCGGTAGTTGAGTGTGTTTTGTATCGCTTGATTGATTTAGCGTTGGTCGAACACCCGCAGCAAGAATCCAACAAAACTGGTCAAAGGATCATTGATCCAGCTCAGAGCCCTCGACAAAAGGAAAAATCCACCACTAAATTGTATTCCACCTGCCCCGATTCACCATCGCTCTTTAACGATCTGCACTCTTCCCTAACCGCATTCGTTCGGTTGATTCTAGTCTGGCCCGGTGACTAGTTGACTAACTGTCAAGCGGCGTAATGAAATTCCAAGTGGAGTGCCGCGCATGCGATTCCCCTACTCCTCCCCCATTTCTATATACTATCATTTTTTGGAATAGCCCTTACCCCTGGGCAATAACAATATATGCAGTTGTTTTGAGCGATCTTGTCTTGTCGTTGATCTTTTTGGTGCATTGGCCAAGTTAATTGGTTGTAAAACAATTTTTGAATTAACATAAATATGTTTCATTGGAACGAATAATATTAAAACATAGTCTATTTTATGCGCCTGTGTGCCTGTATGTGTGGTGGTAATTAACGTGGAATGAATGCAGTCAAAGGCAATAATGCGGGCCTTGAAAAAGAAAACATTGAAAATTCTTCAACTTTTCCAAATTAAATTCAAAATTCATGAATAAATTTTACGCACTTTTTTTATCTCTCCCTTTGCCGCACTCCCTATATATTACACAAATGACGAGGTTCAATCGGTCGGTCAGCTTGCGGAAACTGTACCAATGACGGTAGTGCACCTTGCTTAGAGCAAGCTTCAAATATCTTCAATCATTCTTCAATAAGCAAGTCAATATAAATAGGTCACCTCGTTCTGATTGTACAGGAATATATGTAAGTCTTGTACCAATAAGCTCAAGCTCTTCAGATTTAAGCTTTCAAACTTAGTTTGAAAGAATCAGTTCCAGACAACTTTCTGTTTAAAAAAAGAATTTATTTTCTATTTAAATCAATTCTTTGGATTGTCTTTGGAACTTAAGGAAGGATTAGTGCTATCTTGTATGCCTAGGAGATTTTCAGGGACAGTATTTCTGAGAGATGTCTCAGTCAAGTGTTGGGGTTCTCTTTGGAACTAAGAATTTCTTCACCTTTCAGTCACGTCTCGGGATTCTATTTAAGACTTGGGGAGGCTTTGAACAAGCTCGTATGCCTAGGATATTTTTAGAGACAAAATTTCTTCATCCTTCAGTTACGTGTTGGGATTCTCTTTCAGACGAAGGGGAGGCATTGTTCAACCTTACAAGGATTTTTAGGAACAGAATTTTTTCATCTTTCAGTCTTGAGACTTCGAAGGCAATCTTGAATATATAAAATCTTGGAGATATTTCATATCGGAATACCTTGATCTTTCATTCAAATCTTTGGGACTTGAGAGGATACTCAAAACAACCTTGGAAACTTTGGAAAGTATTTAGGACAGAATATCTTTAATCAATCTTTAGGTTAAGCTTAAAACACTATCTCAGGTTACTCCATCCCGATTGATATATCTGTTACTCCTTTTTCCCCTTCAACTGTGGAGCAAACATTCGAGTTTACGCAACACTCGACACAAGGTCTCCCAAATTTTAAGGCCCTAGCGCCTAATCAAACTGCTAAAAATAAAACAACATTAATTCATTTCAAAGAGGAAGCTAAGCTCACCAAAAAAAAAGTGATTAACATATTAAAAATATATAAAAACAGAAAGCGACCAGATTCTTAACACATTGTCAATTGTTTTGGCCAAAAAACACATTCATCGCCCATTGCTAATGTGTGAGATGCAATGTACCGAAACTGACAAAAGCAACAAAAACCGAAACAGAAGCAGCCGCAACAACAACAACAACAACAGCAATAATAACAATAAAAGCCATCGAATGACCAACCAGGCAGACAATTGAATTGTTTCCAATTGTGTTGGTGGACAAAGTCTCAAGCCCCCTCCCACCTCCATCCACCTCCGCTCTAGGTTTTTCGCTCACTCTCAGTGTACATTCACCCACCCGCTTGGCCATGTCCCGTATTGTCATTTCTAACCAGGCAAGAGCAGAATCAAACCATTCAACCATGTGGCTTCGGACCGAAACTGCCAACTGTTTCGACTCCGTGGGCCGCAGCAAAATGCAAATTGAATTGAATGAAATTTTATTGAGTGCAGGCCAAGCCACACTCAACGCAGCACACACATTGCAATAAAAAAAAAAAAACAAAATTGAACTAAACCAAACACGGGGCTCCCCAAACCAAGCCAAGCAGACCAAGCCAACATCGGGGCAAATAAAAACAATGATGGTAACTTTTATTGGTTCCATTCGATGATCAGAGCGCTTGGCACGTCCGGTTGTCTGTTCATGTGTGCGTTTGTGTGTATGTGTGTGTTTTTTTTGCGGCGTACTTAGTGACACAATTAACGCCGCCGCAACCGCCACCGCCACCGCGGCCAGCTGACAACATCCGGCGGCGCATGCGCGGCCCGGCTTTGCCCCGGCCGGTCCGGTCCGCTTCGGTCCCTTCCGTCTTTTTGATTGATTTTGTTTCAATGTTGCGTCGTCGCCTTTCTCTTGCTAGCTTTTGTTTTTTTTTTTCACTTCACTTCTCTTCATTCCATTCAGCTCGACAGTTGAAATTTTTATTGCAATCGGTGTGAAATTTCACACCGCAATGGTTAAATGATTCCACCAACTGCCTGGACTGAGTCAAGAGTTTTAGGGTCGAGGGGCAAAGCCAAAGGGTTCAGCCGAGGGAGCACTTCGAAAGTCTGAAAAATCGCTTAGTTTTGATCATTCATTCGAGAGTGGCTATTTGCATTTTCCTATAAGCTGGATGGATGAACCCAATTTGAGGCAGAAATCTCAAAAATAAAATGGTTTTCTTTTAATTTTTTAAGAATAGCTTCAGCCTTGATTGAGTGATCTATAGAGCTTCGAGTTCCTTAAAACCCGAATTGTTAGTTTCTTGGAACTCAAGGTTATTCGAGGTATTCAAATAAGTGGATCACGTTGAAGAAACCTAGGAAATATAGAAGCAGAGGAAATAGATCTAATAGGCAAGACTAAGAAAAAAAAATCCCAGAAGAAAAAATTTTGAAAGGAATGAATAGAATTCCGTCTTTAGGAGAAAATATATCTTGACAGCTTTTAGATCTTTAAAAAGAAATACTTAAGTCCCAAATATCTTCTAAAATTATTTACGGGTCAAGTTTAAATCATTTCAAAATTCCTTGAAAAATCTCTGGAAATTTTCAACAGAATTAAGACAGAATTAAAACAGAATTCGATTTATTGATTTATTGAATTTATTTGGAACCCACCCGCCACACCGTTAGGAATCAAAAAACTTGTGGATAAATTTTGTATCAAGCTCAAACAATTCGATTGGATTTGTCTCGGCCCGCCTGCCGCCCCGTAAATTAACATCCATTTCATCTCCAGAATGTGCCAACACGTTGGCGCGCCTCATCATGTCGCTTGTCCATAAAAGCAATAGTCAAATGGCGTTTGGCCGGAGTCAACACAGACTTTGAGGTGCCAGGCGGAATTGCGTGAACCTTGCCACTCTCCACTTGACTATCCTTAGCAGCATTGGTAGGGGCAGCCGCCTTCCGTTTGGCCTGTTCCTGAGCAGAAACAGGATTAAGTTTCGGGGTCGGGGGCCCAATCGCACTCTCCCTCCTATCTCCACCTGCACCTGCACCCGCACTCGCAGCCCTATTCAAAACAGCACCTGCCACGGCAAATATGTCACGCCCACGAATCAGCTTCTTAGTGGGACGCGTCAGTCTCTCAATACAGGCATTCACCTTCCTGGCAGCCTTGGAGACGCGATGCTGGCGCTGGCTCTTTTGGCTCTTCAGAGTTGCCTCCTCCTTGATGAGTTGCTGCTGTTGTTTCTGTTGTGCTAGGGGCCTGAAGTAATGTCTTTGCTTGGTCGGGTTCCTGGCAGTCGATAGCGGGTCAGCTGGCATGATGGGAGCCACCACTCCATTTTTCTGGCACATCTCGAGCCCAGCCTCCATGCGACTCACATCATCGATATTGTCATCGCCGATAGGGAAATTCCGACGCACCCCCTTGCGGCGTATGCAACGTCGACTCGAACGCAGACCGTAGGCCGTGGCCTTGGCAGTGCCCTTGCCGGCTGTGGCACTTGGGCAAATGATTTTCTTTTGGTTAGAGAAAGGGCTGCGCTTGTTCTTAGCTATTTCATAGTTGCGGGGGGATTGTGTGGCACCGGCACCGCCGGGAAACTGATAGACCGAATGCCAGAGTTTTTTCAGTTTTTTTGGCTGACGGAGCAGGCGTTTAGTTGATGCATTGCTCTGGGATGTGGCACCGCCAGTGGCGCGGAACTTATTCACCGGCCTGGCCACACCGAAATTGTGATTGCTTTGGAATTTTTTCCATTTTTGCTGGACTCCTTTTTTAGCAAAATTGTTGTTATTTGTCTTGCTTTGGCTGCTATTTACTTTGCATATTTTGCTGCCAGGGATCCGAGCCTTCTGAGTGGCAGCCTTGACGTCTTTATTTTTTAGCGATCGGCGATGCGATAACCAAGGCCTAGCATAGGTTCGATTCACTTCCAAAGAAATATCATCCTTGATATCCTTCGCAGATGGCTGCTTCTTGAGGGCTTCTCCGGCATTCAGGCGATGCATCTCGTTAACGCCAACAGCTCCGACACGGGCGCCAGTTGCTTCAGTAACTACTTTGGCCACAAGATTGATGCCTTCGGCTTTGGCGGCGGACGCGTTTCTTACCAGAGGCTTGGCAATTTTCTTTTTCGGCTTGATCTTGAACTGGGTCTTTTTCACTGGCTTAAAGGCTCGTATCGGGGGATTCTTTGGCTTGGCCAGCCTGGCCAGAGTGGTGACTCTCTCCCGGCCAGTTTTTCTGAAGATCTTGGACCTATTGCGCATTGGCAGCCCCTTGTTGGCCTGTCGAGCAGACGAGGCTCCTTTTGTGACCTGCAGGGCTAAGGCCCTGGCCGCCCTGGCCATGCCCTGGGGCACTTGCAGCAAGATGTCTGTCGATTCACCGCCCTGTGGCAAATGGGTCTTGTCTATTATCACCCCGGTCAGATTGCTGCGACCCTCGGCCTCGAGCTTGAACATTTGCGGTTGGGTCTTTACGCCATTCTTCGTCTTGCGCTTCTTGGGAGTCTTGGGCACATTTACCTGCATCACCTCATCGAAGGCCTCCTTGGCCTGGCTCAGCAGATCGCCCATATTGACACGATCCTCCTTGAGGTAATACATATTATTTCTATACTGACCCACCTGGCCAAGTCCATGGCGTTCGGCTATGACCCGAGCCACAGTTCTCTTCAGATTGGTCCGACTGAAGGTTAAATGGGCAGCCACATTCCGAGCCAAGGCCTTGATGGCTCCCATATGTCCCGAGAAGGGTGATGATTTCCAAAATTTTGTATCCATTCCTCCGAATATCAGTTAATTGTTTTGCTACTTTGTTTTTTTAGTGTTTGTATTTGTTTTGGGCCAGGATCGCTTAATAATTACAACTTTTCAGAACTTGAAAATTTTGTTGGATTTAACTAGATCAAAAAATATAATAAAAACATATCCTTGATAATGAAATTCTTGCACATCAAAAGTAGTTTGCATACATACAATGAAAATATTTTTATGATTTTATGTTTCCTATTTTTTTTTTTTTTTATACTTTTGACTATTTTACGCAAAAAAGAATTAATATAAAAATTCTTTAGTTTTTACCAGAATTGTGAACAGAAATATACTAAAATTTATAATGATAAAATGGAGCTTGTATACTGAGTTGAAGCTAAAAGGAAAACATAAAAGATTGCAATATAGAGGCCAACTTGATTCGGAACGAATTCAGAGGGAATCAAGCCTACTTTATTTTCTCAAAGGAAATTCCATAAATCTCACATCGGTGGCCCTTGCTGAAGTCAGTGCCTCTAAACAAGTTCACTCAACCTCTGGCTCTCTGCTTCAAAGCCTGCAAATCATTTGACTTGGAACTGGTTGGACGGGATCTCCAAATCATATAGCCCTTATACAAATCGATCTTAGAGGCATCCAAGGTAGTGCCAATTGACCAAGGATCCATTAAATTAAATATAAATTAAATGCATCAAATTTAATCTTAAAAGGATTCGTATGCCATATATATATAGGTCCAAATCGGACTTGGAAATAATTCCTGCGCTTATAGTCTAAAGCCAATCAAGAAGAGCATAAGGAACATTTATATAGAGACACATAAGTCTATTCAAATTCAACAAGATAGAACTATTTCATCATAAAACTATCATATAAACCTAAGCCAGTTTTGGGGATATCTCTTAAATACTTTGACCCAGTTTGAAGCTTGTGGAATTTTACCTGGGCTTCAGGGATATCGCCAGAACTCCTTGACAGTTAGCAATCAATTTTTATGTGTGAATTTAGGTACAGATATAGACATAATTTCATATCGATGGAACCCCTAAGTTAATGCCATACGGACTTGATTTTAGACTATTTAGACTATTTTAGACTATATCTCCTTGATATTGGGACCAAGTATGATTAAATTAAATATACAAAATAGCTGAATCACTCGGATCGAACTACTCTATCAAAAAGACATTCAAGTGAGCCTTACCAATGTCTCAAAATTCGAATTAAGAAATAAATAAATAAATATAATAATGATATATTTTATACGATTTTTATCTTAGTTTAACATTATCCAAAATATTTTGCATGTTTGCTTGATTTTGGGAAAATACAATTTTCTTGAAGTGGTCCAGAAATTGGTCCAGCTGCCCAGGCCGGATAGATACCCAAGGCACCTGTCCACGGGCCACGTGCTCCTCTTATCAATGAGACGAGCTGCGCTGGGCCAAAACACTAAGGCAGCCGGCCAGCCAAACACCCCTAAAGGTGCCGATCGAGAAAACCAAGACACAGGGGGGAATTCGACTTGAGAAATTACAAATCAACCCAAAGTCGAAGACGTAGAAGAAGAAGAAGAAATAAAACGAAAGACCCTTGAAATGTTAAGTAAAGAAAAATTATAAATGATTTCATTAGGGTAGCCAGAGTCGAATATCGAGGGTGTGGGACAGGCAATATAAGAAGAAGACGACAAAGACGAAGGCGACGAGGGTCAGGTTAGGTCAGTTAAGGGCCGATACCTATTTTAGTGCACCTGCATAATTCAATCCATTGGGCACATACACCTTTGGCAGGTGAACTCATTGTAACGAATGAGACGCGCGAGGCGAAAAAGAAGAGACTGAAGAACTTGGACTAGGACAATAAAAAGAGGCTTCTTCTAGGGGTAGGAAAAATGATTTACGCAATGAAAAAAAAAGAAAAAAAAAAACAAATTTTGAAATACAAAAAACCCCTTTTTGCTAATATAAATAAAATTTTGAAAGGGCCACTGCCACCGCCACCGCCACTGCCACTGCCACCGCCAGCGTCAGCGTCAGTCGTTTGGGCCACTTAACCGCAATTAGGGCTTTTCAATATTATTAATGATGATGGTCGTCGACGTTCGCTGTGCGCCAGTTGAAAATGTGGGAAATGCATTGCGAATTGGTGACGACAAAAACGATGACCACAGCACCGAACAGGCCTGCAGGGCAGCAGGGCAGCAGGGCAGGGCAGGGGAGCAGACACATCGTCTGGACAATCGGACCGACCCGGTTGCACTGCCGCAAATGCAAACACGCAAACCCAAAGCGCGCAACAATTTCCGAAATGCAATTTTTTTTTTCTTTCTGCTTCTTTTGACTCGCTCTATTTGATGTTTTTTTTTTGTTTTTGTTTTTGTGTTTTTGTTTTGTTATTGGAACAACTGAACTGGTGACTGGTGGTTGGTCATCCATATATCCATACATCCATACATCCATACATTTTTAGCGTTATCAGTGCAAAATAATCTTTCAATCAGCCCTAGGCGAACCGAGCCAAAAAAAAAGAGTCGCCGTTTGGCTTCAACGAAGCATAAAAATTACAAAAACAACAAAAAAAATTATTGCACTGGCAAAGAGAACACAGAAAAAGGGGTGCAATGGAACCAATTATGCAAATAAAAATAATTCATTTGATATATAAAGAAATTCATTTCAATATGCGAGGAAATATATTTGCCAACTGAATAAATTTTGGACTTTTCCCCTAAAAAAAAAAAAATACTTTGGTCTATGGAAAAATATATATCCATATTTTTAAATTAATTCCAAGGGATTTTTATTTCTCTAAAAAAAAAAAAATAGGTTTTCTAGGGGCCTCGGATAATATTTTTGACATTACCAAAATCAGGATTTATTTGAGCAACTGACAATATTTTTTTATTCATTAAACTTACAATTAATTCTGATTTTTCTTTTTTTTCAAAAATTATTGATTATTTTTTTATACAAATTCTCGATTAATCCTGAAAAATTTTTTTTTTTCAAAAATATTTTAATATAATTTTTTTATACAAATCTGGATTTAATTGAGCAACTGAAAATATAATTTTTTATTCATTAAATTCTCAATTGATTACGATTTTTTTTCTGTAATATTTTATTATTTTTTATTCTACCTTTTATCCAAAGCATATAAATATTTTTTTATACAAATCAGGATTTACTTGGGCAAATGACAATATTTTTTTATTCATTAAATTCCCAATTAATTCTGATTTTTTTTTCAAAATATTTTAATATACAAATTTTCGATTAACTCTGATTTTTTTTTTCAAAAATACTTTAATATATTTTTATACAAATTTTCAATTTATTCTTTTTTCAAAAATATTTAACATTTTTTTTTTTTTTTTTTGATCATTTATATATTTTTTATTCATTAAATTCTCGATGCTGAATTTGTTTTTTTTTCAAAAAAAAATTGGATATTGTTTCATACAAAGTTTCTCAAATTCCTTTAAAAAAGATTAGAAAAACAATCGAGCAAAAAATTAGTAAATTTGACCATTTGATAATATATTTTTATTCATTCAATTTTTTTTCGAAAATAATTCAATAATTTGTTGTACAAAATTTTAAACTTCAAACAAAAGTGAAAAAATAATAATAAATGAGTAAGCCAGCAAATTGGACTAAAAATTCAAAGAAAAATAAATTATTAAAGATTTTATTATGGTTTGAAAATATTAAAAATTTTCAAAATCGGAATTTTTCAAATGAAATTTTTATTTTAATCTTTCCCAATTTCCTTGAGCTTTTCGATTGAAATTTTGAACTCTATTTCTTTTTCTTCTTCTTCTTCTGGGTCGAATCAATTCTTTGATGGCTTAAAGTTTTTGGCAAAAAGAAAAAAAATATTTTGTGAAATTTTGTGCCAACCTTTTCGCTTTGCCCTTTTTCAAAAGCCAAATCAATTTTCAATGCCTTGAAAAAATGTTTCCTTTCTTTCTTTTTTTTTTTGAAGCAACATTAAATTCCATTGGGAATCAAAAATTATAAACCAAATAGTGGGCTGGTAGGGGGAGGCCGCAGCAAGAAAAAGAAAAAAAAAACAGAAACAACCTCATAATTTAACTCGGTAAACTTTTGCGCCTTTTGTTCGGTTTGACGGGCGCTGCTTTCACTCCCGAAGTTATTGAAAATCGCGAAAGGGTTGCCTTTGCCAGTCAGACAGACACGCGGACAGAGAAAGAGAGAGAGAGAGAGAGAGAGAGAGAGACAGACAGGCAGAGAGTTGAGGACAGTCGGGATAGTCGTGTTTGGAAAGGGTTCGAAATTGAAAAAGAAAGCAGACAAGGGCTGGGGCAGCGGGCAGGAGGCAGGAGGCAGGGTACGGGGGACGGGGCACCCTGCATGCTCAGATCAGGTGGTGGTGATGGGGTTGACTTGGCCGGGCTCATTTGTGCGGGTGTGGGTGATTTAGTGTTAAATAAAAACTTTTAAATTGCCATTTGATCGTTTGTTTAGCGACAATAATGTTGCCTTCCCCCTTACTCCTTGCCGTTGTTTTTGTTGTTGTTGTCGTCGTTGTCATTGTCGGGAATTTCAGGGGTGGTGGCTGGGCTGACTCGACTCAACTCGACTTGGCTTGGCTTGGCTTGGCTTGGTTCCTGTGTATGCGCGTCTTCCTTTGAATGCGCCCCCCTCTTGACAGGTTTATGGGTCGACAGTAGCGTCGGCGTCGACGCTGACGCCGGCAGAGCCGTGACAATGACATTGTTTCGCTGACAGTTGTAGCAAATTTATTGAAAAGGTGTTCACAATTTTTTCCTTCGCCTTTCGCCTTCTCCGCTCCGCTCAGCTTTCTCCTTTTCGCTCAAAAGTCGAGAAGAAGAAGAAGAAGAAGGAGAAGGTGGAGGAGAAAGAGCATATAAAGAAGAGTACAAGAAATGAAATTGTCAAAAATTTATTGATATGTTAAAATTGTTTTGCCGGCTGCTGAAATGAACTTTGACAGCCCAATTTTCGTTGCCATAAAAAGGAGTTTCTCTTCTTTTGTAGCTAAGTTGACAGCAATTGTTTTGTTTGACAGTTTTGTCGTATTTGCAACATGATGGCCATAAAATGATGATGTCAATATGCAAAGCAGTTGAGCTCAAGAAAGGCGGCAAATAAAAAATTGCAAAAAGCAAATTCAATCCATTTGGCTTCCAGGTCAAAAATTCAGTGTTTCAAAGAAAAAATTTAAGTACTTTAAAATATGTTTTACTTATGCTAAAGCAGCCATTTTTAAAATAGCTTCCACATAGAATCCACTTGGCATCCACTTGGCATCCACTAGGTGAAATCCACACTTTCTAGACAAAAAATAATGAGTTAAAAAATGTGGATCTCATATTCTCAGAATAGTATCCACTTGGGATCCACATAGGAGTCTACTTGGCATCCACACCAGTACTAATGGGACAGGTCAAGAGTAAAAAAATAAATATGGGATTCACATGGTAAATAAGAATGATTTCCATCTTAAAAAATCTCCACAAAGTCCTTCACGCTGAACTTAGGCAAATACCTTCCACATATGAAACTCTAACTATTTGATTAGATGTAAAAGGATAGAGATTTTTTAAGACCACAAAAATTCGATAAAAAGTAAATATTTTAAAATTTTTAAATTCCTCTTCCTTTGGCAATCAATTGGGTTCCACATGGCATCCACAATATATCCAAGTAACTTGATTTATTCAATCAAAATAATTTCTTTTGATAGTGCATTCCACTTGCCATCCACATGCCATTTCCAAAGTAAAAGACAACAGTTTTTCCAACCAAAAAAAAAAAAAAAAAATTATTGATAATGCATTCCACATGCCTTCCACATGCGATTTTTTCAAGCTCAATTGAAAAAACCACATGCAAGTTGCAATCAAGCAGAGCAGACAACAAAAACAACAACAACAACAATAGCAGTAATAACTAAAAATAATTTAAGTTAAAAAAAAAGAAGAAGGAATGAAAGAGCGAGAGAAAAATTCTTTGAATGTAATAACGGCCACCATTTGTAATTTTCATGTGGAGGAACTTTTGCTTAACCACATAGCGATATTCTTTATGAGATTGTTTCGTTTTTCGCTTAATCGCTCTAGAAAATCTCTAGAAATTGCTGTAAGAACAGCAACGACAAAAGCCCCCCGAGAGCGAGATAGAATGACAGCCAGATAGAGAGATAGAGAGAGAGAGTGAGAGAGTGACAGAGGGAGAAGAAAAAAACATAGCGAGCGTTCAACTTGAAAATATGCCAAAAGACAATTGGTTCTCGGTTGGTTCGTTTGGTTGGTTCAGTTTTTAGTTTTGGTTTTGGTTTTTGTCTTGTCTTGATTGTGCGCCGTCTTCTTCATCGGCGCAGTCTCAGCCAGCTAAGGGCACGGCCAAAGCAGCCAAAGCAGCCAAAGCAGCCGAAACAGCCGGCGTCGCGTCTTAAAGTTTTCATTCCAATGTTTAGCGAAGCGTGAATATTATTAGAGAGCATGCCAGCCAGCCAAAGCCAAAGCCAAAGGCAAAGGCAATGGCAAAGGCAAAGTTAAAGCGACAGCGATGGGGCAGCACAGCATTTATTAATAATTACCACACAGCCCAAAGTACACACGCACACACACACACACACACACATGCATAGAGATGTGAGACAAAAGACAGGCAAACAGAGATGGCAAGATCGAATTGAACTTTGAGCCAAAACTTCTGATGTTGACTGAGACTTAGCCAAAGAGTGGGAACAAAAAAAGGAGAAAATGAATAAAAAAAAAAAAAAATTTATTTGTTATTTATCTTTTTGGCATTATGCATGAATAACAATAAAAATATAAGTGAATGTCGGCTTGATTGTCATTGTTGTTGTTGTTGTTGTTGTTGTTGTAGTCGACATAAATAGTTACCTAGAAATACATCAGGCAGCAAAAAGCCCCATAAAAATTATAACAAGAGCTGACTTCTTCCGACATCGCCGACCGCCACCGCCAGCGCCACCGACACCGTAGCCGCCTCAAGTGGGCCGGCCTGGGAGTTCAGTCAATAGATTTAGATCACTTTGGCCCAGAGTTGTCGTTGTCGCTATCTTCGCTTCTCTGTAAAACTTAAAGAAGTTGGTCTTCCTCGTAGTCACAAAGAGTCGTAAAAATAATGAGCTAGGCATGAAAATGCCACATCTCTTTTTGCCACTACTTCGTCTTCTTCCTCTTCTTCTTGTTTTTTTTTAGTGAGAATTTAAAGAATTTGAGGAAATATTCTAAGCTTTCTTTTAAACTCGGAACTCACTTATTCTGTCCTTTGGACTTAATTTAAAAAACTAACTAAACTAAGATTTTGTAGGATCTATATATGTCTAGATCAAAGTTCTATATAATATGGATATAGGTCAAGATAGGTCAGAGAGTTTTGACAGTTTTCATAGAACAAGCTCTAACGAATTTGGTATTTGGGATTGACATATTTACCCTGTTCTAGTTCGATCCGATCACCATGAGATTTGACAGTTTTTATAGACCCAAATCTGTGGAACTTGATATTTAGAATAGGCATGTCTACCCAGTTCCATTTCGATCTGATCACCATGAGATTTGGCAGTTTTTATAGACCCAAATCTGTGGAATTTGATATTTAGAATAGGCATGTCCACCCTGTTCTATGCTGATCCGATCATAATGAGATATAGCTGTGATTTCACCCCAAATCTGTTCTAGGAATGTCGCCTTCATCTATAGATTCAACTCAATCAGAAATAATAATTTCTAGGAATGTCTCCTTCATCTAAAGATCCAACTCAATCAAATATAATAATTTCTAGGAATGTCTCCTTCATCTAAAGATCCAACTCAATCAAAAATAATAATTTCTAGGAATGTCGCCTTTATCTATAGATCCAACTCAATCAAATTTGATATGTAGAATAATACCAACAAAGTTAAGCATATTGTATTTTTTTCAGAAAGTTAGCTAAAGCTAGATCGAACTTCTAAAACACATAACTGCCATATGAGGCTAGTTGGTCTTCAGGCATATATCGCAACTAAATTTTTATTGATTCATATGTGAAGAATTCAATGAGGAAGCACTCTACAGACCTGCATCAATTTTGGCTATAGCTCCTTTATATTCCGACCAAGCTAGATTAAATGACATATACAAAATGCTTATAGCGAGACACCTAGGTGTACCCGATTTAAATTGGATCAAACTACCATATCAGACAGCCCAAATCGGTCTGAAAGATATCTTGGGTATTTATTATTCAAACCTAATCAAATTTACTCTATTAAATGAATGAAAAGAATGATTATAAAAGTGATAAGACAGACATTCTTGTGTTTGCAGTCCAATTTGAGGGCTTAGATTAAATAGGTTTCAATTATTTACAGATTGCATAAGCAAAGCCTACCGAAAGACTTATGTCATACGCGTATTTGATACCAGAATTTTCCTCGTTCCTAAAGAGCTGACGGTTTTCAGTTAATCTGCTGACGTCTCATTAGAATTTCTGACACGATCTTTTTCTGGATCTCCCAACAGCCCTCGGCCCTCTCCACACACCACTGGTATTAACAGATCCCATGATGATATGTGTACACCATGACACCTGTTGATCTTCCGCAAATATGAAATCCTCCCCTCCCCTCCCCTCCCTCACTCTGACAGTGAAGTAATATAAAGTTTTTTTTTTCATTTCTTTTCTTTCCAGAGAGATCGGTGAATACACATGTTTCCATTGCATTACAATATTTCTTTTCATTTGATAAGCTTGCGTATTTCTTTTCTTCTTCTTCTTCTTGTTTTTTTTTCTTTTTCCTCTTTTTTTTTTGTTTGCATTTTATCAGCCTCAGTTAGCGTGGCTTGCACAGGTGTGTGTAGGCGTGTGTGTGTGTTATATTGTCAAAGATTTGTGGTTTTGATGTGGCTGAGCTGTTGGAAAATATCTCGTTTGTCTGATAAGATAAACCAAAAATGAAGGAAAAAAAAAAAAAACTTATCTGAATCGAGGCGAGCTAAGTTTCAGTTTGAGGCGGGGGGCGGCATGCAGCATGCCAAACTCATGAGGCTAATTTCCAAGAATACAAAAAGAGAAACTGTTGATGACTTTGTTTCAATACTTAGGAAATGCCCCGGCCAGTAAATAACGAACCTAAACAATCAACCACAAAGCCAACAGATTTGTAAATACAAATTTCATTTCAAATAAAAAAGGCGGGCAATTGTCTTTGGCCTATTTGAGTTGGCAGCGAAGGGAAAGAGTCCTCGTGGCCAATTCAAAAAAAATAAATAAAATAAAATCTTCACACCAACTTAGAAATAGAAAATGTGGAAGAAGAAGAAGAAATTAAATTCGATTAAGGAAGGAAAATTTTTGTTTCTCACATGAAAATTGTTCGAAGCACTTAAAAACCCAAAACCCGCAACTAGCGCAACACGTTGCTGTTGTTGTTGTTGTTGTTGTTGTCGTTGCATTTGAGAAGTTACCATAATTATGGCTCATTAAAGTTACTTTGGTAATAACACCCAAAAACACACACTCACACACACACACAGCGAAGAGGAAAAATAACCTAACACTTCCGATTATGAAATGAAAAAAAAAAAACAAAATTGTATTTTTTGAGTATTTGACAAAAGTGTTGCTTGACACAACAACAACAACAACAACAACGACAACATGAAAATATCTATAATATATTTACAATTACTGGCAGATCGGCTCAAAGTCTGGGGAAATTAACTGAACACCGTTCGTTGTTATTGCTATTATTTTTTTTTTTATTGTTGTTGCTGTTGTTGTTGTTTTTCTTGGTTAGTCAAAACAACAAAATTGTGAGTTGATTGTTTGGTTGGTTGGTTGGAAAAATCAAGTAAAATGCCAAAAAGATTGCGGCGACAAACGAAGATGACGAAGACGACGACGACGATGACGATGACGATGACGACCAAGTCGACTCATTAAAACAATTTTAAAAAATAATACAAAATAATTACAATAAATTATGATTACGCTTGACAGTGACAATGGCCACGAATGAGTATCTTGTATCTTCTGCCCCTCTCTCTCTCTCTCTCACTCTCTCTCTCTCTGTGTGTGTGTCTATATGTGTGTGTGAAAGAGGAGTTTGACTAAGTCACAAAAAAAAAGATACTTAGACGACAAGCCAAGTGAATTGGTGGTGGCGGTGGTGGTGGTGGCTGGCGTTGCAGGTGCAAGTGAATTGCCAGGTTGCCCAGGTTGCTGCTGCTGGTGGTGGTGGTGGTGGTGACGTTAAGTCGAAACCAAAGAAGACAGAAGACCAAAGACAACTACAACAACAACAACAACAACAGCTACGACAGAAAACAACAGCAACGTTGGCGACCACGACGACACCCAAGAATCGCTCAACTGTGGCCAAAAAGTTCGTTGTTCATTGCTCGCTACTTTGGTTTTACACACACTTACACTTGCACACACACACACAAACATATACATACTTACCAACTAACTTATTTTCTTTTTGCTTTAATTCAATTCAATTTGGCCACAAAAATAATTACGAGCTGTCTATGCTCACGCGTAACGTGTGAGCCCCGAGGGCGGCCAGGCGTTAAAGTCGGAACCTAGCTAGCTTAGTTAGCAGCGCCACCTACAGCCAATGACATGTACTTAAATATATACTTATAGCCATGTACTTGAGCTTCGATAGAATAAATGAGAACCTCTGACAAAGCCAGTTGAATTCTTTTCGACTCGAGACGAATTTAAGTTTTTTTTTTCTTTGGAAATCTTGAAATAATTTCAAATTATTTGGATAATTTCTTATGAAGAAAGTGAAGCTTACTTTAACCCAAAAATTTAATTTCATTTGGTTCAATTTTTAGAAATTTCCAAAACATTTTTGCTTGAATTGGATTTTCTTTGATTGACTTTAAGCTAAATCTTTTTGAATTTCTGATAAGACAATTTGTGTTAGCTTTAAGTCTTCTACTCTCTGATGCATTTTTTCTAAAAAAAAAAATAGAGAAGAAAAAAAATTCTGCCAAATAAAAAAAAAAACTGGAGAATTTATCAAAAGGCCATAAAAATCAAATTGAAGCCGCGGCGACCCAAAGTCAAGGCGACGACAGCAAACAAGTTCATATGAAATCAACAAAAACAACAACAACAACAACTACAAGAAGAAGAAGAAGAAGAGCAACATACCATGTCACCCAGCAATCTTCAAGTGTCTACATGTCTCCATAGCCTGATGGATGTGCTGTGTCTTTCACGTTGTCTCCTTCCTTGTCGAATCTTGTCAAATGCTTGACATAAAAATCTTCTCAAATCGTTAAAAATGCATCATCATCAATTTTTGATGCATATTTAATGTAAAGGAAACAACAAAAATAACAAAAACAAACTGACAAAAAACAAAATAAATAAAAATAAATAAAAGCAAAAGATGCGCTGGACACGAAACGCCACCAAGAAGTTGTCGTCCATCAATTCGATAACTTGATTTTAACTGCCAAGTGTGACATAAAAATTGATTTAGCCAAAAAGCAGCACATCTACTTATACCTATAGTATCAGGTGAGTCCACTTCGAGCCTACACACACAACTCAATTAGAGGTGAGGAATTTTCTGTGTTCCATAAAACGAAACAATTTCGATTTGAATTGAAAGTAAAAAAATTCAAAAGATAATCGAATGGAATCTTTGATCTGGGTTCTGAATCAAAAGAATACTTTGGAACAATCAAATAAGCAAAAACTTCTCATAGTCCCAAAACAAGGAACCCTAATTTCTGATACTAAAGTTGATATAGCCAAAAGTTGATTAAGCCATAAGAGACGGTAAAATCTTAAGTCTTTTACTGAGTTCCTGAAATTTTCATTCTGAATCAAAAGATAAGCAATTCATTAAGGTTTTCCAAAATAATAATTATAATCTTAGATATCGAGAAATATTACAGAAACAAGCCAGTCTCTCGGCTTAAAGGGCCTTATGGGTCGATTGAATTTAAAGGAATATTCTATCTATTTCCTTGGAACTCGTCAAAGTAATTTCCATTATATATTTCCTATATACTGATAGATATTATCTGGATAATCCAAGAAAACTAACAATAACAAGTTTTTCTTTCTAGTTCTCAGAATCTTTCGTCTGAATTTGTCAAAATTTATTTTCCTACTGATTAAAGAATTTCTACAAAAAAAATATTGTATACTCTCTATTGAGAAAGTCCCTTGATTTTTTGTAAATAGGTATTATATTTTTCGATAACGTGAGCCATGACTAGGAGGAGTCGTCAGAATTAGACTCTGGTCCGGTCCATTGAGATTTTCTTCTCTAATCGAATTACTTTTATGGAAATTTTAAGGCCTACAAATTTCCCAAAGGTGAAATTTTTAATATCAAAAGACAAGTCTGATTCTGCCTACATTCAATCCAGGGTTTTTGAGGGATGGAACCCCATGATCCTGATCTCTCAGACTTCAATTTTGAACGGAAAAGACTAGCACTTAGCTTTCTCTGGATTCTTTTTGCCATAACTGTACCTGTCTTTTCTAATCCATTAAACCTGGATTTACTTAATTTATTTCCCTTGTAAATGTCGCTGGCTCTCTGTTTCCTCCTTTGAGCGATCATTCTTTGCGGTCTATTTGGTCGATTTATTATCAGCACACGCCCGAGTTGGGCACTTCCTGGCAGGTTGTATTGTATACCTTGGTTAGCCCTATTTACCAACTTGGCAACCACAAGAGCAAACACTAAAACCTAACCACATATCAGAGCCACCAACTATTCTGGGTTTCTGAGTAAGCAAGCGCGAATTTTCACAAGTAAATACGAAAAACTTCAAAAGGGAAATGGAAATACCTTCGACTTTCGGGAAACTCACAAAAAAGAAAGCCGACTAAAACTATATTTCAAGTATATCCTTCAACCTGCTCTAAATACGGATCTCTTTATTTTTTCCTGCCGCCTTTACTTATCTCAAAAATTCGACTGCTGTTGATTATTTAACCACCTTTGTGTGTCCACCTTTTTTTTTCTTTTTTTTTTTTTGTCAGACCTGTTTGTCTTCCTCTGCTTCGCCCCCAAATCACCCTAACTGACTTTTCAAAATGATAGTTTAGAAAATTATTCGAGTGTGTGTAGTTGGTCGTTTTATGTTAATTTTTATGCTACTCATGAATTTTCGGCTAGCTAACCAAATGCCAAGTCAGGGCAACTTTCATAAATTAGTCATTGAACCCAACAATGAAATAGACAATAAAAAATATGAAAAAACTAAAATGGCTACGCTTAAATACGGGCATGGCTGACTTTTCAGATACTCTGTATCTTTCGGATTTTTAATTTCTTAATTATATTTCTCAGTTTCTTAGACTGAAAGCTGAAGACCTATTTTCAATGTGACTGGAAAGCACTTTCTAAAGGTGCTTTCAAATTATTTCTTCAGTGTTTTGAAGGAACTTTTTTAACATGTTTCGAAAGCATCTTTTGAAAGGGACTTTTGAGAGGTCGGAAGCCCCTTTTAAGGGTGGCTAAAAGACACTTGTCTTAGGCATCTTAATGGTTCTTTTAAATGGTTCTTCTGATATAGGTGAAATAGAAGGTGTATGGAAGGCACCTTTTATAAGTAGCTGAATAGGGCCATTTGATGGTGACATGAGAATGATTTCAAGGCAATTTCTGAAATGTTTCTGAGTCCTTTAACGGCAAAGCTTTGTCTTCTCATGAGGCTTGAAAGCTCGGTGGCTCCATGCCCTAAGATCTCCGTATTTTCTCAAAGCTTCCAGAGCTTCTACAATTTCATAGGAACTTCCTGAAATACCTTACAAATCGACTCATTCTCGTTTCACTAAATGGCAATGGCTTCTGAAAAACCGAAAAGTATTTAATTTATGCAAAAAAAAAAAAAAAAATCAACTGACTATAACGCAGTCGACGTCGCTGTCACATTATATATGCTTCAAAAGAAATTCAGTTCAAATGCTGTGGGCATTTCAGATGATCTAAAAAAAAAAAAAAAAGAATAAAACAATCCAACATTTTCCATGTTAGGTTTTCCATGAGACGCACTAATTAGCCAAAAAAGCGAGAAACACCCGAAAAAAAAAATAAAAACACAACATTAAACAAAAAGCATAAAATTTGAAATTTTGTTTGTTAATTCATATTAGAGGCATTCGTCCAGAAAACGAAATTCAAAAAACCAAAACCAAAAAATACCAAAAAAAAAAAAAAAATGGCGCTGCTGGAGTCAACCAAATACACACACACACACAGGCACACCAGCTAGCGAGCAGGTGGAATTTATAAAGCAACTTGAGCGTGCTACCAGCAAAATCAACAAAAATAACAACAACAATAGCAAGCAAGAAGAAGAAGAAGAAGGAGAAAAAAAAATAAAATAAAATTTAAGACTAGATAAGAGAGTTGAACTCGAGACGCGCACTTTTAATGCGTGGCCGGTCGAGTCAACCAAGTCAACTGGTCGGTGGCCCACGGGGCGGAGGAGCAAAGCGAAAGAGAGAGAGCCCGACTAACCCTACGCTTGGCTGACTGGGCTGAGCTGACTCAGCTTATCCAAGAAAAAAGAAACACATATCCAATTGTACCTCCACCACCACCACCGTTTGGCATATATTTAAATATGTTTTAAAGCCAAGGCGCTGTGATCCATGACCGCTAGGCAGCCATTTTTGATAGTCGTATTTATGATTTGCCAAAAAAAAACAAACACCCAAAGCTTTGGGATCTTGTAACTTGGTCCTCGGGGAGCCCCTTAATTCCCAGTGAATGAACAGGAACCTGGTCAAGCTTTCGCTCTAAGCTTAAATCTCGAACGGCTTGAAGTCTTGGGAACTAGACTAGAAATTTGTTTATAAGCCCTACGAGTCATATAGCCCATAAAGACTTTATAGAAGACAAAGACTTTTTGCCTATTCCAGATCCGAGTTTATTCTTAACCCTTTTTGTTAGGACCTTTAGGACTTTAAGACTAGGTCCTCAGGGAAGCCCCTGATTTCCTAGAAAAGTAATAGATTTTTTCTTTCTTGGCCTAAGTTCATGGGACTTTGAAGCTTCGTCCTTGTTAAGCTCCTAAGTTTCGAAGAAAAAAACGAGAAACTCTTGTGTGAGGATCTTGAAATTTGGTCCTGAATTCCCAATGAAGAAACGACAGCCTTTCGTTCTATTCCTAAGGTTGGCATAGTCAATCTTAGTCCTCAGGTAGGGTCTAAGTTGACACCGGTTCGGAGAGTCTTGGGAATTTGCATATCTCAAAAAAATATCGGAAAGTTTGTAACCTAAAAACTATATTAGCTATCCGGATATTTATCCAATAAAAAGTTATACTTATTTATGAGACGTATAAGAGTTCATATAGCCCATTGAAGGGATCTGCTTGGGTCTTTTGCCCAGACTTTTGGCTTTAGGGCATTTTCAGACTTATTTACTTTGACCGTGTGTTTCACATCAACAAGCTGTCTGGAGATTGGAAAAATATAGAAACTGAATCAAAATTCTGAAAAATTCCGCCCCTCCAACAACAACAAGAACAACAACAGCACCACCCAATTTTGGCCCCAGTCTTGAAGTCTTTTACAGTGACAGTCTGAGTGTCTTGGCGATCATTTTTAGTGTGTAAGCAATTAAAAAAAAATAACAAAAAAAAAAAACTATATAAAAAAAAGAGACCGCAACAAATTCAAAAAGACTTTTTCGCGACTTGCCACGACGACAGCGACATAAATTTAAAACCACCTACACATAAATTTTTGTGCATTCAAAATAAAACCAAAACAAAAACTGAACAAAAAAAAAAAGAAAAGAATAATAAAAAAAAAGTAAAATAAATAAACTGCAATAATCAGTGCAATAACAGGAGGAGGAAGAAGAAGAAGAGAGACGCCACCAGCAAGTGCAACTGTCAACTATTAAATGACATTTAACATGCTCGCAACGGGGGTGTGAAACAACAACAAAATATTTCCACATATGTATACTTACATATATATTTTTTATTCTGTGAAAATCCGAGTAGCAAAACGAAGAAGAAGAAGAAGGGGGAAAGATAAGAATTGCGCGGGTTGGGATTTGAGTTTCTTAAAATATCATTTCAAAAAAATTTTAAATCAAGTCATCAGAGTCATCAGAGACAGAGAGAGAGAGACAGAGAGAGAGAGACAGAGAGAGGGAGAGTGTACCGATTCGAACATATATCCAGAGCCTAACTATCTGTCTGTCCCCCATGCTCCTTAGCAGCCGCAGAATTCGGCGAGTCTTGTCTTGCCACTTCTGCTGACATTTCGCAGCGTCACATTTCCTCAGCCATTGCGCTTTTTATCAGCTTGTCTTGTTGATTTTATTATTATTATTATTATTGCAGTAAATTCTAAAACATGTGTATGAAAATTTTCAATTATAATTTATATGCGATCATATTTGTATTTTTAGACCAGCCAAATCCGTTGGCTTCGTTCGCTTTATTAAAAGTGCAATAAAAACAAAATGACAAAAATTTCGCCACGAAATTGCTTGAAATCTGTTTTGGAATTTGCTAATTCTATTTTTTTTTTTTTTTTTATTCTTCTCTTTTTAGAATATTAACCCAACTCGATCCTAGCTGGGTCCAGTTGATCGGGAAAATTCTCCCAAAAAACGCAATAAGCAGAAAGCCTTAATCAGGCAGAGAATTGGATGAAGGGAGGCCAACATCAGGAACATCAAGATCTTAGCAAGAACTACTGCCTGAGATTGTGCTGAAAAGAAAGACCTTATATAATGAGCTATAAACCTAGATCTATGGTGGCAAAAAAGAGTATCTCTGGGAAATATTATAAAGGTCTCAAAAATTGCAATTAGAAAGCTTCTATCAATCAGGCAAAGGATTGAAAGACAACATAGAAGAGCGACCTGTTTTAGTAACCAAGATCGTAGCAAGATCTAGGAAGTTATCAAGGAATATCTCTGGGAAAGTTGAGAGAATCAAACAATGGATTGAAAGACAACATAGAAAGGAAACCTAAATGAGGAACTAAATAAACCCCGGTGAAAAGAAAAATGCTCTAGATATTTGAGATGCTTAATTTTTTAGTTTTCCGGTAATTCCTTAGAGATTATAATTATTGTATGGCATCTTTCTAAATAAATTTTGATCTTTTTATAGGTGATTATAGTGCTATAGTGTTATTGTCGTGATGGATATGTGACAAAGGACCAGTAGCCTTTCTGCCGATTGTGTCTTTCATCATTCCCTCTTCCCAAATATCTATTTGATCTCAGTGCTGATGACGATATTGATTGTCCGGGATGTGGGGCAAAGACCAATGGTATTATCTCACTGTTGAGCCAAATTTTAGATATATAGAATCCAGATAGCAAGCTTAACAGCCAAACGACAAGCAGTCGTCCAATTCTATTATTCAGAAACTTAAAAACTAAATGGAAAAGTGAAAAAAAAAACAAAATCAATCAATACAAATCAATAAAACTGTTGACTCACGCTGGGGAAAAGGCAATCCATCGACAGTCTGCTCCAGTTCCTTAAGTTTATTCTTTAGAATAGCATAATTTTCCCTTTCGATCCTCAATTGCTTAGACAATGTGAAGAGCTCCTTGACCAGCCTTTGGCGATCGGGCATCTGAGCCAAGAGCTCATTAACCCCATCGACGCTTTTGCCATCAACATAGGCTGACCTGAAATGGTTTCTCACAAACGGCAGGCGAAGTGGCTGAGGCGGCTTGGCATGCTTCCAGGTCATTTTCCTCAATTGATTAAGATACTCTTCCTTTCTCAGGTTGCGTTGATCGATTTCAGTGCGATTGGATTTGACTTGATCTGAGTTAACGAATCGTTGCATGGGCAACTCCCCCATCTTGTAGGTGTTCAAAACTTTGCTGATATTCGCCACCCTGGCCACAGGTGAGGCATTTAGGCCATTAAAAAATGTTCTCAATATGTGAAGCTCCTTGGGTGCCCGAGAGAGCACTCCCATATTGAACCACATGATTTGGCAGCTCAATTAAATTCTCTAAAAAATAAAATACCCAACTGTCTTCCGCAGGATTCCGCAAATCTTTCTATCCAAAATTTGGCTCACTAAGCCCAGTATAGCAGTATCAAAAATATTCGAAAAAAAGAGACTATTCACAAAAATTTTGAGCAAATTTCGTCTGTTGAATAAGCCTGTGATGAATGTTTTACAACTTGTAACCAAGCCTAATAGCTTCACACTGAAGTCTATTTCAAAGTAGACTTTATATTTTTTATTTCTCGGTTATTATTATTTTTTGTTTGTTTTTTTTTTTTTTTTTGTAAAATTGGCTTTGCATAACTGATATTAAATTTCAGGAGAGTTTCGCACCAGCAAATCTTAAAGCTACCTAGACTGTTTTACAAATATCTTCGGTAGCTTTTGACCAAACATAATGAAACTTACTATTTATGTTGGGGTTATTTAAATTCCTAAGTATACCAAATTTCACATTGATCAAGCCGCTATATCATATGTATAGTAGGCTTCTGGGAAAGGCTGAAGAGCCTTTTCGTGTTCGGTCTGAATAATTTAAGGACTTGAAAAACTAATGCAAGTATTTCGAATTTCACTTAAATCGAACAGCTATATACATATGGTGCAATACGAAGCCAAATCGATTATAAATATCTCCAACAAGCTTTGCCTAAACGCAATTCAGTTAAGAATTTAGGATAATGTTGGAACGCAGACCTGACCCGGTTTGGCTATATCTTCCACTAAGGCTCCATTAAAATATAACTTTATCGAGACCCCAGAGCCAAACGAATTTAATCTGGACTATGGGACTATATAGCAATCTCAAGAATTCCTTAGACAAACTAAAATTAATTTAATTTTTTTAATCCAAGATAATTTCAATTATATCATCTGATTTATGGCAGAGAAGAACTTGTAATATTCGGTGTCCTAAAGATAATCTGGTCTGAGCTCATGTTATATTTATGTTCTCGATTTTTAGAATTTTAATTAAAACTCGAAATTACTTTTTTCTTTAGTCATTTAATAATTTAATTGATTTATTATTCTCGACAGACCCGCACACTTTTCGAATCTTTGCAAAACGGCTTCGTTTGATTTTCAGGCTTACTTTGTTATTAGCAATTATTGATAACTATTTCCGAATTGAATTGATAGCTTTTTGGATGCGATCCGTCAGTTCCGTGGGCTGATTCCTCGCTACACGCCATATGAACATTACCTCCGGCGGGACGCCGATGCGGCAGGACTCAGGCAGCATATTATTCATAAAATGAGAAAAAAAAGAAGAAGCATTAGAACATCTGTAGAAAAACACACACAAATGTGTGTGTGTGTACTTTACACAATTTTCGATGAAAAATTATATTTACGTTTTGCATAAAAAAAAAAAATATATCAAAAACTACATAGGTGTTTCCGTTGTTGTAGTAGAACTGGAGGGGTGGTGCTGGTGGTGGGGTGGGGTGGTATGGTGTGGCTTTGGTCTCGGTAGAATTGGGCCGGCCTGGTGTGACTGGTATTTCAATAGCCGTCATCGTGCTTCGTGTTCTTTGCCTGCCAACTTGCTTTTTTTCGCTCTTTTAGTTTTTTCTTTGATACCCTGGAAAATAGGACAGAAAGGGTATATCAATGTATTGAAAAGGGAAAAGAATGCTTAGGTCTGGTCTATTGGCTTAGAGTATCTCAAAGTCTGTTGTCTTGGGTGTTTGGTGTTTTTGCCCAAGTTAATTTTTTTTTTTTCTTGATTGATTCGAATGTTACGTTGAGTTTTCGCGGCGACGCCTGCGTTGACAGCGCTGTCCTGTTGCTCGGCGCTCAGCTTGGACTCGAAATGTGACTGATGATTGATTGACTAAGCCGCCGCCGTCACAGCCGTCGAGCCTGTACTCTCTATTGGGGGTGGCTGGTTGGTTAGGCGGTAGGAGGAGGAGGGGGGGCCTGTGAGCACTTTGCCGTGACCCTCAAGGTGCCATGAAAATACACACTCACACACCCACACACACACACACGCACAGCTAAATAAAACGAAATAAAAATGTTATGCAAGCAGTGCAAAAAAAAAATACTACAACAACAACAAATTCTATATTATTATTCAGGCCGACAACAGCAACAACAAGAAGAGAGAGGGAGAAAAAAAATGTACAAAAAAAAAATCCCAAAGTTATCTTTGGGGTGCCGAAGATTACAGACTCTTTTCGCAGTTGTTTCTGCCGTATATTACATGAACGGGATTGGTCAGTTAATAGGGCCGATTTCGATTTGTATAACAGCTATATGATATAGTAATCCGATTTTAATAAAGTTCAGCACAAACGCGTATAATTATGTAAAAAACATGTTTGCCGAGTTTTGAAGAGATCAGTCAGTAAATGTGGGAGCTATTGCCTAAACCGATTTAGGTTCATATGACAGCTATATGATATAGTAGTCCGATCCTTACGAAATTTGTAAAAAAAACATACCCATGCTTTTGTTTGCTTTTTACCGTTTATATTACCTATATTCTATTCCTCCGACCCAGTACATTTCGAATGTACCCCATTACATTCCAAAATGTTTGCCTGATCCTCGTGAAGAAACTTCGCTGTTCCATTATAACAATTGCCTGTCTGCGACGCGGTCGCCTCACACGATATGCGGGGGCGTCACTAACGTTCCCGTATTTGTTTCTTATTCTTTCGCTTCGCCTAAAGTCCATTTTTGGTCTAGCATTAATAATATTAAGACTTTTCATCAAAAAAAAAAAAAAATAACATTTTACTTAGTAGACTGGTCAACTGTTTGGATTATAATGAAAATAAAAATGTGAGCTCTGACAATACACAAATATTCGGCCTACTTTTCTTAAAACTGAATTACAGAAAACACAATATCAAATTGAAATCATATAGTATAGGATTCGTGTGTGTGATCTAAGATCGGACACTACCTGACTTAAGATATCCTTTCTTATTAGCGAAAGATTAGAGATTCATTTGCATGGAAACAGATGGACAGATGGACACGTCTAAATTGACTCCTCTAAGGATCGGAGTTATTCCCTAAACCGACTTAGGTTCGTATGATAGCTATATGATATAGTGGTCCGATCCGATCATCAAAATAGCTTTAAAACTGAGAGAGTAAATCGGACAGACGGAAAGACGGACATGGCTATATCGACTACTCTTGTGATTCAAATTATTCTAGATGTAACTTTTGTGGGTCTACGATGTTTGGTTCTGTGCGTTACAAACATCAGAGCAAAATGAATATACTCTTTTTTCTGCGAAAAGAGTATAAAATAAAAAGCAAGAAAATCGACAAAAAAAAATGTAATTTCCAGCGTCTGACAGGCGTATGTCAAATTCGACGACATGCGAATTTTAATAAACAAAAAATAACAACAACAACAACAACAACAGCAAAAACAATGGCAAATTCATAAAGGTAAAAAGAAATCATTCATACTCTTTGCAAAAAAGAAAAATAAATAAATAAAATAAAAAATTAAGTTTACAAATTTTCCCCCAAATTGAAAATTTGCTTAACTCCCAAAATCTAGAGAATTTCTTAAAGTCTTGAAAAACTTTTTTGTTTTAATGATTCATGGGCTTAGCTTATGTTGATCCTATAGTCCTATAGCCTAACGTTAAGGTATTCTAGGTATAAGGAGGACGACTTATAGAAGAGGCCTTTGAGAGATTTTTAGGCCTCACAAAGAAGAAGTCCTAAGTTTCTTAGGATCTCTTTAGCTAAGCCCAACTAAACCTATGTTATTGATCGAACCCATAGTTCCATCAAAAAAGTCTTAAGATTGACTGGAAATCATTTTAGTTAGGCTCAAGCCTAAGCCTATTGATCGATATAAAATGGTCAGACTTATTAAAAAGACCTTTGATAGATTTATGGACCATAAAATAAAAAAAAAAGGCTTAAGTTTCCTAGAACCTTTTTAACTAGGCTCCAGTCTACTCCTAACAGTAAAGTATTAAAATATATATAGTATTGAAATCTTTATAATATAGTCCGAACTCATAGACTTATAGATCAAGCAGGAATTGGCCCAAGTCCAAGTCTATTGATCAAAATCTTTATAATATAGTCCGACTTATAGGAGAGTTCTTTGATTGATTATTAGAAAAAATCTTAAGTCCTTAGGGTGCTTTCGGCTGGGCTCAGCCTAAAGCCTAACGGTAGTATATTAGGTCTTATGTCATAGCCAATATACATATCTATATAATATTAGACAGACTTATTGAAGACTATAGAAACATGTTAAGCCTCATTTATAAGTAAAAACATAACTTTTTTGTAGTTGAAATGAAATTTCTCTATTCTTGAAAAGAAACAAGAAGCAACCAAAAAGGTTTCAGAAATCATTTAATTATTCGAAAATCTTTACGGAGTCTCTGGTTGACTTATCTATTTAATTTTTGTTTTTTTTTTTTTTTTTAGCAGAGAAAAATTCATATGATTTAAATAATAACTTGACTCAGTTCTTCCCCCCTCTCAGTCTCTCTCGGTGTTTTTGTGTTTCTGTTTCTTTCTTTGAGCTTTCTCATTTGTTTCGCCCTTAGTTATGGGGGTCTGGGGATCTGAAATTAAGACAAATGCCGGATGTGGTTGCGTTGAAAGAAATCCGAAATTGGGGCTCTCTTTTTGGTGTCTCTCTCGCTCTCTCTCTCTCACACACACTTTTTCTTCCTCCCGGCTCCGTTGTCTTTTCCCTACTTAAAAAAGAGAAGAAGAAGAAGAAGAGAAAAACATTAAAAAATTAAAAACAAAAAAAAAGGCAGTCGAAAATGTCAGCTGCGTGCAACTTTCTGTTTGTCTAAAAAGCCAACGCTGACTCCGACACAACCGACAACAACAACAACAACAAAGAGAGCAAAGAAAACTTAAATACAATAATAATAACAATAATAGTTCGTAATACCAGCTAAAAATGCCAACTTCCGAACAGAGTGAGTTTTCCCTTCCCGCCACCTCCTCTCCTTCCCTGCCTGCTGGCACCTAGCGGTGCACCTTTCTTTTTACCACAATTAAAAACGATGCCAATACCTGGCCGGGTGGGGTGTCAGCTCCAAAGAGTCGAGCCAGCCGGGCCTGGGGAGGCCAAAAATTAACTTGTCTCTCTCTCTCTCTCTCTCTCTCTCTCTTCTTCTTCATCTTTTTGAAAATGTGACTGTGTTTTTTTTCTTCCAAATATTTTTTTTTTAGCCTCGTTCGTGTTGCCTCCATTTTCACTTTATTTATTTTATTTTATTTTTTTTCCTTTTTTTCTTTCTTTCTTTGTTTACCACTTTGATTTGATAGTTGTCATCGTTTGTCTAGGTTTTTTATTTGGTTTAGTTTTTATGTAAACTTCCGTAATAGTCGAGTTGATTTTAAACTAATAAAAACTCAGTCCCCCCTCCCCCCCCCCAAAGTCAGCCATCTTGAAAAATTGAAAAATAGAAAAAGAGAAACAAAAAATAAGGAAAATTTTTCAAGCCGATTTTAAAGATTTTTCTAAACAAAATTTCAAGTCGAAAATCTGGAAAATATTCCTCTATATATTCCCCGTTTTTAATTTTCAATTTCAAAAATTTATTCTTTTTTTCAAAAATATTGAAAAAAATTTGCAGTTAATCTGAGTTAGCAATAGGGGAGAAATTGATCAGTCGATTTACTCATCCATCAGGGTCTTCTATCTTTTTTTTCTGAACCCAAAAAGTTATAATTTTCATTTTAATTATTTATTAATTTTGCAGACATTTTAAGCTAAATTTTGAATTGAGCTGGAGTGGAGAAAGGGGGAGAAAATTAAAAAAAAAATCGACATACTCTTTGATCCAGAAAACTTCTGCCTTAATTTCTTCTGCTTGGTGCTTAGATTCTTCTTATTTCTTTTTATTATTTTCATAATGAATTCAAAAATATTTTGAGTTGAATTGAATTCAGAATCGGAGTAAAAATAGACAAGTTTTTTTTTAGGGATAAGGAAATATTTAATCATACATTTGATTAACTTAATGGAGCTTTGATTATATATTTTAATTTTTTTTTATTATAAAAAAAGACTTAAATATATTAATAATCTTCTCGAAGAAAAAACGAGTATGTTCATTTGACTTTTATTTAATTAAAATAAAGATCAAAACAGAAGAATTTTTTTCTGAGGAAAAGAAAATTTTTTGGTTTTGAAAAATATTTATTATAATTTTAAAATTTTTAAGTTAATTTCAAAAAGCTAAAAAAATTTAAAAAAAAACTTGGTAAAGCATTTATTAGGATTCCGAAATATTCAATTCAAGATTAAATTAAAATTGTGGAAAATATTTATTATAATTTTTAAATATTTTTAATAAGATTTTCAGATAGTTTCAAATAGTTCCAAAAAAATTAAATAAATGTTTTTTTTTTAGGAAACTTGGTAAAATATTTATTAAAATTCGAGTTAAATTCAAATGTTGGAAAATATATTTATAATTTTAATAAAATATTTCTTTTTTTTTTTTTGAAAGTATTTATTAAGATTCCAAAAAATTCAATTCGAGATAAATTCAAGTGTTGGCAAATTAATGTTATAATCTTTTAATAAAATAAATTTTTTTTTTTTTTTTAACTTGGAAAATATTTATTAAGATTCAAAGAATGAAATTGTCCCCTATTTTTAATTTTCCCCCAAGGAGTAAAAATAAAATAGGAAGAAGAAAAAAAACAATAGACTAATTTTTGTGTTTGGCCAATGTTATTTGATTTGAAAGTCTTTTGGATTTTAATTACAGCAACAGACGGTGAATGCAAACTGGTGAGAACATCATGGACAATTCAAGGCTTTCAGCCTTCAAACAGGGTAAGTGAATTTCAATGGAGTCGATGGAGGTGGATGGGGGGGAGTGCAAGGTTGTGGTATACTTTGTATTGCAAACTTTGATTTTTTCCATATGCCAAAGGCGCCCGACTGCCCGAATCGCGGGCAGAAAGGATAAAAACAGCCAAGAAATAAAAAAAAAAAACTGAAGGAAAATAATAATTTTATTGTTACACCAGAAAAATAACAAAACAGACTGTTTTGGGGGTGGGGTGCGGGGCGTGGGGGTTGGGGGGGTTACACCAACGGCTGCAGCCAAAATCGCAGGTCTCTTTATTTATTATTTTTTTCTTCTGGTTTGCTTTTTTTTCTGTTTCCGTTTCCGTCGAAGTGGGCGAAATTATATGGAAAAGTCGAGACGCATATCGAAGGCGATTACCGAAGCCAAAAAGTTAAGGGCACAAGACAAAGTCGACAAAAATGGTAAAAAAAAATGAAATAATAAAAAAATGGGGAGAAAGTCGAGAGAAAAAAAAGGAAATTATAATAATTTTTGCGTGCTGGACAGCAGCTGGTGGTTCGGGGATTAGGCAAAGGGTTGAGATTTTTCCAGGCGCTGTTTACATTTTCCTTTCAGCAATGCAAAACAAAAACAAAAACACAAAAATCGAAACAGTTAAGGCAAAGGAAAGCAAAAATATATACAAAAAAAAGAAACAAAATTAAAATTAAACATTGAACAGTGCATATAAGAAATGTAAAGGACCCAGAGCATATCCAGCCAAAGCCGAAGGATGCACACACTTTTTGTGGGCTCTTGAAAAATGCAAGTTGAACTTTGGCCTAAGAAAAGAGCTGGATCAGGCAAGGATATTTGCTGAGAAGCAAGGCAAGTTCGCCTAGAGGGCTCTAAGGACCTCCAGGATGGATGTCATCCCGGTTGATATCTAGGATTATGTCGGTGCTCCTGAAGTCGGATATACCAGAGGCTTTTTAACACAAAATTAAAGAGGCCTTTGCCCGATTGGATCAGGCAAGGATATTTCCTGAGGAGCAAGAGAAGCTCGCCTAGGACCTCCAGGATGGATGTCATCCTGGGTTATATTGGGGCTCTTAAAGTCGTATATACCCGGGGGCCTTCCGTCAAAAAAATTTAGGAGGCCTTTGGCTGATTAAAAAATCCAAAGTCCAGTCTCTGTCGCTGTCCTTCGAAATTTGAATGCTTAGTTCCTTGGAAAAGAGTATCAAAGAGCAGACTGTGTGAGTCGGGCTGGGAATGGCCAAAGGGTGCAAAGGGCAGGCCAAAAAATAAAAAAAGAAGTAAAATAAACGAAGTTGGTAATTTCTTCTTCTTCTTCTTATTTTTTCCCCATATTTTTCAAGTTGGACGGGCTAAAAGAGAACCCGCTAAACTTAACCTTAAAGAGAGAGAGGAGCCATGGCACCAGGGGTATGGTGGAGAGGGGGGTTATTCTCTGATACAATTTACAATTTTTTTTTTTTTATTGCCCAATTTCTGCGCAAGTCGAATTAAAAATTAATTATACTCGTCGACGACAAATGAAAAATACAACAACAACAACAACAATAAAAGGCAATTTTTTTTTTGATTTCTTGTTATGTTGTTGCTGTTGTTGTTGTTGTTGTTGTTGCAGCCGTTCGAAATAATTCAATTAAATGACGCCACACAGTTGAGGTAAAGACGGGGCAGGGTAGAGGGGTGGTGGTGGTGGCGGGTAGGGAGGGGTCATTCAAATTGTCCATTGGTTTGTGCGACGCAATTAAAAACTTCCTGATTAAAACGCAAAACAAAAATTCACAACAACAACAACAACAAATTGCCCTCTTTAAATTTAAAAAAAATCTACATATAATTTCTTATGTGAATATAAATATATATATATATATATGTATGTATGTATGTGTATGTATATTTTATTATTAAAGTAAATTCTGAAATCTCCGAACAACATGAATAAGAACTTAACTTGATTTTAATTTTATAAATGGTTTTGGTTTTTTTTTTTTGTTTTTGGTTCGTTTGTATTGAATTTATGATGCAATTCGAGTGCCAAACCCTCAAAAAAAAAAATGAGAAGGGAATTATAAACAGAATCATCATAAATTAAAAGCAAACTTAAGATCCCGCATACCTCAAAATATTCAATTGAAAGTTAAACAGAGAAAGGGAGTGATAGTCTGAAAGAGACAGAAAAAGGAAATGAAAAACATGCCGAAGAATGAGTGAAAATTCCATCAATAAAAGGAAAGCTCTTCAATATGATTAAAAACTATTTTCTTTGTGCAGGTTCAAATGGATAGGCAAACCTCTTCAGATCTTTTAGAATTCATTAATTTTCTGTAATAAATTTTGTATGGTAAAATTATTTCTGGACTATTATAAAAACTATTTGAAACCCCATCCAGTTAATCAACCAAAAGCTTTGATTTCTGATATTCCAAAAGAACAGAATAGCCTCTTCAGATTCCTGGAATATCTGGAAATCTCTTTTAGTAAATGACTAAGAATTTTTCTGATATATTAAAATTTATATATATACTCTTTGAGTTAGTCAATTAAAAGCTTGGATTTTTTTAGTTTTAAATTGATAGGAAAGCCACTCCAGATTCTTTATTCCTGATATATCAAGAATTAATCACTGAAAACCTACGACTGACTGACTTGAATTAATTCTAATCATAGGAAATCCTCCCCAGATAAATGATCTTATGGAATATCAAAATTTTTGAGTTAATCCAAAAGAACAGAGAAACCTTTATCCAATCTGAAGAACTTATATATTCTTGGACTGTCTGGCAGATATCTTTGAATTAATCAATAAAAAGCTATGACTGTCTTACGAAATTTAATTCAAATTAACAGGAAAACCTCCTCAGACTTTTGAGAACTCATTTATGCCTGGAAGATCTGGAAGATCCCTTAGGCTTAACCAAAAAAAAAAAAAAAAAACTTTGACTTGCTCTCTAAAATCGAAGATTATTGAATTTGCTTAAAATTCTGGGAATCCTCTTTGAGTTAGTCAATCTGTAAAATATGAAACCCCGTCAAGTTAATCAATAAAAAGCTTTGATTTCCGAGCTTAAATTGACAGGAAAACCTTTTTTAGATTCTCTAGAAATATGAGGAAATCCCCTTTAAGTTGGACAATAAAAACTCGAAGTATCTTCAGATCTATTTCAATTATTTTATTCCTGAAATATTAAAAACGCTTTGACTAAGCAAAAAATTGCTCACAAATAAAATGAATTAATTTCAAAAATTTCAATTTAAAAAGATCACAATTACCAGTGGCAATTTTTGTGCTCACATTTATAGAACAAGTTTCAAATTGAGAGGCTCCAAAAAAACATAAAAAAAAACCTGTTGAAAAATTTAATTGCTAAATTTCATGACCACATTTAAACGATTGCCAATAAAAAGACATTACTCATTATATATTATATATACATATATATCTATATATTCATCTCTTTTCTTTTTTTTCTTTTTTTTTTTTGACTTCTCTGTCTTTTTGACTCTTTTGCTTGGTGTGTGAAACTCTCAAAAAAAAAAAGAGGAAAAAATTAATCATTTCCAAGTAAGGCAATAATAATAAAAATAACCCCTTTCTTTTTTTGTTATATTATAATTTTTGTAGCTCGCGTAATCATTAAAAACAAAATGAAAAAAAAAGAAAAAAGTACAGTCAATGACAAAACACAAAAGTTTTTGGTTGTACAACTCTGAGCCCTCCGCTTTATTGAAAGGAGATTTATTTAATTTATTTCTCTTTCTTTAGAGAATTCCTAAAGTCAACAGCTTCAATGAGCCATCTTATCTCACTTGCACGGCCTCTCCACGGCCCCTCTCCTCCATCTATTGACTTTTTTGGTTGACTGTACTCAAGAGTGCCTTTGCATATGTATGTGTGTGTGTGTGTAAATCGTGTATTTGACCAACATTCACATTGTCAAAAAAAAAAGTTCGTCGTCAGTTTTATGACAACAATTAAGTAATTTTTAAATACTTGCCTCGCCCCTCCCCTCGGACCAGCTCGTTCATACACTCTGCCCTCCTCTCGGCCAACCAACACCTTGCCTTACTCTATCTGCCCTGGCATTGTTAACTAAAACAAATACAGCAGCTAAATATGAATATCTTTAATTTCCCCCTCTCGCTCGCACTCATCTGCTTATGCCTGTCTATATATATGTGTGTGTGTGTGTGTGTGTGTATCTTTTGTCTTATTACTCAACCAATGAATGCAAGACAATGCGGGTAAACACGGTGGAGAATGACTGACAAAAAAAAAAAAAGTGAGTAAGAAAAAACAACAACAACAACAACAACAAAACTCAAAAAGCAACAAAAGAAAACAAGCCATAAAACTGCCAAAAATATACGTTAATTGCCTTTAAAGGTTTTTCAAATTAAACTCATAAAAATATATATATGTATATATATACATATACCATATAAATATTAAACATATATAAGTTAGAGTGAGTCAAAAAAAACCTGAAGGGAGAAAAGCGAAGAAAAATTAGTGGGAAAAAAATGCCAACAACCGTTTGTCCCAAAGATCGTCACCGTTTCTTATTTCGAGGGGTCACCCAAAAAGGTAAACACCTGAAAGTACCAATGAAAGAAGGAACTTCAACGGAATACCCAAAAGACAGACATCGAGGAAGAAGCAGAAGAAGAAGAGTCTCTCTCTCTCACTCACTCATATACCGTACCGTATGTAACATGTGAAGTTAATTAAACCTTGTGGCATACAAGTTTATTACGAAATATATATGATTTTTTATACATATTTTTTTTATTTTGTTCACACACTAAGCCAAACTGCTTGAAAATAAACCTATAAAAAGCAAAACAAAAACTTGAGCTTAAATATGGCGGCAAATGCTGTCGGTTTTTCGGGTCTTGAGAAAAATTAATTGGAATTGTTAAGAATTGCCTGAGAACTTGCCCAATGAACACAATCCAACGACTTCTAGTCCAACAAGTCAATAGTCAAGTGACTAAGTCCTTAGAGATGGGGTCTCCTTAGCATATTGGAGGCAACTGTACTTGATCATAAATTTCTCTTGGAAAGACAAGCTGAAATATGGCTAATCAATTAGACAATTCTAGGAGGCAACTGTACTCAGATTAAATCCAGAAAATCTTTTATTAAATCTTAGAAAGATAAGCTGAAATATGACTAATCAATTAGACAATTCTAGGAGGCAACTGTACTCAGACTTAGTCCAGAATCGTTGAGTATATTTGTCAAGA
Organism: Scaptodrosophila latifasciaeformis; assembly: GCA_037075145.1. NCBI lineage: Eukaryota > Metazoa > Arthropoda > Insecta > Diptera > Drosophilidae > Scaptodrosophila > Scaptodrosophila latifasciaeformis. Next base: position 405,491 of record JBAMCM010000266.1, on the reverse strand, counting down.
ATTTGCAAAAAAAAAGTTTTCGAAAGACAACCTAAAATGTATTTGATCTATTCAAAAATTTTCTGTCCAGAATGTACAAAAAATTAATCTTAGAAAGATAACCTGAAAAGCATTTAATCCATTCAAAATTATTTATTTTACTTTGAGGCAACTGTACTTAGAAAAACTTTGAAATTAACTATATAAAATAAAGAAAAGTTATATAATTTATTCAATAACAAATTCCTAACAAATTTGGAGTATCGAAAGCTGATGTACTTAGATAATAATGAGGAAATACTTTTACTTGTCTAAGAGATCAAAGCTGAAATGTCTTAAAGGCAACTCTATCTAGTAACTATGCAGGACACGACTGAAGGCAACTGTACCTGGAAACAATAGAGAAAAGCAATCGTCAATAATACAAAAATTAATTGAAAAATTATGTGACTTTCAAAAACCACAAGACAAACCACAAGGCAAAGAAAATAAAAAGAACTTCTGAGTAAACAAAAAAATCTATATGAAGTCTCTAATGGACTTAGTGCTTAGTCAATAAAAGATTTAACCTTTCCAAATACAAAAGTATCGCCTATTACCAAGTAGTCAGACCTGAAATAAATCTGAAACTGTACTTGGAAAATAGCTCAAGGACTGGTCAATAATATGAAAACCAATCAAGAGGCAACTGTAACCTAAAGAAAAAGTCGACCTCCAAGGAAAAACTTGGAAGGCAAAGGCAAAGCAAAAATCCAACCAATCCAAAATATAACAAATACTTTTCCCCATTCTTTTTGGTTCAGTTTTGAGTTACGTGTTATCGAATTTACCACAACCACGAATAGTTTGTAATAAGACTGAACGAAACAGAAACAGAAAATAAAATAGAAATTAAATGAAATTCGAAATGAAATGTTCGTTTTGGTGGCGCGCAAGCCAACAGCACCAACAATAGCAACAGCAACAAAGTAAAAGAAGTAGATTAATATCTCCCTCGAGTCCTTTTAATCAAGCTTAAAAAACATCTACCCACAAATATGCATATACATATCCATATACATAATGTATTGCTCAAATGAATATGCACAAAACCAACTCAATCCCACTCGCTCCCTCCTTGGGCTCCTTTGGCTTATACAAATATATGTATGGTATGAATTTGTTTATACATATAAATATATTCATATGTATGTATGTAAATATATAGCTTATCGATGTGAGAGTGAATTTAGCATATGAATCGTATGAGTTGCCTTTGTATTTATTAAGTTGCCTACCATGGGATTCGCAACGATTTCAATGAATACAATTTTAATCGCTTTCTTTTAGTTATTCAAATTGAAAAGCTTTATTTCTCATGGAAATGAAAAGTTCTTTTAGCTGTATAAAATCTCTCATAAGATCTATTTAAATATTTTTGATAAGACAAGATAAGCTCGGGATCTTTTGACTCTTTTTCTAGTATTTCGGGTTCTTCAAATATCTCGAAGCTGAGATGACTATATGGTATATCCTAGGACTGGAGCTTAACCTTAATACTTAAATTGTTCTTAGGTATTATCAGGAAATCTATTCTAAGCAGCTATGAAATTTTTGTCTCGAAGCTTAGATGACTATATGGTATAGCCTAGGACTGGAGCTTAACCTTAATATTCAAACTGTTCTTAGGTATTATCAGGAAATTCTAAGCAGCTATGAAATTTTTCGAACGATTTGGAAATGATCCATCAATTTTTTCTGGCCTTTTGGGACTTTCAAGCTTCTTGATCATATGGAATGACAATGACCCATGTATGCAACTTAGCGTAACGCTCGAATGATTCTAGGTGTTTTCCGGAATTATAATTACAATTTTTGAGGTCTTTAAAGTGATCCTCTTGTTTTTTTTTTCTTTAGCTCTTCAAACTTTCTAGACCATGGTCTAGACTATGAATATATTTATCCATTGACAATCATATAGCTACAGCTCGTTTTCGGAACTCTATACAAGAAATACTGATAATCAGCTATGAAAATCTTAGGCATTTTGTAAGTGATTCTCTGATATTTTTTTTAGCTCTTTGGAGTTTTCAAACTTTGTGAGGCTTGGCCTAGACTGAGGCTTTAATTTTCCTCTTATGGGTATAGCTATTTTCACGAACTCTATCCACTATTTTTGAGGCCTCGATAAGCTAGGAAAAACTTACTAAACTATGAAGTTTCTGAGACAGTTTGAAAGTGATTCTCTTTGTTAGATTTCGAGATTTATCGGAAAGAAATACGATAACTTGATATATTTTTCAATTTGTTTCACAGCTTTTGCGTTGGGAAATGGATAATTTCCAGCAATTCGAAGGTGGTAATGAAAATGGTGTGCCCATTTTTTCCTTGGTTTATTTGATTAATTTAAATTGTTGTAATTCTCTTCTCTTCCACAGTATCGAAAAATTTGGCTGTCGTTTTTTTTTTTTTCTTTTTCGTTGTTTCTATAGCCAAGTTAATGAGCTTCCACATGCAATATGTGTGGCACAGTCGATTCGATTACATATACAAAAAGAAAAAAAAAACGCAAAAGGAATACAATAAAATACGAAATACGATTATATACAAATGTGAGCACGATATAGTTGGTAGGTTGAACTATTTACATAAACACATACATACATAAAAAAAAAATGTCTATATGTTTGTTTGACTTCACATGGCCATTATCGTTTGTATTGGATAAAAAAATAAAGGAAAAAGCAAAAAATTTCGACGACTTCGTTTTTGTTGTATTCGTTTTAAATGAAAATTAATTTATGCAAATCGATAAGCGACACACACACACACACGAACCCACAAGAGTTGAGTTCAATTTGAGGGCCAGGCAGAGAGGTGGGCGACCGCTAGATGGCGCCTCTGATCAGTCAGTCATTAAGTATAACAACCCTCGGAGTCTCTCTGGCCTGTGCGTGTCTCACCGTCGTGTTTTTTTTTTTTTTTGTTCAAGGCAGGACAAAAAAAAAGGACTCCCTTGGCTTGGTCAGTTTGGTTGGTTAGTCACTGGCCCCGGCTAATTGAAGTCATTTTTCTAGGGCTTGTTGCCGTGCCTCCCCTGCCGCCTGGCAAAGACTTGACTCCACTCGAGTTGGCCTGCAATTGGACATGTCTATTTTATTATTGAAAGGTGATAACAGCCAGCCAACCGTTGGGGGTGTTTGTGTGTGTGTGTGGTTGGCGGGGGTGGTCAAAAAGTGTTAAATAGGGTTAAGTTTCATGTGCGTGGCTCTATTTTGTGGTATGTTGTGTGCTCATGTCAAATGTGAAAGTCAAATTGGCGTTGATAAAGCCGCCTTCTGCTGCTGCCAAGGGTTGTGTGAGCAATTGAATTAAAGGTGTGAGAAGTCAAACAGAAAGCCTGTGAAAAGGGTGGGAGGCGAAGTTTCTCCTAACTTGAAGAATTGACTTTGAATTCCTTTGAATTAATTCAAGCCATCTGATTCGGGAGGTTTCGCTTATCAACGGCACGTTGATCATCATTCAAACAACAAAATTAAATCAGCCCACAAAACGGTCGCCACAAATGCCATAAAACTGGCCCAGCCCCATTCTTAGCAGTAAATAGTATAGGGATTTATTCCGGCATCTTGGTACTTCTCCTCCAAGAATATCAATCAAAATTTTTTGGTTCTCATCCCGAAACCAGTCTGAGCCAATAGGCAGAAAAGCACCAAAGAGAAACCTCTCTCAAATGATTCATATAAGATCAAAGAAGATAAGTTCAGAGTTCAGTTCCAATTTCAAAATCTTTCCATAGTCCAAAAAAAAAATGTATTTAAAGTTCGTTGAATTTTGAGTGGATTTAGGTTTGAGTTCAAATTGAAATCGATATAGAGACGATCGTGCAGGTCGTGCGGATTCAGCTTTGGTTCGTGCCGATTGCCAACAATGACAATAAAAAATGCCAACACGTGCCCAACAATCGGGATCAATGGCAAAGTTTTTGGAATACGAAAAAAAAAGTGGAGACACAAGACAGGCCGTTAATTTTTTTTTTACTTGGCTCCTTCGTTCCGTCCCGCAAGTCAGAAAATTCAGCGTAAAAGATTCTCATCTCGGAGCAAAGGCAAAGTGGAACTTAATAAAAATTATTACACCTTTATGGGTGATCACGTACCACCAAAAAGGGAGACGCAAAGAGTGGCAGCCAAGAAATCAAATAAAACTGAAATGAAGCAATGAAAACAGCGACAAAGCAGCTCGGCGACAAAAAGAGTACTCATAAATTTTACTAGAAGCCGACAATGTTGAGGCACTCCCCGCCACCGAAACCGTCCCTCTGGTTACAAAACCAACTGGAAGGCAAAAATCAGAGAGACCCCAAACAATTCGAATAAAATGTGAAATTATTTGGCTTATTTATGATACTTTTCTCTCTAACCTTTAATTTATTATGTGTGGCCCATTAATTAGCCAAAGGCCTAAGCATTTGAAAATTTGGATAAATTCCACTTAAGAAGTTTCGAATTCTCGGTGGCTCGGCTAGGATATAACTAATGTTTGACTTAATGAAAGTCCGCCCTATTCGGTCATCCATTTCTTTTCCAAAACAAAAAGTCCTCACGAATTTTCTATATACTTTTGACATTTCAAACCTGGCTGGGTTCCTTGAAGGTACTCTAAGATCCTCTTTATACTTACTACCCAACAATACACCCAACTTCTGATATACCAACTTATATGGGACTCCTTCAGAATAGAGTTAGAAAAGGAATATGCCCTGACTTGTCAAAAAGTCTTGGAAAAAATAGAAATGCGCAAAACCGAACTAAGTTCGGGAAAATATTCAAATGAAAATGAACATGTTCCCTGTGTGTGTAATAAATATTCAAATTACTGTTGTTTAATGCCAAGAGTCCTCAGAATATGCCAGGTGACTGACCAACTAAGACATCACCGAACCTCACACCCAACCCTTACAATTCCACTTACTCAAACTCTTTCAAAAGAAACCACTGGCCCTCTCCTTCAGTCCTTTTCTTTTCTTTTCTATTTTTGTGTCGATTTCATGGCTCAAACAAATAAGCAAACGTCAACATTTACACTATTAAAACACATTCTAATGTACATTAGAGCATTGAATTGATGGCAATCCAAAGTCGGTTTCGTTGTGGCCTGTCTAGTTTGGTTCCATTTTTATACACTTTTTAAAAGCCCTGCGAACCTTGAAAGACAAGTTCGAACAGCCTGGTCAAAACTATTTTAATTCAGGGCTCTATCATTTGGTTTCTTCTGAGACTAAAATCGGTTTCAATAATATCTCTGTAACTTATCAAGCAATTTTATTTAAATTTTGTATTAAGATTGAATATAGATAGTCGAAATAGCTTATGAAATTTCCTTTCGATCACTATAACATTTTATCCTGACCAGCTTAACATCTATTAATCCAAATTTTATTTTTAGCCTGAGTGATTGTACTTAAAATAGCTTATCAAATTTCCTTTCGACCTATGAACTATATCCCTAGTTTCTCTTCAGATTATCATATCTCTTTTACTAATAAAGCAATCCAAATCCAATTTTATATTTAATTTGAGTAAAAGTATAGTCAAAGTTCATCTAATCGATCGATTCAACATATCACTTAGATCCTGACCATACCAAACTATAACCTGAGTATAACTTTATTTTAAGTAAAGCTATTCCATTAAAATTTTGTATGTGTATTAAGTAAAAAGAACTTGAAATGTCTACAAAGTTTCAACCCAATCGGAGGACTCATAGCTTCTACATTTCATACAGAAAATTAGAGTATATCTCCTTTTCGATAGGATATTTGAATTTATAAGGACTTAGAAAAAGAGTATGTGAATTTCGACATAGTTAATCTTTCCAACTAGTTTATATGTCGCTTATATACAGTCCAGCCGAGTATATGTTTTTTGTGAAAAATTTCGTTTCCCTACAGAGCCGACTGACTGAGTCGGTGGTGAAGGGCGCCTTTCGACCAGCCTGGTCAGCAGCTATTGGTAAAAATAAGCTATGGTACGTTTATAGTTGCATTATGCTAATCAAATGACACCCAATGGTGGCATATCAAACAGGTCAGCTCAGGCCAGGCCAGCCCAGGCTGACCCTGAACCAGACGCTTTAACGGTCACCAGAGGGTTAGTTTGCTCAAGTTGATGGCCAGTGGCCCAGTAACTTGGCCGGTTAGTTCGCTTATTTATTATTATTATTTTTTTTTAGTTAGCTTGTGTATTTTGACAGGCAAGTTAATAGATCGGTTTTAGTTCGAAATTAGCATTTCATACATATCGTTTTGGGTGAGTTTTAGTTGGGAATAAATATGAAAAATTTAACCACCTTTTTTATTTCTCTCCCTCAACGCCCACGCCCAAAAATTCATTCCCTTAATATGTCAGATGAATTTCTCAATTATTTGTGGAAAAGTGAAAATATTTCTCTAGAACTCGATAGTTCTTCAAACCTAACCTCAAAGTAATTGGAATTCTGCTCGACTCAGAGGAGAGCTTTTTTTCCCAATCATCCTGGGAAATATTTGGTTCTCAAAGCTTTTGAATATATTATGAACTGATAGAGGAAAACTTTGCTCAAGCAGTCTCGAGCAGGAGAGAAAGAGAAATGCTTTGTATTTGGAAATTTATTGACAGAAAGTACAGCTGCCTCTTGCCAGAAGGCTGACAAATTAACATATGAAAACAAGTTGATGAGTTGCCTTCAAACAGCTCCAAAATAGTCCAGCTGAAATGAATCGAACTCAACTAAATCAAAAGATCGATCAAAGACAGACAGACTCCGATGTAGATTCCGATTCAGATCTGAGTCAGGCAAGTCCCTGGCCAAAGATATGTTAATGATGGGAGAAAATCGGAAGAGCTGGGGATTAAGAAAAGTAGACCTCATCGAGAATTGCCAGCGTCAGAGAGTCAGTCATTTTGCCTGCATTTATAATTATGAGAAATATTCCGAGGGTGTTCTACCGATCAAAGCCGCATCTGCACCCATTCGACCTGGCAGACGTAGGCAGAACTAACACAAGATGAATAAGTAGAAGACGAAGCAGAAGAAGAAGAAGAAGTATCAGATTTGCTTGAAATTCTTTTTGGTTTCATTTGAAATAATGAAAATAAATAATATCCGTTGTATTGATATGCAAATATTTCCGAAAACTCTCGACAAAAGGGAACGGAAAGGGAGGCAGTTCAGTTCAGTCGACTTGAAATCGACCGAATCAAGGTAAAACTGAGTCTGAGCTGAATGCAAATGCCTAGTAAGGTCCATGGAAATTTTATTGAAAGACGACAAATCAACCCTCCAAAGACTGAAATAAAAAAAAAAAAACATTTATAGAAAGGTTTCTTTGGCAGATTATGCAAATGTCAATCGGATCGTTCACCGGGCGATCGGTCGAAAAGTGCAAAAGAGACAAAATCTTGAGCACACCCTGAAAGGGTTGTTGAGGGCATTATTCTCTCTTGGATTGAGAATATTTTGCAATTTGCCAAAATATCGCTATTGATCCTTTGCTTTCCTTTTGTCCGATATCGGCGATTTGTGTGCCATTTGAAGTGGCATTTTGCGGTAATCGATACGATTGACAAAAAGGTCGTTAAAACGATTTGTGAAATTCTTCCATTTTATGCAACCTTTGAACCCTTTACCAGCACAATAGGATTTTCGCCCTATTTCATTTTGCTTATAAAGAGAAAGTTGCCAAAATAGTTGCAATTGTCGCGTGAAATCATAAAAGACTCAAATTTTCGGCACGCGTGATTTTTGCCCAAACATTCTCGCCTTCTTGTTGTTGTTGTCTTTGTTGTAATTAAAAAATGGGTTGACAGTAATTTGGAAAACTGATTTATCTGGAAACTTGGGCTTGCAGAATTTTCTTCTTTCAATTTTTTTTTTCTTTGGTGTGAAAGTATCTCCAAGTTGTCTGTTGGAAAATATATTTTCATTTGTCAGATTCCCTTAATTTTTTTGAAGCCTTTTTTTATTCCATTTGAAAAATAAGTAATAAAAATTTCATTCTAAAAAGTGTTTTATTTTTTCTAAAAATTTTGCAAATTTTTATAGTTCTTTTTCTCCAGAGATTTTGAGAGCTCTACACAATTTTTTTCTAAGCCAAAACAAGTTCAGAACCCCAAATGAACTCAGTCAACTCAAATTGATTTCAAGGCTTTTGTTTGTCATATTTATTAAATCTTTTTTTCCCCGTAGATTCGACAAGCTTTTGTCTTTGGTTACCTACAAAATTTTTTCGAAAAAAATTCTACCAAAGAAATATCCAACAGATACAAAAACTTCAGCGGCACGCGCACTTTGAATGCGTGTGTGAATTTCGCATGGATTTATTTCTTTTAACTGTTGTTGTTGTTGTTTTTTTATTGAGTGCATCTACAAGTACTCCAAAAAAAAATAAGTACATATGTGACTTGGCTGTGTTGGCCCCGCCAGCCCCTTTTGGTATGGCTTGCCTATTGTTCTAGCCGCTCAGATTTTCCATCGTCTTTGGCTGCCGTCGACTGTTGCACGAAAATTAATTTCCAACCTAGCCAGGCAGCCGATTCGAAACTGCAATGCTAAAATCCAAGGGCTCAGGGGTGGGGGAGGAGGTGCAGCGAGTCTAGCCGCCGGTTAAGATTTGTTCGGCGCTGATAAAAAGCCGCGCGGCTTCAACTTTTACAAAAAAAAAACCAAAAGAAAAACTTTGCCCAGACCAAAGTGCATATATGAATCAGAGAGTGTATGCATGTGTGTGTGTATTAAAAGCACCGTTAGACTGTGGCCTCGCCTACGTGTTTGCCTTACGCGCTCACTCACGTATCTATGAGATACAAAATGTTCCCCACTGCCTGCCAAATTGCCAATCGGACTTGTTGGTCGCCCCCCACTCACCACTCACTCCTGCACTCTGGCTGGGCCTGCATATGCTATGAATTTGCAACAGTTTGTTGTTGCAATTGCTGCAGTTTTGTTATTTAGTAGTTAATAATGAGTAGCATGTTGCTTGTGTCTACACCTGACTGCCAAGGATAAAATCCCCATCCTTGGCTTGACTATTTCCCCCCCAAAGTGAAAGTGTGTGTGTGGAGATACTCTTTTCCTGGAAATTGTTCAACTCTTTTAAGCTTATTCCGATACTTTTGAGTACTCGAAAATTTGCCAAATTCAAACTTATATATTCATTAAGTTTCAATATATTTAAGGGATCTAAAATCTTTATTATATTTAAAGGGTTTTTAAATTTGAGGATCTCTGTAATCTTTATTCCTTTTTGTATCTAAGTAATTTCCAAAAATAATCTACATTTATTATTTAATTTATTTGTGTTGGAATTTTCTGGTCTTTTGGATCTTGAAACACTCTTAAGATTATTAAAAATGTTAAGATCAATTTAAGCTGGGAAAAACTCTTAAGTATTCTCTCTCTTTTTCTCCGAAAGATTCCAGCAAAAAACTAAATCAAACTTATATACCAAATCATATCCGATATATAGCTATATATTTAAGTTCCCGATTTTTATCTCTGAACTTGTCTAAACTTGGACAAGTTTTTCTCATGGAAAGAAAGAGTATCAATTGGGTCAGGGGAGAGAGAAAACTGCGAACTTGACTTGTTGAGGGGGGGGGGCCTTGGTCTGGCTACCTGTCGGCATAGGTTGGCCTAAGCTGCCTCAACCAGAGGCACGCATGTTTCGATAAGACTCAATTCAAGGACACAAAACGGGGCTTCGTTTCCCCGTCTCCCCCTTGCCTAGAATTATGCAAATTTAGCCAGGTCTGCGGGTATATAGGCACCTTCGGTCCGCATAGCTCACGCACTTGTCTTTGATTTTCCCAGGGCCCGGACCGGAATCGACCGGCTGCATTAATAAATTGTCTTTCCTTTTGAGCGAAATGCGGGGCGAAAGTATCTTAAATTCTCGAAATGCCAATAAATCACATACGAAAACAAGGAAGTCTGGCAGTCTGCGACTTTGCCACTTCACTTGTCAGCGGCATCATTAATAATCCTTTGAATCCTTTGCCTACGCCTAGCTGCTGCTCTAGTTTTTCACAATTCATTTATTTTCCAAAAAAAAAAAAATGAAGCAAGGTAAATGATGCAAATAAACAAAATGTCATATTTTTTTCACGTTTTCTTTGGAAACCCTTTTGCCTGTCAACCTCAAAAATGTCATTAGCATTTTACGGCAAGACGTGTTCATATCTCTCTCTCTCTCTCTTTCTCTCTGCCACACACACACACACATACACACATATGCTCAATTCTGGCAATTGAATTGGCAAGAAGCAGAAAAAAAGAAAATGAAATGAAACCCTTTTTTGGCACAACAATTTCTTGATTTGGAATTAATGCAAATTAATGATGTGAGTCGGCCTGCATTTGCAACAGGAATATGAAAGTGCCCAAAAAACGTATCTAAGCCAAATAGTTTTTTAATGTTTCTTGGCTTCAACAACAACAACAACAACATTTGTGGTTGTCAAACGTGACACGAACAATTTGTGTTTCCCCAGAAATTCTTCAATTTTCTTCTTCTTCTTTTTTTTTTTTGAAGCAAAATTCGAAATAAAATAAATGTCAACTTTAGGGTTATGGCGACTTAGAAGTTGGAATACACCAGGGGAGGTGGGATAAACTAAAAAAAAAAAATAAAATCAGTTTCTCGAACGATTTAAAAAAAACAAAAAAAGGCAAACCCCATTAACCTCAATTAGTGACTTGCGTATGAACAAACCGACTGACAACAGCAAAAACAATACGAAAAAATACTTGGCTAATTAAAATAATGCCAATAAAATTGTGGTCCATTATAAGCTACCGAAAATTGCAACTAAAAAAAAAAATACTAAAAAAAAAAAAAAATACCAAACGATTGCCAAACGTGTAATTTAATAGACAGACTAACTTGGAGGCTGACAAAATTGTTGGGGACCGGGCCAGAGACAACAACAATGGCTAAAACAATAACAACAACAACAACAATAAAAAATGGCAATAAATGAATAAACTCAAAGTACAAAGCCACAATAAACGAAACGCGAATGCGAATGTATCTGAAACTGAATTTAAATTCGGATTCGGTTTTGGCTTCGACTTCGGATTTGAAAAAAATAAAAAAAAAACTAAACCCAAACAATAAGTTAAAATGTTGACGAAGACTTGGCCAAAAAGTCAAAAGCTTCAAAAAAAAATGAAGAAGAAGAAGAAAAGACAGAGACAGAGAGAGAGAGAGAGAGAGAGAGAGGGCAAAAGTTGTCCAAACCTCAAAACAATCGAATTGAATGCAGCGATTTTTTTTTTTTATTTTTTTGTCAAGTTCCCAAGGCATGGAAAACAACAACAACAACAGCAACAATAATAAAACAAAAATTACAGATATTTCGTAAGGCGGCTGCAGCCGTAATTTTTTTTTTTTTTTTTTTTTGCCGAACGGAGGCCGCTGGGCTGAGCCAAATTATAAGCTGATATTTTTTTGTTTTTATTATTTTTTTGTATCTTTAGGATAGAAAATATTGCAAAAGATACTTTCTTGTTCTGGATTAATGATTTTGGCCTAGAATGACTTGATTCTTCTGGGGTCTAGTCAACGCCCATTGTCATAACACGTTTGTCACACACTCAAAGATATCTGTGTATCTGTGTGTTAGTGTGTGTTGGTGTGTGTAAAGTAAATTGGTTGACCTGCCAAGCAGAGCTCAATAAAACAATTCATTGGCTTTCCCAGCCAGACGAAAGACAAAAGTAGCAATTGTTATTGTTGAAATGCGTGATTTTCTCATGTATCTATTAGATACGTTTGTATCTTTAGCACATGAACTCAAGCCAAACAATCTTGGCCAGCCTTTTTCAAGCATTTTACCTAGCCTGACCCCTCTTCGGCTTACTGACACGCCTACACCCACCACCCCGCCGCTCTCATCATTTCAACAATTTCGAAATTATAGTTTAGTCAAGTTAAGATTGCTGCTATTTTTTTTTTTTTTTTTTTTTTGTGTCTTGGGCTCTATACTTAGTCATGAGAACTTGACATCAATACTCTCGGTGGGATCATGGCAATCTCTGAATTTCATACCGCCCCCCCCCCCCCTCTCCCACAATGCAGCAGAAAGCAGTCCACCTGACCAGAGCAAAGAAAGTGAACAGCTGAACTGAAAGGCAAACAAACAAGAAATCATCGATAAGCTGACAACAGAGACTTTTATTTCAACATTTTTTTTAAGGGTTGTCGCTCTTCCTCTTCCTCTTCTTGTTATTTTTGTTAGACAGAAAATTTGCATATTAAAAAGATACACACACACACACAAACAGATAGGGCAACATTCATATGAAACGCGCCCCTTGAGCTATTAATAATTTTATTTTTATTTTATTTTTTTTTTGGCAATCAGAACTTCATGTATCTCACAGATACACAGTAGCTATATCGGCTTCTTCTGTCTCTATCCTGTAAGTGTGTGTGTGTGTGTGTGTGTAATTATAAAAGGTCAGACTCGAAAAAGTCTCGGGGAAAATCAAACATTTGGCACTTATGTTCCCGCAGGACGAGCAAAACGTTCAGCACAAAACTCATCAGTAATTGCCAAACTAAAATTTTGATGAATAATTTTTGGGAGTGTGTGTGTGTGTGTGAAAGAATCTGACAAGCATTAGATGATTTTCAAACACTCTTTTTATTTCAAATTCGAAATTTATCTCAAATTTGGGTTAATCATTTTTTTGTCATATAAAAATTCTGTAATTTCTTTCTGGAAATTAAAAAAACGGAATTGTCTACAAAATTTCATAAATTTCTTTCAATTAAAAAAAAAATAATAATTTTGAAAAGTTGCAATTATTCTTGACTGCTTTTTGGCTTACTTTTCCCCTTTTCTTGATTAAAAAAAAAATTAAGGTTTGACTTAAGTTTGGGTTCCTTTAAATTCTCAAGGAATCTCTCAAGTTTCTTAAAAATTCCATCTGATTTCCATTTGAAAACCTCTAAAAATTGTCTTAAGTTTCGGTTCCCTTAAATTCTCAAGGAATCTCTGAAGTTTCCCCAAGTCTTCCCTAGTCCTATGAATTCCATCTGATTTCCATTTGAAAACCTCTAAAACCTCTTGAGTTTCGGTTCCCTTAAATTCTCAAGGAATCTCTGAAGCTTCCCTAAGTCTTTCCTAGTCCATTTGAAAACCTCTAAAAATTGTCTTTAGATTCTTTAAAAAATATCTTTATCTTTGATCCACCGATATTTTCTATATTTTGGTAGTCGTAGAATCGTGTGAGTGATTTCGAAAAGAGTATAGCTAATTTGGCAGCTTGTCTCTCCTGGCAGCTTGGCTCTTGGGTCGACACTTCAAATTGTATCTATTAAAAGTTTTTCGTATCTGTATCTGTGCAATGCGTATCTGTGTCTGACTGTCTTTCTCTTCCTCACTCTCTCACTCCCGCTCTATCCATCTCTTTCTTTCTCTGTGTGTATTTGTGAATATCTGTTATTGGTAATTGTATATCTGCCCTTGGCATATGCAGCGGTCATAAATCTGCTGCATTCGACAGTTGGCCCGAAAGGCCAAAGGCGGGTGTGAGGGTCGGCTTACTCACCAGAGTGAGAGAGAGAGAGAGAGAGAGAGAGAGAGAGCGAGAGACTTGGCAAGGAGCTGTTAGGTTTGAGGTCGCCCACTTAGCGCCTTCGAGAGTTCTTTCACTCAGTCAATTCGTTGTCCCTTTCTTCCTTCCTTACCCTGCCGCTGCCCCTGCCCCTGCCCTCTCCTCTTGAGCTATGTGATTTTTATGCAAATTTGCAGTTGAGATTCTTTTTTTGTTTTCTCCAGCCCTTTTCTTAGTTTTCATAAAGCTACTGTTGTTGTTTTTGTGCTATTTTTGGTATTGGTATCGCACTTCAGCTCATTTGAATTGAAATGCAAATTGCATAAATTTATATTTTGCCTAGCGAAGCAAACCAAACCAAACCAAACCAAGCCAAAACCAAGCTAAGCTAAGCCAAAGCAGGCCAGTCTAAAAGCTAGGAAATCACGAGCATATTCATATTACAATTCCTAAACACGACAATCAAAATAAAAACTAAACAAATGCCATAACACTTGGCCAGATCAACAGAATATATCTATTTACTATATGTATCTATCTCCATCCATCCATCCATCCATCTATGTATCTTTGTATCTATTCGCTGTAAAAGTCTTGGTAATTCAATATCAAACAAACTAGTCTCTTCCTTTTGTGCTTTTTGCTGGCTGCCCCAACACACAACAACAACAACAACAACAACAAAAGGCAGATTTGCAAATGCTATCCAATGACCACGGGTTGCCTTCCTTTTCCTCGTCTCTTATTGGCACTGAGATACTTAATTTTTTTCACAGTTTTGTTTATTTTTCTTCTTTTTTTTGCTTAACCATCTGAGCATGTCAATTTAATTTAGATCGGCACAGACCTTTCAAAATTTTAGCTACTGAAATCTGAAAAAAACATAAAACTAATCTTGTCTTTAGTGGAAGTACAAAAGTACAGTCCCAACAAATTTGAATAGTTCTAGATAATATTGAAATCTCAAGTACAGTCCCCACAAATTTGAATAGTTCAAGACTATATTTAAGTATCAAGTGCAAAAGTACAGTCCCATTAAATTGGAATATTTCCAGGTAATATAGAAATCTCAAATACAAAAGTACAGTCCCTGCAAATACAAATAGTTCTAGTGAATATTGAAATCTTAAGTGAAGAAGTAAAGTCCCGAAAATTTCGATAAATCAAGATAATAGTAAAATCTCAAGTACAAAAGTACAGTCCCATCAAATTTGAATAGTTCAACATAATATAGGAATCTCAAGTTCAAAAGTACAGTACCATCAAATTTGAATAGTTCAACATAATATAGGAATTTCATGTACAAAAGTACAGTACCATCAAATTTGAATAGTTCAACATTATATAGGAATCTCAAGTACAAAAGTACAGTCCCGCCAAATTCATTTAGTTGCAGAGAATATTTTAATCTCAAATACAAATTTGAAAGGTCCAAGAAAATATTTAAGTCCCTCGGAAAATTCTTGGTATTCTCATAAAAAAGTACAGTCACTACCATGAAAATCCAAATTAATTTCGAGTGGAACCTGATTTCCTTTAGCTTTCAAATTTATTTTGATAAAAAAAGACAGAAACTTAGCCTCAAAAAAAATAAATAAATATATAAATTTTGTTGGATTATTTAATGATTTTCCCAGTAAATGTTTCTATATGTTTCAGCCCAAGTGTAAGCAAAATAAGTACAATGTCATCAGAGAACTTATATAAAATGGAAATAATGTGTAGAAGTTTTTTTTTTGTATTTTCTCAAAGGGAAACCAAATTGACTAGTTGGACAATCTGTTTGTTGGAGTATTCTTCCCTCTCTGTCTCTCTTGCTTGCTGTCTCTTTTTTTCTCTGTCACACCTTTGGTAAATGTAATTAGAACTTTGAAATGTATCCAATAAAGAAAAACAATGACCCGCTAGCTTACTGAACCATTGAAGGATTATCAACTCTATGAAATTGTCTGACTTGCTTGTTCTCGAATTAATTGTCGCCTTTTATGTGTCTTTTATATGATTTGCTTTTGTATTGTTTTTGTTTTTTTTTCGCGCTTTGAAAGCGAAATTCGAGTGGCTTTGTGGTGTCTCTGGGAACTCGGCGATTTTACGAAAGATTCTAGGTGATTTTTTAGATAGAGAAACTTGGCAATGTGGGCAAATTTCTGTTACCTAAATTAACTCTGGATTCTTCATGGACTTGAAAGGAAACATGGCTGAGGAAGGGCTTTGAGTAAGTCCGATTGATAGGAAAGGCCCTTGGCATTGTTGGTGCATTTTTCCCTCAAATCACTCTGGGCTCTTCATAGACTTGAAAGGTGTCTTGACTCTTGACAGGCTTTGAGTAAGTCCGATTGATAGGAAAGGCCCTTGGCATTGCTGCCTCATTTTTCTCTTAAGTCTCTCTGGGCTCTTCATGGACTTGAAAGGTGTCTTGACTGTGGAAAGGCGTTGAGCTAGTCCGATTGATAGGGAACGCCCTTGTCATTGTTGGAGCATTTTTCCCTCAAATCACTCTGGGTTCTTCAAGGACTTAAAAGGAAACTTGGCTGAGGCATTGGCTTGGCTTGGCATTGTTGTCTAAATTTAGTCTTATTTTTCTCTCAAGTCTCTCTGGGATCTTGACTCTTGAAAGGCTTTGAGTAAGTCCGATTGATAGGGAAGACTCTTGATATAGTTCCCGAATTTTTGTTGCCTGACTTGATGGACTTTTGGAAGACTTTTGGAAGACTTTGAGAAATCCCTTTTGATAAAGAATTCTCTCGGCGTTGCTGGCATATTCCTGATGCTTAAATGGGTCCTACCTTCTCTCTAGTCTCTTTGGATTCTTACTGGACTTAAAACGAATCTTGACTCTGCTGAGGACTTGAGAGATCCCGTTAGATAGATCTGCTACTGTTGAGCTGATTTCAAGATTCCTAACACTTGATAGACCCTGGAAAGCCATTAATCCTGGCTTCGAGTAATTCTATCAGTCTTCCCTGGACAACTTCCTAGGCCTTGTTGCCAAATTTCAAGTGATCTGAAATGTGAATTACTTTTTACCGAATTAATTGACTCTGCTCATTCTCTCTCCCTTCCATTCTCTATCTCCCTCTCTCTCAGCCTCTCTTTCTTTGTAGAACTTTGGGCAGCTGCTGAGGACTGCACCACCCTATGAAGTCCTCCTTGTGTACCGAGTTGATTATTATAATTTTGCTTATGAAACATGAAATCATATAGGAAAGGAGAAGTCCGACCAGGCCAGCCTTGGACTGCCTTCTAGGAAGTGGGACGGGCACCCAAAGCAGTTTTCCTTATACCTTCGCCTTCTTCTTCTTCGTCTTCTTCTTTCTTTTGTTTTTTTTTTTCAACTATGCAAATGAGCTTGGTCTGTCCAAATCGGAGAAGTTTGCTGGGTTTGAGATCAGCAGCAACCCCGAAAGAGGCGCAACTCCCCTCAGATGAGGGCAAAAGGTGTTTGATTGTGAAATAGTTTTCCATCCACTCAAATTCTTTAGTTTTTCTCAAAAAAAAAAAAAAAAAAATTTCATTGCCCGAATTTTTTTCAGGTCATTTCCCATTTTTGGCATTACCATAAAATGTGCAAATGTTTTTGGTAATGTAAACAACGCTAATCGCTCATCTATTACACAAATTACAAAAACAACCAAACAAATCAGCAACGACAACAACAACAAAAACAAGAGTAACAAAGGGGAATGACTGACAGAAGCTGACGCAAACTCAGCCACAAGTCGAGCTAGCCTGTTGCTTTTTTCGCCAACAACAACAGCAACAAAAACAATGACGACCCCTTGATCCTGAAATTTGCACTACAACAACGGATTCATTTTTTTTTTTCGCAAACCACCAATGCCGCATGCAAAAAAAAAATACTTAAGGGTAGCTTCGACCTGGAGAAAATGCGACTGGCAAATACTCTGCCAAACGTTCCAGTTGGGAGTTGAGTTTTCGAATTAAGACTATTCCAAATTGAATAAATCAATTTATGGGAGTTCCAAGAGATCCTGCGAGAATATATACCAAATTTCAGGGTCATGGAATAGACCATATCTGAGATTCCAAGTTCCCAAATCTTAAGGAAATATTGAGCTATTTCCGAGTTCAAGCTAGTCTAAGTCCGGAAGACCACAGATCCCAAGATATCTTGAGAATATCCCTACCAAATTGGAGGGTTCTGAAAGAGATCATATCCGAGTTCCCAACGTTCATCTATAGCCTTAAGATAGTCCAAGGCCAAACGACCACAGATCCCAAGATATCTTGAGAATATCCCTACCAAATTGGAGGGTTCTGAAAGAGATCATATTCGAGTTCCCAACGTTCCTCTATAGCCTCAAGATAGGCCAAGTCTAGCGACCCAAATCCCAGGATATCTTGAAAAAATCCCCACCAAATTTGTGCGGCTCATAGGTTAAAGAGAGTGTAAGGTCCAAAGACACCAGATCCCAAGATATCTTGAGAAAATCCCCATAAAATTTCCAGGAACCCAAGATATCTTGAGAAAGTTCTGAGTGAGTTTCGGGGGTTTTAGAAAACCCTTGAACCCAGCATTTTAAATATCCCAAGAGTTCTTGAGTTTTTATCATAATCAATATACTCTGGATCCCAGAAATTGAAGGGTATTCGAAAAAAGTGTAACAGAGAAATTTACACATACGCATGAAAAAAAGAAGAGGAAGAATGCAAAAAGAAAAATGAAAGGGCGAGAATATCTGTCCACACCCCCTGGAAATACCGGGGAATCGAGGCAACAGGGATTTTCATTTACCTTCCTCCCCTCCCCCTTCCCTTTGCTCCCTTTTTAATCACACTCGCACTCACTCTATCTACAACAACAACAACAACAAGAACAACAAAGCCGACTGAATGGCCCTGTTGATTTTTTTTTTGTTGTTGCATTTTTTTTCTCTCCTTTGCCAATTTTGGGTGCGTGTTTGTTTTGTGTGTGTGTGTGTGTGTGTATGTGTGTGTGTATTGCGTGCAATTATGACGCGTTTATTGCCAAACAATGCAAATATTGTTACAACAACAACAACAAGGGCAACTTGAAATTGTAAAAAAGAAATGATTTGGAAAAGTGCTCAAATTAAATTAAGTTTTATTTAATCAGAAGAAGAAGAAGAATCAAAATTATAATAAGAATTTTTCATTATTTTAATTTTTTTTTTTATATTTTATTTAATTAATTTTTTTTTTTTAATTTTATTTAATTATTTCTTTTTAATTATTTTTCTTATGTTTTTTTATTTTATTATTATTTTTTTTATATATATTTTTCTTATTTTATTTCATTTTGATACATTTTTTTATTTTTTTTATTAATTTTTTTTATTTATTTTTTTCTCCCATTTTGCCAAAATCTGAGGAGCTTTTTAGGCAAGTTTTGGTCGCTTTCAAGCGCCTCTTTTCTTGCATACAAATTTTTGCTTTGATTTACCGTTAGTCTGGTCTTGCGAATAGTGTGCGTGTGTGGGGGAGAGTGAGCGAGATAGTAGGTTAAATTTGATTGTCTCTTTGTTTTTGTTTCGCCAAGATGTTAACATCTAATTAACGGTAATTAAAGCATTAAATGGGCGTGTATGAGGCAAACAATCTGACGGATGCGACTGGGCCCAAGCCAAGCCAAGCCAGGCCAGGCCAGGCTAGGCCAGGCGAAGCGAGGCGGGGCGAGGCGAGGATGTCAATGGTGAAATGGTCAACAAAGTGAAAGTGACCTCGAATGGGGCTTTTCAAGTGGACAAAATGTCTCCGGGGACATCATCAGGTGACCTGAAATACGAAGCAAGGCTATCTCGCTCCCTCCTTCACTAGCTGCTCTAAGGTCAAGTGAGAGAGAGAAAAAGAAGGTGTGACCAAAAAAAAATAAAATAAAATTTAAATTCTTTATGAGAAAAGAACCAAAAAAAAAAAACAATAAAGATGAAATAATTTGAGCAACTCATTCAGAATTGCCAAACAAATCAAATCAATTGGCTGCACTCACACATACACAGACACACACACACACACACACACACATGCCGACAGGCAGGCCAGCCGTCGAATCAGCCAACCAAAAACAACGCTAATATGACGCTTTAACAGTTAGGCCAATACACTCACACACACACACATAGACAAACAGGCAAACGCACGCACAAGCAAACACAGGCAAAACTAATAACAAAAAATCATAATTTCAATCAAAAAGCAGCAACGCAACGCAGCCAGCAGCCGAGCGGCAGCATTGCCACCTGCATAGCTCGCGCTCTTTTGCACCTATGCAAGCTGAAGAAGAAGAAGAACAACAACAACAACGATAGCGACGACAACTTAGAAAAAAACACACTCGACTCAAAACGAAGAACTCAGAAGAGCGGAGACAGCGGCTGCTGTTGCCTCTCCTCTCAAACCAAATCAAAAAAAAAAAGTCAACGACAAAGAAAACGAAAAAAACAAAAACAAAAAAAAAAGAAACATAAAATAATAACAACAACTACAAACGAGGAAGGCAGACGACCACCGAGCTTGTGTTCGACCGATGACAACGAAATGAGCGCGTGCGCAACTGAGAGAGTGGGAGAGAGCCAGAGAGTCAATGCACACACAAACACGGCGACAACGTTCAAAAGGCGCAATAAAACAAAAACAAAAAAAATATATATATACATATATATATTTATATATATATATAACAAAAAAACTTAAGGCAAAAGAAATCAAAGCCAAAAGCTGTTGGGAACAAAAAAAAAAAAAAAAAATCAACACACATGTAGTAGCAACGACAAAGTCAACGTTAACGTCAACGTCAGCAGCAGTAGCAGTGGCAGCAGCGATAGCAGAGTCAAAGCAGAGGCCAGAGAACATTGGAGCGTCAGTTTTTTTTAAGCTCAATTCAATGGCGTTTTGGTGCGAGCATTGAGCAGAATTTAAGCATTCTTATTGTTGTTGTTGTAATAAGCAACAACAATAATAATAATAATAATAGTAGCAAAAGCCTGGTCTATGGCTTTCTTTGCTCAGCTTCCTTCGTCTAAAAATTTTGTCATTTTTTTTTTAAATTTATTTATTTGTTTTTTTTTTTTTTGTCTCGCCTTCGTCCTCTTCTCAGTGTGACTGCCTTCATTCAATGAATGATGTTGGTTCTGCTGGCGCTGCCGCTGCTGCTGCTGCTGTGGCTTCTGCTCTACCTGCGCAGAGCATAAACATGTGTGTGCCGTTAACGCTGTCGCCGCCGCCGTCGCTCACTCACGTGTGTGTGTGTGAGTGTGTTGGTGTGTGTCCATTGACGATGTCTGGCTCTGCCTCTGCTGTGCTGCTGCTGCTGCGGCTGCTTTGCTCGCCAATCAAATGGGGCGGGGCTTAAAATGTGTGTGTGTGTGTGTTTTTTTTTGTTTTGCTTTTTTCGTTAATTTTTTTTTTGCTTCTTGTGTTGGATTCGTTTTTCTCTCCTTTCAGTGTGACACTTGCCCGTGTATTAGTGTCCTAACTGCTCACGTATATATGTGTGTGTGTGTGTGTGTGTGCGTGTGATTTGGTTTTGGTTTTTATTATGCGAATTATCGAAAATTGAGCGAGGCAACGACGACCGCGACGGCAACGCGTCACCACACAAACACACACACAGTCACACACACGTGTAATTCTTTTGAGTGACCCAAGTAAGCTCGAAAGCAAGTGGGCAAAAAAAAAAAAAAAAAAAAATGGGGGGGATGAGTGAGTTTTTCTTTCTTTCGGTTTTAATTGGATTCGAGTTGATTGGACAAGATTTTCAGACAAAAGATTTCTTTTTTTTTTTAACTAAACAAAAAAATTATAGATTTTTCCCAAAAATATTTGATTATGATTTTTTCAGATTTGTCCGCGCAGATTTTTTGGTCAGTCGGGGCTCTTGGAAGGTCTTCACATTTTTGACCGAGGCGGAGCGCCTCTTCCTCATCTTCAAAAAGCCAGAAGAGCACAAAGCTTCCGCCTCCTGCTTGAAGCTCACATCCAGAGTGGGTATGGACTTGCTCAGCGACAGCGAGCTGATTTCCATATCCTCCATGGGACCCTAACCAACTAAGTGAAAAATTAATTCTCGACTTTGCTTCACTTGGACTCTTACCAGATCCAGAGTGAGAAAGTCCAAGCGCGGATTCACCGACAACTCAATCCCAATTATATCAGTCCGAGCCTTATTTCTCCCCGACTTCCTTTGGACCGGACCCCCGAGACGCACCAAGTCATCTATACCCTCAATGACGAGCTTCCGATCGGGGTTCTGAAATTAGTTGACCTCTTTGAAAATCGTTGGATTAGACTTGATTCTGCTACTTACATAAGACATTTCCTTTTTCTTTTCACCGTTAATTTTTGTAAATTTCTAAAAAATCAAAGTTTTCTAATTCACAAATAAAAATAGTGTGTGAGTGTGAGAATCTGAGAGGGGTAGTGGGAGGGGGGAGACATTTGGAATTTATTTGCCAAGCCTGCCTAATTATTGCTTTCCTTTCAAACGCAACAAAACAAAACGAAACGAAACAGTCAAGTTCAATTTCGAAATTAATTTCGAACATTTCGAAGAACTCAAGAACGACAGCAACAGCAACAGCAAACATCCCCTGAGCTCAGTTGCAACTGCAACTCAACCTTCTCCGACAAGCTGCTGCGCGTTGTGTTGTGCGCTGTCTGAGCTCAACTAAAGGCCGAGCGCCAGAGTGAGAGAGCGAGTGAAACTCAAACGAGTGAAACTCACACGAGTGGAACTCACTCAATTGTCTGCGCTGAGAGTCGAGTTGAGTGGAAATTTGTCGAATTGGAATTCTGTGTGAATGCCGGGGAGACTCGTTGATTTGTTTAATAAAACAAAACCTAAAAAATTCATATTTCCACAGATTTCAACAATCAAATCAATTTTCATATCTTACGGCTAAATAGGATCAGCTCGGATTATTGGGGTTATCTTTTTGAACAATTCAGGAAAGCCTCGAGCAATTGGTATGAATCAGATAATTATAGTCATTTTATTTCCTATAACCGATTAGGGTTTGGAATAAAGCTTGACACTTTTAGATATATAAGATCGGTCTACTATATCATATAGCTTCTTTAGCTTCTTCGATATGCAAAAAATTTATATTTGGAAAAATTTGAATACTCAAGGCAGTTTTAGGGTTCTTAATAATTTTGCTATATAATATAGGACAAATCGGTCTTAAATCGGAACTTGGAGATTTCCAAGCTATAAGAACAAAAATTTCAATCAAATTTTATGGAAACTTTTAATCATTTTACCAAATTTCAGTCAAATCGGTGGAGTATCTCAGATAGTTCCAATACAACTGTTTCTCTCAAAAAAAAATTCTTTAATTTTTATTAAAAAAAAATAGTCTTAAAATCTGTATGAAAATTCAGGAATGACTATATTAAATCGGTTGACTATATACTATAGGGCCGATCGGTCGAATAGACCGATTGAGGCGATAAGTTAAATTTTTTTCTAGATCAAAGTGGACCATCGCCTGCCACACCCCCCAAGGCCCCCAGTTATATCGTCTATCGACCAAGATCAGACGGGCTCATTAATTTTTCAGATAATATTTTTTTATTTCCTTTCCTGTTTTTTTTTCAAATAGTTTTTCCTCTTTTGATTCAGTTCAAATTTTTTTTCCTGAGCTCCTTGAGCCAGGTTGGATTGCTTGGATCATCCTAACGGTAGCTTAGTTCTCTCCTTCTCACTCTCTCTCTCTCTTTCTCTCTCACACTTTCGGACATCCCCTACCTCTGCTCCTCCGGTAGGGGGGTGGGGAGGCGTACTTGGGTTAAGGTTACATTTTGCACTTGACGCCAGCAACTTTGGCAACTTTTAATACAATTCGAACTGGTGCTGGCCTGGGCCAGAAAGAGATAGAAATAGTATGTGAAAATATATGAAATATTTCTTCTTTTTTTTTTTACTTCCCCCCAAAACATATGGCCAGCAACAACAACAACAAGAAAAAAAATAAAACTAAAGAAAAATCCTCAAATCATAAATAAAAAGAAGAAGAAGCAGTAAGAATTGCCCCTGCTTGGGCAAACCAAAGCACTCACGATTCGCGCAAGCCACCTTCTCCACTACCCCCACCCCCGCGCAGTGCAACATTTCCCCAGGCCAGCCTGACATTTCCTCAATTGCCTGCTCAATGCCCTTTCCCCAGTTTCCACTCACTTTTCTACTCAATCTTCAGCTCAATAAACAAAACCAAAAGGGAGACAAAATAAAAAAAAAAAAAGAAGAATCCACATCACATAAAGAGGAAGGAGCGCTTAAGCAACGAGTGAGAAATTTTCCTATAAGTTTTTCCCAATAAGAAAAAAGCATCAAGCCGGCACACACACACACACACACACACACATATATATAGCTATGCAGTTGAAAGCAAAGCAAAGCAAAGCGAGCGAGCGAGCGAGACAAACGGGCAGCAGCAAAGCATTTGAATGAATGACTTTCAATACATGCAACTGACAGCACAGTTATCAAGCACACCAAAGCAGCAGCAACGGCAGCAGCACTAAAAAAAATCACACACACACACATAGAGAAAAACGGTAGAGCAAAAGTAAAAGACGAAGAAAAAAAAGCCAAGCAAAACTTTTAATATGCGGAGATGACGACGACAACAGCAACGACAACGACAACACCAACGACGATGACGACGACGACGACGACGACGACGACGTCGTAGACGACGCCGACCCACGATTGCTACTAAGCCAGCAACGATGTTCAATGCTTGAATGCCGTTAATGTCGTCGCAGCAGCAACAGCAATAGCAATAGCAATAGCAATGGCAATAGCAAAAGCAAAGGCAACCGTGTTGAGCATGCGAGTGCGCACAAAAATGTTCAGCAAAACAAACAAAACCAAATGAAAATCAAAATATTGAAAGAAATCAAAAGCGGCGGGCAACAACAACGACAACAACAATGCGACTACCAAGGCAGCCACCACTTTTGAGCATCAAAACGATTGAGTGACTTCCAATTTAGTGGCGCTCTCGTTTTCTCTCCCTCTCTCACACACTCTCAAATCAAAAACACAGAAAAAATTACACACTCACACACATACGCATAGAGCAAAACAAAAAAAAACAAAACAAAAAAGCACGAAAAAAAAGAAATGTTCGTTTTACTCTTGCACTCAAAAATATTGTTTTCTGTTTTCTTCTATGTGCGATGTTTGCGTTCGGACTTTTGGTCTCTGGTCGGTTTCGGTTAGGTTGCGCGTCGCATCGCATCGGTTCGGTTTTTCGGCTCGTGTTCGTGTTCGAGTTTGTCGTCGTCGCTGCTGCTAGCACTGCTACTGCTGGCTTCTGCCGCTGACTGAATAAATTGCGTGCATGTTCCCATGTGTGTGTGTGTGTGTGTGAGCGCTGGCTGTGAGGGTTGTCGGCGCTTCGTTGAGGTTCGAAACAGACAACATGAACAATCCGTTAAGTTCGAATTTCAGTCATCAACTGTATTCGTGACTGGCAACGTCGCCTGTGTGCCCCGTTCAAATCAAAAATACACAACATTTTTGCTTTTTGTGGGCTCTGCCGTGTGTGTTTTGGTGGAGTTCTCTCTGAAAGTTGCCGTAGCAAGAACACAACAAAAGACAAAAGCCGATAATAAACACAACACAAGAAACCATTTGCAACTAACACGGAGACGCAGGCCAACAACAACAACCACAACAACAATAAATAAGTCAGTCAGTCAGTCAGTCACATGCATCATAAAATAACAAAAAAAACACATAGAAGTGACAACTAAATTAACTGTTTAATTGAAAATGAATTAAACAAAAAAAAAGAAGAAAAAAAAAAGAAGAATTTTTTTTTGTTTTTATTCTCTTGAAAGATCAATTTCATCGATGAATAATTTGTTTTCCTATCATTTTTTTGTTTGATTTTTTTTTTAACTCTGGCCGAATGCAACGCGTGTGTGTGCCAGTGTGTGCTTTAATGAGTGTGTAAACAACAACAACAACAACAACAACAAGAATCAATTCAATTCACACCACAACAAAATTGCAAAAAAAAGTTTTTCAAAGAAATCAAAAAAAAAAAAATCAAAATCAAAATAAAAAGAAAAGCTCAAAGAAGCAAAATAAATGAAATAGAAAAAAGTGTGTAAATTTTTTTTTTTAAGTTTTGTTGTCATTTTCATTGGGGAAAACAAAAATAAAAAGAAGAAGCAGCAACAACAACAACAAAAAATGACAAAAACATGTGTCAAATGATCTTTTTGGGCAGCAGCAAAATTAAAACAACAACGAAAACAACAACAACAGCAGCAGCAGCAACGATGGCCTCAAAATAACTAATGAATTTACCGTTATTTCTGTCATGGCAAATATTTGCAGCGCGGCCAAAGCTGCGTTCACAACAACAACAACAACAGCAACGACACCTGCCCTCGCAGCGAGAAGAACAAATCTAACGGCATTTACGAGCGCAAATAAAAGTGTCCTCAGTCAGTCGAAACAAAACGAGGAATAAGAAAACAAAACAAAACAATAATAACAACAATAACAACAACAACAGCAACAGCAAACAGCAACAATTTCATATATCCGCCCCACCCCCGCGATTGTGCGTGTGTGTTTCTATCTCTGTCTCTCTGCTGTCTGTGTGTGTGTGCGTGCGTGTGTGTTCGTGTGTGTGTGTGTGTGTCTGACTACCGTGTGATCTTGCCTGTGCGTGTGGCTCCTCCGTTTTGTGATTTACATGTGCTCTGCCTATCTCTGTCTCCCTCTCTCTCTCGCTCACTCTCACTCAGTGGGTGTACGTGTACGTGTGTGTGTGCGTAAGTGTGTGTGTGTGTGTTTGTTTGTTTGTTTAAACAAATTGGCAAATTGCAACAATAAATGAATTTTTTGAGCACGTAAAAAAAACAAGAAGAAGAAGAAGAAGAAGCAAATCAAAAAGCAAAGTGCAACAACAACAACAACAACAACACACACATAAACAAGTGCTAAGTGTTAAACAATAACAAAAAGAAGAGGAGGAAGAAGAAGAAGAAGAATATCAAAAATGAAGTGAGACCGTCGCTTGATTTGGCAAAGAAAACACACACACAGATTTTTTTTTCCAAAAAAAAAACCAAACAAAAATTTTTTGACAATTTGAAAAAAATCAACAACAAAAACCAAGTGCAGCACGCGCACAGCAACAACAACAACAACATTAAAAATTAAAACAAAAAATTAAAAGAAAAGAAAAGCTTCGAAAAAAAGAAGAAGAAGTTGCAAACTCCGACAACAACAACAACAACAAACAAAGAAAACAAAAAAAAAAAAAAAGTCCACACAGCCCACGAATGCAGCCAACATTGCCACAAGCCGCTGGGACAGCCGATATGGATCTGACGGCTGTTCAATCAATCAACGATTGGTTTTTCAAAAAGGAGCAAATTTATTTATTGGCACAATTTTGGCAACAGGTAAGCGCGCCCCGAAAATCCAATTAACTGTTCAACTCGAAGAAGAAGAAGAAAGCTTCGAGTCTTCAATTGTGCTGAAAACTGAAAATGTGTGTGTGTTTTTGGAAAATGTGAAAATTTTTTTTTTTTTTTTGAGTTTGGTGAAACTGAGAATTTTGGAAAAATTTTCAAAAAAAAAAAAAAAAAATATTTCAAAATTTTGAAAAAAAAAGTGGAAATAAATTTTTGCAATTAGTTTTGAATTCAAAATACTTTTGAGATATCTCCAATTGGGTATGATCAAAAAAAATTGAAATAATTTCTAAAATATTCGAAATATCGGAGAGAATTTCCATAACCAAATCAAACCAAGACTACGAATCATCTAAAAAGTTTTAAGGGACTCCCAGCTCAGTGGAAACCTTAAAACTTGAAATTTCAAAGAACTTTGAACTTTTCAAAAAAAAAATAGGAAATATTCTCAATATCAGAAAAATCTGGGAAATCTGAAAAACTTAAAAAGCCTGAAATAAACACAATTTCAGAAAAGTCTTAGAAAACTGAAAATACGAAAAAATCGGAATTACTTTGGAATTCAGAAAAATCTGGGAATTCTGTAAAAAACTTAAAATTCTGAAATAATCACAATTTTAGAAAAGTCTTAGAAAACTGAAAATTTCAAAAACCTGAAAAAAAACAATTTCAGAAAAGTCTTACAAAACTGAAAATACGAAAAAATCGGAAATAATTTTGATTTCACAAAAATCTGGGAAATCTGAAAAATTTGAAAAACCTGAAATAATTACAATTTTAGAAAAGTTTTAGAAAACTGAAAAATCGGAAATAATTTTGATTTCAGAAAAATCTGGGAAAAAACTTAAAATTCTGAAATATTTTCATTTTCAAAAAAATTTTGGATAACCGAAAAAATGAAAAACCTGAAATAAACACAATTTCAGGAAAGTCTTGAAAATTTGAGAAACCTGAAAAAAACACATTTTCAAAAAAGTCTTAGAAAACTGAAAATTCGAAAAAATCCGAATTAATTTGGATTTCAGAAAAGTCTTGAAAACCTGAAATAATCACAATTTCAGAAAAGTCTTCGAAAACTGCAAATTTGAGAAACCTGAAATAATCTCATTTTCAGAAAAATCTTAAAAATTTGAGAAACCTGAAATTTTAACAATTTCAGAAAAATCTTGAAAAACCGAGATTATCTCGATCTCATTTTTTTTTTGTGGAATCTGAAAAAACTCAAAAAAAAAACCTTGAAATTTTTGAGAAATTCTCAAGAACCCACAAAAATGATATCTGCCGAATTCAGTTGAAAATCGAAAATCAATTTTCGGCTTTATCTTTGATTTGATTTCCGTTCAGAATTCAACTTAACCTCAAAAAGCCAGCAAATTCCACAAATTAATTGAAATGATTAAAACAAAAATCAGAAAATCACTAAATCCGTTTTACCTTTTCAACAACTTTGATTGTCTTGGCCAAGCTTCTTGCCATACCTCTGCCCCCCCTCGGCTTTAGTGCATTTAAACAATTTGTCTGTGTGTGTGTGTGTGTGTGTGTGTGTGTTTGTCTGTAGGCAACTAATTGTGTTTGCGTGTCTGGGCCAATTGTTTTTATTGATTTCTGAAAATTTGTTTACAAAATGTAAAATGCATAAAAAAAAAAATTAAATTAAAAAAAAAAATTATAAAAAAAATTTGTAAAAAAAAAAAAAAAAATTAGTAAAAATTTTTATTTTAACTGAACAATTTTAGGCCTGAGTAAATTATTTTTTTCCCCCCCAAAGATACTTTTTGTTGTAGTCTGGCGGCGGGGATAGGGGAAGGAGAGAGGGGGAGGGGAGGGGAGAGAGGGGGCTAGCCAGACAGACGACAATTTGGCTGGCAGCCAAAACTCTAAACAAATAAGTCGATAGTCTCTCCGCTGCACTTTGCCACACTCCACTCCCACTCAGACTTGGCAGACGACGAACTTGTCCCTGGCTGTGTGTGTGTCGCCCTGGCTTCACCAATTCTCAAATTCGAAAGTATCTGAAAAGATCCAGATGCAAATTTAGATTCTACCAGGCTAATTAGATTGCTAGAGACCAGCGCTACTGAACGGAGGGCGGGACTGCGGGGGGGTCGGGTGTGAGTGTGCAAAATATTTTGATTTGCCAGACTGAGTAGCCTAGGGAGGAGGAGGAGTGGGGGGGGGGGGAGGAAGAGACCGGTGAGAGTGACTGTCTACGAAATATCTTCAAGATTGTCGACAGCTGCTGGCAACGCACTTTTTAATTAGAAGAAGAAGAAGCAGTAAAAAAAATATATAAATTTTTTTTTTTATCAATTTTGAAATAAACAAGAGAATTTCCAATATTACTGTGCCCCCCCCTCTGTCACCTCTCCCTGCTCCCCTGGCGCATCGCCAGCTCGTTTGCATTTTTCCAAGTGTTTCTCGAAATCGCTCGGAATCATTCAGTTTCTCAGAAAACCACAACAACAACAACAACAACAAAGGGAACAAAAACCAAAGAGCAGAGTCTTCTTGTTTCTGATTGATTTTGTCAAGTTTCCCTCGCCCCCTCCGCCCCCTCCGCCACTTTTGAATTTTCCCATTCGAGAAGAGAGTATTTTTTTTTTATGGGAGGTTTTGGCGTTTTGCCGTCGGCAAATTTTTGCCATGCTTGCATGAAACTCAATACAAATGAAAATATTTGTCTACCAACTCGAAAGGAGCCAAACCAAAACACAGCCAGGCGCACATTTGTATCTTTGTATCTTTGTATCTCGAACTGTTGAATTAGTGAAAAAATGCATTTGAGCGGTTCATCAATAAAAATGCTTTTTAAGACTCGAACCCCGACCAGGCCGGGCCA
Source organism: Scaptodrosophila latifasciaeformis (assembly GCA_037075145.1). Taxonomy (NCBI): domain Eukaryota; kingdom Metazoa; phylum Arthropoda; class Insecta; order Diptera; family Drosophilidae; genus Scaptodrosophila; species Scaptodrosophila latifasciaeformis. The sequence goes on along the minus strand of JBAMCM010000266.1, from coordinate 375,661 downwards.
GGCCAGAGCAGGCCACGCCTCACCAACTCCCACTTTGGCAGTGTGCTATATGTGCAGATACAAATGTATCTGCGCCGCTTCTGTCGACTTTTCTAAGTATTTTTAATTTGTTTTTTTGTTTTTTTTTTTTTGCTTTGGCATGAAACTAATTCGCAGAATTTGAATTCAATCATGTCGTTGGCTGGCTAGGATTACCTTTCAATTTTTTTTTTAGCTTCTTCAAAATTGCTTAACGAGCATTTGATTTGTTATTAATGAGCCCAAAAAAATAAAGTTGGAGCTGAACGGCATCTCAACACAACACTGAAGACTCCAAGTCTATCAAAAATTTTCAACAGAATTAGAATTGCTTGATTCTTCTTTTGATCAAGATAATGTACATATCTATGTGAGATACAATTGGAGAAGATACTTTTTTTTTTTTTTGTGAGATACAATTTTTTCTTTTTTTTGCAGATCAAATTTGTTCGAATTAAAATATATTTTTGAGATAAATTTTGATAATATCTTTGAGATACAATTTCCTGGAGTTACTTATTTGTGAGATACAATTTTTTCTTTTTTTTTTTGCAGATCAAATTTGTTCGGATTAAAATCGATTTTTGAGATACAATTTTTTGTTTTGATAATATCTTTGAGATACAATTTCCTGGAGATTCTCTTTTTTTTGCTCAAATCAAATTTGTTTTGAAACTTAATTTGGCTTGAGATACATTATAGATTTTTTTGAGATACATTTAGAAGTTCGAAGTTTTTAATTTAGTTACTTTCCGTGAGATACATTTGTTTATCATCAATATTATTGAGATAAAATATCTTTGAGATACAATTACTTGTAGATACATTTTTGTGAAATACAAATTTTTATTTTTGCTCAAATCAAATTTGTTCAGAAGTTTAATTTGGTTTAAGATAGATTTCAGATTTTTTTGAGATCAATTTTTTTGGGTAATCAATATCTTTGAGATACAATTTCTAGAGATTTACTTTTTACATGGAAGTTTTTTATAGTAACTTTTCTGTTCTAGATACATATTGCATAAAAAATATCTTTGAGATATAATTTTTTTGAGATACATTTTCAAGATACATTTTCTATTGATTTGCATTTCTATTCATTCATATTTGGCATAAAAAATATCTTTAAGATACAATATCTTTGAGATACAATTTTTAGTAGATACATTTTCAAGACACATTTTCTAGAGATTTACTTTTCTGCTAGATATATTTGGCTTAAAAAATATCTTTAAGATACAATATCTTTGAGATATATTTTTTTTGAGATACATTTTCAAGATACAATTTCCCGAGACTTACTTTTCTGTTAGATATATTTGGCCTAAAAAATATCTTTGAGATACAATATCTCTGAGATACAATTTTTTGTAGATACATTTTCAAGATACAATTTCCCGAGACTTACTTTTCTATAAGATACATATTGTTTAAGAAATATCTTTGAGATACAATTTTTTTGTAGATACATTTTCCAGATACATTTTCTTGAGATTTACTTTTTTTCAAGGAAGCTTTCTATAGTTACTTTTCTGTTTTAGCCACATATAGCATAAAAAACTATCTTTGAGATACAATATCTTTAAGATACAAAAATCATTCCTCTTGCTAGACAAGCTTGCTACCATATATTTTTCAGATACTTTTTTCAGATACAGTTTTTTGAGATACTTTATTTTTCAGATACAATTTTTTGTTGTTGTTTTTGGTTTTATCACTTTTATTGAGTAATCAAAAACAAGTCAACGAGTGACTCGACCGATTCGACAGCTGTCCAAATTTTATGACTTAATTTTTTTTTTTTTCTTAAAAGTTTTTTTTTTGTTGTTGCTGTTTTTTTTTTTTATTCTGTTCAAGTACGCTCATTTTGTTTGCATTCAAATTGGCACAAAACTGAACGAAAAAAAAAAAAAATAAAGTAGACAAAATAAAATTGCTTGATTGACAGAAAATGAAAAGCCAATATTGAGATGCAGATACTTTTGTATCTACAAAATAACCAAACTAGCCCAAAAAAAAAAAAAAAAAAAATTAAATTACCAAACTCATTTCCGTATGGCTTATTGGGCCGATCGGTGAAGTTGTTATTGCTGTTGTTGTAATGAGAACCCGGTCAGTGGTGACTTTTTTCTCTCTTCTTCTTCTTTTGTCTATTTTGATACGCCATTTTCCTTCTTTTTTTTTCATTCTATAAACTTGACCCATAAACATGGTTCTTATTTTTTTTTATTTTTGGCCATTTCATTTGAGTTGACAAAATTTGTCAATGATTTTTGCTGAGCTGGCGCGCTTTTTGTTTTTTCAAATTTTTTTGATTCTACCAATTATCAATTGCCAAATTCAAAGCAGACAAACAAGCAAGCAAGAAGAAGAAGAAGAGGAAGAATTAATTTCAAATCGAAACCAGTTTTGGGCAATTGCCTGATGAACCACCAAAAAGGCTACGGCTTCAATTATTTTTTTCTAAATTTTATTTAATGTTTTTTTTTTGTTTTTCGCTCCCCCCCTTCCCTTCCCTTCTCTTTTTGATTATTTCAAATATGGCGTATTTTTTTTTGGTTTGGAAAAAAGGAAACTGGCTGAACGAGTGGTGAGATCCTCTGGCCATTTGCATATGCCGAAATGAGCAGCCGGAGCAGTTGAAATAATCAGAACAGAATCACACTAAGGGTTGCCCACAATAGTCGACTGTCCTGTTAATCTGTTAGATACACACACACACACACACACACACACATGCACACATACAGATACATATAGATACATAGATACGCAGCTTGATATATGCCCAAAACTAAAGATACAAATCGGACAGACTCGGCTGCTACGGCTGCTGCTGCTGGCGACGGCGTGTGTCTTTATCATTTTAAATACAATTTACTAGCCACCCTAATTATGAGAGACACCAAAATCGAGACAGAGAAAGAACACAGAATGAGAGAGTGAGAGAGAGAGGGAGATGGGTATAGCTAGCAAAGGCTTTTGGTCTAATGAGTCATAAGAAGGGTTAAAAATCAAATGAAATTTTCCAAAAAAAAAAAAACGAAACGATCAAAAAAAAAAATTCGGAAAAAAATGCCACCCACTCAAATTAACAAAAAAAACATGCCAAACAAAGAAAAGACAAAAAAAAAAAAAAAAGATACTTTTGAATATTCAGTCAATCGAGCGATCGCTGCTGGCAGATATGTTAATATAATTAAATTAATTTGTCTGCACGGAAATTAATACCACACTCGAAACAGACCAAATCAACCAACAACAACAACAACAAAAAGTATCTATAACATGGAATGCCCCCTTCAAACAGCAAATAAAATAAAATTGACTCGGAAAGAAAGAAAAAAAATAAAAATCGAACAATTAAATTGTGGGCGATCGGGTGCTGCCGGCGGGGAGGGGGTTCGGGTTCGGGTTCATCCATATCGAGTGTGTGGGTGATTTGGTTAATAGAAAGATGACAGCCAAACCGAGGAAGCTGCCGCTGCCGCCGTCAACCCGATACATTTTGTATTTCACTAATAATTTCAAATAAAAAATCATTTGAAACAAAAATTATTATTCAAAATTGAGTTCATGAACTGTGCGGCTCATAATGTATCTGTATCTGTATCTGTCGAATGTATCTCATTGATGATGATAACACAAAAATTCTCCAAATTGTTATAATTCTTTTTTTTTTTTTGTTCATACTCCTCTTGTTGTTGTTGTTGTTTTATTGAAATTGTATTTGTTTTTTTTTATTGTTGTTAATTTTGTTATTAGTTTGGTTGGTGAGCGTTTTCCGGTTGAACTATTTTTATGTGTGATTCAATTCATCAGAAATTCATCAGTTAAATTGTCAAAGCAATTTTTCAACCAAAAAAAAAAAAATACCGAAAAATTCTTAATCAAACAAATTAATACAAAAATTATAAAAAATTTGATTTAATTATTTTGGTGAAAATAAAAAAATAAAATAATTGAAAAAAAATATATTTTTTAAATTACATAAAATTCGTAAATAATAAAAAATTATTCTTAGAAAAAAAAAATAAAAACATTCGAATTTAATTTTTATTTAAAATGAAAAAAAAAAATTTTAGATACATTTTTTTTGTATAAAAAAAAAAAATAAAATAAGAAATACAAAATTTGCTTTATTCAAAAAAAAACAAAAAAAAAAAAAAACAATTAAATAAAAACAATTGATTTTATTCCGATCATTTTTTATCATCTTAAAATAAAAAAAAATAATTATAATTATATATAAAAAAAATTAAGACTTGCCTTTATTTTAATAATAAAAATTTTCAATTTATTAATTAATTATTTCCTGTCAATTCACTGATTCAACAAATTCTAAAAATAAAATCAAAATTTTGAATTTCTTAAATCCTAAAAAAAAATATATCAATAATTCCAAAGAGTCAAAAAAAAAACTTGGGAACCCAAAATTCCTTTCCACCAGAAAAGTTGAGCATTCTTTTTTTTTTTTAATAAATTTTCTTTATTTATCAATTAATTGGCCATCTAACTCAGCCAAAGTGACGAGCAAACGTTTAGAAAAATGCCTCCAGACCAGAAGAAGAAGAAGCAGCAAAAAAAAAAAAATGGTAATAAAATAAGCACACTTGGACGGCTGCAAGACTCTCTCTCTGTCTTAGCCGGGTTAAAAATACAAAAAAAAAAAAAAAAAAAAAAAAATAGAAATAAAAAAATATTAAAAAAAATGACTTCCATTGTGGAGGAAAACGGCTTTGTGAGTGTACAACTTAATAACAACTAATTGTCTTTTTATATATGCAGCAGAGGGAGAGAGAGACAGAGAGAGAGGGAGAGGGAGAGAGAGGGGTAAGCACTTGGTCGAGCTGAGCCAGCCAAAAAAACCAGTCTTGGAAATCTCTTAGGTTAACATTTCATTACCGGTGCCGCTGATGCTGCTGATGCTGCTGCTGCCAAAGACAGATCAAAGAAAGACAGAAAAATATATAAAAAAAATAAAAAACCCCAGATGGAACCCTGAACCGAACCGTCGTATGTCTTTCATCTTCAGTTGTCAGTAATTTGTGCAGCTCAATACATCAGTCGATATCTTATGAGTTTTTAATTTCAGGTTAGCTAGTCTCACACACACTCTCCATGCATGTATGTATGTATGTGTGTATGTGTGTGTATCTCATCAATTTGATTTCCTACAAAGAGATTTTCCTACCTTGGAATAAACAAAAAAAAGTAGCCTGAAAAGGACAAATCGTTTGACGTTCGACTGAGTTGCGGGGCGCGGGGATATCGAATAAAATATCATTTTGTACACGCCCCAAAAAAAAAAAAAAGAAGCAGAAAACTTTTAACTTCAACTGAGCAGAATGAGGCGAAACCGTAGCTCTATGTGGTCAGTGTTGAGTGCTGAGTGCTGAGTGCTCCCCTCGATCCGGTCCATGTCGGATTTGGAGAGCTCCCTGATGATGATGATGAGTCTCGTGTTTTGCCTACAACTTGGGCAGTGTATATTGGCAACATTTGTGATCGATACGCGCAATCCGAACTGCAGCGGATCCATCCATTCATTTGAGAGTCGGTGTCTCTGGCCAACCATTACCGGACCTGCCCTGACTTGGCCTCGGTCTTCTCCTCTTTGAGTAATGACCAACGCCTGAGGAGTGCACATTAAAAAGGAATCATCATTATTGGCAGTTCGTTCGTTCGTTTGTTTGGGCTTCGGAGCAGAGCTTAGGGAATAAAGGATTAAGCGCATTAAGCCCACAGACAACACACACACCAACTTTCTGAATTGAGTGGGCAAAAGCTTGTTACCTTTTGGTATACTCTTTTCGGAGAATTCAGAATCTAGAAAGTTTAAAGGAAAGTAGGTAGAATCTAGCAAGTCTCGTTAAAGAATAGAATGGAACCAGAGAAATCTTGACAACACTTTGAGGGAATGTGAGATTTTTGGTTGTCAAAAAACAACATTGACTCTAAAAGAGAATATCTTGGGAAATAAAGAAGGCAAATGGTAGACCAAAGGGTCTTCAGATTTTGTAATCAGCAATTCTGAATTATATTTGAAAGGTTCTTTATTTGATTACTTTCATTTGGTCTGGGCATTTTTTTAGAGTGATCTTTGAGGCCTTCTATTGGTTAACTCTTTTTGAACTACTCCTTTTTTGATACTCCCTTTTCAAGACTTCATTTGGTATACTCTTATTTTTGAAAGATTCCTTTTGGAAGACGGCTTTTGGGAGACTGCTTTTGGGAGACTTCTTTTGGAAGACTCCTTTTGGAAGACTCCTTTTGAAAGACTCCTTTTGGAAGACTTCTTTTGAAAGACTCAATTTGAAAGACTCCTTTTGGAAGACTTCTTTTGGAAGACATGTTTTGGAAGACTTCTTCTGGAAGACTTTTTTTGGAAGACTTCTTTTAGAAGACTTTTATGGAGAGACTCATTTTGGAAGACTCCTTTTGGAAGACGGCTTTTGGGAGACTTTTTTTGGAAGACTTCTTTCGGAAGACTTCTTTTGGAAGACTCCTTTTGGAAGACTTCTTTTGAAAGACTTCTTTTGGAAGACTTCTTTTGGAAGACATGTTTTGGAAGACTTCTTTTGGAAAACTTATTTTGAAAAGTCATTTTGATCACTCCCCTTGACGACTCCTTTGAGTACTCCTCTTTCTTGGCTCGTACATTTTGAAGACTCCTTTTGGAATACTCATTTTTGATTACTCCTTTTTGAAGACTCTTTTTGAAACATTCCTTTCGGACTGTGTCTGTTGGTCAACTCCTTTTGGAGTGCTTCTTTTTGTAGACTCATTTTTGAACTCTTATTTTAGAATACTCCATTTCAATATACTCCATAATAAAGACTTCTTTTAGAGTACTCGAATGAGAATTCTTATTTGTAGACTCCTTTTTAGACTACTCTTTTTGATTATTCCTTTTAAAAAGACTCAATTGAGGACACTCTTTTTGGACTTCCTTCCTTGAGCAGCTACTTTAAGCTATTTCTTTCTGGTGAGTTACTCCTTTTTGGATATTTCCTTGGGAACTCTTCCTTCACTTCCCAAAGGCCCTCAGTTTCCAACAAATTGAAAGACTGTTTTATTTGGTTTTTTCGGAATATGTGAGAGGAGCCCTGGGGAAAAGTGTGGAACAAAATCTTTGATTTTGAAATAAGAAATTCTTTTAATTTTGAGATTCATTTCGTTTGGTTTTTATTTATTTTTTCATAGTTTCCGTTTGTCTATTTGCATTTATTTTTTTTTTTTTTTTGCATACAAAATTTTTTTCTATATCGTCTATAAATGCGTCTGCCTTTTTGGTTTTGTAATAGAATTTTTTTCGCAAATGTCCAACACCATCGAGTGACTAGGGGCCTCCCCCCCTCTGAAATGATCAGAATGAGGGGTCTCCTGTGGTCTTTAAAAATTGTATTCGTTTTGTATGTTTTTACAATTTTTTATTGATGTTTTAATTAAGTTGTTGGTTTTTGGGCTATATAGAATGGATCGAGCACACGATGCCTACGCCTACGCCAACGCCACCATTATATTTCTATCTCTTTCACACTGGCGCGACTGGTCGCTACTTTTTTGCCCCTCTTTGTAAATTTATTGTCTGACTTTTGCCAGTGTTGTTGTTGTTGTTGTTGTAGTTGTTGGTATTTTTATTATTTTTGGCACGACATGAAAATTGGTTTAGAAAATAATTCGCTTTGACTTTGAGTGCTTGTTGCGATTTGCAAAACTTTTGTTATTTTCTTTTTCGTTTTTACATTTCATTTTATTTATTGATTAATTTAATTTTTCATTTGTTTTTTTTTTTGTGTTTTTTTTTGAGAAATGTTCTGATTAATTTTGAAATCCTGGATCCGGTTTATCGAAGCTGTTCTACCGATTTATTCACTGCGTCATAAATTGCCTTTTGTCATTTCGAAAATATTCTCAGGCCCCGCTCGCCCTCTATCTCTCTCTCGCTCTCTCGCTCTATTGACCAGAGCCAATGCAATTGGTGGTTGCTGGTTTCCGCTTCGCCCTTTGTGACAATTGCCGGACGCCTTTCCCAAAAAGGGTTCAATGCTTTTCTCTCCCCTTCTCTCTCTCGCTCGTTGGCTGGGTTGGGCGGAGCGGGTTGTATTGGTTTTGATTTCGGGCCAAGCTAGTTTTTTTTTTTTTTTTTTTTTTTTTGGAATGCCTTCCGGGCTAGCCTGGTTAGGGTTGTCGTGATGCCTTTTAATTTATCAGTTGGTTGGTATGCAAATGAGTTTGATTCATTCAATGAGCTGAGCATAAATTTGGTGTCGAATAATTTTCAATTTTTTTTTTATATAATTAATTTTTTTTTTCCGAAAAAAAATCTCTTTTTTTTTTAGGCGACCCTTTTTTTTTGATGGAAAGAAGAAGAAGAAGTTTTCTATATTTTTATTTTTTGGACAGCTGTGAGAATGACAGAACTCTCTGATCAATAGATCAAAACTAAAAGAGAGAGAGAGAGAGAGAGAGAGAGAGAGAGAGAGGGAGAGTGAGAGGGGGGGTTAGGGGGTAGGCAGAAGAGGGAAGATGCAACGTTCAGAGCAGGGTTAAAAATTTATTTATGAGAGTCTGCAATTTGTTTTTAGTTCTAGTCATGGCATATTAGAGCAACCGTCGCCATTTCCCCATTTCGAACTCGCCTTGTGGCAGCCACAAAGCAAATCATCGATGCGGCTCATTGCAAGGCAACAGACGTAAAAAAAAACCAACAACAACAACAACAAAAACTAAATAAATAAAACAAGAGAATAAAAAAAAAAAAAAAACAGAAAAGAAGAAGAGGAAAAAAAAAACATAAAAATAAAATATATCAGCCACCGTTGCCAGCCAAGAAGAAGAAGAAGAAGAAGAAGAAGACGATCGGCAGAGCCACATAAAAAAAAAAAAAAAAATGCAATTCACCCCAACCCATTGCTTGCCCCACCCCCTCTGTGCGTGTGTGTGTGTGCCCCACTCAATCATAAAGCATTGGCAGGCGTAAATCAAATCAAGTAGCAACAGTATCGTCTCAGTCAACTCAAAGTCGTCTGTTGCAGTCTTCTTCTTCTTCTTTTGAGTCTTCTTCTTCTTGTTCATTTTATTCGACTTGTTCTTGTTCTTTGTTGCATCTTTTGTGTGCGTGCAACATGCGGGGGTCGACACTCTGCTCAGACAATGATTAAGTAGGCAAAATGTTATGCCGCTCTCTTCCTGATTTTGCCCCCTCTCTCCACACTCTCCGCTCCTCCCCTCTCTTTAGTCAAGACACTTTTCCATATGTTGGCCCGATCATTTGCCGTTTGTTGTGACCCTTTCGTTTTTTTTTGTTCAATTCTTCTCTGACTTTTTAGTATTTATTTTGATATTTCAAAAATGGAATTATTTCAACGTGAAGAATTTTTATGAGACTTGTGTGGCCTCCCCCCCCCCCCCATTCCCCTCCCACCGCATGGGTTGAATGGTGGGAAAGTCTAGAATCTTCTGGCTAGGACAGATTTCAAGGTTCCAACCAATTCTGAACTTTTTAGTTCGACTTCTTCTTGGAATAGTCTGAGGATCTTTGAACTGAAGAAACCTTTTGTTTCCTTCTATGAGAAATCCAAGAGTACCCAAGGAATCTCTTGATCTCTGCCTGAAACTTGAGGACTACGGAATCAATTGGTATCTTCTTCTTCTACTTTTTGAAATGCTTTAAAAACCTTGAAGGATTCCGAGCTTTGATGTAGAATTCTTCAAGTTTGAGGATCATGTTTCCAGGCTACTCTAAATACTTTTAACTTAATTTAAGTAACCTCAAAAGATCGCCAATTTTCAAGGTGTTCTATGAGTAAGAGGAAAGTCTCAAGATCCTCTCTAGACTCCTAGGGAAACCTAGAATTTAGAAGACTTTCAAAAATCCTTATCTTTGAGACCTCTCCAGGTCCTGACTGTCCAGGCTTGACTGTCTTTGAAGCAAGTCTAAAAACTCCCAACTAAGTTTGAGGAACCTCAAAAGATTGCCAAGTTTCAAGGTGTTCTGTGAGTAAGAGGAAAGTCTCAAGGGAATCCCAGAACTTAGAACCTTTGAGACCTCATCAGTTCCTCTAATCTATTGATCTTTTTTCCCCCTTCCCCTCACCACATCTTTCTCAAGTGGCCTTGGAAATTCTCTATCATATTTTTTTGGAAATTCAAAAGTTTTTCGCTGATTTAAATCTTCGATCGGAGATAGTCAAGCTCAGAGACGCCTACTCAAAATAGAATTTCTCACAGTACAAGAAGAACAAGATGAAGAAGAAGAAGATGGAGAATTTGTTCTTTTTCCAAATTGTGTGTACTTTGCTTTTCACAGATTTTCATATGGTCTCCCCCTGCCTGCCTCGTCCCGTCCCGTCCCGTCCCGTCCCGTCCTCGTGACTGATCTGTCTGATGATGATCATCTTTGTGTTGTCTTTGGTAGTTTGTCTCTGCTGACGCAGCCTTTCGTAGTCTGGACGACAAGTTCTTTTTGACATGTTCTCTCCTCTTCTTGTCTGATCTTCTCCTTCTTCTTCTTTTGGTTTTTGTTGCTGTTGCTGTTGTTGTTGTTTTCAATGGCATTTTGAAGCAAAATAAATGCTTAAACATTTTATGAATTATTATATAGATCAGCTGCTCTTTCTACTTCATCTTGGCTTCTGTTCTGCTCATTCCTCTTCTGTTTCTGCTTCTTCTTCCTTTTCATTTTTTTGTTGTTGTTGTTGTTGTTTGTGTGATCATTGGGCCTGAGATACTTGAAAACTATTTGTTGTTGTTTACTAAATTCGTCTTCTTCTTCTACTCCTTACTATCAGTGGATAAGTCCGTCCCCCCTCCCTCCTCCGTCCCTCCCACGCCCCGCCGCCTTCAATGCCACTGACGAATGCTCTTTCGTATGACGATCAATGTGATCAATCGTGCCTCAATTTTTCTTTTTCCATACAAAAAAAGAACTTATATATTTTTTTGTTGTTGTTGTTGTTTGTTTGGTGGTTTTAATATATATTTTTTTTTTGTCAGCGGAAATCTTTTGTGTCTTTCAGTTTCAAGTGGCATGCCAAGTCGTCATCGTCTTCTTCTTCTTCTTCTTCCTCTTTTGCTTCCACTTTGCTCTCCATAGTTTTTGGCTGTAATTGTTGTTGTTGTTGTTGTTGTATTATTAGCTAGTTCAATTCTTTTTGTTTGGCTCGGTGCGGGTGTGTGCGGGCGTCAAAAGAAACAACAACAACAGATAGAAAAAAAACCCAATCCCAGTGGCAGGGGCAGCGGCAGCGGCAGCGTCAGCGGCTGAGGCAGTGGCAGTGGCAGCCAACAAGTGGCAGTTCAATGCTGCTAAGTAGCACAGATAATGGCCCAACAACAATGACATAAGTAATACCACAAAAGCCCCCCTAAAATAATTGAGTGTCAATTATACACACACACACACATGCACACATATACACTCATGGATATAAGTAGAGTTGTTTTTGGTGTTACTTGATGTCAGCTGTTGAAAATATTAGATGAGAGAAGAAAAACAACAACAACAACAACAACAAAATTATGGGCGTAAATATTATGCACATTTTTATATATCTTTTTACTTCCTCAAAAAAAAAAAAAAAAAAAAAACAGAACTGAAATATTTTTTTTTTGTTTTAATGTGTTTTCTGTTTTGTATGCGAGTCTGTTTTGAACTCTAACGCCTTCATTATTAATTTATGAGTCCAACAGAAGAAGTATTGGGACAATGGGAAAATTAGCTGAGCCAGGCCAGAAGCAGAGGGAGAACTATAAAAAAACATTAAACAGGGGCGAACATGAAAAATGCATTTTTTTCCCAAGCCAAATGGATTGTTAGAACAAAATGCCAGAGTTTTTACAAAAAGTCTCCAAACTCTACACTAAGGTATTTGCCCTAAATGTAAAAGTTTTAGTGAAAATTTTAATAGATTCTTATGGATTTAAGAAAATTTGGAAATTTTTGTTAAGTCTCCAAAGTCTCCAAACTCTACACTAAGGTATTTGGCTTAAATGTAAAAGTTTTAGTGAAAATTTTAATAGATTCTTGTGAATTTAAGAAAATTGGAAAATTTTTGTTAAGTCTCCAAAGTCTCCAAACTCTACACAAAATTATTTGCCCCAAAAATGACACACTTAAGCCTCAATTTCAATGGATTCTTCTAATTTGAATAAAGTTTGATCACTTTGGTAAAGTCTCCAAAGTCTACACTAAGAGATTTGCCACAAATAGACAAGTTTTTGTAAAAATTCTTATGGATATTACTGATTTTAATAAAATTTGGTAAATTTTGTCAAGTCTCCAAACTCTACACCAAAGTCTACAAACTCTACAAACTCTCAAATTGAACAAAAGTGACTAAAAAACGGAATTTGTAATTTTTTTTTTTGCCACCACCCCAAATTGCACTTGTCTGCGTCAGCAGGCCTATGCTCTGGGGCATTGTGGTGGAATAAAAAAAAATAAAATAAAACAGAAATAATTTCTGCCGCCGGCAGCAATAGAAAGAATCTTTTGGGACAAGCATCTTTCTGCCATATCGAACGACATAAAAACTGATCGACAACGACAAATATAACTCGAGACGTCTGCTTTAACGGGAACAGTTGCATTGCCCGATTTCTGCTAGAGACTAGGGAGGGGCCTGCGCCTTTGCCTCGGCCTGGGCAATAACAAAATAATGTCCACCAACAACTTTACCGGCTGCGGTGGCTGCTTCTGCTTCTTCTTCTTCTTCTTCCTCCACTGCTGGTGTTGTTGTAAATTTTAATGATCTGTCATTTCGATTTATTTTATTTTCGAACACACCAAACCAAACCAAAAAAAAAAAAAAAAAGCCCAGTCAGAGACAAAAGAAGCGCAGAGCTCTGAAAAAAAAGAAAGATATAGCGAGTCTGGCCGACTTTGAGATACTCTCAGGCCTTGGGGAAGAAACCCAAAAATCCCGGGCTAAACCAAAAAACTAAAAGGCTTTTTGTTTCTTTTCTGTTCATGCCAAAACGAGAGTATCAAAGAAAAAACAAAATTTCTACCGATCGGTCGAATCGGGCGATCGAAGCAGCCAATGATCATCATGAGCCGCCACCAGCTGCGGCAGAGGCAGAGCCAGCAGCAGCAGCAGCAGCAGCGGCGCACGTCAGCTGCATATTAAATTAAAAGGTATTATATTGTGTACTAAGTATACACCAAAGAAGGGGACAAGCTGTGAGAGGGGCAGTGAGGGGCTGGGGAGGGGATGAAGGTGTGGAAACATTTTGTACATGTGTCAAGAGACAAGGCAAGAGATTTTGAATGCGTTGATGATTCTGTTCGATAAAAATATCCACACATCGATAGAATTTGAATTTGATTTTTGAACCGAATTAACAAAAATAAAATGAATTTTTTTTCTTCTTCTTCTTATTTTTTATTTTATTTTTTTATTTTTTTGTTGTATTTGTTTTGTTCAAGTCAATGGGCCTTTCAATTTTGGCATAGTTTCTGGCCCATTGTTCTGGCTAAAAATTGCACCGCAAGGCTTTCCCGAACTGAACTTGCCCCTCTGCCATTCACACACACTCACACACACACACACACATGCATATAGTGTGAGAACTAGAGCGCCTTAGAGTGTGTGTTTCGTGACGCCCCCGAGACTCCCGCCCAGCCTAGACCAGTGCGACTTCCCCTTCTTTCAACCTTTGTTTTCTATTTTAATTTTATAATTTTTTTTCTTGTTGTTGTTGCTGTTGTTGTTGTTGGATTTTGTGTTGTTTTTTTTCACATATATAAATTGTTGACTTTTAATTTATTTGTTTTTTTGATTTCACAATTTTTCGATCGACCGAAAAATAAATTTCATATGTTTCTTATATATTTTATTTTTGTTGTTGTTGCTGTTGCTTTTTGAGGTTTTATATTTTGGCGTAAAGAAAATTTATTGAACAAAAAAAATATCTGAACAAAAGAAAACAAAGTTTGTCATAAAATTTTATTTCCTCAGCCCAGCAAATTGACTAGAAATTCACTTTAGAGCACAACCGAAGATAATACCAACCACACACACACACACACACACATACACCCAGATATATCTATATATTTATGGCTTATATATATATTGAAATATCTAAAAAAAAAAAAAAAATTCGAAATATATATATATATATATATATATATATATTGTATTCAGGTCTGTGTCGGTCGGATCAGTTGCGTTATATGAGATCGTTTGCTTTTATTGCCTTTTGGCTTTTGCCTCTGCCGGCGACGGCGTTAAATTGTGAAAATTTTCGATTGTCAATAGGCCAAAATGCTTAATTTTTTTCCTTTTGTCTTTTTGAGATTGGTTAGGATGTAGAGGGGAGGGGTTGGTGGGGTGTGTGTGGAACAAGAAAGATTTTGTCTTGTCTCGTGTTATTGTTAATTTGAGCATATTTATTTTGTCTATTAGGTTCAAAAAATTTGTAGAAAATCTGTAGAGATTTACGGTGGCTAATTTTAAACAATAGATTTTTATTCTTCATGATTTATATACTATATATACATATATCTATATATATATATATATATATAGGTATATATTAAATGGAAAGGAATTCGATAAGCATGAATATATTTCAAGAATCTTTCAACAAACAAAGGAAAATATTCACACAAATATTTTTGGAAACTAATAAAAATAATATGAAAGAAAATATTTTCAAAGACCAAGAAGAAGAAGAAGAGATCTGGCTGGCCCAGATCAAATCAGGTTGGGAATATATCAAGTGAACTTGGTATCGAAATAAGTCTTATCAGAACTTAAGAATTCAACCTTGTTCAACTCAAATATTCTTTGAAGGATTTGAAGTGGTTATAAGATCGATGGGACTCGGAGTGGTTATATGTAGGTCAGGTTGGGCCTCGTGGTGGGAGTAAGGCAGATCGAGCCTGGACCATATCAAGTGGACAAAAGTCAGATCAGATTTGTGTGATATCAAGGGAGAATTTGTCAGCTCAGACCTGCTTGATATGACTGGCTTGAGATCGATATAAACTAGATCAAACCTAGGTGAAATCAACTCTTCTTCACTGGGTTTCAGTTGGAAATAAGTTAGATCGGTTCCTGGGAATGTGAAGTATTTTTTTTTTAGCTGGCTCGGAGTGGATATAAGTCAGATCGGGTCTAAGTATTTCGGAGTGTAAATAAGTCCGTTCGGATCTTGGTATTGTTCAGCTGGTTCGGGGTGGATATAAGTCAGATCGGGCCCAGGTGATATCAACTAATCTTCACTGTTTTCGAAATAGAAATAAGTCGGATGGGATCCTGGGTTTTTCAAGTATTTTTCAGCTGGTTCGGAGTGTATATGAGTCCGATTAGACTTTGGTATATTTAAGCTAGTTCGAATTGGAAATTATTCGGAGCGAATCTTGATATTTCGAAGTGTAAATCGAAGATCGGAACTTGGTATTTTTCAGCTGGTTCGAGGTATCCGATTTACTTTTCCTCTTTTTGAAAAAGAGCATTTCTCATTCGTCTAGCACTTCATTATGTGTGGCCTTAATTAGTTTCAAATCTTTTGATGAGTTTTTAAATTTAATGAAACCTATTAGAAAATTGTGTGTGTTTCCTTCTTCTGTTTTTTTTTTTTTTATTATTGGGAAAAACCACAGAAATTCATTTTCCGCATTTTCACTCACTCCTCGAAAGCTCATCTCCCTTTTTTTGTGTTGGACCGAAACTAAACTAAACATTTAATAGGTCATAAAACATATTATGGCACTTATCAAAGAAGATACTCCCGACCCCTTCCCCTACCAAAAAAAAAAAAAAAAAAACCAAAGTCAAATCAAAGTGGCCCACGCATTCTCCAAATGTCTCTCTAAACGTGCGTGTGTGTGGGGGGTGGAGTGGGGGGGGCTTAATGGGCTCCAATCATAATTGGCAAACACTGATAAATGCCTCACACTCAATTTGGTAGCACTCATTATATTCCTCCTTACTCTATATAACATATATATAAATATATATACCCCGATTCCCGCAATCATCCACAATTGCCATTTGGGTACTGCCTTTTAATTGCCCTTTAAGATGAGTGGGTGAGGTGGGGTGGGGTTTGGTTTTCTATTGAATTCATCCAAGGGTGGCATAGTTTTGGGTTCCAACTATTTATGAAGTCATAATTTTCTGCCATATCATGGCGAGCCACTACAGAAATGAATACGTTGTAATCCGGTCGAGTTTATTGAGGCGAAAAAGTCGATCGGTGCCCGCTGATAAGGCGGCTGGGAAATTCTAACCCACCCCCTCCCCACTCCACCTCTCTACACTCCAACCAATGAGTTTTCATTTATTTCATCGAGTAGCGGAGTGGGGGGCGGGGGAAAAACAAACTCAAGTGTTTAATTTGGCAATTTTCAGGAGAAAGGAAAAAAAAAGGATATGCCCGATGCAACTGATAAATTGATGAATTTTTCATCCTTTTCATTCCAAGGAAACGTTTATGTTTTTGTTTTAAATTTTAATTATTTGTTTCAGGTAATTTTGTGTCAGTAACCCAGGCAGTCAGTGAGGCAGGTAGAGAGGCAGGGAGGGGGGCAGCGAGGCAGGCAGACAGGCCGCAAGCAGCAAGCAGCAAGCAGCACGCAGCAAGTGGCAAATGGCATATGAGAAACTAAAAGACACTTAAAAGCTTTGCCTTTACCTCCTCCCCCCTCCCTTTCTCTCCCTCTCTCTCTCTCTCTCTCTCGGTTTGTCGGTCTCTTTCTTTTGCGTAGAGAAAAAGGCTGTCTCTGTTTTTTTTTTAGGCGGAAAATTTCGAGTCGTTTTTGCCAGTGTTTGTTGTCGTTGTTGTTGTTGCGCCAAAGCAAAAAGCCAAAACTATGCCAAAAACTTTCAAGGACATGCACACGCACCACACACACACACACACACACAGACAGACACACGCACAACACAAGCTAACCAGGCAGACACACAAACACAGAATTGCGGCTTTTTTGAAAGACTTGAAATGCACACACACACACACACACACACACTAACACACACAGACACGCACTATGGCCCCAAGTTGTTGTGATTTTTGTTTCACTTGCGTCGCGTCGCCTTTTGTTGGCAGCGACGTCGGCATCGGCGTTGGCGTTGGCGTCATTTTGCCGTCTGTTTTGCCAGCCGCAAAACGTGTGTAATTAAAACAGTTTCAATGTGTGTGTGTGAGTGTGTTTTGTTTGTGCGTGTACGTGTCTTTCTCTCAATCTGTGATTGCGCCGTTGCTGTTGCTGTTTTTTGGTTGAAATTTTCAAAATCTTTAAAACCACCCAAAAATGTATGCCAACAAAAATGGAATGGTGAGGGGGAAGGGCGAGGGGGCAGGGACATTTTCAAACTGTTGCTGGAAAATGCTTTTGTTGGCAGCAAATTAAAGCCAACTTAAGTGTAAACTAAAAACAACAACAACAACAACAACAGGAAAGAAAAGTAATAATCAGGGCAGCATTTGCCAACCCTCGTCTGATTAGGGGGAAAATGTAAGGGGGGGCTGGGGGAGTGTCTTACTCCTTTTTTTTTTGGGCAGCCAAGCTCAAGGACAACACCCCAAAAGATGTGGGGAAAAACATAACAAGGACAAGAAGAAGAAGAAGAGCAACAACTGCCTAGTTTTTCTTGGCCTTGTGCATTTTCTTTTTTTCACTCCCTTTTTGCATTTTGCTTAGTCTTTTGTTTTTGTGTCTTGGCCTAAAACCAGATCCACTCTGGCCCAGAACAAGGACATTTTCTTTGGCCTTTAATATTTTAACAGTTCTCCTTTTTTTTTTTTGTGCTTCCTCTTACTCCTTTTCTTTTGGTAGGAGGCGGCTACTTTAATTGCTTCGCTGGCTCCGTTTTTTTGGGTTTGTCTGGCATTTTCTGCTACTTTTTGTTGCTTCTCTGATTCTGTTGAGAATTCTTAGTTTGTTTATATTTTTGTTCCTTTTGTCTACTCCTTCTTTTTTGTTACCTTTTGTTGCTTCTCTAATTCTTAGTTTGTTTATATTTTGGTTACTTTTGCTACTTTTGTCTACTCCTTTTTTTTGCTGCCATTTTTAGACTCTTTTCGAAGAAAAAGGAGTCTATTCACTTTGCTCTGATGTTTGTAACGCACAGAACCAAACATCGTAGACCCACAAAAGTTACATCTAGAATACTTAGAATCACTAGAGGAGTCGATATAGCCATGTCCGTCTGTCCGTCTGTACATATCAGATTTACTCCGTCAGTTTAAAAGCTATTTTGCTGAAACTTGGTATATAGCCTTCTTTTTTACCTAGGTAGTACACTAGTTTGAATCGGCCAGATAGGACCACTCTTTCACATAGCTGTCATACGAACCTAAATCGGTTTAGGCAATAACTTCCACATTTATTATCCGATCCTTTTGAAATTTGGCGTGCGTGTGTTTTATATAACGATTGATAATTGTACTAATTTTTGCTCGGATCGGATCACTATATCTTATAGCTGTCATACGAACCTAAATCGGTTTAGCGAATAACTCCCACATTTATTATCCGATTCTATTCAAATTTAGCACGCATATTTTTTTTATAGCAGTTAAAATATATACCAAATTTCGTAAGGATTGGACTACTATATCATATAGCTGCCATACGAACCTAAATCGGTTTAGGGAATAACTCGCACATTTATTGACTGATCTTTTCAAAACCCGGCCAACACGTTTTCTACATAAATATACGCGGCAGAAACAACTGCGAAAAGAGTCGATAATCTTCGGCACCCCGAAGATAACGTTGGCATTTTTTAAATTCTTTCCTCCTCTCACGACTTCTGTCTACTCCTTTTTTTGTTTCCTGTTTTTCTTTTTTTCTCACTTGTTATGGCTTCCGTCTACTCCTATTTTTTTGCTACTTATTACAGCGTCTGACTACTGCTGTCTACTCCTTTTTTTGCTACTTTTTTTTTAATTCTTTCCTTTTACTTAATTTTTCACTTTTTCAAACGACTTCTGTCTACTCCTTTTTTTACACTACCTACTCCTACTTGCTCCTTTTTACTCTAGGCCAAGCTACTCCTTTTTGAATTTACTCCTTTATCTACTTCTTTTTCGGCTTACTTCTGTCTATTTTATGCTTTTTCGGTACTAAAATTTTCCCTGGCCACCTTTGGCTTTCCTCTTCCTTCTACTCCTTTTTCTACCACTTGCTACTCCCTTTTACCTAGGCCATTTCTTGTTCTGCTCCATTCATTTGCTCCTTTTGCTACTACTTTATTTATATACTCCTTTTCCTGTTAAATAAACTTGTCACTTCTGCTAGCTGTTTTGCTGATTCTGCTGCCTACTCCCTTTTCTACTACTTTCTTCTGTTGACTGCTTTGAGCCATTTTCTTGTTGACTTTCAAGTCGGCCAAGAACTCAAGAAGAAGAAGAAGAACTAAAAAAAAGAAACTAGCACACAAATCGCACCCTCTCCCCCCCTTTCGCTCTTTGTCCTTTTTTCATTTTGTGTTTTTCTTTTACTATTTTAAATGCCAAGTCAACTTTCCTGCCGGCAAGTGTGTGCGTGTGTGTGTGTGTGTGTGGTAGTCGGCAGTTTTTGCTATTAATTTTGCTATTTTGCCGGCGCAAACACACACACACACATAGCTAAGCACAAATTACACACCAGCCTGCTTAATTTACTATTTCTCGCAAAGGCTGTGAGGAGCGAAGGGGTGAGCTGGGTGGGGGGAGGGGAGGGGAGTTCGGTTAGAAAGTGGCCTTTCTGCGCCTTTTCGTAGGCAATGGAAAAAGTTTTGTGCTTTTTGCCTTTTCTTTAAATTTAATTTCTTCAAATTTTGTAGTTTTTCTCTCTCTCGCTTTTTGCTCTCTCAATTATGTCCTCTCTCTCTCTCTCACTCACTGTCTCTGTCTTTCGGTCTCTCTTTAATTTTCTTTGTTTGCTGGGACTGCTTAGAATTTTCGTTATTGTTTGTTGTCTGAGGTTAGTTTTCACTGCCGCCGTCAGCTGCGACGCTGCCGTTAGCCGTCGGCGTCATCGTTGCTGTCGTCTTCTTCGTTGTTGTTGTTGTTGTTTTCAGCCTTCGTTTTTGCATCTTTCTTGGCACAATTTTCAGAGCTCTGCTCTGCCGGGCTCGGCCCGTTTTTACTGTTGCCTTTAATTAGAGCATTTCACTCTGTCTGTCTTCGCCCCAAAACCTTCCACCCTTCCCCCTTTCTCCCAGTCACCCATAACTCCCTTCGTTTGGGTCTTTCAGTCTGCCTCTGTGTGTGTGTGTGTGTGTCTTGACTTTGGCTTAGTAGGCACTTCAGCTGGCAACAGTTGGGCAAATTTAAAGCTAGACAACTTTAACCCAACCCAGCAGCCACCCCCTCCGACACCGCCCAGGCTGAGACATTAAAATAACCAAAAACTCAAGGCCCATTTTAATCGCATTGAAATTTGAAGTCTGCGGCCAGCCGGGCACTTCAAGCCTGCCGCCTGCCACTCAAACTCACCGCGGGTTATCTGCAGCGTGTGGCCAACTGACTCAACTCAACTCACCTCGCCTCAGTTCGCCTCGCCTCGCCTCGCCTTGACTTGACTTGACTTGACTCGGGCTCGGTTTGGCTCGCTTTTAACCCTTTCTTTTTTCTTGCTGTTGTTTTTTTTCTGCATTTTCTGGCGGAGGGTTCATTTTGCGGCTTCTGTTGCTGTTGTTGTTGTTGTCGTGTGTTTTGGGTATTTTGGCGCGTCAATGGCATTCTTAGTTTTCCATTGTTGTTGTTGTTGTTACTCCCTCTCTCTCTCTCTCTCTTTTTGTTTTGGGAAAATGCCATCACATCAACGCACGAGCAACGCATGCCAAAGGGAAGCCAACAAAAATTTCGCCACAACATTTTTTTTTTTGCACTGAAAAAAAAGTGTTGGGCAAAAGGCAAATCAAAATATTATAAACTGCTTTAGGTTTAAGTAGCTTTAACTTTGACTTTGACCAATTAAAACATTACTCATTCTCTTTCTCTCTCTTTCTCTCTTTTCAGGTAGGTCCAAGCGTTTCCTAAAATTGAGTTAAGCTAGTTCGGTTTTCCGGCTGAGGAAAAACAGTCGAGTAAGTAGAAAATTAAAGTTGTCCGAGGACTTTCAGGATTCATCGATTTATCCTGCAAGGCTGGCACTGGGCTAAGTAGAGTTCCCTGAGTTCCTCCTAGTTCTTTATTGAAGCTCCTAAATCTTCCTTAAATCTGTTATCGATATATATCGAATTTTTATATTTCTATTTTGTAGAAATTTCTCTACCATTTTATTTTTCCGTTATATCTCATTTCTGTCTATATAATTTGGGAGAAATTTCTAAACAATCTCAAAGGTCCAAAGTCCATGCTTTCTATCGATAAATAAAGTTCTTATATTTTATTCAAATTTATCGACTTATCAATAGACTTTCTACCCCTGAAACCTTCAAATTCGAGGCTTAGTCTTCGGTAAGATCTGCCGATTTCTTAGCAGTTTACTTCCTCTCTCTCTTTGTCTTTTCTACTTCCAAGTCTTCGATAGTTTTGATAAAGATTAATTTATCGATTACTTTATAAGTCTCTTTCTCTTCATAAAATACAAAACGACTTGGCTATATTTTAACTTGCTGACTGTACTTATATGAAATATCCTGAAACCAGACCGATATGCTTTCTATATACCAATTCCTAAGAGTCTTTTGACTAGGCCAGCATAATTTGAAACAACTTCTTTCTATATATACAATTTTTATCGATCGGATTAATCAAAGCTATTACGAATATAGATATATATTTCTTTCCCCCTTTGGAGAGTTGGTTTGCTCTTGATTCCTGGTCTTTATCACTTTTATTATGACATATGGTGTCACACCTTTCAAACAGAGCTCTTGCCCCTCCCCCTCCCTGGTCCAACAGATTTTTTACGATCGTCTGTCTGTGTGTGTGTGAGAGAGTGTGGACAAAAATAGATGCTCGGCATTGACACCCTCGAGAAACTGAGCAGACTGGGACAGCTGGGAGAGGCGAGACAGGCGAGACAGTCGGGTCGGACCAAGACCCCAAAGGCACTCCAGTCAGTCAAGGGATACGCTCGTCCTAAGCAGCCCTCGATGATCATGTCACAACATGGTTCGGCCCCCGGATCAATGCTGATGATCCTCAATAGAAATTCAAGTCGGCAGATAAAAACAAACAACAACAACAAATTCCTTCTTTTTTTAATTAGGCTGAAGACGAAGAAGAAGAAGTCGAGCAAAAGGAAGTCTTTCACATATTTCATAAGTCTAAAATTTGATTTATATGCACGCCCGCGCGTATTTTTAATGCCACAAGGAGATCCACAGATTCGATATATACATATATGTATATATATTTTTTTTAGGGCACCCCGAGACTCTCAGAGCGGAGCTCTGGAAAATCATAACTTCACACGCCTCACACAGCTGGCTGTGTTTTGTGGAACTCTTCATATGCAAATTATGACCAAGAAGAAGAAGAAGAAGAAGTAACATAAAAATCAAATTAAAAAAAAGAAAAAGCAAAAAGAATTGCTACGTTTTTTTTTTTTCATTATCAGAAGGCAAGTGTATCTCAAAGATACAAATGCGCGCCCTCATCTTTTCCCCACTCTCTTTCGATTTTAATTTGAATTTCCGTTCCATCCAAAAAAAAAAAAAAAAGAAAATCAATGTATCCCCCCCCACACCCCTTCCCCTTGACTTGGTGAGCCTAATAAATCTGTAAAGTGGCAAAGGCAAGTACACGCATTACTTTTATTTTTATGATGGAAGAGACGAGCCGCGCGGCAGGCAGGCAGGAAGCAGACTCACTCGTCTCTGCTCTGCTCTGATCTGCTCTGCCCACACAAAACAAAAAATAGTAGTTTCAGTAAGAAAACAAAAGAGCTCGGCTTTAATAGAGATCTAGATACTTTTGGATAGTAGTAGCTATCCCCCCTCCGCTGCCCGCGCTGCCCCCTTGCCCACCAACGACTTGGTTTATTTTTTTTTATTTATTTGAAACTTCCGTTTGTTCTACATTGCGAGACTTGTCAAAGTTTGCGGCGCTCATCTCATACAAACTCACCAAAAAAAAAAAACTTCGACTTGTTATTGTTGTTGTTGTTGTTTTTTATGCCATACAAATCGAATTCAATTAAGTGGCTTTCCGCTTTGGCCCGGCCACGTCCGTTTGGCCCGACCACACAATTGACCGAATCGAGTCGAGTCGAGTCGAGCTCGATTCTCGACGATTTCAACAAAATTCGAAATCTCCGAACTGATTTACCAGTTAAACGCAACACTTTTTGCTATCTAACCCCCCTCTCCCCTCCCTCTCTCTCTCTCTATTTGGCCGGGCAATTGATCATACTAATGATTATTATCTTTGTCTGTCTGGCTGGTCTGTCTGTTGGCGAGGAGGAAGCTTAGATCGGATCAGCTCTGTCCAGTTCTAGCTCAATTTCAGTTTCAATCTTCCCCCCCCCCCCCCCCCACGGCTCTCTGTGCTCTTTGATTCGTTGTCTTTATCTGAGTCATACTTTGATTTGAAGTAAACTAATCATTGCCTAGCCGAGCTTACAATTGTTAATTGTACGTCTAAGTGTGTGTGTAAGTGTGTGTGTGGCAAACTACCGGATGTCTTGAGTGTGTGTGTTATCATCTGGCCAGATTGTTCATTTAATGTTTTTGTTTCGCTTTGCTCGCTTTGTGTTTTTTTCCCTCTGAATTAAATTCAGTTTTATTAAAAAAAAAAAAAAATAAAATAAAATAAATAAATAATAGATATATATATAGTCTAGGTATTATTTCTGGAACCCCAGATTTCTGAAGTTATTATGAGATTAATTCAGGAATCCAATTAGCTTGAGAGATCCTAAGGAAATCTGCTTCAAAGTATCCCAAGAATTTCTCTTGAATTTTTCCTTGAAAAATCTAAACTGTTTTAGAACCTACTCAATTGTCTTGAGTGTATTTCAGGGACCCCAGAGATAATGTTTCAGGACCTGAAGTTCCTTCAAGTTAATCCCAAGAATTTGTCTAGGATTTTTAACTGAGAAATCTGAATTGACTTAGGATTACTTACTCAATTGTCTTGAGTGTATTTCAGCGGCCCCAAAGATAATGATTCAGGACCTGAAGTTCCTTCAAGCTTATCCCAAGAATTTGTCTATAATTTTTCCCTAAGAACCCATTCGACTATCCCACTTTAGCCCTCTTTCGAGTTCATTGAAACTCCTAAAGGAATCTGGTCTGGCCTGGGGTCAAGTTAGTCGAGCTATCAGGTGTTGGTACCGGGACTATTCAGACTTAGCGACAGACCCCAGGGGCCAGCAAAGACTTAAGGGCTTTGAGTGAAAATGTTCGAGGGAAATTTTTGTGTATATAAAGACGCCAGCCAACCCAAGGAGACATCACTCAGCTAGTCCCTAACCGAATACATAAGGACATGAACCAAACGTAAAGGAAATAAAATGAAATCTATATAAAGTTTTGCTTCGTTCAGCGTCATCAACATCATCAGCATCATCATCGTCATCGGCGTCATCGGTTCAAGTGTATATAGAAAATATATAGAGAATGGATATATAAAAACTTTTATGTAGAAAGAAAAAAAGAAGAAATTATCTCTCTCTTTCTCTCTCTGTCTGTCTGTCTCGGTCTCTTTCACACTCTTTGGGAAATAAATAAATTTTGTTCCTTTTTATTTTATTTTATTTTCTTTTTTTTTCTTTTCATGCCGCGATTTTATTTTATTTCTCCTTTTTTCCCGATTTTTATTTCACATGCACAGAGAGATAGAACCTCTCTTTCTCTCTCACACACACACTCTCTCGCTTTCCCTCTCTGTCGCACATATCTTTCAGGTTTTACTTTATTATTTTTTTTTCTGCACACATATCGGGAAATATCCTTGAATTGAAATATACAAACGGCTCCTCCTTTTGGCCAGGCAGCCAGGCAGTCAGCTATCCTAGCCAGCCAGAAGTATTCCGAGTGAAAATCTATACACATTCGACGTTGTTCGAGGGGGCCAAAGAGAAAACCAAAAGAAGGAGATGAAGAAGAAGAAGAAATAAAGAAAGAAACAGCGCAGCCAGCCATAAAAAGAGGAAGACGATGAAGCCAAGGGGGGAGGGGGAAAGAAAAACCTCCAAAGTGCAGATGAAATAAAATAAAAACAGCCAAGCCAAGCCAAGAGGAGCCCAATGGTAAAGTGGGGGAGGGGGCAGAGAGCTGCACAGGAATCACAAAAAAAAAAAAAAACCAAGGGAGGAAGAAGAAGAAGAGGCTGCCTGTAGAGGGACTCTCTGACATTTGTAAAAGCGCCCTCTGGGGGCTTACACACAGAGTGGGTAGCAGAAGGCAAAAAAAAAAAAAAAAAAAAAAACGAAGAAAGAAAGAAATAAAATAAAAATTCCGTATCCTCACACACACACATACACACACAGACACACACACACAAGTCTGATAAAAATAGGGAGCGCATAAAAATTGGCAGCAGTTTTTGGGTGGCCAAAGGGGCGAGGGGAGGCTAGGGCAGAGCAGGGCAGGGCAGGCCAGGCCAGGCCAAGGCAGACAGGGCCGCAGACAAGTAAACTTTTACCCACCCAGAAACACTGGGCAAGAGAGATAGAAAGAGTGTGCGAGAGAGAGAGAGAGAGAGAGTTGGTTGGAGTGTGTGAGTGAGTGAGGTAGAGAGACAAGACAGACTGACTAACTGATAGAGAGGAGCTCCTCCAGCTCCGCCAGTTCGGTTAGTTCCTCCAGCTGCCTCAGCTGCCTCAGCTGCTCCACAGAGCATCGTCTCGACCAAAACGACAAATGCGAAAGGACATTGTCGTCCTCGTCCTCGTCCTCGTCGTTGTTGTCCGTGTCGTCATCGTCATCGTGGTTGTAGTCCTCGTCGGGCTCGTCAGAGTCCTCGTCAGAGTCGTTTGTCTGCGGCCTCTCTTGGCCGCCGTTGTTCTTCCTTTCAGATTCAGGAATCTGTTTTTGGTCTGTTGTAGCCTTTTTCCATCGTTATTACGATGATGCCAAACGATGTTTAGACAGACTCTACCTGCCCCAGCCCCAGCCCCTGCCACTGCCATTGCCGCCTCTTCTCTAGCCTTTTTCTATATGTTTTATTATTATTTTTTTTTTTCCTTTATTTGCCACCTCCCCGTCACGGTGTATAGGGAATCTCTGAGAAGCCTCGTGAGTGCGTCGACACTGTCTCTTATTTCTGTTGTTGTTGTGGTTGTTGTTGTGATTCCTGCTACCGATTTTCCCCCATCGATTTGGAAGCTAGCTTCTGGTATTGGCAGGTTCTTCGTGAACCAAGGATGATCAAAGAATTTACGATTCCCCGAAACATTTCCAGCCATGAAAGACCCTAGAAATATATATCCTAGCTTAGGCTAAATGTTATAGATTTGTTTTATTGACTCTAAAGATGTGTGGACCCAAATTTCAGGGCTCGAGCTCTTTACAGTTCTGAGATCCAAGGAGCTATTGAGTTCCTTAAAGAATTTTACTTGGCAGACCCTGGGAATGACTTAAGGCTTTCCCTCAGTTCCCAGAAAATTGTTAGAAAAGATCCCGAATTTATTTTGTTCAATTGACTCCTTGACCTTCGGACCGAAGGTAATTCTTTCTCAAGAAGTCCCGAATAATATCCGATGATTTTTTTAATTTAAGAAAATAATTCTGAAAATATCCTGATCAAATTATTCCTGCGACTTATTTTTGCAGAATCTTTCTTCTCTGATTGGAATGGATTTTGCCTCTACCGTTTCTTTCTTATTTTTCCCAGAGTTTTTCTTAAGATTTTTTGGAGAATCTTTGTTCTGGAACCCTTAGATTTTTTCCTCTACAGTTTCCTTCTTATTTTTTCCCACAAAGTTTTTGAACTTTTTTCTTAAGATTTTCGTTTCTCCGAGAAACCCCAAAATGCTGTAAGCTTTCATTTCCCAATGAATCTCTTGATGGCTTTTGGGATTCATATAAATTCTATAGATTATGTATTTCTATATAAAACGAAATCTGTCTATGTGTGTGTGTGTGAGAATTTCCTTTTTATTTTTCTTGTTTTTTTTTTGCTTAACTTTTTTCTTGTTGTTGTAGTGGGGAAGCCTGTGTTGTTGTTGTTAGTTATGGCGCGCCCCAATGTCCCTTTCATGCATCCCCCTGCGCACGTGTATGTGTATGTGTGTGTGTGTGTGTGTGTGTGTGGCCATGTGTAGGTCTCTGCTACTATATGTGCTCCCTGGCATTTTGTATGTTTCGTTTCGATTCGTTTTGCTCGGTATTTATCGACCAATGATATTGGAAATATGTCAGAGATGCGCACAAGGAGCCACCGCAGCGAGCAATACCGTTCGGTTCTATACAGCCGAGGAGAGGTGAGAGGTGTGGGCTTCAATGGGTGTAAGATATGGCAAGGTGGGCCTTTGGTTGGATGGGGTCTTGTCGGCGACCGGGTGCGAGGGGTATGGGGTGTGGCGGAGGGCCAAAGACCGTGGTCGTTCCAAATCGGTCGGTCGGTCGGTCGGTCGGTCGTCTGGTGTCGGTGCGCATCGATTCGTTTTTGAGTGTTTCAGCATGGAGCTTTGGCTAGGGCCAAGGGGTAGTGAAGTGTAGGGTCGAGTGGGAGTGGGGGAGAGGGGGGGAAGGGTCTGATGGGGGTTTACCGGAAAGCGTTGAAGTTGTTGTCGTTTGGGTTTCCTTTTTTTTTTTCTTTCTTTCTTTCTGCTCCCATACGGACATGCGAGGGATGCTTTCACACACACACACACACACATACACTCATATGACACAATCATGACGCCCCTTTGCACACACACAATCGCATACAAGTGATTTCGTTTATTCACACGCTCTGCCAAAGCCAACCTGACGTTGCGTCGCTGCCGGCTTTATTTTTTGTTGTTGTTGTATTCTTTTTTTTTTGTTTCTTTCTTTTCTTACTTATGCCCCCGCTTGTGCCATTTTGATTGGAAAATCGTACGCAATTGGAAATTTTTGCTATTGGCTGAATGTTCGATTCGACTCACACACACACACACACACACACACGCCCATACACACGCACGTTTACCCAGGCCCACTCAATGCTATACGAGTGTGGATTTTTTTTCTTTTATTTTTTTTTTTTAGGGGAATCAACGCTTCGTTCATTGCTGTCGTTCGCTTCGGTTTGTTCGTGTGTTTTTCATTATGGAAAATCAATCAGCAGCAACAAGAAGAAATAGAAAAAAAAAGAAAAATAAATAAATAAAAAGAATGAACTCGAAAAAGCCGAAGTGTTGAAGCGCTGCTCTCTCTTTTTCTGAACGCTCTCTCGCTCCTTCTCTCGCTTTTGGCGGATAGCCTCTCTTGGGCTCTTGCAGCTGCCTGCAAGGGCTGCTGCAATTACAACAACAATAAATTGTTAGCAACAAGAAGATATTCTCAAACAAGTTGATGAAGAAGAAGAAGCATATCTTCCCTTAGATTTTTATTTATTTATTATTTTTATATTATAATTTTTTTTTTTTTTTTTTTTTGCTTTGCCAGAATCCAATTTTGCCATTTACCTAAAGAGCGAGAAAGAGAAGGAAATAAGAAAAATCATGTAAAAAAAAAGAAGAAAAAAAAAGATGAAAAAATCACTCTAAATAATAAAAAAAAAAGCTCAATACAAAACGAGCCATTGAGTGAAATGAAGCGAGCGTATAAACAAGACCGAGAGAAAGAGAGAGAGAGCAAGAGAATGAGAAATAGCGTGAGTGAGTGACTGAGTGAGTGAGTGAGAAAGAGAGAGCGTAGGCGCGAGCGCATCAAAATTTATGTGAGTAAGCGAGCCAGCGAGTCGCTCTTCCACTGCGTGCGTATGTGTGTGTGTGTGTGAGAGCATGCGAGAGAGTGTGAGAGAGAGTTGGCTCTGCTGCCTGCTGCAGCTGATAAGACTCACAAAAACACACACACACACACAGTCGTACACTCGCACGCATACATATAATAAAAAGTCTTGTATGTGCGTGTTCAATGTATGTTCGATAACCAAGAGCAAGGCAAGGCATGGCAAGGCAAGGCAAAAGCAAGAGCAAGAGCAAGCAACGGCAGGCGCACCAGGGGGGCGGAGCGTTGTTGTGTTGTATGCGAACGCACAGTGTGTGTAGTCAAAAGGCAAACCAAACCTGCTGCTGCTGCCTCTTCTTCTTGTTCTCCTTCATTCTGCTACTGCTGCTGGCGCTGCTGCTGCAGTCAGCGACTTCGACATTCATTTCGGACTCTGCTGCATTGCTTTGGTGAGACGCTCACTGCCACTGCTGCGCCCTCTGCTGACTTGCTTGTGTGGACATCGAACGTTTTTTTTTTTGTATATGTGTGTGTGTTTTTTTTTCTCAGCTCGCTGTTGACGCTGACGCCGGCGTCGGCTGTTATTGGTGTTGTTGTAGTCGTTCGTTGAACATCATATATAGATAGATTTTTAACAAACCTGATTGGATGTTATTGACTGCCATACACACACACTTGCACGGCATTGAGGGAAACTCGTGTTGGCTGATTCGTTCGCCTGGATTTATAAACTCACACACACACACATTCACACGTATATAGTACATGCAATATGGTGGCTTGTGTGACTGCCTGCCTGCCCGTCTAGCTCTGTGCGTGTGTGTGTGAGTGAGGTTTGAGGTTGAATATTGACAGGCAGGCAGGCAGGCTGGCTCCGTTGACTTTTTGCTGGCTGGCCAACTGAACTGGACGGGCCAAGCTAAACTCACTCACACAGGCACAGGCAGAGGCACACAATATTGGTTTTGGATTTCTCATAATTATTTGGCTTTGTTGTTGTTATTGTTGTTGTTGTTGTTGTTGCTGTCATTGTTCGAGTCTACTAAATTCTGCGGTTAGTTTTGTGCGAGGGGATAAAAAAAAAATGATAAATATTTCTAGAAATCTTATCAGTTGTTTATTTAATTATTCTGCCAAGTAAATCGAAAAAAAAATATTAAAGTCATTTGGTTTTGAGGTTTTCGCTGGAATAAAAAATTAATAATCAAATAAACTTGAAAGTAAAAAAAAATAAGAAGCTTAATGAAAGTTCGCTTGTCTTGAAAATTCCTGAGGCATTTCCGCAAATTCCTCGAAATAAAACAAACTAAATTGGATTTTAAAATTCCTGAGAATATTTTAGACTTGTCTTGATATGGTTTGATCCTGAGTCTTGTCTGGTTTTGGGGCTCTTTCTCTCTGGGTTTTTGTTCAGGACTCAATCTGTGGTCTCTACTGGTAGAGTCAGCTGAGTTACTTGAGCCTAAACCAGGGCATCTTTCAAGGTTCTTAGTCTTGACCAGCTCAGGATTGCTTAGACTAAGTCTCAGGGCTGCCACTCTTCAACCAACCGGGTTATTTGAGGTTAGGCCAGGGTCTCTTTCAATTTCCTAAGGCTTGAACGGCTCAAGATTGATTTAACCAAGTCTTAGGGCTCTCTGCCGACTCAAGGTAGGTCTTAGCTTTGGGTAGCCTAGGATTGATTGAACTAGATCTCAGGGTACCAACTGTACCAACAACGGAACAGCTTGAGTTCCATAGTCTTGACCACCTCATAATGGATTAGGCTAAATTAGCAGGGCTTCAACTGTACTAAGAACGGAGTTACTTGAGGTCAGCCAGGTCAGGTGTATATAAATTTCTAGAAAAATTCCACCCTATATGTAAGGAGAATAAAACGCACGAGGAAAAACCAATCAAAACTCGTTGTAATTATAAATACATTCGAGTATATGACCAATCGTTCGATTTACCCGGCCAACCAGCCAGCCAGGCATATAAGGAACATGTACATTCCCCAAGCTCCCAACTCATATATAAGGTCGGTGCAGGGAGGGTTTCAACCTCTCCTCCCTCCATCCCGTATATATTTTGTCTATGAATTTTGAGGTTGGGCTGGATGGCCACAGGAAGGCGTTGCCAATATTATTGAAAACGATCCATATAAAAAGGCACACACAGACAGAGAAAGACTGAACCTGACTGAAAGTGAGAAAGAGAGAGAGAGAGGGAGAGAGAGAGAAAAGGAGAGAATAGCAGAACGAACCACTCAGCCAAAGGTTAAGAATTTTCTTCATTCATTTTTTTTTTTTTTGTTTTTTTTATATTTTCTTTTTTATTTTATTCCTCTTTTTTTTGGTATTCCATTTTCCTTATACGCTTTTGCTTGGTTGGTTGCTTTTTCGAACTCCCTACACATAATTCAGAAGTGCTCCACGTGCACACCAATACATACATACAAACACACACATATATATGTGTATATACATGCCACTGAGTGTGTGTGTGTGTGAGTGTGCTGCGTGCTCACTCGTGCAACTTTCGTTCGCACATCGTTTCGTCCAATCGAATTCAATTGACGCTCAATTTTTATGTAAAAAAAAAACAAGAAGAAGAAGAAGAAAAAATTTACACTCAAACTGAAAATGCTTTCGGGAATGAGAGAAAAATTTTACAAATAAAAAATTAAATACCAAAAAGCTCTCACTCCCTCTACCCGTCTCTTTTCCACTTGTTCAATAAAATCTGAAAAAAAAAAAAAATTTGTCTTGAATTTTTTTTTTTTTTTTCTGTCGGTCGGCAACCCCCAGCTTGGCTGCCAATATGTGATAGAAGAAAGCACAAAAAAAGTATATATAAAATACCAAACGGAATGAAATGAAATGGTAATGGCATACCAACACACACACACACACACACACACATAGGCGAACGTAGACAGAGAAACGTGGCTCGTAAAGAGACGATGACGACAACGACAAGAACGACGAGGACCACGACGACGACGACAACGACAACCGATGACGACCCGACACCACCACCACCGCCACCACCATCACCCTGGGAAAGGGCCCTTGTTCGAGGGCGACACCCAATCACCAAAACCACCCAATAATCATCGACGCCAGGACCCAAAATATAAAAATAAACTAACCACCCAAAAGGCATCCAAATTTTATACCCCATACTCTCTCCCTGTCTATGTGTATGTGTGTGTGTGTGTTTTTTTCTCTTCTGCTCTCTTACCCAATCATTTGGCCAGGCAGCCCAAAGTGCTATATAAAATTTTACTGCCATTTCCAGCAGTGGCCCAAACTCCCCACAAAAAAAAAGGAACCAAACCAATCCAATTTTATTTATTTTTTTTTTGTCGTCCTTTTCTCTGTGTGTGTGTGTGTGTGGCATCTGCTTGTCGGCCCAACTCAGACCCAAGGCAAAATAAAAAGAAATAAGAAAAAAATCTAATGCCATAAAAATTCGGAGATAAATACTCATTTTTTTTCTCCACTCCACTCGGAAAATCTTACGCAGAGAGAGAAAGAGAGAGAGTGAGAAAGAGAGAGTGAGATAATGTGTGCTTGGGCAGGGGGCAAGGAAGAGATGGAATTTGTAGCCTGAAAAAAAGTTTGATCATTTCTTGGGAGCAAAAAAAAAAAAAGGAAAATCACTCGGCAAAAAAGGCGTCAATTAATAATAATAAGAAGAAGAAGCTGAACAGAAAAGAAAGAAAGAGAGAGAGAGAGCTAAATGAGTGAAATACGAAATGGGTGGCAACAAGGAAAAAATATCGAGAGGTTTTCCAGAAAGAAAAAAAAAACCAACCAACATCGATTTCGATTGGGAAGCCATCAACGTGCAAGAGGCGCCCTCCACTCTCTCACACACACACACACACAGACGCACACTTTTTTCTTGGCATTCGGTAAAGCCAGCCAGCTCGTTGGTTCAGCGTCTGCCGCCCGCCCGCCCGAAAGCCCTTCAAGGCTTCGGCTACCTTTTTTTTTTTCTTCTTCTTTGCTTCAATTTCGGTTCGGGCGTTTTGGGACATTGAATGGCTTTGCGAGGTGGTTGAGTTTTTTTCTTTTTTTTAGTACCTCTCGCTGAATGGATTGGTCTGGTCTGTGGGGTTTGAGCTGGCTGAGCCCAACAGGGATTGGTTGGGGTCCGGGTCTGGGGACCTACAGGATTTGGGAGTAAGGTTGACAAGTTTTTTTTTTTTCTTTTTTCCCTGCCTTTTTTGAAGCGTCCAACCAACTAAGCCAGACGAGGCAAGGCGAGGCAGCGAATGTCGATATATTTTATATACACACGCACACAGCCAGCCCCAAAAGAAAGAAATGTAATCAAGTGCACACACACACACACACATACACACAGAGTGAGAGAAAGAGTGTATGAAGAATGTAGAAAAATGTTGAGGAAAAAAAAAGAAAAAGTCCTTTTTTTTTTTTTAGCCGAGTGCGCTTCAAGGAGCTTACGAAAGGTTGATAAGTGGGTGGCTAACGGTTAAAAATAGAAAGAAAGAGACAGACTATGCGGGGGGTGGTGTTAGAATTTTGTAGAATTGCCAGAGAGCACCTCTCCAGTTTGTTAGGGATTTGAAGAGCTTCGGTCTGAAATCAGCCAGAAATAATAGAAAACAGAAAAGAAGAGGGGGCTGGTAGATGGGCGGGGGTGGTTGCAGGACTGTGAACCGCTCGACTGTGAACAAAAAAAAAAAAATAGTAGCATGCTTTTAGGTGCCAAGCAGCGCCACTCGACACGTTGACAAACAGGACAAAGCAAAAAAGAAAATGTAGAAACGAGAAGCTGCCGAGAGACTTGCAGCCAAAGGAGGTGCCTCTTTATATATATATATATGAGTGTGTATATGTGTGTGTGTGTGTTATTTATGTCATTATTGAATATGCGTTTGAGCTTTTGCCCACCCACAGACAAAGCAACTTTGACGCCTACTTTTTTTTTTATTTTTGTTCCTAACACTCAGAGCCAAGGAATGCCAAGCTGACTGATTCGGGTCCCCCAGCTAGCTGCTTTCAAAGATATGTGAGCAGACACACACACACACACACGCAGTCTAGCAGAGCGAGTGAGAAAGAGAGGATTGAATGAATGAATGACTGACTGAATGAATCGACTGTGACTATGTGACTGACTGAATGGCTGGCAGTTTAGTAAATGGCAGGAAACACATGAAGAAGAAGAAGAAGAAGAAAAAAAAATAGAAGGCAGCAGCCCCAACGCCCCAACGTTCCTCACCATACCTTTCAAGATCCTGGGCTCTGTGCGTATGTGTGTGTGTGTGTGTGTATGTGTGCGTTTTTATGCTTATTCGATTTTTATTTGAGTGCTCTCCTCGCGCACACACACACATACAAAGCTCACACTGGATTTGCCGTTGCCGCCTCAATGTGTCTGTCTCTGTATATGTGTGTGTGTGTGTGTATCCTCTTTTTTCACTCTGTGTGCTTCCTTCTTTTTGACTCCGATTTCTTTTCACTTGGCAGATTTTTTCCTTTTTCCAGTTTGTTTTTTTTTCTCTTACTTTCTTTTCAGCTTTGCTTTCTCTCTGTGTATGTGTGTGTGTGTGTGTTCGGTTTTTGCCACTTGTGCTCCGCCCCATTTTATTGGAGGGATTTTTGCTTTCTTTTTTGTTTTTTTTTTTAATATTTTTTTCTTTCTTTGCTTCTTATATGTATAAGCATCTGTATCTAGATAGATATTTGTATGTATTCGAATTTGTATATAGATAGATGGCAATGTATGGGATAGATATGTTTTTTTTTTTTGTGTATATTCCGTTATATACGAGTGTATATGGATTTCTTGGTATTTACACATTTTTATTTTTCTTGAAGAGGTTCTTCGGCTCTGGGCTCTCCTTTGCCTTCCCCTACCCATCCGCCCCGCATGATGAGCTCCCCCTTTGGCCATTATGCATTCAGTGTGCTTTGATTACTGGTTGACTGACTTTTGGTATAGGTGGCGTATACGTAATGTTGGCAAAATTAATTACTACTCAGATGGGTAACTGATAATCTCGGGCATAAAGGAAGCTTTCCATATACAGTTCGAGTTGGTGGAGAGTTTTTCGGAGCTTTGAGAATTATCCACTACAAGTAGCTGGCAAAAAGCTTTAAATTAGAATTTGATCCAACCTATTCGAGCTAAAGCATCTCCCCACCTGACAAAGCGTTTGACCAAAAGAACAGAATAACTTGAAAAGTACAGTTGAGCACAGAAGTTGTCTGCTTGATCCAACCTATTCGAGGTAAAAAATTTCATTGACTGACAAAGCTTTTGCCCCAAAGAAAAGAGTAACTTTAAAAGTACAGTTGTGCCCAGAAGTTGTCTGCTTGGTACAGTTGTGTCAAGGTCTCCACTCTTCGATTTAGCTAAAAATAGAAAAGATTTTAGCTATCAGTTTGGTACAGTTGTGCCAAGCTTTACAGCTTTGATTTGAGAGATCTTCTTTTTGGCTTGCCTTTGCCTAGAATTGTGAAAGACAGACTATCTTAAAGACTGGCCATATAAATTCCTAAGCCTGCCAGTCCAACAATATCTCAACAATTTCAATTTTATCTCGGCCTTTATGGCTTTGGCATTTGTGGTCTTTAGTTTTCGTTTGCCTCTTCTTCGTCTTGGTCTTGGTCTTGGTCTTGTTTTGTGTGGTCTGCCCTGTTTATCTGTGATATCAATGTTCATCGTTTATCGTTAATTATTTTAATGATGAAAATGATGCACACTTCTCCAATTTGAAAATGAAAATACGTATATACCTATACATATATAATCTCCTAATCCCCGCACACTCGGATCATACAAATTACGCATTGCGCCCATTAAAGTAGCTCAAGGTTTTCACACCAAATAAACCAAAGCAACTAACTTAATAATAAATTAAATGTACTTGAAAAAAAAAACTAACTTGAATTATAATGGTTTGCCTTATCTGCCTGGACTGACGTCAGTTTTACACTCTTTTTTTAACTGCGTAAATATATATATAACTGGCTATATATTTGGCCGATTTCATTTCAAAAAAATCATTATATGAATTTATAAATCTTTCAACATGTTTGCTCAGCAATTTATAACAAATTCAAATGTATGTGTGATATCTTCTTTGGCAGTAGTCGGAGTAGTCAAAGTAGTCTTTCGTTTCTCGAGAAAAAAAAAAGTTTATTTCTTTTTTTTTTTTTTTGTTCATTTCAGTTTTATCTATTTGAGCAGTTTATTTATACATCTATTTGTTTGTCCACTAAGCCATTTCGGAGCCATCAAGCCCCGTAAGATAAGGAAACGGAATCTTATCTACTATATATGGTGGGACCGGCCGGGACCCAAGTGTATCTATAGATTTAAATGCCGTCCAACCAATAGACAGTAATCGTTTTCGTTTTCAAGTTTCCAACTTGATTATGTCTCTGTACAAATATGGCAGCCTTAAGCCCCCACACAACCGTCAGATATCTTGAGTAATCTACGAAATATCGTATATCATTCCGCTGATATCAGAAAGTGCTTGATTTTACCGGTCTGTGTGTATGTGTGTGTGTGTGTGAGTGTGATTGCCTCAGAGTTACTCGGGCCCCAGATTTATGACCCTTATAACACCTGCCATTGCCTTATAGGCCCCGCCCTATTAAGCCGGCCCCCTCTTTCTATCTCTCTCTCTCTCGCTCTATCTCTGTCTCTCTCTCTCTCTCTCTCTCTCTATATTGTCTCAACTGCCACTGTCCTCGCAAATAAAATTGATAAAAAAAAAAAAAAAACGTATCAAATGGAAACGTTGCTTCATAATAATGATCATCCAGATGATGAGGCTGATGGGCTTTTTTATTATACTCATGTTGTCGCCTAATCCCACCAACACACACACACACACACACCAACACACACACTCACACTTTGAAGAGATACTTCAGTAGCTGGTTTACTCGTATTTTTTATTTGATTTCATTTTGTTTTTTGGGTTATGAGTCTCATTTTGTTTTGTTGTTGTTTTGCTTTGATT
Organism: Scaptodrosophila latifasciaeformis; assembly: GCA_037075145.1. Classification (NCBI taxonomy): domain Eukaryota; kingdom Metazoa; phylum Arthropoda; class Insecta; order Diptera; family Drosophilidae; genus Scaptodrosophila; species Scaptodrosophila latifasciaeformis. The sequence goes on along the minus strand of JBAMCM010000266.1, from coordinate 338,878 downwards.
TGATTTCATTTCAGTTGTTTATCACTAAATACCGACGACTAACGAGAACCGACTGACTGACTGACTGAATGACTTGACTATATATAAATTTATATATATTATATGAATCCATGTGCGCTTGTGTGTTTATAATTTTTTTTTTTTCTTTCTTTCCCCCATTTTTATTTTTTTTTTTTCACGCTCACATTTTTTTGTCGACTGATTATCTGCATCAGTTGTTAATTGCTATTTGACGCGTTATATCGGTAACCAAAGTCTCCGTGTTAGCCACTTCTAATATAGATATATATATACATATATATTTATATATAGAGAGAGATTTTTTTTTTTTTTTTTTGAGCTTTAAGAATTTTCATATTTTCTTTGAAAGCAAAAAGGTAATTAAAGATTTCCACATTTGCCACTCGAGTTTTTAGTTTTTATGATTTAAGTGAATTTTGCTGTTCCCCAAGTTTCTCAAGAATTTTTGAATAATTTTCTGAGACATTTTTTATGGGTATTAACAAATCGGTGCCTGGAGAGTCTGTGCCATTCAAAATCTGATCAGAGTGCAAAGAGAAATTCATCTAGTCAGGAGTGTCTTGGGCTTACTTTCAGACCCTAAGATCTCAGAGACCATTAGATCTCTCCTCAGATCTCAGTGAACATGAGACCTAGAGACAGCAAACTAGGGATTTGGTTTCCTTAGGCTTAAACACTTCACAAACCCGAGTTTGGTTTCTCTCCGCAACCCTAGCTACCCCCCATTGACTTCTTAGATTTCAAAAACCATAAGGTTCCTTCGTAGCTCTCAGAGACCATGAAACCTAGAGCCAGCAAACTAGGGAATGGAATTCCCTAATTAAAATCCCAGGATTTTAATCCCCACGGCACCTTCCTTCCAGCCTCTGACTTCAGATACCATAAGATCTCTCTCTCTCTCTCTTTAGATCTGAGAGACCATAAGATCTCTCTCTCTCTCTCTCTAGATCACAGAGACTATGACACCCAGAGCCAGCAAACTAGGGATTGAGTTCCCTTAGACCTAACTCAAGATTTCTTTCCCCCCGGAACCTTCCTTGCAGCCCCTCATTAGCCCAAGGCCAAAGCCTCAACAGAGTGATAATACTGAGTTCCTAATCAAGTCAGAGTTTCGATTCCCTCAGCCCAAGTAAAAGTTCTAAAAACAGACCGCTAGATGGCGCACCAAATCCCTCCGATTTCGGTCTGACTTTTTCCGATTTGTGATTATCGAGTAGGCCCTTGTCATTTTTTCAAAATTCGAATTTATATATTGATTACTGATTTTTTCTTTGTCCTTTGATTTTCATAAATAAAAAGTATGTATGTATGTGTGGGTGTGTGTGTGTTTTAGCCATGCTTTCGATTTAACTAATTTTTGATTATCTTTTTTTCTATCTTTGCAGGTAAATATATATGAAATTATACCAGAAACTATTTGGACTGATTTGATTTAAGAATGTAAGTTTTATAAAAAAAAAATTATTTTTTTTTAGAGAGAAAAGTTGTCTGCTTCTTCTTCTTTATCGTTTATTTTTTATTCCATTCATTTGGGTTTCATTCATGCGCGCATTTTTTGTTGTCATCATCAGCGGAGTTGTTGTTGTTGTTGCTGTCGTTGTCCTCATCAATGCAAAAAAAAAATTATTATTATAATCTCACAACAACAACAACAACAGCAGCAGCAGCAGCATCATCGAAAAGAAGAAGCAGAAGAATAACTACAAAAAATATGTCAAAACTTGTCTCGTCTTGTCTGCCATTAGCAAGCCAACAGCCACCGTCACCGCCGCACAGACGGCCCAAAAACGCCCACGTTTAACAACAACAACAACAACAACAGCAAAGGGTAGGCGTCGACTGCGAAGTCGCCGTCGGCGCAGCTCACTCGCCCGAATTGAGTTGAAAGGCTTTGGTTTGCTTGGGTTTCTTGTTGTTGTTGTTGTTGTTTTTCTTTGCCGTGGGTTTTTGCTGAAATAAAAGACCAGCCTGCCCCGCACCCCCCGAGGCCCTTTAAGCCACCAAGCGGTCTTTAAGAATTACCTTAACATATTTTTATTTTTTTTTTATTTTTGCCACATCTTCTCGTCGCCTTTAAATGTAATTTATGTTTTCATTCACAATAGACTCTGTACAAGCCCTTGATTGCAGGGCTACTGTGTATGTGTGTGTGTGTGTGTGTGAGTTTCATTGAAGAAACTGGCAAAGCCATTTAACGCCCTCAGCGAGTCGACAAGACATATCCAAAAGCCTTCCACAGATCTTTGATTCGGCATCTTCCAAATTGTCAATGCGCCTCTTTTTTTTCTTTTTTTTTTTTTTGTATGCAAATTTTTTGTTGATTTTCTGTCTCTTTCTTCGTGTTATTTTCAAGGACTTAAATTGTCAGACTAAAACGTTTATTTTCTTTATCATCACCAAGCCCAGCAAAAAAAAAAAAAAAAAAAAAAAAAAATCTACAAACGAAGTAGAGAAAGGGGAAGAAGAAGAGATCCCATTCGACCGAATGTTCAATTCAAATTTTTTTTGTTTTTTTTTTCGTCAAGAAAGAAAGAGAGGGGAGCTGAGGGGGACGGGGAGTGAGTGTACTTGTGTTATTTATCAGTGGAAACAGGAAGCAGGCATAATTTATTTTATATTTATATCTACTTTTTTTTTATTTTGTACAAACCCCAGCCCCCGCCCCCGCCCTTGCCCTCGCCCCACCATGGAACTCACCCGCATAAAATGGTCCACAACGACGACAATCAAATTGAATTTGAACTCCCTGGTTGTTTTTGTTGTTGGTGCCTTGGCTTAGTCACCCTCCCACACGCTCCTCTCGATCAGACCAGACCAGCATTTTTTTTCGCTTGCCTTTTCCATTTCAATTTCAATTCCAATTCATTGATACCCTGGGACCAAAAGACAATGCGAGTGACTGAAAGAGAGAGAGAGAGAGAGAGAGAGAGTGAACGATATTTTTCATTATTATTATTAAATTAATTTAAAACATAAACATGGATTTCCTGTTGCCGTCGACAACTTCATCATCATCATCATCGTGATTATCGTGGCTGTCGTGATTGTCGTTGTGTGGTTCGATATGCAAAAACTGAAGAAACCAAAAAAAAAACGGCATTCAGAATTTCTGACAGATTCTCTGTACTCTTTGATTTTCAAGCTCCCCTCCCCCCCCCCATTCCCCTCTCTCACAAACTTTGGTTAGCTTCCCCCTTGGCTAAGCTTCTGTCTGATTATATTTTTTATTGTGTGTGCTGTGTTTTTTTTTTTTTTTTCAATCATTCGATCGAATTTCATAAAAATCTTGTCGGGTAGAGGAAATTAAATTAAGCATTTATAAGACCCCGACGGTTTGTCCTCTTTCATATGGTATTTGGCTGCCCTTAAGGCCTTTGTCGATCATCATCATTCAGAGATCATTTAGATTCGAGCTGCTCAGATTGAAATCATTCTTGTTGCTTGCGTGGGAGCCTTGCCAGGTCACCACCACCACCGCCACAGCCACCAGGCGACAGACAAAATCAGGGAGTGGATCTCTTATTGAAGTCTGGTCTAGATGGTTTAACAAATACCGGAATCTAGACGCTGGTGAGGGGGCAAGGGCAAAACGAATATTGCAAAAAAAAATTCTTTGAAAAGAAATTCGGAGAGGAAGTTATCCACCAGACAAAGACAATGAAGATTTCAAAAGCCTCCCAAAAAAAAAAGGAAAAAAAATATTGATAAAAATTTCTGCTCTTGTTATCTTTGATTTCTTTCAAAGGTTTCGGACAGTCTTTCTCCTTCGTCAAGTCGTTCTTCTCAGGTACTCTTGAGTCTCAGAAGTTTAGGTTGGAGTAACTCTTTCGGATAGGCTGGATCGGTTGGGAACTCTTGAACTGTATGAAATCAATTCCTTAGTTATACTAAGATCTGTATAATTCACCCTAATGGATAGTCAGCTTTGGGGTCCTCGAGTTTGGGTCAACTCTTAGAGAGTGTAAAATCTAATAGGTTTCTTTGAGACATTAGTCCCCTCTGGAGTTTCTCAAGCTAGGAATGACTCACTACCTCAAGAATCAGATAGTTCTGCCTAATATTTTTCCTGATTCCCAAGCCAATCGAGTCCAAGTTTGCTTTAGGATTGTTCAGGTCAAATGTAGTGGGTTTCTTTGAGAAATTAGTCCGTTCTGGAGTTCCTCAATCTGAATAAGCAGATAATTCTGCCTAATATTTTTCTTGATTCCCAAACGAATCGAGTCCAAATTGTGTAGGTCAAATCGTTTCTTCTGCCCTGGAATTCTTGAAGCTTGAACTGAACCCTTAAAGCCTCTGTTCTCTTCAGATAATCCTTTATCTGTTTAATCGGACAATTCCCTCGAAACTCTCAAGTTTTTGGTCTCTTTGTTCAGCTCAAATTGTTGCTTCAGGATTATAGCAATTCCACGTTTTTGTTTTTTGTTTTTGTTTCCAGCAATTTTTTTCAAGGTTAAAGGACTTTGGTTGTTGTTGTTATTGTTGTTGTTGTGTTTGCAGCCGTTTGCTTCACAGGTTCAGGGTGAAGTTGAACGCGTAAATGCGTGTAAAATTTTTGGCGCAACGACCTGCACATGACAGAGATGACAGTGGGCTGAGTGTGAGTGACTCAGAGACCACAGCTGGACGAGACTGCTCGGCCCTGATGCGCTTCGCTCTGCTCTGGCTGGGTTTGGCCTGCTCTGGTCTGGTCTGGCATGGCCTGGCCTGGCCTGGCCTGGCTTGGTCTGGCTTGATGGTGAAAACTCTGCAATTGACACAATTTCACAGACAAGGCCGTCGCCAGCAAATGTCAGTGTTTTTGGTAGGACTACACGAAGAGGGTGGAGGAGGGTGGCGGGTGTGTGTGAGTGTGTGTGGGTGGGTTGGGTAGACAGGCCTGGCTGCAAACAGTTTCAGGGAAATTCTGTTGCGGTGGGCTGAACTCAACTGGGCAGGGTCGTCCACTGGCATTGACCAGGAGACCACGTGGTTGGCATGTTGTCTGTTTTGTGTGCTGACCAGTTCATTTTAGCTGGTTGTGTGGGTGGGTAAAGAAGGGGAACGGAGGCGAGTGGCGGGCAAACCGTCATCCAGGGCAGGCAGGCAGGCAGGCTGGCTGGCTGGCTGGCTGGCTGGCTGGCTGGACTTGAACCGCATACACATGCAATTGATTTGTACTTTGAGGTTAGTCAAAACAACAAGGAGCTGGCCCAACAGCAACAGCAACAACAACAAGATGACACAAGCCAAACAAAAAGACAACCAGCCTCTCTCTCTTTCTTTCTCTCTCGCTCTCTCTCTCTCTCTCTCGCTTGTTCTGGGGAGCAACAGTTTGTTATTCATTGTTTTTTTTTTTTGTTTTACAAAAAAAAAAATTCGGGGAAAAAGATTATTCACCCCCGCCAAGCAGAAATCCGCGCCAAAATGCCGCAACTCTTGAGAATTTTCGGCTGTTTTGTTTACTTTTTGGCCAAACGAGTGAGGAGTGGGCAAGAAGACTGAGGGGCTAAAATATTTTGGCAAAAATTTAAAAAAGCAACTATGAATGTATTTTTTTTTTTTGGTAATAGTTTGGGTCAGCTCTTTAAAGCTGCCACAAAATTTAGGTCAATTCGGGCAAATAAATAAAAAAAAAAATCCTAAAGAAAAAAAAATCAGGTCAAAAAAAAAAGGCACAACAGGATGAACTCTGAACAAAGAACGACGGCGACATTGATGACAAATGTCAGACAAAATGAGAGTAAAATAAAAAAAAAAATAAGTGAGATAGAGGGCTAGTGCGAGGGGGGGGGGGCTGGAAGGGGGTGTTAGTACCATAGAGCAAATGAACTCGCAGACAGGCAAATAGATGGGCAGACAAACGCTGCCAGAGCCATGAGACGACATCTAAAATGAAGAAGAAGAAACAAAAAAAAAAGACAACAACAACAACTTTTGCCTACTCTCCCCTCTCATTCACACTGTTCTGTATGTGTGTGTGTGTGTGTGTGTGTTTATTTCAACCGTCGAAAATCGCAAAATGAAACGAACATTTCAGATTCAGAATTTTGCCCTGACATCGTGTGTTCTGTTCTTTCCATTGTCTCTGCTTGCCGTCTTCTTCTTCTTCTTCTGCTTGCCCCAGCTTCCTCTTCTTTTTGTTCTTCATTTTCTCAGTCATCATCTACTTTTGCTGCTGCCTCTTCTTCTTCTTGTCAATTAGTGAAAATCGAATTAATATTGTAATACTTTAATGAAATAATGCATGCATGCAAACAGAGCGAAGCCAAGGCAGGACCAGGGAGCGGAGCGGCAGATAGACATACAGACAGGCAGACAGACACAGACAGAGCACACACACACACACACACAGACAAATTTAGAGCAAGAAGGCAGGAATTTACTCTGAAGTGAAAAGGGCCAGCCGAGAGAGTGAGAAAGAGAAAACTAAAAGCCAAAACAGACGGCGGCACGGGACGACAGTTATTTATGCAGAACGAGCAGAAAAAAACAACAACAACAACAACAAAAAATATATCCTCGCCTCTCCAAAGATCAGATACTTTTTTCGTTACATAAAAAGCCAAACTGGTTGAGCCCATCAACTGTCTTAGGGCTTTCAATAAAGTCTCCATATAAAGTATATATAATCTACCGATTTGACCAGGACTGAATTTTCCCTTTCAAAGTTCAGAAAAGATAAAAAAAAAAAACAAAAAAGTTCCCCAGATAACTCCGACATCCATTGACCGATTTCGGTCAAACTAGATATATCTATTACTTATTTAGAGACAAGCAGTTCTACCAAGTTTGACTTGAATCGAACTTGTAGTTTACCGGATCACCACGTGTCAGCCTGAGAGCAAAATCACTCGCTTGCCTCCGAAAAGTGTATGATAAAAAGATGAATCTGTTGAATCTTAATGCGTGCATGTTTGTGTCGCATAAAGCTGAAACTAAAGTTGATAAAAATAAACGAGCCAACAACACACACAAACACACACACACACTCATTGAGTCAGTCATTCAGTCAGTCAAACAGTCAGTTCGTTCGAGACTATGAAAAAAAAAATAAAAAAAAAATTCAAATAAAATATAGAATCTATTTGGTTTTGTCGCCTTTTCAGTTTGCCTCTGTCAATTGTTGTTCAGACCATGCATATGTGCCTCTCTGTGTGTGTGTGTGTGTTTGTGTGTGTGTGATGGCAAGGTGTGAAATGTGTTATATGACAAGAATTGATATAAAATATGCTAATTGCTGCGTAGAGTGCAAAAAAGTTTGCATCGCTCTCTCTCTCTTTCTTCATCTTCAGACCAGAATGTCACCCAACCAGTCAGTCAGAGAGTCAGTCAGAGAGTCAGTCAGTACAGTCAGTCATTCAGTTAGTTATACACTCGAAGAGTTTGTCAGTTCTACTGTCTACTCCTGCCTCTGGGGTGTCACTCAATGAAATGCAATCAGAAAATGCCTAAGCCATATTATTTATGACAACTCATACAAAAAAAGTGGGTGTCCAAGCAATTAAAGGCAAATCCAATTGCTAAGTTAAAGAGAGAGAGAGAGAGCTGAAAGAGATCTAAATTAAATCAGGAATCCAAACCAAAGAAAGGGTTCTTTCAAACAGATCAATGTAGCTCTTTTGGGGGCTTGAAACTATACTAGAATTTCTTGCTTAAAAATCTCAGATTTTTTACTGTAAAAAACCTGACAAAGTATCTGTTTTCCTTATTTTTTAACTATGTAGTGTTACCCCCTTTTGAAGAATTCTAATTAGTGCTTTTGGCAGTAGTTTTGGAAGCACAAAACCAATCATTTCTGAAGGTAGTTTCAGCTCAGCTTTTCTGCTGATAAATTCCAATAGATTTGTATTTATTTTCTCCACTTTTGAACCTCGAACTTGTTACTGCCTTGTAAGCTAATCAAACCAGTGCTTTTGGCAGTAGTTTTGGAAGCACAAGATCAATCATCTTCTTTGAGAGTTTTTGTGTTTAGAATCCTCAGATTTTCAGCTGATAAATTCCGATAGATTTGTAACTATTTTCTGCACTCTTGGACGTGGAACTTCTTACTGCCTTTCGAACAGATCAAACTAGTACTTTTGGTAGTAGTTATGGAAGCAAAGCATAAGTCATATCTCAGATTTTCACCTGATAAATTTCTCACTGTTTCCATGTTTCCTAAAATATTGGCACCTAGACCAAATAAGTCTCTGACCGCCCCAGACTCCACGACAGGATCTTCAATATGTTTTCAAAACTTTCCCAAACAAGAATACATTCAATTTTGAATATGGAATTTTTTATGTTCGTCTACAAAGTTGCAAATGACATGAAAGTATCCATCCCTCTCTGTCTCTCTCATTTTCTCTCTTTGTCTGTCTGTCTGTCTGAGTGTGATGGCGTTGCCGGCGAATGGGCCGCATTTATGTGAATTATTGTCAGAAGTGCAGAACGACTAACAATTGAAAATGTAATTTAGTGTTGCTTACCCCGTGGCTGCCGCACTTTAAATATTTTCGCGTTGTCTTTTGTGGCAAATGAGAAATCTGCCTGCCCCACAAGACGGTGCGATTTAGCAGCGACGCAAACCAAAGCAGAACAGAACAGAACAGAGCAGCGCAGCGCAGCGCAGCAGCAACAACGCCAATTAATCAAGAAATTCTTAAATAATTATTTGCCTATTTTTATATGGCCTGGGCCCCAATGAAAACTTGAAGAAAAAAAGAGAAAAGACTTTTACCAGATTCAACGGATTCACCAGATTTGCCACTTGCCCGTTGGAGTATACAATGTTCTCTCTCTCTCTCTCTCTCTCTATCTATCTCTATCTATTTGTATCTAGATAGATATTTAAATGTATCTAAAGACTTTCGAGACACTTTTTTTGTTGTTGTTGTTGTTAATTTTGTCTGCGCTAAACTGTTTGTTTTGGGCCGTCTTTCCATGCGTCTTTTTGTCTGGGTCTCTTGGTGGCTCTCTTTCACTTATTGTTTTTGTTTATAAATAAAAATTGTTGCCTAAAAATTGCCATGAAGCATTCAATTAGATGAGCCATTTACTGGCAGACTCTCGACTTGTTTCGACCAAGCAAAAAGTTCAATTTATGAATATAAGAAAAACTTATCACGTATACAACATGTGGCCCATACGGCCCCCAAAAGGGGCTTGAAGTCACCGACAAACACTCTCAACTTGAACAGTTTAAGAAAATTTCAAAACTCTCTCGCACATCCCCTGCTTTCCCCCCGCTACTGCTCTGGCTCATATACGTCTTGCCAATTAATCAAATTCAAATTAAGTGGCTCTGCGGCAAAGACAACACAAGAGCTTTTTCGGAAGGGGTATGCGGGAGTGTGTGTGTGGGGGGGGAGCATTTCTTGCCACCACAAAATGTCTCGTTTTGTAAATAACAAATCAGGCATTTATAAATGATGTGTGCGTAAAATTTTTGGGCGCCATTACATATTGAAGAATTCCTAGGCTTTTCCTCCCATCCTCACAACTACTTTGCCTCCTCTCCAGCTCCATCAACTCTACTCTTATGCTTGCCTTATATACGTGTGTGTATGTGTGTGTGTTTCTTTGTTGTTTAAAGTCTTGACTCTTTTTTGGTGGATTTTTCCTACCACACCCAAACCCAATTCGACCGAATCCCCCCAACCCCCTTCCATCCCCGTGAAACCATTCATTTGATTTCATCTTCGCTATCTGCTGATTTTGTATTTGCTACCAAAATCTTGTCTTTCTAATAAGACATGATTGTAATTAATTAAATTAATTCGTTTCGGTTTTAATACACAAAATGTATTTTTCGATTTTTCCCCAACCCTTCATACCTTGCCCCTCCTCCCATCCCCCCTTCTGTCTTACCCGCCCTGGCCAACGCTGTCTCTGGTGGGTAAAAGTAAAAGTTTCCGAGTCTACAAAAGGATTACCAAATGAAAGTGAAAGATTTCTGATTTACGTTTTCAAATATTTGTTTGTCACACACTCTGGAGCTGAGGCTCGCCTCGTTTTGCCTGGGCCTGCCTGGGCTTGCCTTGATGCCAAATCATACCCTTACGCCCTGTCTCCGTCCGCCTCCACAGTTGTCAGGTTGTCTGTCTTCTGTCTGCCGTTGTCTTTCCCTGTTTCCTTGGCTTTGGGCAAACTATAAAATGTTGTCGATTTTGATTAGGCAAACTTGACAAGAAGATATTTTTGCTCCATCTCTCTGTCTCTCTGTCTGTCTGTCTGTCTGTCTTGGCTGACTTCATCGGCATCCTGCCTCTTCCGTCATCTTGCTCAGTTTCTATTCATTTCATTAAAAATGCCAGTTGAGTTTTGCCGCTTTTTTGGCCTCTCTCCAGGGTGGCTTTTTCAAGTGGGCCTGCCTATGGAAAGCTACCTTCAACCCATCCAAAAAATCATTATTCCGCCCAGGCTCGTTGCCTAGGTTTCTCTCAAGGTGGCACTGCTAGCTAAAGGGGGTGGGGTGGTGGGCTCTGTGCATAATGAATTGACATTGATTGGAAATTTTGATTGAAATTGTTAAATATAAAACTGCTTCACTTTATCTCTCTCTCTGCTTGCCTACCTCTGCAACGCGCGCCCCCGCTTTCCTTTCACAATTCGGGCCAATTTTCTTTGAGAAGTCGTTTCTCTTTCCACGTCAAGAGAGAGAGAATTACAAGCGAAATAATAAATTGTTTAATTTTCGGTTTAATTAAGTATTTTGACTGTTGGCATTGGAGCAGCAAACTTTGAAAAGTTTGAGGCCAACGCTAGATGGCGCTGCTAGTTGGCTTGTTTTGCGCCAACTGTACTTGGCTCGATGTGAGATTTTTTAGCACCCATTAAAAGGAAAAAGGGACAGAAATTGTGTAAATGAGTATAAATTTAATGTATTTATTTTTTTGGTCCCTCTCCCAAGCCCACCCCCAGACCATTTCCTGTCAGCCCTACCCCCACCCGCCCAGTCCACATTTCAATCTCTAAACAGAAATCATTAATTTCTGTTAGATTTTAAAATGTCAAATTTATATAGCACACACACACACACACACGCACAACCCTTGAGGTCCCTTTTATTTTTTGGCCAGCCGACAGTCGTGTGATAACACACACACACACACACACACTTGGAGCTTTTCTTCTTTTTTGTTTTATTTCATTTTATTTCGGTGTGCTTTTATTTTTTGAGGCCCGCATAAAAATGTCAAAAATTACACACACACACACACACACACTAACACCCACCCACACACACACAAAGGCATATAGAAAATAAGAGAGCCAAGGGGTGTGAGTCACAGCAAAAAAAAAATGGGCTTCTAATCATTATTTGTATGGTCTCTGACCAAAGCAATCCAAAAATAAAGTCTCATACCATTGACGATCCCCTTCGTTGCCCCCATCCCCCCAACCCCCCCTTCCTACCTAAACATATGAGTTATATATTTATTTGTACTTTGTCTGTATTGTGTACCTTGACTTGCCCCCTCCACGTTTCCTTCATTTCTTTTCCTTTTATTATTTGTTACCCACATCGTATTTGGTCAGTATAATGCTTAATTATTTACTTAAAAAAAAAAACAACAACAAAAATTTTATATAGCCAAAAAAAGGCCTACAAAAAAAGAACTGACCAAAAGCTTGGCTGGTTGGGTGGGGTGGAGGGGGGGGGGGGGCGTTCCGAGAACAATGAAGCTTACAATATATCCAAAAAAAAAAAAAAAAAAAAAAGGGTCACATGTGTGTGGGCCAACATTAATTTTTGATGTACGATTGGTCAGGTTGGCTGGCCGGGGCGGTGGTGGTGGCACGGCAAGCCTTACTGATGAGAAGTGACCAAAAAATTTTTTACATACACTCAAAAAAGGTATGCATACGTTATGTAATAATAAGGATAAGCCAAAAAATTATGATTGCTTTTGGGTGCGCAGACCCATGCCGATGAGAAACCTTTCGACTCCGGCTGAAGAGTCTTGGTGCTTAAATACATTTAATGAGTAGTGGCCAGTTTCTGTCCGAATTTTAAGGGTGTCTCGGCCGGGCTGGGCCGGACTGGACTGCTGCTGAAGTGGAGGGGGGTGGGAGTGAGTAGTTAGGGTTAGACTGTACCAAATTTCTCTATATTTTTAGAGAGTTCGGTAAAAGATCTATACAGGTTTTGAGCTAGTCTGAAAGCTTAGATTCAAGTATATAGAAGGATGTGATCATTCTAGCTTAATCATCCTGAGTCAGTCTCAGGAAACTAAGATCAAAGTTAGACCCAAAATGATCTAAGGGATCTGATGGGTTTTGATGATCGGAAGGGCTTCTATAGACTCGCTCAGCTTAGTCTCGGATATTAAGAATCACCTTATACTTTTTGAATATACCAAAATCATTAAATATTCAAAAATCGAAACATTGAAATTCTCGGGCATCCCCCTCTGGTTTAATTGAGGCTTCGCCCTAACCTCAATAATTTGAGCTACCACTTTTTTCTTCATTCCTAAGCAGTCGAATAAAACCTGTCACACCCTTGCTTCAAATTTTTTAACCCACTCACTCCCCCTCTCTCTCTCACTCTATGCTCTCTCTCTCTCTTAGACTTTGTCTATCTGGTTTGCCTTGCTTCTCTACCAAATTTTTTGCTTGCCTTCTTCTGGTTCGCATTAATCTTTTTTTCAGCATCTTTTCACACACACACACACACACACACACACACAACGCACGCGTGTACATAATCCTTTTTTACAACTCCCAACTCAAGCCGCTTCCCCGCCACCCCCTCCCGCTAGCTGGCTAGCTGTCTTGCATGCAGCGCTTCGCATATCAAAGCTAATTTATATTTTGTATAGCATACTTTTTGGGCGTGCACGCAGTTTTCAACTTGGACGACTTTGTCTGTCCTCCGTTTGTCCTTCGTTCGAGCTTCGAGTTTCATTGGCTTTGCCTTTTGTAACTTTGCATAAATATAATGATTTGTGGAGGCGGGGTATGGGTTATGCTCGTATGTGTGTGTGTGTGTGTGGTGATGCCTGGTGGGTTTTGGGTTGGGGTGAGGGTGCGGGGGGCGGTATAGATGGGTAATAATAAATAAAACTCTTTGTTTTTTCAATGCCCGAGTTGATGTTTTCTGATGATGCCTTGCTGGCACAGTGGCTGCCGGCAGAATCTGATTTTTTGATAAGTAAATAGAAAATTTATAAATTTACATATACATATGTACATTTACATATGTATGTATGCGTGTGTGTGTCTGTCAAAAAATATAAACCGAAGGAGTTGTGTGTTGGCTGAGAGTGCGAGTGCATTTTTTTTTTTTTATTTTATTCACTAGATTGGTGTTTCGTTGGCTGTTGGAAGGGGGGAGGCGGGAGGCGGGTGAAGCGTGTGGCAATAAAAAAGAAACAGAATTTTAAATTAGAAAATATTAGTTAAAATACACACACACACACACATACACACACATTGAGAAACGAAAGAGTCGAAAGACAGACAAAACTGGCGAAAGGTGTTGGTTTGGCTTGGCTTGGCTTGGGCTTTGGTGTGGGTGACTTCTGTGTGGGTACAGTTGTGTATTTGCATATGCATGTTTCATTTTTTCAGTGTGGTCCTTTTTTTTATTTTATCCTTTATCTAGACATCTCTTTTGCGTAAACATTTTCGAAGCCAAGCATTTTTCCTTTCTGGCTTTGTTGGCTTTCTTCCATCCAGCAGAGACTCATTGATGGAGATGTTTTATTTTTGCTTTGCCGCTTGCTCTTCTTCTTCTTCTTCTTCTTTTGGTTCTTTTACTGCAGACAGCTACAAAAACCAACAGGCTCTCCTCGCCCCGCACTCTCCTCGCCCCCCACAACACTTTTTTGATAGCCTTAACACCAATACATCATTTACATCTTTAGAGCTCGCCATGTGTGTGTGTGTGTGTGTGTGTTTTGATTACATGCCTCATTCCTCTCTTCTCTCTCTCTCATCTTGGTTTTTTGTGATTTTTTGTTTGTATTGAAGTTGTTTTTATTTTATGTACAAGTATTTTTTTTAGGGTTTTTCCTTCCTCCTCTTTCTGTAGGTATTTTTGTGTTTAATATTTAAATAAATAATTAGCAAAAAGGATATACATGTGTGTGGGTGTGTGTATGTGTGTTTGATCAACCCCTTCTCTGCATCTGTATTTGCCTGTGTCTGTGTGTGTGTGTGCCTTGTTAATGAGGTTTAAAATTGTAAAGCAAATGTTAGGGTTTGTCAATATAAAGAGAAAAACTACAAGGATAACAGAGCACACAAAAAAGAAAGAGAAAAAAAACCAGAGTGGAGAATAAAAAAAAAACTGGACAAAATTTACACAAAATAAAACAAAAGAAAACACTGAGCAGAGCCAAACAGAGAGTTGAATCAATTAAATAAAATATAAATAAAAGCTGAAAGAGTCTGAAACAAAATCGTGCAAAGTTGAACAAAACTCAACTGAAATTTAAAGCGAAAATTAATTTTTTACTTTTTCCAAAATTTCCACAAAATTTTGAGTTTTCCTTGCTTCTTCTGGGATTGAATGATTCCTTCGAACCTCTTTGGATTCCATTAGGTACTTTCACTTTATTCTTGGATCATTATTTTTTCGGTTCCATTGGGTTCCTTCACTTCTTCTTCTTTACTGCCCCCATGATAGATGGGATCTGCATTTCTTGGGTTCCTTTTGGGTCCTCTGACTACTTCTTTATCCTAACCAAGATTATCTGACCAATCGAATCATTATTTTCAGGGTTCCATTGGGTTCTTCAACTTCTACTTTATCCTTCCCAAGATTGTCTGTTCGTTCGGATTATTATTTTTAGGGTTCCATTGAGTTCTGCTATTTCTTTATCTTCCCTGCATTTCTTAGGTTCCCTTGGGTTCCTTTGGTTCTTGGGTTCTTCTACTTCCACTGTATCACACCCAAGATTGTCTGTTCGATCTGAATAATATTCTTAGGGTTCCACTGAGTTCTTCTATTTCTTTATCCTTGGGTTCTTCTACTTCTTTATTATTCCCAAGATTGTCAGATCGATGGGACTACTATTATTTTTTGGGTTCCCTTGGGCTCTTCTACTTTTACGTCTTTATCCTTCCTAAGCTTGTCCTGAGCGAAGTTTATCTTCTAGGTTCTACACTTTGCTTCTTCTTTCTGAAATTCCTGTAGTGTTTTTATGCTCCATATCCTTCCTATTCTTTCTTGACTAAGATATTTTTAATCTATTTTTAGAATGAGAAGCCATTTTGAAGACTCTTAAAAAAAATTCCTCAATTTCTTTTCTTGATTTCATTTGATACCTCCCGGCCTATTTGAGTGTTATTTGTATTTTATTACAAATGCTGTTAAGTGCCAAATGTATGAGGAGTCTCCTCAACCCCTTTCAGCAGCTTTCTGGGATTTAGCTTTCTGTTTCTTTTTTTTTCCTTTCCTCTCTCTCTCTCTCTCTCCCTTGGGCTCTACAGATTTCCAGCTCATCTATAGGCATTCAACTTTTAACTCTTTTTTATTTTGGCGTCTGTTTCTGTTGTCTAATGTGTGTGTAATTGTGAAAGTCTTTGTCAAAGTGGGGGGGTGAGTGGGTGTGTGTGTGTGTGTGGAAGGGGTTGGGGCTGGGCTTATATTTTCTTTGCCAGCAGCTGGCTGAGTCTGGTGCACAAAAGAAACACATAAAGAAAGAAATTTCTTACTTGCTCGCGTAAAGGGTTAAATTAGATGGGCGGTGGGCGGTGGGCTGGGCAAACAGGGTGGCTACAAAAACCATAAGAAGAAGAAGAAGACGCAGCGGAAGAAGAAGACGACAAAAAAAGTCAGTTGTCAAGTCATGTGGGCGTTTTAAGTGGCAGATGAGTAAATCTACCCCGCATAAAAGACACACACACACACACTTACACACACGCAGGCACACAGTCAACCCCTTCGGTTTGTTTTTGATCAAGTTTGACTTCGATTTGCAGCTCGTTCAGCTTCTTCAAAACTCCCTCGCTGGATATTTATTTTATTTTTTCAAAACTGTCAAGCTTTGTCAAATCCTACCTACCTACTCCCCGGCCCCCGCCCCCCGCCGCCGACCAATCGAATGAGTCAACCAACCACCGAGAACATTTGCCTTTGCCGCATTGATTTGCTTTGATTTATTGTTTGCCTCGTCTTCAGCCTGAAGGGCTACATCCTCCCACCCGCCCCCTCTCTCTCTCTTGTGACTGCACTCGAGCTTGGCTTGAAGCACAATTCATAACCATTTGCCTTTCGTACTAATTACAAAAAGTGCCACGACTTCGAAGCGAACCACACACCCCCACCCCCACCATCACCACCACCACACTCGACCTGACAGCTGTGGCAAGTTTAGCAAAGCTGCTGCTGCCGCTGCCACAGCCGCTGCCATGCGACAATTTCTCGCTCACTTCAAAACCAACAGCAAAATAAAACAATTCGGAGACAATGCAAAAAAAAAATCCCTATTCATATTGCCTTCAAACACACGTCCAACGCCGCACCAGAAAGAAAGGCAACAACAACAACAACAACAACAACAAAAAGAAAAAAAAAAGGATTTTTATATATATCAAAATAATTGTATGCATGTATGATTCAAATTTCTTCTTAGGGTTGGCCTGGGCAATTGGACACAAGAGTGCGGGCCACTCCACTGCTCCTTGTTGGCCTCTCTCTCTCTCTCTTCTTCTTGTTTTTTTTTTTTTCATTCTTTCTTTTCTGACATGTGCCGGGCACACGAACAGCCACAAAGGCAGCAGGAACAATCATCATCAAAAAGATGCATGAAATTTCGTAACCAGGCAACCGAAAGTTTTTCACTCAACGCCGCCTTCTTCGATTCAGCCTTCTCGACCACAAAAAAGTATTCAATTTGAAAGTTTGTAATTAATTTTTATTCAAAGAAAAAAACAAAAAAAAAAGGGAAACCTGAGGATTTGAAAATATTGGAAATTTTTTTTTACCTGAAAGTCGACACGGCTTATTTGGAATATTTTTTTAAATAAAGTCCAATCAATTTCACAAATGACTAAATGGACAGTGGAATGGCTTTTAGGATTTGGGGGCTAGTGGGTTCGGATGGGGCTAATAGAAATGTTAACCGAACGACGGGGTCGGCTAACTCCTTTCAATGAGTGCCTTGAGTAGGCGGAGGGAAGTACGCTGTTAACATTTCACTTAACATTTTTGGCGCGGTTTTTTCGTTTTTTTTTTTTTTTTGGGAGCGCCTTTGAAGTGGCCACACAGTTACCTCCACATTGGTCTTCCCCGAAATAAAAAATATTAAATGAAATGGCGGACAAACAAAGCACACCCAAACAAAAATTAATAATAATAAAAAAAAAGGATACCAACCAAGAATAAATATAAAGGGCCACAACTCAATACTAAAAACTTCTCTCACCCAATTCAATTTTTGGGATTTTCATTTATATACCCTCCAAGACTGAGGATAATCTATGCGATATAGACCATAGCCTCCGCTGTTTCTCTATATAAACTAAGAGGTGGATATAGACGATACGAACTGCAGTCATATGGTTCATAGTTCCTCTAGATAAGCAAAGAGAAAAAGATCTAGATTACCTTAGATTTTGGCACAGACAAGGAGTAGATTCAGAGGTTGACTCAGACCAGAATCTCCTGCGATATAGTCTAAGTGGATCCAGAGATTGACTCAGACCAAGATCTCCTGTAATATAGTCCATATGGATTCGGAGGTTGACTCAGACCAGACTAGATCTACTTGCCTAAGTCGGTTAATCTTTCGTTGACTTAGTTCAGCCCGATTTGACCAATGAGTAGAATCTATATAGTCTTAAAAACCTAAAGTAAGAGCCCTGATCATTAAGCTTTATCCTAAGGATACCATCGTACAGATTTCATAGATAGAGTTACCCTTCAAGAGGTCTTTATTTAAACCTAAACCAATCCAAAGTACGGATAGATACCATCTAGGGTATCTCAAAGTCGTATAAGGCCAGAGCTAACCTTTTTACTCTTAGCTGACCACACATACGAAACAAATACTCTCGGTGAGCCATTGAAGTGGCATTGAAGTCGTCGCCGTCGTCATCGTGGTTGTCCTTCTCAACCATTCGCAGACTTATTGAAGCTCCAAGCAGATGATGATGTTGATGATGATGAGTTGAGAGTTTTCACGTGCGTTCCGCTTGGGCGGGGGGTGGGATTGGTCGAAATAAAAAAAGAATTAAGGGAAATGGCAAAGCTACCCGCATTTTAGTTAATTAACTCATTTGGTTTCGGCAACTCCGCTAAGCCGGTCGAGTGAACCAAAAAACCAAAAAACCAAAAAAAAAAAAAAAAAAAGAAAAGGCTGCCCAAAAATACTGCCCCCATTAATTGATTCCATACTGCTCGCCCATTCTCGGTTTTGTGTGTTTTTGTCCAGCTCCTTGGTTGCCGATTTTCAAATGGAAACTAAGCGCCACGTGGCAATTTCGTTTGGGTAACTAGTTTCCCTCTTTCCTTTCCTTTTGTGTTTTGTCCATTTCATTCTTCTTTTGGTTTTCTCTCTGTTTCCTTGTTGGTTCGGGCCAACAAGTGTCTTACTTCTCACGGAGATTGCATTTCAACAAGTGAGCCGGGCCACAAGACAAAAACACAGAGAAGTGTTTTCTCCGATGAGAAACTGTTTGCCAAAGTCATGTTTATGAGATTCTGTTGATCATTTCTCGAGAGCGACAATCGATTTTCGAGTGGTTAAAAACAAAGCCAAATAAAGCGAGAATTTTATTTATTTTATATGGAAGTGGCGAGGCTGGGTTATTTATGAAAACAATTTGAAGGCTTAAGCAGCTCAGCAAGGAGCGGCAGTGGACGGCTGGGGAGCAGACTTGATTCATCGTGGATGAATATGACAATGAGACGATGATGATGATGTTGGCAAATTATTAGAATGATGTAGAAATTCAGAAATGACTACGATTTACTCAGTGATGTAAGCGAAAGATGTAAGGCAAAGGATGAATGTTCAAAGAACAAAGAATTTAATAATTATGAAAGAGATGAAATTTAGCAAAATAATAATGATGAAACTCTGACAATCATGAAGATATAAATAATGAAAGGTAGAGAGAATATACTAAAAAATGTTTAATAATAAAAAACTATGAAAAGTACAAAGAAATTGTGATAATGATGAATGAAATTATGAAAGGTACAATACTTTTGATGAAAACTCTGAAACCCATAAAGATACTAATAAAGAAATAATAAAATGAGTAAACCTTTTGCTGATGAAAATTATGAAATTATGAAAATAATGATGATGAAATTAATGAAATTAGGCAAATAAAAAGATGATGAAACTTTTGACAAGAACTATGAAAGACATGACAATAGTAATGACCGTTCATCATTTCAACAAGTATGAAGAAAATGATGTAAGAGATTGTGATGAAACTAATGAATGAACTAATGCTTAAAATCCTGAAAATGCTAAAGATATTGTAAATACAATTATGTAAAGAAATGATAGGGATGAAAACGGATGTAGACTATCATCAGACTGATAATGACAATGTCGAAGATATTTAGACCAAGGCTTCCTGGCACAACTGCAGCTTCCCTTCTAGCCCAGAAATGATGTACACAAATAAAACGAGAAAAAATAAAAATTACCAACTGACAGACAGACACACACACACACACACACACACTTACACCAACAGACAGCCAAAGATTCCTTCCCAAGGCTGTTAGAGGAGTTGGAATGGGGAAGATGAGGAGACAAGGAGAGAAATAAAAACTCATTGCCCCTTTCACTTTTGTTGTCTGTTGTTTGTGCTTAAGAGCTTTTAAATATCATAAATATATATCTATTTCGGCTGGGAGGTGTGGCCCTGCCCCCCGGCTTCGCTTGCCTTGGCTTGATTTGGCTCGGCTCGTCTGGTTTTTTTTTTCTTTTCGTTTGGGGTGGACGACCGTCGACGTTTGGCTAGGCTTGTTTGACAAATGTGCCTCGAGGACCATTCAGACACAAAAACAACAAAAACAACAACAATTACAACATGAATATTCTTGTCCAAGGCGGGCAGAAATCCAACAGCCGCCGAAGCCGATTTAAAGGAAATTGTGTGTTTACAACTCTTTGGATCTCTTCAGTAATTTTCTATTGATTTCGAGTTCAATGAAACTTGGAGAAAGCCTTAGCCAAATTCTTAAAATCACACCAAAGATATAAAATCCTCTCAAACCGATTCCTTCTCCTTAAGCGATTTCTGATTCTTTTCCCTTCTTCTTTTACTTCTTTTTATACAATTTTTCTGGCACTGCATTACAACTGCAATTTCCATTTCCACACCCACAGTTACTCGACCCCCGGCAGACCCACAATCATCAGTTTTTTTTTTTTTCTTTTTTTTTTGAATAGCTTGTAACGACTTCCTGCTTAACTTTTTTGGGGGCAGACAGTTTCATTGCCTCATCGATATGAAGAAAAACAAAACAACTTAGAAAAGAAACAAAAACAATGAGGCAGAGAAACTAAGAACTGCAAATCTCTACACTTTTGGCTAAACCTCTTCGGGGTTGGGAAACCGAACCCGAACCACTATTTTCACTATTCTGGAATTTCAACGTCCTCACCTCTATAAACTTTTGTCTGCCTATCGACTAATTTCCAAAGTTCTTTATTGCCTGCAACGCCCTTTAGGACCTCAGACCCCGCACCCCGCACCCCGAACCCCCAGCCAAACCGAACACCGCCTCGGGCAGCCTTGGCTTGAGCTCTTTGGGGTTTTCTGAAGTTTTGCAACCGAGCCATTGCTTCCGGTATTTATACAAATAAAATTGCACAAACCAAAATCCAAGAAGACCCAGCAACGAGCCCAACAACTTGCAAATTTCTCGGCCCACCAATGGAATGGGATAGCATAGGATGGGTTAGGATTGGATTGAATGGGAATGGTGATCGAATGGTTTAGCCAGGGCTCCCCGGTCGAAAAATCAAAGCCGTAAAAGTCATTGCAAAAAGTAACCGCTGCCAGGAATGGCCAAACCAAAAAATGTGCCATACCCCCCAGCTCTTGAGACTGGTCCCACACCCCATCCAGCACCCGCCCATCTGGCTAGACTAATTTGCCAAAAAAGTTTGCACCGCATATTTTTTGGTAACCCTTTTTTATGGAAAACCAAAACGACGGGGGGAAAAGCGGAAGGGTGTGGAGTGCCCTCATTGTTGTTGTTGTTGTCGCCATTAGTTGTGTTGCTTCTCTAATCTTGTTATTGTTGTTGTTGTTGTTGCTGCCTTAATTTCTCATTTGGCATTTGATTTTGCCTTTACCTTGCAAGTCTGCCCCCGGTCTCCTACCTCCCCTGCCGGAGAAGGTCAAAACTAATAGCCTTAAAAATTCCAGCCGGCTTATCGATACAAACGATAAACTATAAATTTGTCGGTTGTTACTTTTTTGTATCCAAATTTTTTTTCTTTTTTTTTTTGTTGGCTGTTGTCGCCCAGCCGACCAGCCCACCCAGCGCCCGTTTTTGGGCGCAAAAGTTTTGTAACATATTAATTTGGCTAAATTTAACCCGTAATGACTTTAAAAGTAAAATTAATGAGGGTCGATAGTGTTGTGGTTATGCGAGAGGACAAAGTTCTAAAAAAAATTTTTTTTTCTTCTTCTCTTTTGAATTTGCAGCGCGCTACTTTGGCCGAAAAGGAAGTGAACACACTCAAGGAGCAACTTTCCACAAATACAACACTCAACAGCAGCGACAGCAACAGCGAAACAGCCACTGCCGAGGGAGTGGCAGCAGCGGCGGCAGCAGCAGCAGCAGCGGCAGCAGCAGCGGCAGCTGGCCTAGGCAGTCTCGAGAGCAACGAGGCTCTCGAAGGTGAAATAGCAGCAGCAGCAGCAGCAGCAGCGGCGGCGGCAGCAGGAGGCGTAGGAGGCGGCGGTGAAAACGAGCGTAAACTCTTTAATAGTGTTGCGGCGGCCATTACGCTGCATCAGAACGGCGGCAATCTGCTGGCCACAAACACACCATCGCCATCGCCGCCACTGCTCAGTGCCGAGCAGCAGCTCCAGCAGCAGCAGCAACAACAACAGCAGCAGCAGCAGCTCACCCAGAACGGTGTGGGCGGTGTGAACGGTGTCAATTGCTTAAATTCGAAGCTCTTCTTCAATCACGCCCAGCAAATGATGATGGAGGCGGCGGCTGCTGCTGCCGCTGCTGCGGCCGCACATGCTGCGGCGGCAGTCCAACAGCAACAAATGCAATCGCCCATCCACTCGCCCATGGGCAAATCTGCCACCAACACTGCTACCAACAACACCAGCAACACTAACAACAACAACAACAACAACAGCAACAGTGGCAGCGGCAACAGCAACACTGCCAACACAGCGGCCACCACGGCCGGACAGCAGCAAAATATGTCCGAGCAGTTGCAGGCGGCTAGCAACAATAGTGGCAACAGTAGTAGCAACAACAACAGCAACAGCAACAACAACAGTGGCAACAACAGCAATGTGGCCACCACAATTGTCGATGACGACGAAGATGACGAGGAGGATGCTTCCATGCAATCGAATATGGCCCATGCCGATGATGACGATGATGACGACGACGACGAAGAGGAGGACAACAATGACGATGAAGAGGTGGACGAGGAGGAGGACGAAGAGGATGAGCATCCAGAACAAATCAATAAGGATGAGGAGGCAATCATCGCCCTGGCCACTGAATCAGCTGACCAGGCCGCCGATTCCATTGTTGCTGGCAATAAATCGACAAACCGACAGACTGACAACAACAACACAGGCGAACCATTCGATCAGCCAGATCAAGATGGAGACCAACAACAACAACAACAGCAACAAAAACAGGCTAGCCTAAATAATAGCAATATAAATAATTCAGATAGCAATACAAGTTGTAGTCGAAAGAAGGGCAACTCGGCCCTCTCGCAGGCGAGTGCAAAGCGTGATAATAATGATAGTGAACAAGTTGTGGAAACAAATGCCACAACAACAACAACAACAAATGCAACAACCACCAATACAAATACCACCGCAGCGACAACAGCAGCAGCAGCAGCAGCGGCGGCGGCGTCAGCGTCAGCGGCGTCAACGGCAGCAACAACCACAGAAACCACACCGGAGGATGATGATTGCACCAATAACAATAACAACAACAACAACAATAACAATAATAACAACAACAACAATAACAACGAGAAGCGCAAGAAACGCAATGCCACCAGCAACAACAACAACAACAATCAGCAAGCTGTTTTATTAGCCGCCAAAGATAAAGAGGTAAGCTAAATTTTTAAATAATTATTACAAATTATTCGAAAAATTTAAATTATATTTTTCAAAATATAAATAATTATTATAATTAATTTAAATTAAAATTACTTTTCATTATTATTATTTTTATTATTTATATTTTTTTTTTTTTTTTATGAAACAAATTTTATTTTATTGATTTATAATTTTTAGTCGATTTTTATATTTTATTTTCCCAAAAATTCTGATTAGTTTTTTTTTTAAATTTTCTGCTACTTTTTGAATTGAAAGTTTCCCATTTAAACTGTATAAAAATTTTGCTACTTTATAAGCAAAATGAACCCAAAATGGTTTCCCCAAATGCAAACGTAATGGAATGTAAAACCGTTAAGATTAGACAAACAACAACAGCAAAAGTCAAAAAGGAGTGAAATGCCAACCGCAGACTTCCAGAAGAAAACAAAAAAAAAAAACCTTAACTCAGACCAAAAGAATTTTCCTCAAAAATAAAAGGGGGAAAGCTAAGAAAAAAAAAACGAAAAAAAAATTGAGAAAATTGATAGAAGGGGAACCACACTGACCAATGTTGGCTGGCATACGCACAATTGAGAAAACACTTGCAAAAATAAACAAATGCAAAAGTCTTCCGCCCACGACCAAACCACCCCAGCCCTGGTTTTCTATTTCTGTTGCTTCTTGTCCACTTTTCTTGTAATTTTCTAGCCAAACACAACAGAAAATAGCCGAGAAAAGAATAAATAAATAAAGCCAACACCGTCACCGCCTGGTGGGAAAACAAATGAGCGGCGTCCGTTGTTTTTGCCAAGGCAAACCAAAAAAAAAAAAAAAAAAAGAAGAAGAAGAAGAAAAAAAGGACTTTGGCTTTTTTGTTTTTTAAGGGATTTTCTCTCTATTTCTTGTGCTTTGGCTATGCAAATAGGCAAGCCTCAAAAAGGCTCACACACAACAACAACAACAAAAGGAGAGATAAAAAAATGTAAAAGTTGAAAATGAAACTTTGGCCAACACTTTTGACTTTGAGGGTTCCCTGGTGGCACACAACTCAGACAATGCCCAAAGACGAAGAAGAAGAAGAGAGATGCTAGGGGTTTGGGGAAGGGGTGAAGTGCTACTTTTGGGTTCATAAACCGTGGGGTGTAAACTGATATCATTAAAATATTGACAGGACCATTTTTACGCCTACAAATTTGTTGAATGAAGCAAAGAAAAAAGTTGTTTACATTTTGTCTTGTTGACTCTTCTTCTTCTTCTTCTGCCCCCTCTTCTTTCTTTTGTGGCTTTTGCTTTTGTCTTTGTTGTTGTTGTTGTTATTGTTTTAGATTGGCTGATATTGTTTATGGACATTTGGAAAACCCATCTTGATAAGTTCCGATTAAAATGAAATCTCCTTGGCTTTTTCCCATGGAGGCAACTGTACTTTTGAGTTACTCTCCTGTTCTGCTGCATTCACTTGATTGCTTATTGTCAATCATCCTAAGCTTCTTCTTGCGGTGTTGCATATGTGGCAGCAGCCTCAATTATTATCATTTGCCTTTAAGTGCAGCAGCGCATTTTCTTTTGATTGTTTTCACATCTGCCTGGGCATCCTTGAGGTGCGAATAAAAAGGGAATAAAAAAAAAAAAAATTCTTCACTTGCGCCCGGGGAGATGCCAACACATTTTCTAAGCCTTCTTCATCCAGTCCCTATCCTTTTTCATCTGACTTCACTTGGCAGTCAGCCCAGCCCAGCTTAGCCCAGTCTAGCCACCCACCCAACCAACCAGCAGAGCAGTCTTCCAGATGCCAGCAATCATCTTGTATGCTCAGACAACCCTTACCAAAACCAAAAAAAAAAAATGTTGTGCTTTTCTACACTCCCAACTCCCTTACAGCTCCCTAACCCATTCCGGTGGGCCTCCTTTATCGCCTGGCTGCCAAATCCATTAAAAGCTATTTTGCTATTTTTGCAATCAAAAATGCAAAAATGCAAGATGATTCTCAGTTGTTCTACTGTTCTGCTGCTCTGCGGTAAAATGATCATTATATTTATCCAGCCAACCACCCAAAGGGGGAACAAAAAAAAAATGTATAAAGAGCTTCCCTTTATTTTCTGTGCCGTATCAATTTTAATAGCTGCCACCGTTACGTTTATTCAGAAATTTGAAATTCTCAATAATGCAGCCAAGGCGCACTCAGCCTGATGGAGTCTCCCGACCAAACCCCTTCACATCCTTCGATTTGACGGGCTCTGGCGTTTTCATTATACTCTTTTCGCCTGTCATCCACCAGTTGAAATTATTAAACAGTCACTCGGTATGTCTAGATCTACTATAACTTGAATATCTCTGGGATATTTGGATTATTCTAGGATTACCTTAAATATCTCTGGTTGAACCTGGCTTTTTTCTAACCTCCTCATAAGCAGATAGATTCGTGTACCAATTTGTGTACGATTAGCCTTATATGATTATGTAACATATAATAGGAGACGTCGTAGACTCTCCCAAGTTACCCACAATATGATCGGGGTGACTAGAGAAATTGATATAGCCATGTCCGTCTGAGTGAACGCCAGGATCTGAGAGACTATGAGAGCTAGGATAACCAAACTTGGTATCCGGATTCTTTATGTGTGTACGCTGGTCAAATATATTTTTTTTACCTCCCCCCGCCCTTCCTTCTACCCCCTCACTTTTTCAAAGCCTTATAATTTCTACAGCTTTATGATTTTGGTATTACCTGCTTCCACAAAGTTGTTAGGAATCTAAAAATCTTTCGTTTGATATCAAACACGACTAAAATCGGACCATATTTACATGAGTTATACAAAAAAACAAATTTTCAGAGTCAAAATTGTAATTTGCCCTGCCGCCTAACTGGCAAACAGTCGAACAAACTGACCGATAGATGGCGCGCTTGCTTTAAGTTGAGCAATGTATTGTGGACTTCAAAGGAATATTAAGACGAAATGTTTAATGGGAAAGTAGACGATTAGGGTTACCACCCGACTAGGGTTATCACCTTTTCATTTTCAATTTCGAGGCGAAAAAAATATTTTCCTTTCTTCAAAAAGAGTATGAGCTGTTCCGGGTTAACCTTAGTTTTTTCGCTGCTATTTTCATATTTCTGCCTGGCCTTTTTTGACTGCTCTTCATTAGTTTGATTGCTGTTCGACTAGACTAGCCCTGCCCCACCTCTCCCCCCCGCTAGGCTGTTTCGGCCTGCAGAATCATAATGATAAATGCCAACAAATGCACTCGGCTGACAACTAAATCACTTATGAGCTGGCTGAACGGCAGAATCCGTCGACTGCCTCGGATGGCTAAAAATTTATCTGCTACACGTGTTCATAAATAGGCGACAATATTTTTTCTTTTTTTTTTGCAAAATTGAATTAATGTTTAATTATTGACAATTCTTGTAATGTCAGAAAACCCCGATTATTTCTTCGATATTAACAATTTTTTTTTTTTTTTGTTTTTTCCGTTTGATTAGAGAGAGAAAAAAAATATAAAACTGAATAAATAAATCTTTTTTTAGATTTATGAATTAACAACCAGAATATAGATAAAATTATTAACAAATAAATAACCGCAAGGGTTGCTGCGGTTTGCGTAAAATACATTTTTTTTTTTTATTACTTAATTTGGTTTAGTTTATTTGGGCTCCCCCCTCCGCACCACCCGCCTAACAGGCCCCGCCTAGCAAATGTTTATCGAATTCATTCTCCATGCTCTTGTTATTTTTATATAATCCATACAATGAGTGTATGTGTGTGTGTGTGTGTGTGTATTAATTCATTTAAGCGATAGGGAAAAATCTGAAAACCACAAAAAAAAAATGAACGGAAAAAAAAAATTTATATCAAATTTGTGTATTTTTTTAATTGGTTGTTTAATTTTTTTTTTTTTTTTGGTATTTTTATTATGATTGCTAATATTTTTCCTAACACTTCTCATAAAAAAAGAAAAAAAAATTATAGAAGCAGCCACAACATTCATAGGAAAAAATAAATAGGAGAAGAAATTAAATGATTTAGTGTATTAAAAAAATATAAAATCAAAAAATTATGATCCGAAATGACAAATCATTTAAAAATATACCAAAAAAAAAAACGAAACACCTTTGATTTCTCAATCCCCACGAGAAAATTTATGAATGAAAAAGAATACAAATTCGATTTGTTGGTGTTTTAATAATTTTGTATTTTTTTTTTTTTGAATATGAAAGGAAGAAAATGAATAAATTTAGCTAAATTGATGGGGAGGATAAATTTTCTTTGGACCCGAGGAAAATGTTTACAAAATTCTAACATTTCTCTAGGGATCATCATAATTTTCAAATTTCAAAATAAAAATTTTCCCATAAATATTCAATTTGACTCGACGGATACGCGAATGGATCAACTCAAAAATACCAAATATATGTATATATTTATATATCTAAATTTAAACAAACACACGCACAGCAAATAAAAAACGACAAATATATTTTGATTATTTCGTTTTCTATTTCTTAGTGGGTTTTTTTTTTTTTTTTTTTTTTTGAGGGGAGTGTGGGGTGGTCCCATCCAGATGCCAGACAATTCACGTCATAGGTAATTCCGATTTCAGAAACTTTATTGAAATAGAGTTTTTTTTTGGTATTCTTGGGATAAAAATAAATCATCCAATGAAATTCTTATTTGATTAGCCGAATTTTTACTTTAATCACAGTTGTCAGTTGATAATGAAAACCTAAAAAGAAAAAAAAGACATAGAAAGAGTTGAACAATTAAATGAAATAATCAAACAGAAAAGATAATTCTAAACAGAATCTTCTTCTTCCTCTTACCCCCTCAGATCAAGTGATTCAATTGAAATAGAAAAAACAACTGTTTAAATATTATCGATATGAAATACAAAATACAAAAGAAAAACACACACACACACAAAAGTAACAACAAAATACAAAAAAATTCATTATCGGCAAATAAAGCCAAAGTCGGCGAAATTGACAGTTTTGGGCGATGATAGAAAGACCCGTGAAATCTAAAAACAAAAACAACCGAATTAGCTGCTGTATTAATACCAACAAACAACAACAACAACAAAGACAAAAGTAGCAATCAATAATTTTTTATTTTTTTTTTTTTGAGCTCTTTGCGATCTTCCAAAAAAAAAAAAAAAAATAGAAGAAAAAACAATTTTTGATTTGATTAAACGCAAATGATTCGGTTTGATTTGTATTCAAATATTATTTAATAATTTTTTTTTTACCAGTAGCCACAACAACAACAACTCATTTGCTTTGATTTTATAATTTATTTTTATTTTATTAGTATTTCTTTTTTTTTTTTTTTTTGCTAGCCTAAAATGAATTAATTTTGCCGCTTCGAATTTTAGTGTGATTTTTTCCAAACCAAGTAAAAGTTGAATAGATTCAATGGCAAATTATTTTTGAATTAAACAACAAAATGCTGGAAAATGTGAGTTGAAATTAAAACTAAGAAGAAGAAGAAGAAGAAGGGAAAGAACAGATCAGGAGACTCTCTCATAAATAAGATTTTGGCTTAGTTTTTTTTTTTATATAATCCAAAGAGTAATTAATTTTTTAAAATTCTGGGTCTCTGATTTTGGTTAGGATTTTATTTTTCATATAACCCAAAGACTTGTCTCAATAGATTAAATAATTGTTGAAAATTCTCAGTCCCCGATTTTGATTAATTTTATTTTATATAATCCAAAGATTTGTCTCAAAAGATTAAAGAATTTTTTAAAATTCTCGGTCTCTGATTTTGGTTAGGATTTTATTTTTCATATAACCCTAAGACTTGTCTCAAGAGATTAAATAATTTTTGAAAATTCTTAGTCCCCGATTTTGATTAGTTTTATTTTATATAATCAAAAGATTTGTCTCAAAAGATTAAAGAATTTTTTGAAAATTCTCTGTATCTGATTTTGGTTAGGATTTGATTTTTTATATAATCCAAAGACTTGTCCCAAAAGAGTAAATAATTTTTGAAAATTCTCAGTCACCGATTTTGATTAGTTTTATTTTATATAATCCCAAAGACTCTTCCTGTGTGGAGCTTTAATTACTGATTGATTGATTGATTGATTGATTGATGGATTGATTATATGATTCAATTACATATTTTCCTTTTATCTATTACTATAAAGAAAATCTGCGTCGTCTTGCTAATGCTCTCTTACTCTAACTATCTGTCTCTCTCTCTCTGTCTCTCTTTTGTCAATTTGAAAATGAAATTTCTGTGCCAAGCGCTGTCTGCTTCACAGATACATTAAACACAATTGCAATTATTCAATTCAAATCAATCAGCAAATACACACACATACATACACACACATACTCATATTCATATATATATATATATATGTATAGAGAAAGATCTGCATAATCACACACGGATATTCTGGGTAGTTTAGTTGGTGGCAACGCCGCTTGCAATGATTTAAGTTGTTTGGCTTGTTATCTTTTCTTCTTGTTGTTGTTGCTGTTGTTGTTGCTTTTACTATTTGTATTTGCTTGATGTTGTCGCTGCTGATTAAAATGAAAAACAGTCATTGTCATGCATACACACACACACATACACACACATATACATGTATAGAGAGGCACACGCAGTTAGATTTACCGCCAACGCTCACGAGGCCTCCAACGTTCGACCAATTGCGGATAAATTCAATTTATTTATCGCATATGGATTTTGATCATCAGCTTTATTTTTTCTATCCCTCTCTTTCTCACTCTTTTGATTGCTACTGTTATGGGGCTCGGCACACACACACACAGACTTGGCTACTTTTGGATATGAAATTGCTTATGCGAGCGATTGTTTGCTCAGGCGTGTTGTCAAAGCCTTTTGTTGTTGTTGTTGTTGTTACATTGACTGATTGTTGATTGCTGACTATATATATATATATAGATATATATATTAGTCTACATAGAGTAGATTCGTTAGTCGTCTGTTTATCTATATAAAAATAGAGATGTGTTTTGCTTTTGTTGTTGTTGTTGTTGTTGTTGTTGTTGTTGTTGGGTTGGCAAATGGCAATTTTGATTTTTTTAAATTGATTATTTCCTTATTTTCGTGAATTTGTTGTTGTTGTTGTTGTTTGAGCTTAGCGCTAATTCACAATGCGACGTTGATTTACATTCAATTTTCTCTCTCTCTAACAAAACATTTCTTTTCTTTTTTTCATTCTTTTTGTACAAATTCTTCTCTTTAAATTTAACCCATTAATATAATATCATTTTGGATTCAATGGAAGCCAGACTTAGAGTGATTTATATATATAAATCTTTAGGTCTTACTGATCCCTTTAAGATCTTAAGTTTCTGGGTTCCATCAGTTCCAAATCAAT
Organism: Scaptodrosophila latifasciaeformis; assembly: GCA_037075145.1. NCBI lineage: Eukaryota > Metazoa > Arthropoda > Insecta > Diptera > Drosophilidae > Scaptodrosophila > Scaptodrosophila latifasciaeformis. The sequence continues at coordinate 308,296 of JBAMCM010000266.1, read as the reverse complement.
TAGGATCAGTTCGATTTCTATATACAGATCTATATAGATAAATATTTGATCAAGATCCGTTTGAGTTCCAAGAAATCAGAAATCAGTTCCAAATCAATTGGGATCAGATCGATTTCTATATATAAACCATTTCATATTCTTATCATAAAACCAGAAGGTTCCTTGAGTTCTCTCAAGTCTTTTAAGCTCTTTGGAATTTATAGACCTAATTTTGAGACAATTCAATTAATTTTCATACCTTTCTCTTTTCTTTTTCTCTCTTTCCAGGTAAGAATGTCAGATAATAATGCAATCGATGTAAGTAGCCGAGTGATTCAAATATTTTCTCAAATCATTTAGTCGCCTCTCGCACCTCTTGACACACCAACCATTTTAATAGTTTCAACCAATTCAATATTACCAACACCACCACCCCCCTTTACAGCCCTCCCCCTTTTGGCTATGAGTACTGATTTATGTCGAACAGAAAATCTTTTAGTTTGGTCTAAAACATTTTCATCTGCAGCCAAGCAGAGTCTCGACCAGACCAGACCAAACCCAAGTGATAAATCTTTGCCTGACTGTCCAAAAATGTTGTCTTCATCAATTTTGTGCCACTAAACAACAACAACAACAACAGCAAGAAGAACAAGAACAGAAAAAGAAAACTAACAAACTTGGTTGACTCGGTCTATGTAGAATTTTGCCAATGACACCGCCTGATGATTTTCAGGGAGGGGAATTGAATTGAGTGTGTTGGTTGAGGGGAGGGAGGGGTGGGCAAGGGGGCGAGGGGCGAGGGGTAAGGTGGTGAGTAATGAAAATGTAGAGGTATTTTCAAATTGGCAATTTTGATTTTTAGTTGTTGCTCTGCCGTGCAATTTGTCAAAGAGTCTCACCAGCCAGCCTGGTGGGCTGATCCACTCCACTGCCCCCTCCTCTGGTCGGGCGGGCATACAATTTGGCAAAAGGCTAAAAGCAGAGAACGATGCGTTCGTCGTGGCCTTCAAGTTTATTGATGGCTAAGAACTCTTGGAGTTGTTTTGGGGGGAGGGGCGAGTGACAGGTTAGGAGTTGATACATTTGCCTTGGTCAAATGGCAACGGCGGCGCCTCCTCAAGTCAATTACAAGCTTGAACGGAAATTTAACATTTCAATTAGCACACACACACACACACCTACACACATACACCTACACATTTGTAGAGATTTCGATTTTGAAGAAAATCTAGTTTAGTCGAGGCCAAGACTTTTTGTGGGAAATGAAAATGAATTTATTAATTTGCCATCAAATTCGATTCGATACGAAAACTGCTCGAATCAGGAAATAATTCATATGGCACAAAATATTCAAACCAAAAAAACAAAAAGAAAATATACAAATTTTAATATCTTTTTGTTGATTTTATTTATTTTTTTTTTCTTTTTTGTTTTGTTTTGTTTTGTTTGCTGACCTTCAATTTTTTTGAAAACGTGTGACAAACCCAAAAAAAAAAAAAAAATATATGAAAAAAAAGCCACTTGTGTAGATTGTGTGACTATCAATTATTTTATTTATTTATTTATTTATAATTTTTTTTATTCTTAGTGGGTTTTTTTTTTTTGTGTGGTTAATCGAAATTTCTTTCTTTTAATAGTTTTATTATTAGTTTTGTTGTTATTATTTTTTTTTCGCAGCTGATAAAAAAAAACCAAGTGGTGTGGGCTTCGAATGGCAATTAAAATGAAAAAAAAAAATTATATATATATATATTTTTGTATATATTTTTTATTTATTATTGCTCGACATATTCATGTCATATCCGCTATTGATAAGTGTGGTTAAATGCTTGCGGCTCTCCGGAAATAATCTGGCCTTTTTTTCTTTTTTTTTTTTTTTTGGATAATTGATTTGTAATTAAAAGCATCCCCGATTTTTAGACTCGTTTTTTTTTCTTTTTTCTTATTTTGAGAAATTATTGAGGCTTAAATGAAGACCATCAAATGCAGATTTAAAAGTTATGGCCACCACCAGCCCCCCGGCTCAGCCTCACAATCAATTTGACAATTAAAAAGAAAGAAAAAAAAAATTAAGCGAAATCGTTAATTTCGGTCTGGCTTTGTGGCATTCATTGTTGCAAGGGAAATGGTCAAAAGTGGCAGGAAAAAAAAACGAAATAATAAAAAAAAGGAAAATTTGCTTTTTGGGGGCTTTAATTAGTTTGCTGGTGCGCCACTGTCACTTCAGTTTTGACGCATCGCCCGTCAAGCTGAAACGGCGACGTTTTGTCATCTTCTCATCATCTTGGTCTGCTCGGGCCCGGACCGGGCCGGTCCGTCTGCTTGACTTGTGGTCGTTGTTGTAGTTGTTGTTGTCGCCTGAAAGTCTTTAAACGCAAATTACGCGTCGTCAAAATAATTGTCAACCGGCAGGTCGGTCAATGGGGCGCTCACACACACACACACACACACATAGACAGAGTCACTCTGTCAAATGGTAGACAAAATATTTTAAAGACACAAAAACTTGATCAATATGAGGATTATTCAAAAGGCTAAGGCAACTTATTCAAGCATCTGTGTTATCGATAAATCTATCGATTTATATATATCAGTAGATATAGCTCTTTTTTACATATAGTTCCTTGCTCTTTCTTTTAACAATTGTGTGACTAATAATTTGGACTCCCTATCGATAACATTGTTTTGCCGAAACACTATCCATAACTCTATACCCGTAAGGACTAGTGAGATTCTGATCTCATCTATCGATTTAGAATACTTTTGATTATTTGCCAAACTTTTGGCTACCTATCGATAACATTTTATTCACTTCTTGACTATTTCGTTTTTAACCTGTTATCGACAAATCTATCCCATATCACTTGAGTAAAAATCTCTCAATTTTCCATAGAATTCTGGACTCTATTCCTGCCTAAAACTTGTATAGATCTGTGTGCCTATCGATACTTTTTCCCCATTTCCCTTTATCGATAAATCTAACTCATATCACTTGAGTGAAGTTCTCTTAATTTGCCATATAATTCAATACTCTATTCCTATTCCCATTTCCCGATAAATCGCGTCTCGTCTATCTGTAAGACTTTTCAGACTTTTTCTTGAATTTTCTTACCCCCGTATTTCAATTTAATCTTGTCTAAGATTAATCGACTCGAGATTTTATTAAGAAATTCATCCAATTAACCCACTGTGAGCCAACCAATCGGCGGGCAATTAAAATAAGATACGCTTGATATTCCTTGATATCTACAATCTTTTTTTTTTTTTTTCTTTTTTTATGCCGTCTGGCCTGGCCATGCTTGCTGTATTTTATGCATTTCCCCCTCACACTTCGCCCCACCAGACAGTGGGCAAACACCCCGGCAATTGGCATTACAGCCTGCTTAATAGAAATGAAATTGTCATCAAATTGAGCCGAGTCCTCACCGATAGAACTGAGAGAGAACCAACACAAGACCAACACAATTTCATTGGCAGTCAAGTTAATCGATGCAAAGCAACGGCCACAGCGTCATGATGACGTCGAAGCCGTTTACCAACGCCTGCAGCAAATTCAATTAGAACTTAACAAACTCAAATCAAATTAAAAGGAAAGACCATTCCGAGGGGGGGGGGCGGGCAGAAAGAGAAAAATGGCAAGTTTAATTTGATGTTGTCGGCATTTTGCTTTGTACTTTTTAGTTTCACTTTAACTGTCGGCTTGCTTTCAACTTTGGAAAATCAATCACATGTCATAAAGGTTGGCAAACAAAAATCAAGTCAATTGCAAATTCGTCTTATCAATTTCGCATTAAACGACTTTCGGTGTCGCTTCCGACTATCCAGATGTCCCGTTATTTGCATATAAATGTTGTCTTTATTGGAGTTTCCCCCCAACACACACACACACACAGGCAAGCGATTCTCTCAGCTGGGTCAACTTGGTCTGAGTGGCTCAGCCCTTGCTGCTGATCTTGAAATGGAATAGGAAGATGAGAGAAAATCACTCATACGCCACCGCTGCCCGAGTAAGGTATTTTAAGTAGCTTTATGTGTCATATTTTTCGGGCCAGGCAAGACAAACTGAAAATGCCCGAAAGAGGCAAAAAAAAAAAGACAATGACCAGCAGCCCTGCCAACCACCTTTTCGATGGGCTTAACATGGCCCAGACCAGGCGCTGATTATGGCCACCAAAACAAAAACCGGCAACTAAATAAAAAAAGGACAACATCAAAATGCCAGAAAGGAAGGAAGTTGAAACCATTAGAGCAGATAGCCCAGTCCAACCCCCTCCCCCATAGGATGGGTGGAATTTTGAGTTAGCCCGAGTTAGAGAAAGTCCACATGTGATTCAACTCCCCCTCTCCCTCTCTCTCCTTATTTATTTATTTTTATTTTTATTCTTTTTTTGTTTCGCTTTGGCTTTGTTTTTGTCCATCTCTTCAACTGTCTATTTGTCTGACTCTCCGACTCCAACGCAGCTCAACTCAACTCGACTCGACTCGACTTCAACTTCAGCTTTTGGTCTCCTCCGGTTTTCGTGGCTTGTGCTTGCTCCAAGTCCTTAACGTTATTTGACGTGTTGAGTTGAGTTGCGAGTGGCCAGAGTAGTACCAAAAAATATTTCAACTTAACCCTCTACTGGCCAAATACATTTTTACTTATCTCTTCAAACTAAGAAGAAAAAAAAAAGAAAACGTGAATTTTTTGGCACTTTTGCTTTTTAGTTAGATAAAATTATCGAAACTCTCAAATCAAAGATAATTAGTTTTCAACTCTGGTCAGTCTAAGGTTAAAGGTGTGTGCTTTTATCTGCCACTCCCCCGCTTACTCCACTGCTCGCCCAGAAAGTACCAAACAATGACAACATTGAGATCTGCCTGGTCGGTTTCGGGGGTTTATGAGTTGTTCCAATGTTCTACCCAGTCTCAGGTTTTGCTTACGAGAATATTTGCTAGAGATGCTGATTGGCATTTTTGTTATTGTTGTTGTTGTTGTTTTTTTTTCATAAGCTTTTGGGAAATATGGTCAAATAGGTAGGACGAGACAATGCGGGCCAAAAAAAAAAAAAAGGAAACCCAACCAAAAACAGAAAAAAAATAAACCCGGTCTCATAAATTATTGTCTAGACTATGATTTTAACGTTTTTTGATTATGAAAAAGTCACTCCTCTGCTGCTGCTTCTTCTTCTTCATCTTGTTTTTTTTTTTTTTGCTTTGTATAGGCAAATAAATATCACATGTATATTCCTCTTTGTTTTTTTTTTATTTTAGTGAAATGTTTTTCGGGGCATTTCCACTTAAATAAAATTTTTATCTTTCAACTTTTTTTCTGGTTGGTTTTTGGCTTGATGAGTTGAACCTTTGGTGTATATTCTGGGTTAGGTGGGAGGGGGTGTTATATGTTATATGTGAATCTCATATCAATAAGCAAAAGGATTAGACATGTAGACTCGCCCCAGCGCTTTGACTGCTCATTGCGTTTTTTTTTTTTTTGGGTGGAACCACTTCTGCTTTTTTTTTTGTTATTCATTTTGAAAAAGGAACCAGACGAATTAGGCAATTCAAAAAGAGCTAAATTAAAATTATTTGCCAATTTTTGTTTTTTTTTCACATTGATACAAAAACAATTAATTTTGTTGGCTTCGAAAATTCTTAAAGCCTTGTTAAACCCTTTCCTTCCCCCCCTTGTCGCATTACGGAACTCTGCTAACTCGAGACTCGTTTATTTTTGTTTATAATTCACGCATATTTTGCCCCTTTCCCCAAGGGGCTTGGTTGTTTGTTGGAGAGAGGAGGGGGGCGGAGGGAAAGCAGGCGCGCTTTGAAAGCCCCTTTCGAATTTCTGTTGCTTTCTTTTGATGAATTCAAATGAAAAAGGAGCGGGCGGGGGCAAGGGAGGCGGTACAAAATAAAACCACACTACGCATAAATGGCAGACAATAAAATCGAAACATAAATCGAAAATTGTAAAATTCGAATAAGAAAATTGTGCCCTGCCAAGTTCTGTCGGTCGTTCTGTCTTTGTCTCACTGCGGGTAAAAAAGGATTCAATTTTTGTGCTGAGGGCGGAGGGCGACGGGTTTCGGTGGTGTGGAAATGACTGACTGAATGACTGACTCGCTGGCTAACTGGGAATTGTAAAGCTGTCAAATTTTAATTACAAAACTTTATAATCCAAAAAATACAACAACAACAACACAAACAGCAGTGATGAGTCGAAAAAGCTGAAGAAGCCGAAGCAGAAGAAGAAGAAGAAGCCAACAGAGTAGCGCGTCAAGCCAACCCAAGCCCCTCCAGTCATTCTCTCTCTCTCTCTCTCTCTCTCTGTCTCTTTGTGTGTATTTTATTGTTGATTCCCTTTTGGCAAATCAATTCAATAATTTTATGTGTGTGTATTTGTGTTTGTGTGTGTGTGTGTGTAAAATGAAACTGTTTATTTGTTTGACTGAACAAATGAACGAACAACTGGCTGACTGACTGACTGACTGATTATTTGACCGACCACTTGTTTCCAAGCCATTCTGAAATAGCAAAAATTGACAAATAATCCTTTAAACAATTTCTCCTCTTCCTCTTCTTCTTCTTCTTCAATTTTTTTAACCTAAATAAAGAAGAATGAAAAACGAAAAACAGAAAAGTTCAAATAAATTGCCAACTTGGGCTTTGCTCTGACAAAAGACAAAAAAAAAAAAAATGAATGAATGAAAGAAAGAATCATTGAGTGGCATTGAAGGTATTTTGCAATATGCAACAGGATTAACAACAACAACAACAACGAAAAGGTGAACAAAACAAAAACAAAGCCACACCAACAACAGAGACGAAAAAGTACGAAAAAAAAGTGGAAGACTCTGGGGTGCACTTTTAGACAAACAAAGAAGACCCAAAAGGGGAGTTTGAATACACACAAACACACACACACACTTACAACCAGACTTGCATATCTGAAAAGAATCAGAAATCAATGTAAGCAATTTTGCACTCTGTTTTTCGGAGAAGGGCCAAAAATACCACAAAAATTTACATTAACAATTTTAAATGTCTAGGAAAAAATTAGTGAAAAAGGAAGTAGTGAAAAAGGAAGTAGTGAAAAAAGAAGTAGTGAAAAAGGAAGTCAATTTTGTAAAAAATTATGACAACAAAAATACCCAAACTAATATTCATATGTATATGAAGAAGTCCTATATAGGCTAGAAAAGGTGCCACTTTCAACCCAGTCAAGTCCGCCTGTCTTTAATTTTTCCAAATTACCGAATTGAAAAATATGAAATGCCAATGATTCAAAAGTAAAACAAAATAGAATATAAAAAAGCAACACTCCAACCACCTTGGAATTCTAGAGCCACCCAAACCAGGCGGCTTTTTCCACTGGTTTCGCCTTGCTTACTTTTTTGGCTGGGCACTGAGAGTTACCCCTTTCGATATGACACCATCCCATCCAAACCCGCTCAGCTTCACTTGCCAATGACTTTTGCCAAGAGTACACCCCCACTGCCAGCAACCAGACCCAAACTCAGACTCAGGCCGAGGCTGCTTTCAACCATCCAACCTGATCTGAGTCTGCTGACAACTCTTTGCTATCTCTTTTATATAAAGATACCTTCCTCCCTCCCACTCTCTTTATATAAATTTCTGTATATGTTTATAAAATATATTTTGTTTTTGCACACACACACACACATTTATATATATTTTTAAAAATTTTTCTGCCCGAATGAGTTTTAATTCCTTTGACGTTTGCCAGCTGACGGCCTAAAAGGCTGCCACAAAAATAAAAAAATATATATATAAATAAAAAAAAGTCAAAGCCCGTAAAGAAAAACCCAAAGCAAAGGCGCCCTGGTAAAAAAAAAAAATGAGCCAAAGCCGTTTGGTTCATGTTGCCTTGTCTGCCTTGCCACTTGAATGGCAAAAAGCGACGTGCTGCCAACACACACACACACTTGCTCACTCATCAGTCTCGTCTTATGGACTCATTCACCCACTCCCCTGGCAATTTGCAACTCTTGCTCTCACAGGCTCTCGCCCACAGCCACCCACTCCGCTGGTCTCCCAGCCCCACAGCCTGCCTGCTTGGCTTGTCTAATTGTCCTTCTGTCTCCCAGGCAGTCTGTCTTTTTATCTGTATGTGTGTGTGTGTGTGTGTGTGTGTGACTTTGATTGCTTATTGTTAATTTGTATTTGTGTATTGGTTGTGCGTTTGTCTGTCAGTCTCTCTGTCTCTATGTGTGTGTGTGTGTGTGTGTGTGTTCTTCTTAATTCTTCTGGCTGCTTCGCCTTGCTGATTAAACCCTTTTTACACACACACACACACACACTGACTCACTCACACATACTTGCATACATATGACGTCTTAATTCCTTTTGGCGTTTTATGGCAAGAACCAAGCCACACCACCCCCCCCCCCCTTGTGTTTAAAAAAAAAAAGGAAGCCACCTGCCAACAACTCTTCTTCTTGTATTTTTTATGCTTCTTCTTCTTCTTCTTCATCATCGTCTTCTTCATAGCCAAGTCTTTTGCCTTGGAGTGTTTGTTTTTGTTGTTGTCTTACGCGTTCTTTTTTATATTTTCTGCTGTTGTTGTCAGAAACATGTGTGTGTGTGTGTGCGTGTGTGTGTGTATTGAATGCCTTGTCAATTGTTATTTTGGGGGCTGCTTTGTCGTTTCTGTCATTTCTCAAAAACTCTTTTCCATGCTTCTTCCACTTCGGTCGTACCCCTGCCCCAGCTCTTTCTCATAACCATTTCGATTGCTGTTACCCATCAACTTGTACAAAATCCTTAGACCAACCAACCCAACCCACCCCCCTCTCCACCACGCCAAGGCTGTCGTTGCCGCTGCTTGGCAATTTTGTTAATTACAAATCGTTTGCATTTGGTTCTCTATGCTAATGTCTGTGTGTGCGTGTGTTTATGTGTGTGTGTGTGTGTGTGAATACGACTAAAGACCCGGAACTGGAATTGGGATCCTTGGATTCTCAATTCCTTTGAATGCTTTCAGAATGGCAACATTGGTGGTGGTTCAAGTTCCTCGGGCAAAGATATTCCACATGTGTGTGGGTGTGTGTGTGTGTGTGTGTGCGTGTATAAAAATAAACTGATTTGTTTTTTTTTTATTAGTTAATTTTTATAGGAGACTTTTTTTTATCCCCTAATTTATTCGAATTATTTTTGTAATAAAAAAAAAAAAAAAATTAATTCTAAAAATTCACAAAAATATTTTTGACTGAGCTACCCAAATAAATCCTAGATCCTTTCATAAATTATAAAAAAATATATATATATATGAAATATTTCAAAAATAAATTATTCTGCCTGGAACAAAAGGCACAATCAAACCAAAAAGGGATGCTGTCCAGGACTATCCAATCCTTAACTATTCACCGTTGTCCTTTTGGTTTCGTTTCACAGCAACCACCTCAGCTCAGCTCAGCTCAGTTCAAATCAACTCAGCTCAACTCAAACCTGACCTGACCAACAATCAAACGTCAACAATTTTTACTCTTTTTTCTCCTCTCCTCTTTTTTTTACACTAAACCAAACTCTCTGTGTGTGTGAGTGGGTGTGTGTGTGTGTGAGTGTGCTGCCTTTGTGGCTGTTAAAAATCATACGAAAAATGTAAACTTTCATAATTTTACAGTCAATACGAAATAAACACTCCACAACAAGTTTTGCACAACCAAAAAACCAACCACTCAACCGGGACTTCGCCTACGCCTTCCCCACCCCACCCCCTCCTCACTCAGACCCATCAGGTTCGCTCTTACGCCGTCTCGTTTATAGTTTGTTTGATTGTCGGTAGTTCTCAATTTGGCTCAACTCTCAACTCAGGCCAACTTGCAGCAGACCTTTCATCAGAGGACACCCACACACAGCTTCAGAATTGAAGCCACTAGTTCCCAGTCTTCTTCTTCTTCTTCTTCTTCTTAGTTCATTCCATCTCTTTCAGTCGCACTTGGTCTCGTTCCTGTAATTTTTGGTAGAAAACTTTTTGGTACAGCATAAAAAAAGGGTTGAAAATGATTTCGGTTGTTGGCGCTGTCGAAAATCCAAAAGTTGATTTATCGTTTTAATATTTATTCTTCAACAACGACAACAACAACAACGGCAACTAAATAACCAAAGCAAAAATAATAATAAAATCATACACACACACTCACACACACATACAGTCTCACATATACAAATTCAAAATGACAGTTTTGAAAGCCCAAAAGAAAACCCGAAATTCTCTTCAGTCCAGTCAAAAATAATTATACAAATAGACAGAATGAGACAGAGAGAGAGAGAGAGAGAGAGAGGGAGAATAACAAGTTCGATTCCTTCTTTAAAGCAGCTTAGATCTCTTTTTTTTTTTTTTTGTTCTAGGACTAATTGAGCCTTGCTGCTCTATTCAAACAAGAAAATTGGTACAGTTGTGCTCGAAATGAGTTTATCATTTTTATAATTTCCCAAAAACCCACACACACACACGCACACATATGCACACTTGTGTGGTTCAATTGTCTTACCACCCTTAGAGAATTGACAAAAAAAAAAAAAAATAAAACACAGTCTCCAACGAGCCACCCCCAACCAGCCCGAGAACCCCCTGCCCTGCAATTGTCTACATGCTAATTGCGTTTATTTAACAAAACAAATTTTTACGTCTACTTTTTCTCTGCTCTCTCGGAATGGGTATGGATATGGTGTGAGGTGGCGAGGGGGTTGGGGGTGGGTCTAAAGGAATTAAAGAAGTTTCCTTTTGCAATTGAATTTTGGCAGAGAGCAGCAGAGTCGGCAATTAGAGTAGCACACCCTCCCTCCCCCCCCCCCTCAATGCTCGAACACTCCAAACTCCCACCGCAACTCTACACAACAAACCCTTTCAGCTGGTCTATCTCCCTATCTCCGATACTTGACTGAACTTTTTATTTTTTTATTTTTTATGCAATTAATTTGAGTCTTCATCCTTGTCTCGTCTTGTCATGTCTCCAGCAGCTCAAACAAAAAAAAAAAAAAATTGGAAAAAGCCAACGTATTCCTTGCTTGAGAATTTTGTTTTTTTGAAAATTTTGACAGGGTTGCTACAGACATGTTCCCCCATCCTACCCTACCCTACCCTATCCTACAGAACCCTTGGAGTCTCACATATGCTAATGAAAAATCGAACACGCACATACCCCGCCTATTTTCTTACATTTTTTTTTGGTCGGGCAGGGGGCTGTGTGGGTAATATTCGCTTGGTTGCTTCATTTCTTGGGATCGAAATCCCACACCCACCCATCACCCTACTCCCTATTTAACCCTTGAAGTTGTGTGCCTGCCTTGACTGCCTTTTGATTGATAATAGAATTAACTGCTTAGCATTTTTTGGCATGACATGTGTCAATGTTGTCTTTCCTTATTCGAAATACTCTTCCCCACATTCGGCAATCTGTACGCTCCAACCACTATTTAGAGCCTATATAAAATTATGCGTGAATGTGTCTGTCCCTCCTGGAAACACATGTTGTTTTTATGCATATTTAATGTCAATTAAGTATTATTGCATTTCATAGTTTCAGTTTATCGTTGTCAACCTGGAAACGGTGAAAGGAAACCAGCTTATTCTCAGGCCTTTGCCGGAAGTCATATACTCTTTTCGAAGGGCTCTTCCAAAATAGTCTTCTCCTATATTCCAATTATATAGTGCCCGGTTCTAGGCTTATTTGAGTAGACAAATGTATCTCTATCTGTTCGGTCTGGATAAGAAATTTCCTTCCTATTCATCAATAAATATCTGAGTTATTCTAAGGTATATGAAAGAGTGGTTCAAGCCAGGCTAAGCCTAAGCTTTTCTCTGGTATATGGCAGACCCAGACTATGATTTATATATAGATTTCACCTATAAAGTTTCCTGCCTTATAAGGCAGTTAATAGAATGAGACTAAGCTCTAGTTTTCCCCTGATGTATTTCTAAACTAGACTAGGCCTGTTCAGACGTAGGTCTAGATTTTTCCTCTAAAGTCTTCTGCTATATAGAACCAGACTAGGTAATCCACTCTCTCAACTCAAGTCTTAAATTTGATCAAGTTTGTTCAATAGATCCGATGGATATATTCCCAAAATCATATCTCTCTTTATATAAGCTTCCCAAGCTTACAGACAGAATTAATATACTCTTCTTTCCTTTGGCTGGGATAGAATAGATATAAGAAATAAATAACACGATTGTTTATAGTCAATAATTATAATCATAAGAGACTATTCGACTTTCCGACTTTCGCAGAGACCTTTCGGTTTGCGTTTTATATGCCTCGTCGCCTCGTCTCGCCAACCCCCCCGATTTGTTCCATTTTATTTATTGATAAAATATGCGACAAAAACTTTTAGTTTTTCCCCTACTTCACCGGTTTTTTTCTTTTGTATAATTTTGCCCATGTCGATTAATTTTCCAATCGTATGTGGGTTCGACTTGATATATCATATCAAAACGGAAGAGAGTTTCGAACTCAAATAACAAAATGGCACGCAAATTTGTAGTTAGAAAATTATGTTGATTAGTTTTCCAGTTAGTCGAGAAGGTGGCCAGGGTTGGGGGGATAGGAAAAGTGGGCTGGGAAAATTCTGAGAAAAGTATAGGAGCTTCCAGCTTTTTTTTTGTCTTTGGGATTTCTTTTAGGAAATTTCACATCTTTTTTTTTTTGTTAAATAATTTTTTGCCCACATGCTGCCGTTAACGTCAATTAAAATCAGCGCCATAAAATTAATTTTAATCACATAATAAGAAATACACACACACACACACACACACAGAGAAACACACGTGTCTTTCTCACCGCGGCCCTCCCTATTCTCTCTTTCTTATCCGGCTGAAGTTGTCATTAAAAAATTTTGTTGCATATTCTGTGACGGCATCAGCGGCGCTGCCAAAACTTTATCTTGTCAACTTTTGCCAACACACGTTCCACTCCCAAAATCAAACCCACCTGCCTACACACACATACACACGCACATATGAGATTGTTGGCAGCAGCCCTTGGCTGGAATGAATGAATAAAACTCCTTCGACTCCTTCTCCAACCGTGCTGGCGTCGTCGACGCACTTAAGAAAAATTCCCTTGTCAAATTTGCCAATTATCATATTTTCATCAAACAAACAAAGTTCCAAAACTCAAACGGTTGACTTGCTGGATTGAAGGTGGCCTCACCAGAGTGGGAGTTGCTGGCGGTGGCGGCAAGATAATGGGCCGGGTTGGACCAATTCCGGGTGGTGAGTGGAGAGACTTCATGTGTACCTGGCAGTTCTCAAATGCCAGAGGCTTGCTCTTCCTCTTCTTCTTCTTTTTTGGTCTTGCTCTAAAATGTTTGGCAATCAAGAGCGAAGGCGCGGTTATGAGGAGACGTCGACTCGTCGCGAGTCTCTCTTGTTAATTTTATTAAAAATTATTTTATAACTCTCGAACTTCCAAAACACACGTCGAGCTTTGTTGCTGTTGTTTTTGTGGTTTTCAATATTGATGTTTACAATAACAACAAAAACAAAAGCAGGCAAATTACCTAGAAAAACTTGAACAAGTCTGCCCGATTTGCCTTCAAGACAATCAGGAACAAAAATTAAGAAAATATCGAAAATATCTGATAAAGAAATTTTTCAAATATTTCCCATCAACTTGAAAGAAGCAAAATAATAAAAATCATTTTCAATTTTTGTTTTCTCTTTTGCAGATTAAAGCACTTTTGGATGAATTGCAAATGTTACGGGGTCTGGAGCAAACACATCTTGTCCAAATCCAGCGGCTCGAGGAACATTTGGAAGTGAAACGCCAGCACATAATGCGCCTGGAGGCCCGCCTGGATAAGCAGCAAATCAATGAGGCTCTGGCCGAGGCCACCGCCCTGGCAGCGGCTGTTGTAATGGCAGCTGCCACCAACAATAATAATAATAAAAATAATAACAACAACAACAATAATAATAACAACAATAGCAGCAGTAACAACAACGACAACAACAATCACAACAACAAACTGGACACAAGCTCCGATGTGGAGAGCGGCAATATGGATTTGAAGCGTAGCAAATTGAATGAATTGCCAGCAGATGATGAGGACGATGCCGATGAGGATGATCGCCTGGAACGCATGGATGGCGTGGAACATGAAACGGTCCAGCCCCAAGCAGATCACGACGAGGAGGACGATGAGGATGCCCCCATGTTGCCTGCCACTGAAAATGCCAGCGAAATCAAAATCAAAAAGGAACATCAGTAAGTCAATCTGGAATTCGGCTACTACTCGCAACTCTTCTCACCTTCATTTCAATCTCTTTCTCTGTGTGTCTTCTTTTAGCAGTCCCTTGGACTTGAATGTGCTGAGTCCACCGTCGGCTTTGGCAGCGGCCGCAGCTGCGGCAGCAGCCGCCGCCTGTGCCAATGATCCCAATAAATTCCAGGCCCTCCTAATTGAACGCACCAAGGCTTTGGCCGCAGAGGCGCTTAAGAATGGCGCCGCTAGCGGTGATTTGACGGCTTCCAATAGCGAAGGTAAGTTTTCTTCAATTCATTTTACACAACACCAGAAAGAATCTCTACAAACGGTACTGTACTTTTCAAGACTCTCCATTGTTGTTGTTGATGTTGATGTTGTTGTTATTATGTAGGAAGACGAAGAGTAGTGCTGATATCACAAATCGAAATTGTCGCCAGCCAATTGAGTTTATGATTTGTTTGATTAACGACGAGGTCGTGATTGCTCAACCGGCATTCTGATATATATATATTCCCTTGTCATTATTGTTATCGGCAGTTTTAAAAAGCGGCGCCAATTTTTATGGCTCTCAAACAATCAGGGCCTGGGGTGGGAGTTGCAGCAGATTAAACAAAAACAGACACGAACAAACAAGACCGGACAAGTCCAGGCGGGAAGGTAAAGACCAACAGGGGCCCTGCCGATCGCCTATCAAATCTACCGGGTTGGCTATACCCTCTAAAAGAAAGGGCTACATATAATCTATGACCAAGCTCGAAATATTTTTTCACCAAGAGTGAGTTGGCTAATCTAGTCTAGCACGCCACCTAGCGGGCTAATTTGACACTTTTTCTAGCAGACAGAGGGTCGGACTTATCTAGGTGGACGTTGAGAAGCATTCTATATCTCCTCAATGATTTGACCTTTCTTTCTCTGAGGTACAGAGTATTTTTGTTGTTGTTCTTATTGCTCTGATTATTATTATGATTATTGCAATTGCTCTTGTTATAATTATTGTTGTTGTTGTTGTTTAACTGATTTGCTGATTTCTGCTGCATGTTTATCAATAAATAAAACCAACAATTGCATATTATCCATTTCTGTTCCCCTTTTCTTTCTTTCTTTCTTTTTTTTTTTTTTTGGTATGGATATATTTTTATTGCCATATATATCTCTCTCACTCTTTATATCTATCTATCTATCTCTGTCTTTGTTGCACACCTGCATTTTCCAAAACTGTTTTGGTTCTTTTCAATCATCTCTGAAGCCATCTTTGTTTTTGAGCTCGTTCACCTTATTCTGTTCGACTAGCTTGTTGGCTCTTCTCTCTCGCTCTTTCTCTCTCTCTCTCTGTATATCTCTCTCTTTCTGTCTGTTTTTGTTGTTTTGTTGTACGAATTGGCAAGCAAAAAAGAAAAAGAACTCAACGAAGGCAAAAATAAACAAATTTGCAGAATGACAAAAACAAAAAATGAAAACAAAAAAAAATGTGAAACAAATTTTGATTAATTTTTGGCGTTTTGTTTCCCTGGATGTTGTTGCAAAAAAAAAAAAAAAAGAACACATTTTTTTTTAACTTAACAACTTTAGCAAAAAAAAAACAAAAAGATAACAACAAAAAGAGAAAAACAAAAAAAAACAAAGCACACAATTTTTGTTGTTTCCGCAGAACAAGTGGCATCAGAAACAGTGGCAAATGAAGTGCCAGAGGCAACTGTACTTGAAACAAATGAAATTGAAACAAAAGCAACGGAAAGCCTAATACCCAAAATTGAATTGATCCAAGTGGATGATGATGAAGACGATGAGAGAAACTATGAGCCAGTGCCACCGCCACCGCCACCTCCACCGCCGCCACCACCAGCACCGCTGCTGCCGGAGACTGCCCTGAGCCTGGAAGAGCAACTGGTCAATAGCTATTGGCGCCGAGGCTTTGAATCAGCTACAACAACAGCTAGCAAAACGCCAACAATTTATCAAAATGCCAATCCGCAACAACAACAACAACAACAACAAAACCTATCAAATACCGAGCCAGTGAATTTGGTGGGCTTGGGTCATACACATTCACATCCAATGCCAATGCCAATGCCATTGCCGATTGTTTCCAACAACAACAACAACAGCAACAACTTGTATTCCAATACTCCACTACCACCACAACAGCAACAACAACAACAGCCACTCGGACCCTCGTCCACCAGTTTGCTTAGCCAATTGGTTAATGCCACCTTTTCCCCAGCCAAATCCAACTCCTCCGCCTCCTGTACCCCCTCCTCTTATACTTCTGCCTCTTCTTCTTCAATAATTATAACAACAACAACATCAACAACAACAACAACAACAACAACCAATCTATCATCATCAACTTCAACAACAACACCAACAACCACTTCAACTTCTACTTCTTGTTCCAATTCCAAAATATTCCGATTAGATGGCAGCTCGCAGCATCTTCCGCACAACCTCCACCACCAGCAGGCGCAACGGGCCACCCCGCCGCACCACCACCCATCGGGAACACCGCAACCGCCGCCACCGCATCACCAACAAATCCAGCATCACCAGCACCATCAGCACCACCACCAACAACAGCAACAACAACAACAGCAACAACAGCAGCAGCAGCTCCAATCACAATCGGCCAGCCAAGGCCAGCATCATCATCTCAGCAGCAGCAATAGCAGCAACAGCAGCGCCAACAATCTCAACCTCAATCACTCGGGCAGCGATACCCTGGCCAATCATCATCTGGGTCCACATCACTTGGGAGCGCATCACCTGGGCGATTCCAACTCCTCCAGCGCCAACAGCACACCAGTCAATACACCGGTGAGCGCCGCCGCCGCGGCCGCTGCTGGCGGAGCGGCTGCCGCCCAATTGGCAGCCAGCATAGCCTCCACCTTGAACGGCAAGTCTCTGCTCCAGGCCGCTGCAGCTGCCAATGCAGCAGCTGCCGCCGCTGAGGACAACAACAACAGCTTGACGCCCAATGCCAATGCGGCTGCCGCCGCCGCAGCCATGGCTGCTCATGCCCAACATGCCCATGCCACGGCAGCGGCCGCTGCCCTGGGAGCACCTGGCTTCCTGCCCAGTCTGCCGGCCTTTCAGTTCGCCGCCGCAGCAGCGGCCAGTCAGGACGCCCGGGCCCACTACCGCTTCGCCGATGCCGAATTGCAATTGCCACCTGGAGCCTCGATGGCCGGCCGTCTGGGCGAATCGCTCATACCCAAGGGCGATCCCATGGAGGCCAAGCTGCAGGAAATGCTACGCTACAACATGGACAAGTATGCCAACCAGGCCCTCGACACCTTGCACATCTCACGACGCGTGCGTGAGCTCCTATCGGTTCACAATATCGGACAGCGCCTCTTTGCCAAATACATACTCGGCCTCTCGCAGGGCACTGTTTCCGAGCTGCTGAGCAAGCCAAAGCCCTGGGATAAGCTCACCGAGAAGGGACGTGACAGTTACCGCAAAATGCATGCCTGGGCCTGTGATGATAATGCAGTAATGCTCCTCAAATCGCTCATACCCAAAAAAGGTAAGTAACGAAAACACCAAAAAAAAAACTATTTAAAAATTTTCCCCATTTTTTCCACAAGTTTCTTTTTTTCTCTGGTGAATAGTTTAAGCCAGATCCTTCAGCTGTCGGGGTATCCAAGCAAAAGTTATTCTTGACTTTTCGCTTTATTTTTTTTTTTTTTTTTTTTTGAGGCTAGAAACAATTGGAAATGAAATGTGGTAGCTCAGAGAAAGTCAAGATTTAAAATTCCAAAAAAAAAAAGAAAACTTTAAAAACATTTTCAAAGTGCCCCCAAAAATAACAGTTTCACAGTTTCCCGAATTATATATATGTAGCTATAATTTTCACCCAACTTCCAAGGCATATTCAGGTCTCCAATCAAATCAAAAATTTTCAATTTATTCGAATCAAATTTCAAGGTTCCAATTTGTTTAAAGAAAGTTATAAATTTCCAAATCGAATCTTGGAATTTTTGAATATTTTTTTTTATTGATAAATTTTTTATAGTTGTTGTTGGCTTGTCGTCTGTCCATTTGCCTGGTCTGGTCCAAACATTCCCGATGCAATTTTTTCTTGTGTTTTCTTGATTTTTGTTTCTTTTGTGGTTTCGATTTGGTTTCATTTGGTTTCGCTTTGAAAATCGTGTTGTCTTGTTTTTTGTTTCGACTTTTGGTGTTTTTCATTTCTTTTGGCCAACGGCCAAAACATTAAATTGTGAAATTTTAATTATTTTTGATTTTTGCGTATAATCAACGTGGCCAGCCAAACACCCAAACCAACAACAAAAACAAAACGGTGACAAGCAAAAAAACAAACCAAAAAAAATGCCAAGGGGGTTCGGTGGGTTAGTCGGGGTGGTGTGTGCGTCGACACACAAACTGAATCAAGGGGTGTAGTCATTGCAAGAAGAAGAAGAAGAACACGACGAAAATGAAGAAGAAGAAGCATTGCAATTTCTCTGCGGCCATTTGCCTGTCGGCATAAATTTCAACGAATTTGCACATTAGGCGTAAAACATGCACAGGAATTTTTTTTATGAATTTTTTTGTGAGTTTTTTCTTTATTTTTTTTTTTTAACGCCACGAAAGACCCTCTCCCCAAGCCCCTGGCCGGTATAGACAGCGCAGCGACAAACAATTAGTCAGTGTGAAAACAAAAAATGAAAAGAAAAGTCAATTTTGTCAGATCATTTGACTTTTTTATTGTTGGTCTTGTTTTGGACTATTTTCTTCCGCTTCTTTGAGACAGAAGCTATATTTTTTCGGGTTCCCAAAAGATATTGACCTTTTTCTCAGGTAGTTCCGATTTATCGGATTCCTGAAACTTGGAAAGACTTGGGCTTATTTCAATGAGCAATTTTAACAGAATCTGGACTTGACTTGAATTGGGCCTGATAAATTGCAATAACAAGTTTGAGCTGGATCAGATCTTCGAATAGTTCCTATAATAAGTCTAAGCTTGATCTTAAATTGATCTATTGGGTTCTTCTGTCAATTCTAATAGGAAATTCGAGCAGAATCTGGGCTTAACCTAAACTGGGTCTAGTGAGCTCTTTGACTAATTCCTATAACAAGTCTGAGCTTTATCTGAATTAGGTGGACTGAGTTCTTTGGTTAATTCCAATTGGATCTAGAGAGCTCTTTGACTAATTCCTATAACTAGTCTGAGCTTTATCTGAATTAGGTGGACTCAGTTCTTTGGTTAATTCCAATAGGTCCTGAACTTGATATATTGAGTTCTTTATTCTATCCCAATAGTAAATCTGAGGTTAATAAGTGTAGATATTTCCTTAGATATTTCCAATAGTAAAGCTGAGCTGGACCGTGCGATAGGTCCAATAACAAGTCCAAGCTTGATCTGAATCCAGTTAGTTCTTCCGATAATTCCAATAGCAAGTCTTAGCTTGACCGTGTGATAGTTCCAATAACAAGTCTGAGCTTGATCTGAATATAGATAGTTATTCCGATAATTCCAATAGCAAGTCTGAGCTAGCAAAACACTCCAACAGACACTCGTATCCCGTTAGATGAACAAACTCATACCAGCTCAAAAATGAATCAAAGTTATTCACAAGTCTCTCTCTCTGTCTCTCTCTCTGTCTCTCTCTCTCTTTATATGAGTGTGCGTGTATGTGTTTGTGTGTGTGTCTAAGTGCATGCAAATGTTGACAATTAATTTATGACGATTACTCATGGCAGCTAAACCAAACTGACTCGTCCGTCTGTCTGTCCGTCTGTCTGCAAAGTCAACTATGACAAACTCAAACCTTGTCTATTTTCCACCTGGCAAAGCCAACAATATTCCGCCTCAAACCTGGCCCAGGCGGAGGCCACCCCATTCTTTTAACCATTTGATTGACTGTGCCATTCTCCTCCTCCTCCTCCTACTCCTCCCACCCCCTACGGCCCCCTCTCCTGGGCTAATTATAAACAAATATGACACAAGAAAAATGTGGACAAAGCCAATTTGAAAAAAAAAGAAAAAAACAAGAGAGAAAACTGATAATAAATTTATAAGGCACTCGGAGAGTCTATTCTGGTTATTCGAAAGGTTAAAAAAGAAATCATTAACTTTTCACATCATTTTTAAGTATCTTTTTTTTTTTGTTTGAATTTCAAAAATTCCAAACTCTTTGCAACAATTCAAAAGGTGAAAAAGAGTCAAAAGTTTAAATTTTTTTCCTATACAAAAAAAAATATTATAATTTTTTTTGTTGCCTACTTTGAAGTCATTTTAGGCGAGAAATGTTCGGGTCGTGGGAGGGTGGAGGTGGGGGTGGGGTGTAAAAGTTAAGCCAGGCAAAGACCGCTTGAAGGCGCTTCAATGATTTTTGAATTGTAATTGTTTTTTAAAATAAAAAATACCGCGTTATTTTATTTTTACTTTATTATTATTTTCATTTTTTTTTTTTATTGTTTTCGCTTTGTGGTGAGAGTGTGAGAAGGGGGGGGAGGGGTGGGGGAAGGGTAGGGAATTGATTCAAAATGGTTGGGAAGTGAAATGGCTAGAGCAGAAAAGTTGTTCGAGCTGCTGGCTAGAGAATTGGTGTGATGGAGGGAGGGGTTGGAGTGAGGCGGGGGGTGTGGTAAAGGTGGCTAATGCCGTGACAATTGGTCTGTAAAAGGCTTGAAAAATAACAACAACAATACCAAAGGCAGAGCAAAAGAAACAGTAAGAGAGAGAGAGAGAAAAGAAGTTGAAATGTAAACAAAACAACGCGATGAGGACAAAACAACAGGACAAATGAAAAGAGAGAGTATGGAACCAGCAACTGCAACTCTCTCGCTTTCTCTCTCTCTCTCTTTGGGTGGCTTCAACGAGGCATGCAAAACGTTGACGTGCAACGTTTGAAGTCGTTTCTATGTCCCGATTCCCTCCCAAATCATTTGCGGCCCTCACGGAGTTAATCGGAGAGAGGGGTGAAGAGGTTGAGGTTGACGTTGACGATAACTTGCTGGGGTGCGGCCATCGGTCTCCAAAAAGGGAGGCGAAATGTTTTTATTTTCTCCTTCTGCTTCTTCTTCTTCTTCTTTTTCTTCTTCTTCTTGTTGTTGTTGTCGTTGTTTGTGTTGTTGGCTTGTGAAGTTTTAAACATTTCACGACAAATGTTGCATATTAAGAGGCAAGGCTTACAATGACAAGGAACTACTGAAAAAAAAAAACAAAATGAAAGAGAAAGAGTAGAGGAAAACTTTTGCCATTTATAAAGCTAAAAGCAAGTGGAAAAAGTTCCATTAAAAACAACAACAACAACAGCAACAGCAACAACTAAAGTTGAAAATAGTTAATGCAAACATATAGAATAATGGGGGAGAAACTCAAATCAATGTTATGGCAAATAAATTTCCATCAATACGGCCCAACCGGGCGTATACGTGATGTGTGCAAATCGAGTCCAAAGAATTTTTCACCCATTTCGCTTGCTACCTTTTTTTTTTGAGTTTCTAGAATATTAACACATAATTTGAAACAGACTAGCCAGTGGAGTGAGCATTTTATTTTTTAATTTTTTTTTTTTTTATAAATAGAACAAAGCATGGCACACTCGCCGTATGAGACTCAAGACAAAAGCATTCCAAATCGTTTCAGTTTATTTTTTTTCTGGTCTGCTGGGTGAAAAATTTGTCAAGCAGACCAAGGAAAATATATTTATTTTTTTTTTAAATTTATTTTATATATTTAATTTCATTGGCTCAGAAGTGGCCGGCGAATATTTCATTCAAACCTTGTGGGCCTTCATAAATTCAAAACACTACAAATAGTTTTTAATTCTTAAAAAAAAAAAATAAAAGAAGAGGAAGAAGAAGAAAAAAAATCGATAGGAATACTCTTCTTGTTGGCAAGAGCTCGTGCCAATGACATGAAATCAACTCGGTCTCTCATATATATAAAATTAAATATTTCTCTTACCCCTCCCCCTCCTTAGAAGAAGAAGAAGAAATAAATTTTATAGAAAACTTTGTCTGCGAAATTATGGCCGCAAAAATGTTTCACATGTCGAGTAATTTGGCCCGGCTTTGCCCTATACGACGCCATGGCTAATTACTTTGTAATGAACTTCGACAACAACAACGACAACAAAAAAAAAAAATAATAAAATCAAATATATCAACAGAAACCAAAAAAAAAAAATCCCAACGTTATCTTCGGGGTGCCGAAGATTACAGACTCTTTTCGAAGTTGTTTCTGCCGTAATAATAATAATACAAAAAAAATCACAATAACGGGGTTGGTCAGTTAATAGGGCAAATTTCGATTTGTATGACAGCTATATGATATAGTAGTCCGATTTTAATAAAATTCAGCACAAACGCGTATAATTATGTAAAAAACGTGTTTGCTGAGTTTTGAAGAGATCAGTCAATAAATGTGCGAGTTTTGTGCGAG
Organism: Scaptodrosophila latifasciaeformis; assembly: GCA_037075145.1. NCBI lineage: Eukaryota > Metazoa > Arthropoda > Insecta > Diptera > Drosophilidae > Scaptodrosophila > Scaptodrosophila latifasciaeformis. The sequence goes on along the minus strand of JBAMCM010000266.1, from coordinate 285,714 downwards.
TTTCTCTTAAAACCGATTTAGGTTCGTATGGCAGCTATATGATATAGTCGTCCGATCCTTACAAAATTTGGTACATATATTAATTGCTATAAAAAACATATGCATATTAAATTTCAACAGGATCGGATAATAAATGTGTGAGTTATTCGCTAAACCGATTTAGGTTCGTATGACAGCTATATGATATAGTGATCCGATCCAGGCGAAATTTGGCACAATTATCTATCGTTATATAAAAAATACGCATGCCAAATTTGAAAAGAATCGGATAATAAATGTGGAAGTTATTGCCTAAACCGATTTAGGTTCGTATGACAGCTATATGATATAGTGGTCCGATCCGACCGATTCAAACTAGTGTACTACCTAGGTAAAAAAGAAGGCTATATACCAAGTTTCAGCAAAATAGCTTTTAAACTGACGGAGTAAATCTGATATGTACAGACGGACAGACGGACAGACGGACAGACGGACATGGCTATATCGACTCCTCTAGTGATTCTAAGTATTCTAGATGTAACTTTTGTGGGTCTACGATGTTTGGTTCTGTGCGTTACAAACATCAGAGCAAAGTGAATAGACTCCTTTTTCTTCGAAAAGAGTCTAAAAAAATACAACTTCAAGACAAACTTCCATAAAAACAAAAAACCAGATTGAAATCGAAAAAAAAAATAATACGAAAAAAGCAAACAGAACATTTTCTTGGCTTTATTTTTTTTTTTTTTTTAATTGCAAGACAACTGCCAAAACACACACACACACACACACACACATACATACACAAATATCGGTGAACACAAGACCCCATTCAATCGTGGCCCTCAGGTCTCTATCATTTTTGACTTTATTACCTGCATTTCTGACAGTCAGTCAAGCAGTCAGTCACTCAGCCGAAGCAGTCAACCAATTTTGCCTTTGCTTCTTCTTCTTCTTCTTCTTCATCTTTTAGGCACACAAATTTAGATTTATGAATTCAGAAAATACACTTCACCTACCAATTGAATATTCAAATTATTTTTTCTAAAAGGATTCTTCAATTTTTTCGTTTTGTTTTTTTTTAATAAATTCTCAATACTCTTTTTCAGAAAGGGTGTGAGAATTTTTTTTTTTATAAATTTTTAATATTTTTTTTTTCATTTTTAAAGAATATAAAAAAATTTGATTTTTTTATATAAAATTCTGAATACTCTTTTTTATCTTTAAATTGTTAGAGAAAATATGAGGATTTATTTTTTTTATTTTGTTAATTAAAAAAATTCGATTTTTTCACCCTTAAATTTTCTGAAAGCGTATAAAATATGCTTTATTTTGAATTTTCAGAAAGAGTATAAAAAATTCCACTTTTATGACTTCTTCTGAAATATTTTTTTATATGACTTCTGAAATTTTTTTTAGAGTATAAAAAAATTCGGTGTATTTTTTCGGCTTACACTTCTTTTTCACCCCAAAATTTTCTAAAATATTTTATATATGAATTCTGAAAATCTTTTTTAGAGTATAAAAAAATTCGGTGTATTTTTTCGGTTTTGTTCTTACCTTTTTGATGTTTTATTATTCATTCATTATTGCCACCTCTTCATTTGCCATGCCACATTTGCACTCAGCTCAGCTAGAAGAAAAGAGGGCATTTTTCAAGTAGATGTATTTCCTTCCCCTTCCCCTCCCCCCCCCCATCGCTTTCCTCCGTTCTTCGTTTCATTTCGAACTGACTAAATGAACGATTCATTTAGTCGATATTGCAATCAGTCTGTCTTGAGTTGAGTTGAGTTGAATTGAGTTGAGTTTTAGCCCCTTTTTCGTTTATTATTTAATTGACACTTTTTGCTAATACCAAAATGATTGAGAATTTCAGAGTTTCTCCAATTTTCTTTGATTTTGCAGTCTATCGAGTTTTGGAGTTTTTCAAACAAAAACAAAAAAAAAGAATTTTATTGAAAAGCAGAACATCCCCAAAAATATTTGATATACTTAGGCTGCTTCTTCTTCCTCTTTGTCTTCTTCTTCTTCTTCTTCTACTCATTTATCATATAAAATGTAAACAACAAAACCTGACAGTCTGATTGTTCTTGTTGTTGTTGTTGTTGTTGTTGTTGTTGTTGTTGTTGCTGGAATAAAACTGACTGGCATTTTAATTAGAAAATTTTTCTTGCAATTAATGCAAATTGCGTGCGTGTGCCAATTTCTATGTGTGTGCTGCGTGTGTGTGTGTGTGTGTGTGAGTGAGTGTGTTCAATGAGTTCAGAAAAATATTAAAAAGGGGCTTAGATGAGGCGACATGTTGAAGTATTATTTCATATATATGGGGAAATATTTATTGTATTAGAAAAACTCTCCCTCTCTCTCTCTCACTGTCTCTTTCATTTCTCCACGCAAATAATAAAATAAAGCACACACCAATACACGCACACATAAACACTCAAACAAAAAAAAAATTGAAGGGACTTTTTAGAATTTTTATTATAGACACAAGAAGTTTGAGTTCTGGGCCACCACAATGTCTGGGTATCGTCTGATTTGTTATAAAAGGCAAATATGGATATAAATGTAAATCAAGCCAGAAATGGGTCTGAACAAAAAAAACAAGAACAACAACACCAAAGGTATATATCTATATATATATGAATAAATATAAATTCCAAAATGATAGCTCATATCTATAAAGCCTTTTTGGTAGTATGTGAGCCATCACAGGTCCAACGGATGACGGATAACGAGCAGTCCAAAGTCCTGAGTCCAGTTCAGTCCAATTCAGTCCGCGGGCCCCCCCAAAATGGTCCAACATTGAGTAAACTTTAGAAACGACAAAACAAAAACCCTTTGAATGACAATTTGGTCAACATGTTCCTCCCTAATAAATTACAAACAACATATGAAAAAACCAGACAAAAAGAATCTCCAAAAAAAAAAAATAAAAGATAAAATATATATTCACAAATTTCTATATGTATATATCTTTTGATATATAGAATATATCCGTATCTATGCAGAAGCAAAAAAAAAAAAAAGTAAATGTTTAATTGTCAAATATGAGTGGAGAAGACTTTAAGCCTTGTTCTATAGAATTTGTCATTCGGAGTGTTTGTCTCCATTTTTTTTTTTGTTTTTTACTTTTTTATTATTTCATTTCAAAGTCACCTTTTGCTCAGCTCACAGCCAGACCGAGCGAATTCCTTCCGATTCAAAGGTTTCATAACTTTAAGTCTTCAATTGAAATGATATTTTTTGAAGCCAAGAGAGGATTGAGTAATGAAACCTCAGAACTCAGAGCTAACTAAGAACTCTAAGGGTGCTGTTGGGATCACCTGACCTCGATAAAGAATTGAAACTGCTCTGGAACTTCTCTGAGTAGGAAATTATCTACCACATATCTTAGGTTTAGCTTTTGACTTGTGACAGGTTCTAGAAATCTTAGGCTTAGCTATTGACTTGTGACAGATTCTATATATTTAGGTACTACAACTTTTGAGGTTTAATGAGCTTAAGTCACTCACATTTGAAGGCCAGAGTCGACCTACTTAGGAACTAAAGAAAGGAAAGGTCTAGCTATCGATTTGTGTCAGATTCTATATCTTTAGGCACCACAACTTTTCAGGTTATTTAGGATTCATTGGCTTCTTTCAAGAACTTAAGTCACTCACATTTGGAGGCTAGAATCGACCTACTTAGGAACTAAAGAAAGGAAAGGTCTAGCTATCGATTTGTGTCTGATTCTATATATCTTTCGAGGTTAATGAAATAAATATCCATCGAATTAGGTTCTGAGACTTTAAGGTTAGTTAAGACTTGCTATAGATTTTTTATATAGTCTGCTTAAATTCCGTGTCTTGCTTAGGAGCTTTGTTTGCTGTTTTTTCTTTTGAGAGAGAAAATTCCAAATGAAATGCGAAATCATTTAAAGTGATTCCATTTGTCTGAGAAGAAGAAAGAACAAAAAAAAAGAAGAGGGAACTGAAAATGGCCACATTTGTGGCAGGCCAGGAGCTAAAGACCGCTTAAGCTGTCTGGATTTCTTGTTGTCTGGCCGATTGGACCTGGTTTGGTTCAGTTCGGCTTGATGGTGGTGGTGGCGGTGGCGGGCCTGTTCAGGTTTTGGTTCAGGTGTCATCAATGTCATCTTCGACTTTATAACACAAAAACACTTTGTAATCCCTAAATAAAGCGGCAAGAGAAAATGCCAAAAATCAGAGTGAAAAAAAAGAAAAGAAATAGCACTAACTCCTCCTCCCCCGTCCCCATCGAGCCACCTCATGTGGCTAGCCACAGGATGTTGGAATTCTGGTCAGGGCGTGATGTGTGTGGTGGCGGGTGGGGTGTGGGGAGCACATAGCGATCTAGTGTAGTTAGCCATTTATCGCTTTTGTCTATCTGTGGAGTCGTTCGCTCGTTGTTTTCATTTCGGTTTGGTTTATTGCTTTTCAATGGGGCACTTTTCAATTCACCAAACATCTCTCGCTTCAATGGTTGCCTCAACTTTTTGTTTTTTTTTTTTGCTTTTTGTTCAGTTGTGAAGGGCAAGCAAACATTTGTCATTCATGTGTTGATTTCCGTTTCCGCTTTTGGCCATCATTGTTGTTGCTGTGGTTTATTTGGAATTTTGTATAGTCGCAGCAAAAGTGTTGGCTCCTTTGGGCCATCGATTATGTCTGGGCAATTGTAAAGCGATTTTCAGTTATTTCCCCTACCTGCGCGCTAAAAAAAAAAAAAAACTCCTATTTTTTTTGTTGCGCTATCCCAGCCGATTGATGTTTGTGGGTCCTCAGAACATGCCGCCAGGATATGAACAGGAAATTCAATGGAAGCGAACGACTGGCGGGGAGCCCAACAAAGCCAAAGCGAACTGGGCAAACCACTTGTGTGATTATTTTACAATTTACCAAACTTGATTTTGCTTTCAATTCTGTACTTTTTTTTTTGAGCGACATTTAACAGTCGAACAGAGCAAAGCGAATTTTCAACCAAATTCGATTGGACTTGGCTTTTTTTTCAAGCTTTTTCCATTCATCAGATTTTTCTTTCTATATTTTTTTTTTTGTGGCTCAATTGCAATTGAATTCATTTATTCATTTCGTTTATTCAACCAACCAAGCCCAAAAAAAAAACCGAAACCAGCCAAACCAACGCCTCGATGAACAGCTTTCAATTTTGCAGGCACCACGGCTCCAACGGTCCACTGTCTCCTCAATCCTTTTTGTTTGGCGCGTGCCAAATTAGCGCGCCGCTTGCATTGAACTATTTGAAAAAAATATGAAAAAAATGTCCTAGTATTCATAACTTTTTATGTCCTTCATGCATTGACATTTGATGTCTTTGATAGATTCCCTGAAATGCATGAAACAAACGTGCCAAAAAAAAACAACGAGGAGGATGGCAAAATTTTATGGTGCCGTTTTAATGGCTGTTTGCGTGTGCAGATATATTCAGCTATATAATCCAAAGAAGCTGATAAGCCAAGAGAACTCAGAACCCAAAAAAAATTCTATATTAAACCTGTTCCCATTTAGAAAGGGCATAAAAAATGAACCTAACCTTACAAAATGTTTAACCAAAATTCTTTGGTTTCAGTTCAAAGAGTGTTCAGATATATTCAGCTATATAATCCAAGGGAGCTGACTAACCCAGGGAGCTTAGAACTCAAACAAAAAATCTATATCGACCTTTTGCTTCAATTCAAAAAATGTTCAGATATATTCAGCTATATAATCCAAGGGTGCTGATAAGCCAAGAGAACTCAGAACCAAAAAAAAAAATACAATATCGACCTGAGATGTTCTAAGAGTATATGCCAAAACTTAAGGGAATTTCCTATATAGAAAGGGTATCAAAAAAATGAACCTAACCTCACGAAATGATCAACCAAAAACTTGACAGAAAAAAAACAAAAATATATTTCTTTCCTTACGAAATGGTCTTCAGCTTTTTTTTATGACCACAAATTTGTGTTGCCTCCAACATCCGTTCTGTTCTCTTCTTGATTTTTGAACAGTTTATGATTTAATTTGATTTTATAGGTTATCAATAAAAACTGAAACAAAAAGGCAGAGAAAAAAAAATGCAGTTTGGGATCAGTGAATCCCTCCAAGCTGGGGGAGCAATAAAATTTACAATCTTTAATGCTTTCGACTGGAAATATTTATGATGTCAATCATCTTGACTTTTGCAGATTCTGGCCTGCCGCAATATGCTGGCCGCGGCGATGACTCCATGTCGGAAGATCGCATTGCCCACATACTGAACGAGATGAAGAGCAGCGCTGTCCAAGACCATCAGCGTCGCGCCTCGGCCCATGGCGAAGACACGCACAGCAATGAGGACAGCAAGTCCCCATTACAGACCTGCAGTTCCCCCTTCTTCAAGGTGGAGCATCTCAAGCAAGAGCATGTCCAGCAGCAGCAGCGGGAACAGCAACGCGAACAGCAGCAACGCGATCAACAGCGCGAGGCGGTGGCCCAGCACCATCATCATCAGCAGCAGCAGCGAGAACAGCAGCAGCAGCAGCAACAACAGCGGCTCAGGCAAGAGGACATGGCCCAAGATAAGATGGCAAGATTCTACCAAGAGATCATGGCCCGCACACCGCGTGATACATCCTTCCCTAGGTAAGTAATCATCTCTCATCCAATTGGCAGACTTATTCAGCTTATTCTCTGACTGCAGCTTCCTTTTGTCACCGTTCTTCGGGGCACCCGGCCATGCCATGTCCGGCGATGAGAATATGCGTCATGTGTTCGAGCGTGAAATTGTGAAACTGCAGCAACAACAACAGCAACAGCAGCAACAACAACAGGCCAGCAACTTTCCCAACTTCTCCAGTCTGGTGGCCCTGCAGCAGCAGGTCTTGAATGGAGCTCAGGACCTGACTCTGGGCGCCAGCCCGGCTGGCAAGGAAATGCTCAAGGATATCAAGATGAACGGACAGCGTCCCTCCCTGGACGGTTCAGTTGGCAAGGAAGGCGAACGTGACGATGAGCGCAATGCAAGCGAACGCCACAGTGTCGGAGGCGGCAGTGCCTCGGGCTTTCCCCTCGGCCTGTCACGTAAGTCCGAGTCATCCAGTGGTCCCGGCAATGGCAACGGAACTCCGGCTCCACCAGCCCCGCCCAGCAGCAATGCTTCGGCTCAGCATACCAGCAATTCGGCTGCCCCCAGCCCCCTCAGCAATTCCATTTTACCGCCAGCCCTCAGCCAGGGCGATGAGTTTGCCGCCACCGCTAGCCCCCTGCAACGGATGGCCTCGATTACCAACTCGCTCATCACTCAGCCACCGGTCACACCACATCACTCACAGCCCCAGCGTCCCACCAAGGCGGTCCTGCCTCCCATTACCCAACAGCAATTCGATATGTTCAACAATCTCAATACCGAAGACATCGTGCGCCGCGTCAAGGAGGCCCTCTCCCAGTACTCAATCTCGCAGCGTCTATTCGGCGAGTCTGTCTTGGGTCTGTCCCAGGGCTCCGTCTCGGATCTCCTCGCTCGGCCCAAGCCCTGGCACATGCTCACCCAGAAAGGCCGGGAGCCCTTTATACGCATGAAGATGTTCTTGGAGGACGAGAATGCCGTGCACAAACTGGTGGCTAGCCAGTACAAGATCGCCCCCGAGAAGCTGATGCGCACCGGCAGCTATAGCGGCAGCCCCCAAATTCCCCAGGGCCTGGCTAACAAGATGCAGGCAGCCCTGCCCATGCAAAAGATGATGAACGAACTGAAGCTCCAGGAACCGGGCCAGGCCCAGCATATTATGCAGCAGATGCAGGCGGCAGCGGCAATGTCCGCAGCCATGCAACAACAGCAGGCAGCGGCTGCAGCCGCTGCGGCAGCTGCCCAGCAACAGAGCCAACAGCAGCAACATGCTGCCGCCGTGGCCGCCGCGGCCGCAGGTCTCCATCACCAGAATATGTTGCTGACCTCACCCGGTCTGCCACCCCAGCATGCCATCAGTCTGCCAGCGGCCACTGGCGCGGCTGTCAATAGTGTGGGACCCGGAAGTGGTGGAGGCGGAGCCGGTGCTCCTGGCGGCCAGCCAGGCACAGGAGCCTCAGCTGGCGGTCCTTCGCCGGCCTCACTTGTGGATAAGAAGCCCATGTTGATGCCACTCCATGGGGCACATGCTCCCAATGCCATGCGCAGTCTACATCAGCACATGTCGCCCACCGTCTATGAGATGGCTGCCCTTACCCAGGATCTGGACACACACGATATAACCACCAAAATCAAGGAGGCCCTCCTGGCCAACAACATTGGTCAAAAGATTTTCGGCGAGGCCGTTTTGGGCCTGTCGCAGGGCTCCGTCTCGGAGCTTCTCAGCAAGCCGAAGCCCTGGCACATGCTGTCCATCAAGGGACGGGAGCCCTTCATACGCATGCAGCTCTGGCTAAGCGATGCCAACAATGTGGAGCGTCTGCAGGTCCTGAAGAACGAGCGCCGTGAGGCCAGCAAGCGACGACGTAGCACGGGACCCAACCAGCAGGACAACAGCTCGGATACTTCGAGCAACGACACCAATGATTTCTACACCAGCAGTCCAGGACCTGGTTCGGTGGGCTCCTCGGTGAGTGGAGCTCCGCCCAATAAGAAGCAGCGAGTCTTGTTCTCCGAAGAGCAGAAGGAGGCTTTGCGTCTGGCCTTTGCCCTAGATCCATATCCAAATGTGGGCACCATTGAATTCCTGGCCAATGAGCTGGGTCTGGCCACCCGAACCATCACCAATTGGTTCCACAACCATCGGATGCGGCTGAAGCAGCAGGTTCCCCACGGCCAGCCCGGAGCTGACAATCCCATACCCAGCCGAGAAAATACCAATGCCTCCCCCTTTGATCCCGTCCAGTTTCGCATTTTACTGCAGCAGCGTCTGGTCGAGCTGCAGAAGGAGCGGATGGGCCTGAGTGGAGCTCACATACCCTACCCACCGTACTTTGCGGCTGCCGCCCTCCTTGGCCGCAGTCTAGCCAATATGCCGGGAGCAGCGGCTGCTGCCGGAGCAGCTGCTGTGGCCGCAGCCGCCGTGGGAGCCGCCGGTTCCGAAACGGATCTCCAAGCTCTCAATCAGGCCTTCAAGGAGCAGATGAGTGGCCTGGATCTCTCCATGTCCACACTGAAGCGTGAGCGGACCGAAGACTACCAGGATGACCTGGACATGGATGCCGCCGGTCCCAGTATGAGTGACAACGAATCCCTCGAAGGTCAGGAGGTAGACGACAAATCCCGGGCCGTCTCGGCTGCAGCCGCAGCTGCTGCAGCTGCTGCCGCCGCCTACATGAGTAATGCCGTGCGCAGCTCTCGTCGCAAACCGGCTGCCCCTCAGTGGGTCAATCCGGCGGCCACCAGCACGCCCCTCGCCAAGGTCCCCGGCCCAGAGCCAGCCGAGCGCATCATTAATGGGGTCTGTGTGATGCAGCCCTTGGAATACGGACGGGAGGAAGGTGACGGCAAGACACCCGGAGGCGAGTCCGCCTCCAGCGAGACCGGCCAGCCCGAGCCGGGCCAGCTGGAAATCGACCAGCAGTTCCTCGAAGCCGAAGTCCACATCAAACAGGAGGAAAACGCCGAGGAGGACAACGCCGACAACTGCGACAGCGGCGAGGAGAAAAGCATCAAGGTGATCAATGAGGAGAAGCTGCGTCTAGTCCGTGTCCGCCGACTAAGCAGCAACGGCCCAGGCCCCGACCCAGAAATCGAAGGAGTCGCCGACGCCACAACCCCATCAGCCCAGGCAACCGCCGGCACGCCCACACCCACACCGGCGTGGAACTACTAAAAAGCGTGTGTTTTGGAGTCCAGTGCAACCGGGGACTTTGTTGTTGATCCCCGGCTCACACACGGCCTCAATCCCACGACCCCCTCCCCCCAGAACAGTGCAATGAAACTGGCCCAAAACGAGTGGGGAATCCCATGGCAATTCCAAGGATTCCACTAAAGAGAAATGTTTACTTGTGATTAAGTTTAGTGGTGGGCCTAAAAATAAGCCCTCAATTTTTTTTTTTTTTTTTTTTTTTGGACTAGCTTGTAGGATCTAATCTAATAATATCTATGTAGATTATCTAAGGAAATAAAAAAAATATATATATACAATATTATTTTAATACGTGCACAAGCGGAATCGGACGTGGGTGTGCGAGATTAGCGTTATCTAGAAATATATCGGTACATTGTAAATCCGTCTTAGTGGTAGAGATAGTTTTTTTTTTTTTACAAAAAACAATTTTTTTTTATTTAAGATAGTTTTTAGCCAATGGAAAAACACAAAAGTTTAGAGATGCTATGCAAATGAGGGAGACAAAATAAGAGATCGAAAGAGAGATAGAGAGAGAGAGAGAAAGAGAGCGCAGCAAAAAGTATTACAAAACAAACATAAGGAAATCCTCAAACCTTCCCACTCCTTCGGAAATACCCCTACAATCTGCCCAAAACACCCACCATCTCAATCATTTATTTTCACAGAAAAAAAAAAAAAAACAACCAAAAAATATATAATTTTTTTTTTTATTATTTAATTTAATTTTTTTTTTACTACTTGAAGACTGTAAGCAGAGGCGGTAGGGGTTTCTAATTTTTTTTTTTTTTTTTTCTTAAAATAAATAAAATACATTGTTTAATATTTAAGTGTAAATAGAGTCTAAAGGAATCAATAAAAAAATTAAAAAAAAAAAAAACACACACACAAATGAGAATATGTAAATATGTGAGACAAAACAACACAGCCAAGCCAAGCGATTTTTTTTTTTTTTTTTTGAATTTCTAAAAAAAAATGATTTTTTTTTTTTGTACGCACGAACAAATATCAAAGTTTTTAACTATCTTTTGATCTCAATGAAAAAAGAAAAAGAAAAAAAATTAAAATTAACAAAAAAAAAAAACAAAAAGCGGGGAGGAAAAGAAACCCCAAACAAGAAATCATTTATCCAAAGTAAGAGATGGTTAAAAAATATGCCAAAAGCAAGTAAAAACAAAATTATTTAAACTGTGCAAACACATGAAAAGGTTAAAACAATAAATTTTGTAAATTTTGAATTTACATAAAAACAAAAAATATTTGATGAAAAGCAAAAGCATAAAAACTATGAAAATTATAAATTATTATAAAAAAAAAAATGAAAATAAAAAATAAAATATATTGTAAACATTATAGAAAGAATAGCAAAATACGTAAAAGCACTAAATTATTATTATTATTAAAATATTATTATTATAAAAAAATAAAACAAATCAGGGCTGCCAAACCGTTCAGATTGATTCCCGTTTCGGTTATTTAAACTCCAAAAAATAAAGCGGTTTTCAGCCTTGATATAAAAAAAAAAAATAAAACAAAAAAACACAAATACATTATAAATATATAAAAACAAAATATTATTATTATTATTATGATTATTATTATTATTAAAAATATTAAGCATTATGCTGTTTATCAAATAAATTAAATAGAATAATTTTTTTTTTTTTTTTGTCAAATTTAACAACAAACCGCATATCGTACTAAAGAAATTACAAAACATTTAAAAGTTAAATAAAAAGTAATTTAAAAAAAAAATATATATATATAAATAAATAAATAAAATACTTATCATATAAGTCAGCCAATTTTTTTTTGTCTAGATTTTAAGTTTAAATCTAAAACTGTTTTCCTAAAGAAAAGCAGAACAAACACAAACAAAATCAACATTTTTAATGCATAAATTAAAAAAAAAAAAAAAACAAACAAAACAAAACAAAAATAAATCAACCTTTTTTCCTAGGGTACTAAAAATATTTAAGCTTAAGCGAAAAACGAAAATTTCTCAAAAAGGCATAAAACCAAAAAAAAAAAAAAATCAAAAACAGAAAAAAACTAAAATTTTGAATAAAAAAAAAAACATTTAACATTTTTGCATAGGCCAAAAAAATTTGCCGCATTGAATTAAAAATTATAATAAAAAACAAAAAATATTTAAAACATATACCAAACACATTTCAATAAAAATTGAAGCGAAATTATTAAAAAAAAAATAAATATTTCAAAAATATATTTAAATGATAAAAAAAAAAAACATATACAAACAATTTTTGCCGCTATCAGCCAATTTGTTAATTCATTAATTTTAATATTAAATTTCGTTTTAATACATATATATACCACACATATATATATATATAAATATTTTTTTTTTAATTAACTTAACGTGTTACATAAAAAAAAAAAATACTTTGCATTTTCATACGCTTTAGCTAAAAATAAAAATTAAAAAAAATAATAATAATAAAAATTATATTTATAAAAAGCAAATATGCATACATACAATATATATAAAAAATAAATAAATAATATTTTTAAAATTAAAAAGAAAGAAAGAGAAAAAAAAACCCACACAAAAAATGGCCGCAACATTTAGTTTTAATTATTTTTAAATATTTTTTTTTTCTATTGAAATAAACTATGAGAAATTTTTTTATTATTATTATTAAACAATTATTATTATTATTATTGTAATTATTATAAATATATTAAATAAAAAAAAAAAACAAAAAACATACCAATAATAATACATAAACATGAATGAAACTTTATCAAATAAAAATGTTTTCTTAAACGAAAAAAAAAAAATGCCCAAAAACTCTGATTTTATTTTAACCAACACATCCACACACACACACACACTCACAAAATCGTACCCAATTCATTAAGGCTTCAGGATTTTAATTCAAAAATCGAATGCCGCAGAGGAACTTCAGTACTCGCAATTATTTTAAAATACAAAAAAAAAATCAAATAGAAAAACCACCAAAAATTGGGTTTGAATCCAAACCAAAACCATTTATTTCCCCGGCCAAACCAAGCAAGGCCCTTTCGATTTGATTTTCTGCCAAATCAAACAACATTTTTCCATGTACATAAATAAAAATAAATATATAATATATATATTCATATATCGATCAAAAAATATATATATTAATAATAATAATATGCGGTGCTAGCCAAGTAAAATGTATGAGAAAATTTATCAACTAAAAAAAAAAAAAAAATACAAAATAAATACAGTTAGTTGTGTAGACTTGAAAGGAAAGCAGTGAATTTTTTGATTAGATTTAAGTGGATTGAAAGTGTTGAAGGGTATTTTGAAGGTGAATGCTTAATCCGATAGAAGCAATAAGATTTGTTTTTTTTTTTTATTTCAACACAAACATAAATAACACAAACATACGTAATTACTTTAAAAAAAAAATACAGAGAAGTAAAACAATAAAAAAAAAAATGTTAAGTAAAGATTGTAAATAATTCATAAAAGAATAAAATTAGTAAATAAAAATAATTGTATTAATTACATAAAAACAAAAATAAATAAATAAATAATCCTTCCAATTCTACGAAAACAAAAAAAAAAAAAACTTAAATTTTTATACAACAAAGTCACAACAACAAAAACAACCATAAACAAGAATTATATTAGATTTTTAGAAATAAAAAAAAAATAAATAAATAAATAAAAAATAAAAACATTGTACATGTATGTATGTATGTGTAGTTAAATGAGTGCAATAAATTTTGTTCAAAAAAAAAAAAATCTGAAATTTTTAACACTCATGAATCCACACCGAGCAATATGGAAAATGAATATGAATGAATTTAAGCCCAATGGTGATAACACACACACACACACTCGAACACACACACACCCCACTTCCAAATCAATAAGCCCAAAAATTACATTTTTTTTTTTCATAATTTAAAATGTACAGTCAACAAAAAAAAATATATATAAATATATATAAATAGACTACAAAAATATATTGAGAAAAATAAAAATATAAGAAAATGTTGAAAAAAAAAATGGAAGAAGAAAAAAACATCTTAAATAACAGACCATATCAATTATATGTTAAAAAAAATTTAAGCAACATTTTTTAAAAAAGCCAAGTAGACATAAACACACACACACATACAAACAAAATATATACGTATTCATTATAAAGAAATAACTGAACTGTTGACCCAAATAAATAAATCCGTTAAAACAAAAAAAAAACTCCATTTAAGTTTATCAGACACATGAAACGCAGCCAGCACCGTTTTCAGTTTAAGATCCGCCCAAAAAAAAAATAAATAAATAAATCAAGGTAAAAAAAATATAAAAAAAAATATAGTACGTATTAAAAATTAAATAAAAAAAAAACAAAAACAAAAAACTACAGTGCCCACATTTCAAGAAGCAGCAAAAATATCAAAACGAAAAAAAAATAAAAATAAATAATTAAATTAAAAACAGAAAAAAATTATTTATATAAATATAATTAAATTAAATAAATATATAATAATTAGAAATTATAGTGGCCTAATTATAAGCACTTCAAACTTTGGCAAGATTTGACTTGAAATCGAAAAAAAAATATTTTTAAATAAATAAATCAAACTAAACATTTGCATCATCACACACACACACACACTCGAAAATTAACTAAATCCAAAAAGGAGAATTTTTTTTAGCATTTCCTGTAAAAAAAAAATAAAAATAATTAAAAAAAAATATATATATATATACACACAGAAAATAATTAATAATTAAAAAAAAAAAAACAAACAAAAATGAAAAGATATTGTAATAATATTTATTATTATTATTTGAAATTTTCTGTCTAAAAAATGTGTTCATTTGTAAATTAAAATTTTTATTCGCCAAAAAGCTTAAAGCAATTTAAGATTTTTTCGGTATTTAAATTAAAAAAAAAAAAAAAAAACAGAAAAATACATTAAATAAATAATGAAAAAAACAAAATTGATTGAAAAATGCAAATATTAATGAATGGAAAAAAGACACACACACACACATTATAAATAATAAATAAATAGCATGTAAACACCGAAAACAAAAATCAAATTCAATAAAGACGAATATACTGTATTCCAAATATAAAAAAAAAAGAAATGTTTCTTTTTGTTTGATCCCGCAGCCCTCTCCTCGTCTCGATCGGTTGATAAGAAGACGAGTTATGTCAGCGAACGATTTGGGTCAACATGGTTTCTGCGTTCAACCTGAAATTCGTTAGACTTGAGTGTCTGTGCATATCCAATTTAATCGAATTACGACAATATATAACCAAGATACAACCAAGTCCGATTTGGTCATACCAAACAGTGGGCTGTTCTTATTGGTTTCCCCAAAAATACAGGCCTGGCATAAAAGATTTAGTTTAATTTAAAAACAAACGAATCAGATATATTGGTCCGGATTCTTCTAAAGAAAAATTGAAGGATTCTTCTTCTCAAAGTAGCTCAACTTGTCTGCCATTCAAAACTAGTAGCCTATCCTAAAATTACGAAAAGAGTACGAAGATAAATAGAGACTTCAAGGCCTGGGATCTTCTAGGACTTCTGAACAGGGTCCATTGAAAAATCAATTAAGGCATGTTCATCCAACTTCGAACAAGTTTTTTTATTTTATCAATCCAAAAAGAAAGAAAAAACCAAACCCAAATTCAACTTACCTCGATTTGGATAATTTAATTAATTGAAAATAGCTTTTGAGCTTACAGAAACTAAATGAATATACTCTCTTTCTAATTAGTCATATTACCGCCTTAAAATAACTTCGTTTCAAATATAGATGGCGCTTTGGACTTTTCTATCGCGGTGGCTTCTTCAATTGACCTTTTATCATCAACTGTTTTTAACTTTTCTGGTGTGGCTTCGTTTTGTTTTTATAATTTATTATAATGAATTACTTTTGTTTTGGCTTTTGTTTGTACTTTTGAAAGCTAATCTCATGTCAAGTGCGTGAGTCACTCAAGCTTCTATTTCTAATTAATTTTTCAGGTTTTCTAACTCTATTTACAGCTCCGATAATCATTTATTTGCATTCAAGTCAGCATCATCCGGCACATAAGGGCTCAGTTGCTAACAGATGTTTCTCACTTTTAATTTTGAATTTTTCATTCTCAGTTACACCTTGAACTGACTCAACATAAACAGTCGAAGACTGACAGACCACAAAGTCATACAAATAACTATCAGCTGTGCACTTTGGAGACTAGTCAGAACTTGACAGTGCACTGTTTTTCCACTGGTAATCAGGACAGTCAATGAGCAAAAGGAACAGGAACAGGTAACTCACCAAACTCGCCATCGAACCCTACTTATACTATACCTGGACTAAATTTGAACAGCACTTCCAATGAGACTCCACACACGATAACAACTCTGGTCTACTCATATAAGAACTAACTAACTGACTAGTATATGAATGGTAAGAAAGACACGTTAGAGCGCCATCTAGTGGTCTTTTTATTCTTGTTTGATATTGTGAAGGAAAGTGGCTCTCACAATAATTCACTGTAAAAGGGGTGGAAAGCTCCATTGAAAAAAATGTCCAACTAACTCTTCCTTGTAAATAGAACAGTAAACGATCCAAGCTTGCTTATTCTAGTTATTTTAGTTATGAAGTTTTTTACGATTATTCAACTTTTAAGTAATGATTCCCCTGGACGGACGGAGTTCGTACCAAGATGATATATATAAGCCTGCCCTCTCTCATGCCCTATAGATACTCCACACCAAATTTCATAGCTCTAGGTTCTGTTCATAAAAAGCGGACAGACAAGCAATCATGGCCCTGATCATATTTTAGAGTACGTTGGGGGTTCAACCCACAACACTCTCTTCACTGCGAATCGTTCGTAACTTTTCATGACATAACCCTACTTTTGTTGACAGCCACTGTTGTCGCTAGTGGCAATTTGATGGACTGTGTAGACTGTACAGTGTATCGATTATTTTGAATTTTCAATGAAAACATAAAAATGCTGAGACAATGTGTCTGGGCTTTATACGTCAAGTTCATCGTCAGACTAGAAACTTTATTCTAGTAGAGAATAGGAACAGATTCATGTTTAGCTTAGTTAACCTCATCAAAAACAAACGTAAGTAAGCAAAAAATAAAATTAAAATAATATAATAAGTATATATATTTATATGTATTCAAAATTCCATATAAAGAATTAATTTACTTCCATTCATTCCGTTCACCAACTCGGGACCGGTATCAAAATTGAGATCAAGAAACGGGCACGTTACTAAACACAAGTGCAACCACAGGAAGTCAAGGCAAGAAACCAACATGAAGCCCAAATATCTACCAGATCTTAGCAAGACGGTTCTATCGAAGCCCCAATACAATCAGGATCGCATTTGTTTGGCAGCCATACCTTCGGGCCAGCTCAGCCTCACTGTGGATGCCAGCACCGTCATTGAGGCGGACAAATGTATTTGCTTTGAGATACCACGTGGACTGTTTCCGGCCCATGCTCCCTTAAAAAAGATCACCTTTTTGCCGGAGACACTCTTGCCGGCGGGCTTCGACGCTGGAGGCTTTTTTGGATCCGGCGTTTTGCCGCGCAAGTTTTTTCCTATTGGCTTGATGTCACCACAACAGAAAGGCCCTACCCCGGCCTTATTTGTGGGCCGCCGTCGCATTGAGCCACCGAAACCAAAAAAGCCCGTACCTTCTGAAAATTCACCAAATTCACCGGATCTAGGAGTAATAAGCTTTAATGATGTAGCCGTCGGATTAGCCATTATCCCACCACACAACCAAACCTTCATCGCCAGTCCGAGCAGTATGCAATGCAATATATATGTCCCGGACCTGAGCGAAGTGGTCGTGTTCGTGCCTCAACTCTCCAAGATGGCGATGACTGTGCTCTCGACTGTCTTACACCCTCATGTTCCAAAAGTGGCCTTTGAGACCATGGGTGAGGAGAGCCCCCAATTCGAATTGCCCCATGACCTTCTTCTGCTAAACGCCAGTTTTAAGAAGCCAGTGTTTCTGCCACTGCGCTATTTGCCGAAGGGCTTCAATGCCGGCTGCGTTTTCGGACCTGGTACCATACCAGCTGCAATTTTCGAAAACCTCAAGCTGTCCAACGAACAACCACAGTATAATGTGAACGTGACGCCACCAATTTTCCTGGGTCGCTGGCAGGCAATGTTGTCGCCATTGATGTCAAGGCTTTACACTGAACACAATGCCGAACCAGCCTTAATCGATTTGACCAAAGATGTGGCGGCCAATCCACCTAGTCCCAACGATACCAAGCTAGATGTTAATAGTTCCACGAAACCGGAGGAAGATCCAAAAAAAGATGAGCTACACTTATTCCTCCTAAATGGGATTCCTATGCATACAGAACAGATTGTGACAGAAATTCGCCAGGCCGGTGCCAAAATCATGACAGCCCCAGGAAATGAGAACCTAAACATCGAGAAGGCCGTGGAACAAATGAGAGACTTAGCTGAACGACGCGATGAAATCCGTGATCAAATGGCCCAGCCCACTCTGCATAAACGTGAGCCTCAATCTATTTTGAGCCGCGTCCGTGGAGTCAAAACTAAGCGCCTCGCCCCCTGTTCTCAATGCGGAGAAAGGCATTAATTTTTGATCAGATATCTGTATATTGTTTTATTGCCCACCTACTTTCGGACTTTTTTTTATCAAATTTGTATTTTATTTCTAATGTTTGAAGTCAAAAATTATTCATTTGTTCCATTCTTTATGTTGTCTTGCTTTTTTTTTGTTTAGACCAAATTTTCTTCACTAGTTCTCCATACGCAAAATTAACCAGCAGAGATCAACATCCTATTAACTGAATAGGTTCTCATGTCTTAAAGATTCTCCACATTAGTGTAGTCATCCTGATTATAATTTTTCTTTTGAGAGTCTTAGACGATTCCGCACAGCTTTCTGGTATACCTTCTCGGTTTGACTACAGTCCATAAAAGTAAAGCCTTAGAAGCCATTTACTATATTCATACATATCTATTTTGAATATGACATGGAGTGTCCTTGCCGTTTCTTACGTCTTGAACCCATCGATTTCCTCACTTATAGGTGCACATCAGCCTTACTGGTAAGCCATGGGTTCTGATTTCTAACTATTAAATATAGAAATGATCGCTATGAAATGATGGAGTTTTAGAGCAACAATCTTACTTATCTTAAACAAAAAACCACTTACGTTATCTTCGAGATGGCAAAGATTATAACCTCTTTTCGAGGGTTTTTCTGCCGTTAGTCACATAAACGGGGTTGGTCAGTAAATAGGGCCGATTTAGGTTATTATAACAGCTATATGATATAGTAGTCTGATGCTAATGAAATTCGATACAAATGCGTCTATCTAGAGATTTGTTAATAAACATGGGAATTACCGACTTACAGCTATTAATATAGTGGTCTGATCCGCCCGATTCTAAGCAGTTATATTTCCCAATATAAAAGTATATGTCAAATTTTATTATGATAAATTTAAAACTAAGAGACTAGTTTACATAGTGACAAACTGACCGACAGACGAACATGTCTATATCGACTTCTCTAGGGATTGTAGAGGTAACTGTTGGGGGTCTAATTAGCTATTTATTTACTTAAGTTTCAGTGGCTTCGTTTGTATTTGTACAAACTAATCTGCTTCACCTACACCCTAATTTTAATTTTTGAGGAAAAAATTGCAAGTGCGCGAGTCACTCAACCTTCTATTTCTAATTATTTTTCAGTATATTACGAAATCTAGCTTTGAGCTCCAATAATCCAGAGCTGTTTACAGATGTGTTTCACTTTTAATTTGGATTTTTTTATTTTCATTTGTACATTAACTGACTCAAGATAGGCAGTCGAGGGCTAACCGACCACAAAGTCATACAAATTACTGTTAGCTGTGCATTTTGGAGACTTGTCAAAAATCAACAGTACAGTTCGTCTTTACTGGCTGACAGGAGAATCAATGAACAAAAGCAACAGAAACAGGTAACTCATCCAAATTTTTGTGACTAAAGAAAGAAAGCAAAATATAATAATGTTAGTGTTGGCCATTCGTTTTCCTTCAATCCTTTCAATTTATTGGAGAACTCTAAAAATCGGTAGCACTTGTAAAGAGAAAAGAAAATAACGTGAAACTGAAACTTTAAGTCAAGTAAATTAAATAAATCGAATAACTTTGTGCAAAAATGAACGGTGAAATCGCTAATGACAAGAAAGCAGCGAAGGAAACTGTTGTTGCTACTGCTCATTTGGCCGGCATTACAATAATGTCGAGCACATTTGGTGATGATGTCCATGCTCTGGTTGTAGACACCAGGACTGAGAATGGAATTGCTATGCAATTTAAAATTAGTGGCAAGTATTCAGTCCAATTTGTTTTTCTTTTTTGTTTAAATGGAAACTGTACAAATGCAACGCTCTCTTCACTGCGAATCGTTCGTAACTTTTCATGACATAACCCCACTTTTGTGGACAGCCACAGTTATCGCTAGTGTCTCGTGGCTATTAGATGGCCAAAGAACTGTGAGTTAGTAAAAAGAAAGTAAGAGAGAGGCATTAAAATGAAAAATGCAATCAATATATTCGCCGATATTTGGCCGTTCCAAATGATTAGATATAATTAAGCTTTGGTAAATTGGTTTAATGAGTCGGCGTATTGTGTAGACTGTACAGTGTATAGTTTTTTTTTTTTTTTTTTGTTTTGAATCTTCAATGGAAACACAAAATTTCTGAGACAGTGTGTTTGGGCTTTAACTGTCAAAATCATCGTCTGATATAGAAATTTCATTTTAGTAGAGAATAGGAACCGATTTGTATTTAGCTTAGTTAACTTCATCAGAAATAAACGTGAGTAACCAATAGATTAAATAAAAATAATTATGAAATAAGTATATATTTATTTATTAAAAATTGCATATATAGAATTCATCTACACTTCCATGTATCCGTTGCAGAGCTTTGCGATTCGCACAATTGCCCGTTGTCCAACTCGGAATCTGGGTCAGAAGTGAGGTCGAGAAACTGTCACGGTCACAGCCACTTGCGTATGCTTACTAAGACCAAGTGCAAGCACATGAAATCAAGGCAAGTAGCCAAAATGAAGCCCAAATATCTACCAGATCTTAGCAAGACGGTTCTATCGAAGCCCCAATACAATCAGGATCGCATTTGTTTGGCAGCCATACCTTCGGGCCAGCTCAGCCTCACTGTGGATGCCAGCACCGTCATTGAGGCGGACAAATGTATTTGCTTTGAGATACCACGTGGACTGTTTCCGGCCCATGCTCCCCTAAAGAAGATCACCTTTTTGCCGGAGACACTCTTGCCGGCGGGCTTCGACGCTGGAGGCTTTTTTGGATCCGGCGTTTTGCCGCGAAAGTTTTTTCCTATTGGCTTGATGTCACCCCAACAGAAAGGACCCACACCGGCCTTATTTGTGGGCCGCCGTCGCATTGAGCCACCGAAACCCAAAAAGCCTGCACCTTCTGCAAATTCACCCAATTCACCGGATCTAGGAGGAATGATCTGTAATGATGTAGCCGTCGGCATGGCCATTGCCCCACCACACAGCCAAACTATCATCGCCAGTCCGAGCAGTATGCAGTGCAATATATATGTCCCGGACCTGAGCGAAGTGATCGTGTCCGTGCCTCATCTCTGCAAGATGGCCATGACCGTGCTCTCCACTGTCGTCCATCCCCATGTTCCAAAAGTGGCCTTTGAGACCATGGATGAGGAGAGCCCTCAATTTGATTTTCCCCATGGCCTTTTTCCAGTGAGGACCATTTACAAGAAGCCAGTGTTTCTGCCAGTGCGCTATTTGCCCAAGGGCTTCGATGCCGGCTGCGTCTTCGGACCTGGAACCATACCAGCCGCTATTTTTGAAAACCTTAAGTTGTCCAATGGACAGCTACAATACAATGTGAACGTGACCCCACCACTGTTCTTGGGTCGGTGGCAGGAGACGGTTCACACTAATAACAATAGCGAGCCAGCCTCAGTCGATCTGGCTAAAGATGAGGCAACCACATCTGATATTGAAACTCCCGAAATTAAGAATAATATTTCGAGAAGTGAGTTGTCCAGAAGTGAGACATCCGAAAATGAGGCTGCCACAAAGTACAAAATTATATCGCTAGAAAGATCGGCCCAAACCAAACCGGCCATATCTCATATGAAGACTAGCGAAATTGAGAATATTTCCAAAACTGAGTTATCCGGAACTGAGACATCCGAAAATGAGGCTGCCACAAGGTACAAAATGATATCGCTAGAAAGATCGGCCCAAACCAAACCGGCCATATCTCATATGAAGACTAGCGAAATTGAGAATAATATTTCGAAAAGTGAGTTGTCCGGAAGTGAGACTTCTGTAAATGAGGTTGGCACAAGGTACAAAACGATGTCGCTAGAAGAATCGGGCCAAGCATATTCAACTAATCCCACCGATGATAAACCAGATGAAAACAGTACCACGAACCCGGAAGAAGATCCGAAAAAAGAAAAGCTAAACTTTTTCCTCATTAATGGGCATCCCATTGATATTGAAAAGGCTGTGACTGAAATCCGCGAAGCCGGCGCCAAGATCATCACAACCCCAGGAAATGAGAACCTAAACATCGAGAAGGCAGTGGAACAATTACGAGACTTAACTGCTCGGCGCGATGAAATCCGTGACCAAATGGCCCAGCCCACTCTGCATGAACGTGAGGCCCAATATATTTGTAGCCGCATCCGCGGGTTCAAGACTAAGCACCTCGGCCCCTGCTCTCATTGCGGAAAAAAACATTAATTTTTAAGATATCTGTATATTGTTTTTTTCCCTCACCTATTTTCGGACTTATTTCTCAAAATTGCATTTAATTCCTAAAATAAATTTTGAAGTCAAAAATTGTTCATTCGTTCCATTCTTAAGGAATTTCCTTAGATCAGATTTTCCTCACAAATAAACACAGTTCTTGGCTAAAAAAAAACCCAGTTCTCTATGTGCAGCATATTTTGTAATCTGAGTAGGATCTCATGTCCTAAAGATTTCCGATCTCGGATGAACTTAAAAGACTCGATACACATTCCTTACTTTTCCAAAAACCGACTGGAAAATATTCAAACGAAGTGCAGAACAAGCTTATTAAATTTATTTGTATCGAGCGAAATAAGAACTCGGTTAAATGACAAAGTATCAGAGCTCGACATTATTAAAAGCTACGACTGAACCACCTCAAAATTGTGTATATTGGAGGAGTAAGCTATTATATTTATATAACATTAAATAAATGAAGTTTTACTAACATCAATCAAGGGTTTTCGGTGTTAGCTGACTCTATTCTGCTGAATCATAATTAAAAGCTGATACCTTAGCTATTGTCAACGCATCGTTGAACAATCCCCATTATTTCCCAGAACTCTCTGATGGGCCAGTCATCATCTCCAGCAAAGTTTCGGAAATTCCGTAGACTAAGGTTTAATCACTCTCCTACACTTCTACTTAACCTAAGGATCGTTCAGTCAAACCCTCATTACAGAATTAATGTAGACCCCGCTGAGACCCACTAACTTGCTATGCAGCTCCTCCGTTATACTAGGTTTTTTTTTTTTTTGGAATTCCAAGCAAAAATCATATCGATTAAGATATTATATATTGCCAAAAAGCCAATATAAGCTCAGGGAATCTCTGATGAAGTCATCAGTTTCGGTCTTATTTATAAAATCACGTAAAGCTTTTTGTCGGTGTAAACTGTTAAATGGAGCGAAGAAGATCTAAAGTCCCACAGGTTTCAGTACTTGGTCCCCAATCCTTATAGCACTGATATCACCCTATTTTGTTCTAGAAATGGATTTTCTGAAATCCATAATAGCTTGGTCAAGCACCTAGAAATGAGTGTAGACATTTTGTCTTTTATATGGCTGTGGGACTTTAAGACATTGTACTAGTTCACATATTCAAAATTTACAAATCGAAATAAAATAAAACCTTCAAGGAGATGCCATCTTCTACATATCTTCCATTTCTCACTGACCCAATTCTCGCTTATCCAGATTGATGAACTTATCACTTGTAAATTTAGCATAGTCATTTAGTTACGTATTAGTTAAAGTTCCATTGCAAGATTTTCTAAAGCCTGTTTTCCCGTAAATCATTAGACAAACCGTAACATAACTATTCAAAAATTGTTCCGTTATATTAAATGTAATTTCTGTTGAAAACCACCCTTTTGAATTTGAATTTAATTTGCATCATATGTATATGCCTTGTTCGTATTCATGTTCGTTATTATGCCTTGTATGTGTGGGTGTCAAAGACGAAGCTGTAATTCCAATGAGAGAAAGAGAGAGAGAGAGAAAGCTATAATTTACGCCAATTTGCTAGACTGGCTGATTCACTCACTCGCACGTGCTGTTTCTTGTTACTGTTTCATTCCTTTAGTTTTTCCAAGGAATTTTAAATCGACTGGCGGCTTTGAGCACACAATTAGAAGCAAAACAGCAAGGCTTGTCACATTATTCAGTTCTTACACTTTGTATTGTTCATTCTTACAACAAATTACTAAAAAAAAAGGAATACACAAGTTTGCTTTTAATACAAAATAAAAAGATCACGTTACAGATAAAAATTTAGCAGCCATTTTGGAGTACGCAGGCACAACTCACTACCGCAAATTCAATAATCAAAAAAGTGCAAATAGAAATTTGGCAAACATAACAAGTTGCGGTAATCAGAAAAGTTAACACAATTGCCGATGATTTTAATTAAACAATGTGAATTTATCTATTTTTTACAAAAGGCGCACGCGCAACTCCCGCCATCGGCTGACAAAATCGGAAAACAGCACTTCTCTCACGTGTGTAAAAGCGAATAAAACAAAACTCGAATTCAGAGAAAACTGCACGCCTTGACTTGAATAATTTATCGACTCATAATTGTAGGTGAGGAATATTAAGATTTTACTTAACTTTTGCATTAGCTACTTAATTAAACGTGTAAAGCCTTGAAATAACTTCGTTTCAAATATAGATGGCGCTTTGTGCATTTCGAATTTTATTTTCGCGGCGCCATCTTCACTTGACCATTTATCTTTAAGAGATTTTTACTTTTGTGGTGTGGCTACACTTTTTGTGATTTTTTAAAGTTAGATTTGTATTGCAAATAGGAAATGAATTAATTCCCATAAAATATCAAGTTTCAGTGGCTTTGTTTATATCTTTACAAGCTAATCTATTTCACCAGCACCCTCATATCATTTCTTTAATTTTTTGATAGACCAGATAATCATACAATTAATATTTAGCAGTGTCTACTTTAGAGACTTGTCAAAAAATAACAGTACGGTGCGTATTCACTAACACTACATTCGTTGACAGCCAAAAGTAATGGCAAAAAAGCTAAGAGTAATTATTTATAAGGAATAGGAGAGGCATTAAAATAAAAGAATCAATCAATATATTCGCCGATATTTGGCCGTTTCAAATGATTAGACATAATTAAGCTTCCATAAATTGATTTAATGAGTCAGTGTAAAAGTAGATTAAAAATTGAATAAATATATATTTGTGTGTGTATATGCGTGTAATATACATCAACACTTCTATTTTTTCGTTGCAGGACTTCTCGATTTACACAACTGCTCGCTGATCAACTCGGAACCGGGACTAAGATAATGATCAAGAAACGGGAAGTAAAAGCAGCCAAAATGAAGAAGAAATTTCTACCAGATCTTAGCAAGACGGTTCTATCGAAGCCCCAACACAATCATGATCGCATTTGTTTGGCACCCATTCTTTCGGGCCAGTTCAGCCTCACTGTGGATGCTAGCACCGTCATGGAGGCGGATAAGTGTATTTGCTTTGAGATACCATGTGAACTCTTTCCGACCCATGCTCCATTGAATAAGATCACTTTCTTGCCGGAGAAACTCTTGCCAGCAGGCTTCGACGCTGGAGGCTTTTTTGGAACTGGCGTTTTGGCGCGTCAGTTCTTCCCTATTGGCTTGATGTCACCCCAACAGAAGGGACCCACCCCGGCCTTATTTGTGGGCCGCCGTCGTATTGAGCCACCGAAACCCAAAAAGCCTGCACCTCCTGCATATTCAACCAGTTCAAAGAATCTACAAGAAATGACCTGTAAAGATATTTCTGTCGGCTTAGCCATTATCCCACCACTAGAGAACCAAACCATCGTCGCCACTCCGAGCAACCTGCAATGCAACATTTATGTCCCGGACCTGAGTGAAATGCTTGTGTTCGTCCCTCAACTCTCCAAGATGGCCATAACCGCGCTCTCCACTGTCGTCCATCCCCATGTTCCAAAAGTGGCCTTTGAGACCATGGGTGAGGAGAGCCCCCAATTTGATTTTCCCCATGGCCTTTTTCCAGCGAGGAGCATTTACAAGAAGCCAGTGTTTCTGCCACTGCGCTATTTGCCCAAGGGCTTTGATGCCGGCTGCGTCTTCGGACCCGGGGCCTTATCAGCAGCATTTTTCCAAAATCTTAGGCTGTCCAATAGACAGCCACAGTACCACATGAGCATGACTCCGCCATTGTTCTTGGGTCGCTGGCAGGCAATGTTAACGCCCTTTATGGCGAGGCTTTACACTGACAACAAGACCAACCAAGAGCCAACCTCAGTCGATCTGGCCAAAGGTGAGTCGGACATTTACGATATTGAGGATTCCTATAAGGAGGATGAAAAAAAAATCCCAGAAAATGAGAAATCCGGAAGTGAGCTTCTAAAATTGTACACAATGATGCAGCTAGAAGAATCGGACCAAGTCAGCCCGATCATATCTGATATTGAGACTTCCGATATTGAAAATAATAATTCGAAAAATGAGTTGTCAGGAAGTGAGACTACCGAAAATGAGGATGCCACAAGATACGAAATGATGCAGCTAGAAGAATCGGTCCAAGTCAGCCCGATCGTATCTGATATTGAGACTTCCGATATTGAAAATAATAATTCGAAAAATGAGTTGTCAGGAAGTGAGACTACCGAAAATGAGGGTGCCACAAGATACGAAATGATGCAGCTAGAAAAATCGGGCCAAGTCGACCCGACCACATCTGATATTAAAACTTCCGAAATTGAGAATAATAATTCGAAAAATGAGTTGTCAGGAAGTGAGACTACCGAAAATGAGGGTGCCACAAGATACGAAATGATGCAGCTAGAAGAATCGGTCCAAGTCAGCCCGATCGTATCTGATATTGAGACTTCCGATATTGAAAATAATAATTCGAAAAAAGAGTTGTCAGGAAGTGAGACTACCGAAAATGAGGGTGCCACAAGATACGAAATGATGCAGCTAGAAGAATCGGTCCAAGTCAGCCCGATCGTATCTGATATTGAGACTTCCGATATTGAAAATAATAATTCGAAAAAAGAGTTGTCAGGAAGTGAGACTACCGAAAATGAGGGTGCCACAAGATACGAAATGATGCAGCTAGAAGAATCGGTCCAAGTCAGCCCGATCATATCTGATATTGAGACTTCCGATATTGAAAATAATAATTCGAAAAATGAGTTGTCAGGAAGTAAGACTACCGAAAATGAGGGTGCCACAAGATACGAAATGATGCAGCTAGAAAAATCGGGCCAAGTCGACCCGACCACATCTGATATTGAGACTTCCGATATTGAAAATAATAATTCGAAAAATGAGTTGTCAGGAAGTGAGACTACCGAAAATGAGGGTGCCGCAAGATACGAAATGATGCAGCTGGAAAAATCGGTCCAAGTCAATCCGACCAAATCTGATATTGAGACTTCCGAAATTGAGAATAATTTTTACAAAAATAAGTTGTCTGGAAGTGAGACTTCCGGAAATGAGTCTGCCAAAAGGTACAATATAATGTCGCTAGGACAATTTGCCCAAGCAAATCCAACTAATCCCACCGATGGTCAGCCAGATGAAAACAGTACCACGAAGCCGGAAAAAGATCCGAAAAAAGAAAAGCTAAACTTTTTCGTCATTAATGGGCATCCCATTGATATCGAAAAGGCTGTGACCGAAATCCGCCAGGCCGGCGCCAAGATCATGATAGCCCCAGTAAAAGAGGACGTAAACATCGAAAAGGCCCTGGAACAACTAAAGGACTTAATTGCACGACGCGATGAAATACGCCAAGAAATGGCCCAAATCAGCATGGATGATCGTCAGGCCCAGTATGTTTGCAGCCGTTTAGGAGTATATTGTAAATCCAGGGCCCTGGCTAAGCGCCCCGCCGCCTGTTCTCAATGCGGAAAAGAACATTGACTTTTTTTTCAGATATTTTTGCACCCTAAACTCACAATTTAATGTTAAAAATATTTCAGGAGCTATTTTCAGAATTTCCAAATAAATATTTTTTTATGATAAACCAATATATATATTTTTTTCTTTATATTTTTTACTTTATTTTTTATTTTTTTGTTTTTAATTTACAACTTTTCCATAAAGCATTTTAATTTGATATATACTAAATAATATACATAAAATATTGTGTATATATAATTTCCATTTTTTTTCCTTTTTTTTCATTGATATATTTAAGTTTAAATTTTTTGTTTCTTTTTTTTTTTTAATTATTAGTTGCAATAATTGATATTAGTTTATAAGGATTTATTATGTTTTTATTCGAAAGTCATCATTTTGGTTTCATTATAAAAAAAAAAAAAAAAATGTTATATAAATTTTTATATAATATATTTTATTTACATTGCCAAGCCAACAATTAAAACAAAAAAAAACTATATATATATCTGTATATATATATATAATTTTTTTAAATGTAAAAAATAATTTAAATGACTTTGAAAAACATTTTTCAAATTGAATTGATAAATTTTGCGACAAAAAAAAAATATTTATGGAATAAATTTATTTATTTATTTTTATTTTTTTTTTTTTTTAGATTTTAAAAATCTAACTTGTACAAAGTTTAAAAGTCAATTGGTTTCAATAAAAATAAATATATTTATTTATATAATTTAATGCAGGTTTTGTTTTTCATAAGAATATTTATTCATTTTTTTTTTTTTTCGATTTCAAAAAATTTTTTTAACAAAATAGCTGAAGAGGCCTGCGCTAAACGATTCCTTCAATAAAGATTTTATAATACAAATATCCGTTTTCTTTTTTTTTATCACCGATTGCAAGAAAGAGAAGAAAAACCCTCTTTCAACATTGAAATTTTAATATAAAAAAAAAAAAAATTAAATATAATTAATTAATTTTTCCCCTATTAGCTCACAATTTTTCAGTATTTCTTTGTTCCTCAAGATTAATAACAATTACGAAAGAAAGAATAAAAATTCAATAAAAATAAGAATTATGAAAGTTTTGCTTTATCTGTTTTATGATCATTTTTATCACACACACTCTTGCCACCCTTCTGTCTTGTGTGTGTCAAAATTGTCAATGAATTTGCTTCTTTTTTTTTTTTTTTTTTTGTTGTGGAGAAATAAAATCTTTAATAGTTTTACACAATTTCGTTTAACATTTATACAATGGTTTTATTTAATTTAATTTAGTTTAGTTTAATTATTTATTTAACCTTTTTTTTTGTTTTAATTGATTAATTGTAGTTGCTTTTTAATTGCAACTAAACTTTTACAATTCATAAATATTTTAGTTGCTTTCAAGTGTTTTGGAAATGTACAGTGTGTTTCTCTCTGTGGGTGTGTTTGTCTGTGTGTGTATGTGTGTGTTTGTGGGGTGCGTGTCTTTTGCATATATAAATATATATTTAAATATTATCACTAAAACTGTTATTTTGCACACGTTCATATATTTATATGTATATATATTTTTTTGTTTTTGTTTAAATATTTTATGGTTTTATTAGGTTTTTATTTTTGTTTTTTGTTGCTGTTTTAATTCCTCCTCCTTGATTTCAACTAGATCAAGCTGCAACTAAAAATTTATATAACGATAATTTCATTACACTCTAAATGACTAAATAAAAGGCATAGGAGATAAAATAGAACACGATCGGAACAAATATTATGAAACAACAAAGGACCGGAACTTGATTGCTTTTGTCTATGTTGATTGGTGTGGTCAGGATTGGTTGCTGCTACTGCTGCTGCTGGTGGTTGTTGGTATTATAGCAGGATTTAAATTTGACCAACTAATTCCTGGATGCTACGCAATAAGTCTTCCATATTTCACAAGAGATCACGATGGAATACCCAAGTATGTTTCGTATGGGCAAATTTATGCGATAGCCACTGTGATTCCAGTAAATTGAAACGATCCTGACTCAAATAGAGAGGCTTGCCGCGCCTAAGTTCAAGAAAAGAAAATTTATAAGTTATCTGATCACTTCAAATATACTTGAATCTACTCACTTCAAATCACGATCCTCTTCGTCAAAGTCATCCAGATACAACGAACCCCAGAGGCAGGCACGTCGACCTCGTATGACAATAATATAAGTGGAGGTGACCACCAGGAAGATACCAATACCACCGCCACACGACAAAGTATGCTATCATTTTGTATCGGTTAGAAATTATTGAAAATTTTTTTTTAAACCACAATTAACTCACCCGAACTGCCTCACAACACTCGTTCTCAGCGCAACAATTCTGCTTGAGGCACACTATCGTACCGCACAGCAGACAAATGGAACTCTCTTTGGGCACCTTGTAGCAATTAAGACAGGGACGTTCATGATAGTACTGAAATCAAAAAAAAAAAAAATATATATATATATATATTAGTTCAAAAAGTCACACAATCTTATATCGGAAGATATCTAACAAGACAAAGAAACTTTATTCTGTATATGAAAAAGAACTCGAAATGATTAAGCGATTGCATGAAATCATTATTAGAATCATAAATCCCTGGGAATTTATACCCCTTACACAATACACTATCAAGAATTAGAACTAACCATTGTATATCATCGTTTGTACGGAAATTATTACACTATGGCCAGAATTATACTATCATAAATATTAGACAATCCTAAGGATTACATTATCGTGTCAGTCTTACTTCTTCGAGAAACAATTGGATTCTATCTATGAGAATCATCGAACCATTTGTAATATTGAAAGCTTTATACTTTCCTGAGAATTAAATCATCAGAAATATCAGGATCAATAAGCCTAAAGCACACAGACTGATCAGTTTAAGATTCTTTTCGATTCTTTCGAAAACCCTGGAAAAGCTGTATCTAGAAAAATGTAATACATTTTTGCCATTATCATTATTACTTTATCAGAGACTACAATGGTGCAGACAGGCCAGAGATAGTTTTACCTGTTAATCGCATTTAGGTGTCAATATTAATTCTAAAGCATCGCTGGGACATGACTCCTAAGATCTATATAATGAATATAAGACCCATACTATTTTTAGAATGATTGAGAAAACGAAAATACGAATACGAGTAGGAAGTACGAACTGACAGGGATGTTGTAGGACCCCTGGTGAAATGTCCCTAGTCAAAGAAGCCAGCATCTGGGATTTGCATAAACTGAATCCATGTATGGGACTCATTAGAGCACAGCAATGTACCAGAAAACAAGAAGAGGGGCTGCGAATGCCAGTGTTGAGGCAGTCTAAGATATTTATAGGGTTACAAGAGTTCTAAGAGATTTCTGAAACTATTACGTACAGGGCAAAACTCCATGAGACTTTTAATTGGTCTCTTACGTAGTCAAATACACAAAGTACCCGTTGCAAATATCCCGGGATGCTTGCCTAAATGGGAGATAATCAATGGGCGGAGAAGGTCTAACCTAATATGAAATAATCCAATGGATTAGACTAGAATTTATATTATCTATTACAAAAAGAAGACCTTGATAGTCAGACTTTCGCAAACGCAATACTATTTGGTATTACAGACATCACCACTATTTCACGTTCTCAGAAGAACAACACTATGATTACTATGCTCAGAAATCTCATACAATATATAATGATATAGAAGGAACTATTACATTTGGATTAGACAAATGAATCTCTATAAATGCTACGATTGTTTTTCTACTTTTGTTGTGACGATGATGATTTTGATAGAAAGAAGACCTGATCCACAAATTCATAGAGATTATTCCTCTCATATTTCTCGAAATCAATCGAATCAAACTAATATATATGTATCATATTCGATGTGAATATTTTTGGACCTACCGTAAAGAGTCGTTCGTATTCACGTGGCAATTCCAGCAGTCTCGGTTGCTGCCACAATGAATGCTGATTTATGAGCACCAATTCCCGTGTGGTATCCGTGGGCGGACGGACTTCCATCAGCTGTTTACACCAGAATTTTGGCAGAGTCTGTTCGGTGCCGGGTATAAAACAGAGACCCTTGGATGCATTAAAGCAGTCCCAGTCCATGGAATCGGTCACCAATTCCAGATAATAAACGAGTCGCACAAATTCTAAGCCAGGTGCCGAAATCTCTGGCATTTCATGACGATACAAATGCTGACGCAAGAGGGCGGCAATGCGCAAGAAAGGCAAACAGAGTGATTGTAATTGCAGTTCCATAGATTTGAGATTCACCTCCACCTGGCGTGCCTTGCTAGGACTGGAAACCGAGGCCGAAGCCGTTGCCGTTGCCGAGGTTGAGGCGGAAGTGTGGGTTGAAGTCGAAGAGCTGGGCGAGTCGCCCGAGTTTGTTTGCATTTCTGTAGCCGCACTGGCAGCAGCTGCCGCAGCAGTGGAACTTGTGGAAGGTGTGGCATCTGAGGCGGAGCTGTCTACTAGACTCTCGCGACGCAAATGGGCCAAGCGATTGGTCTGATTCAGAATCAAGGCCATGGCCTTGCCCAGTTGAGATTGACTGGTTTGCTTATTAATGAAACGTGCAGAACTGCTACGCCGGCTTCCATTGCCGCCGCTGCTGCTACTGCTGGAGGCCTCCGGTTCAGTAATGTCCATGGCTGCGGGTGTTTCTTCACTGAATTTGGCCAAAATGTGTTCACATTCGAGATCGGTTAGGGTCACACAAATCTGCATCACAATCTGATAATAAAGCAGATTGTACATTACCTTCACCATGCAGGTGAAATAATCTAGAAGAAGAGAGAATTGTGAGGAATGTTTTGAGTTTCTTAGCTGATATGACTTACCCTGGTCTAGATGCAGTGGAGCCAGTAGAATAAACTTGAGCAGCAGAGCTATGGGATCGGCCAGAAGACTAGGTATTAGCTCCAGACAATGGTCGGGCAGGGGTTCAATATCCTTGACCGGCAGGCCGGCCAAAGAGGCCCAGGAACTCCAGAGGGGCCATTTGACCAGGACTCGAACATGTACCGATAAGACATGGAGCAAGGGCACAATACAATCTCTCTTTGGCTTGTATCTGGTTGGGTTTGTTGAGCAGAGTGAGCCGCCCCTTTGAATTATCTCGGCCTCCAGATTGGTCCGGGCTATCGAGGTGACAAATATAAAGAGTTTCCGATGCGTGGTATGGGTCCTTTGGACCTTACGCTGGGCAATATTGGTCATCACTTCCATGGCACGACCCATGGCTTCAGTTAGCTTCGTGGGTTGCTAAAATGAGAAGAGTTCAAGTTAAGTAAATGAATTATATTGATCTGGGATAAGTACAAGGCTAACCGGTATCCTTTCATTCTCCTTGATTAGATCGGTAAGATCTCGGACGAGCTGCTCGAAGGGCTGATTGCCAGAGCGCACCAAGTGCATGGGTCTCTCCAACTGGGGGCTTAGCGGCAGCACCGAATTTGACAATTGCCGGCAGACCGGACAATAGAATTCACCGCGATCCTGTACGGGCTGGCGCTGGGCCGTGTAGAGGGTCTTGAGATAGGCCTCCAGGCAGCTGAGATGGACATGATGGCCACAGGATTGGACATGGACACCATTGTCATAGGCCATATTGTTGGACAGATACCAGGATTCATCGCCAAACTTGAGACTAAGCAGCTCGGTGCGACGTCCGAATTCAAATGCCAGTCGCGTGGTCTGAGCCAGGCGCTCTTCATCCTCGTCCGTTAGCGGCAGGGGCAGACGTTCGGCGACTCGCCGTCGATGGCCCACAATGCCACTGGACTCGACCAGTACA
Organism: Scaptodrosophila latifasciaeformis; assembly: GCA_037075145.1. NCBI lineage: Eukaryota > Metazoa > Arthropoda > Insecta > Diptera > Drosophilidae > Scaptodrosophila > Scaptodrosophila latifasciaeformis. The sequence goes on along the minus strand of JBAMCM010000266.1, from coordinate 251,911 downwards.
ACCAGGCCAATGGGATTGGTTTCAGTGCTGGGCGTGGTGCAATTACAAATGATGCAGTCATATTCCTTTTCGCGCGGCTGCTCTTCGTATATCTCCTCCTCGTCTTCATCCTCGAGGCCAAAGTCCAGATTGTTGACAGCTGCTGCCGTAGCCGATTGCATAAACTGCTTTTGCTTGTTGGCAAAGTCCTGCATCATTTTCTGCTGGCGCTCGCGCGCCTTCTTGCGACGCTCCTCCTTTTCCTTGGTCTCGCGGGCCTTAGCCTCGGCCTGCTTCTCGCGCTGATTGGGCCAAAGACGCAGACGTATCTCATTTATGCTCTCGGCACACTGAGGATCTCGCTTGGCGATTTTCCTCAGCAAATTCCCAATGAAGAAGGGACCATCGCCTATCCTCGAGTTGGAGACATGAATGTTCTTGTAGTTGCGTTTATGGGCTCCGCCACGCTCGGCCAGGGCAGAGGCTTCTGTGGACGTGGCCGTGGCAGCGCTGGCCGCAGCGCTTGAGGTGCTGGCCTCATTGAAATCAACCTCCATGGCCTGGACCTGATCGGTTTCTTCACCGTCGCTCAGGGAGAAACTGTCCAGGGTGCCGCTCAGTTGGGAGTGTAGTTTGAGCAGCAATGACAAGAGGCTCTCGTCCATGAAGAGCTCATCCTTGTTGTTGCCGCCGATGGCTATGTCCACAGAACGTTTCCGGCCACTAGTGTCGTAGTTCATGCGGCGGCCACGAGCGGGTCCCGAGAAGTTTCCAGCGCTCAAAGCAATAGAGGGCACGATATCCATATTGCCGCTACTGGGCACAGCGACAGGCTGGACACGCTGGAAGGGCAACAACATGCCAGTGCCGGTGGGTGTGACGGGAGAGAACATTTCATTGGGCCGGGTAGCAGGATCAGTGACGCCGCCGGCGCCGCGACGTTGCTCACCAGTGTTGTTCTCGGCCATTAGGAGATCCCGGCGTATGGCCACCTCCATGCCGCTCTCGGGCAGGGTAATTTGCTGCAGGGGAAAGTGAAAGTCCAGGTCCATGGCATTGTCGGTGTCCTGTAGCAGATCATCTTCATGGCTATCCTGACGTATGACCACTCCAGTTTCAGCCACCACAGAGAGGTCGGGTGGGAGAGCTACTTCCATGCCTTGGACCCGCATGGGCACCAGGGCCTGTGAGACATTCCGGGATCTGGTGATGCTCATGGCCCCAGCCCCAGATTCATCAAATTCCTCCTGATTGTAGGAGTCCCGGATCATGCGAATGTCCGGCTCAGACTCTGATTCCACATCAAAGTCCACGTCCAGGTCAGAGTAGAAGGGATTGGAGCGATAGCTGGAGGTAGTAACCTGAGGATCACGCGACTTCAGCGACACCTTGGTGACCATATGTCGCAGATTGCAGCTGAGGTTGTCAGTTGGATAGCATTGGAATAGATTGGGTGGCTCTCGACGATTGCCGTAATGATAGCCGGACTTAATCTTTGGTTCACCAAACTCCACCATGGCCGAGGGCTTGTCGCCGGCGGCATTGATGTCACCGTTCGTCTCCACGGCAATCTCCAGGAGAAACACAGCCAGGGCCAGCAGATGCTCGGATACATCGCGTGTGTGCACAGCCCGAAAGAATATCGACAGGATGGTTGAATGGAAGACGCGGGAATTGAGTATGCGGCAGGGATCACTGAAAGCAGCACTCACAGGCAAGGGCAGACGGAATGGCGGCCACAGATTGCCACTGGCTGGCATTTTATTTTTCGACTTTACATAATTTGTGAAGCGATCCAGGGATGATTGAAAGTCCCTTCTATGCACGGCCCGGAGCAGAACATGCAGAGGATCATAATATTTCTCCCACACCTCATCGATCGGTGTGAAGAGGCCCTGCTCCAGATTCTCGGAACCCGAAGAGGGCGCCTTATAGACGGAGAGTTTCTTGAGGAACGTCTCAAAGTTCTTTGTGTGCACATTACCCGAACGCTCTGGCATCAGTTCCAACAACTGGGAGTGAGTTTTATTTTCGGTGGCCAGCAATGCGCTAATCTCAATTATGCATTGGGTGGCCTCATCATTACCCAAATTGGTGCGACTGGTCACCAGGGTGGCCAGGAATGTGAGGAAACCCTCTAGCATCGATGATTGCTCCGCCTTCTGTGGCTGCTTCAATGGTGCCGTCTCCAGCCACTGGCCCACATCGAACAGGTCTATGGTATTCTTAAGGAAAAAATATTGCGGCAAATTTGTGGCGCAAATTTGCAAAAAGAATAAATCCATATCGGCCATGGAATTGCAGAAATTTGCCTGTATATAAGTCATGGCTTGACCCTTGATCTGTAATCCATTGCGTACCCATTTTCCGGCTAAAATTTCGTAGAAGAAACTCTGAAAGAAACAGCAAATAAATAATTATTATTTAAATGATTAATTCATTTTGATATTTACATAAGTAATAGTCTGTAAAATCGGATTTCTTGACCGATTTGTCATATAAAAAGCTATATCTTAAAACTATCCAATTTCTTTTCGCAAAAGTTATTAATTTGACTCGTATATATCCATATCTTTATTATGATCTAAAAACTGTTTGCTTTTTTCGAGGTGGTAATATTATAATGCTTATCATTTCGAACCAAAATCATTCATATAAAACCATAAAATTGATATGACTTAATATCAGACCATTAAAAATAAACCCGAGCTTTCTAGTTCTTTGAAGTACTTAGACAAACGACAGACGAACAGATCTATATTGATTTCTTGGGTATCCGACTTTTCCTCCTATACGCTTAAAATATAAAGGGGGTAAGTAAAAAAGCATGAAGTAATTGAATCTACTCCCTTTTGCCCTGCTTGAAGGGAACTCTAAGCAACATTTGCAAATTTTCGCACACTTTTTATGAACCGACATCTTAGGACTATTTCTTTTGCCCGTTTAGCCTATGGTTTACAACAAATCAATATTATATAAAATTATCGGGAATATTGTGAATGATAAATAAAAAATGCAAGATGCAAATATCTGAACAAAATAAGTAAATTCTTAATTTCTTCGAAATTTGTCAGGGCATTCAGTTTGGTAAAACAAGCAAACGCCACCTATTGACATTCTCGCGCGACTCGATCATATTTATAGATGGCGCACCAATCGATGGCCCTAATGCAGTCATGTTTTTTTTCGATACACGGTCTGAAATGCAACACTTTCATGTAAACTAACCGAATAAACTAAAAAAAAATTTGATACCCATTTTATATGATTATGACATCAACAATTTGAATATTTGTCTAACTCTTCTACAAGATTTACCACCGTTTTCTGGTGTTTCATCTAGCTTTTTGAGCAAGTTGGCAGCCACCTTTGCTTTTGAGTTCAACATGAATTCTCTTATTTAAATAACAGTTTCTTTCTTGATTTCTGTTTTGTTCCGCATTCAGGTTTTGGCTTTGGTCTGGCGCAGTCGTCTCGCTTTGCGTGTGGTAGTGTGTGTGTGTGTGCGTATCTCTTATAAAGTGAGCAGCAAGCCGCTCTGTACTGCAATAATATTTATTTCGTTTTTGTTTGTTACTTCTCGTCTAATGGGGTTGATTGTTTGAACCAAATTAATTCAAATCGCTTCGAAATTAAAGAAATTGAAAAGGCAACGAGTACTCAATTCACGGCGCACACACAGACTGCATCAGACGCACTGTCAAAGGCGCAGATGCAAGTGAAAATGCAGTCAACGCCGCACAAAGAATCACACAAAATGTCTGACAAAAACAGGAACCAAGTCAGCGGGAAAACCCTAATGAAAACAAATTACTGGGCCTTACTATTTATGCTGGTGGTCTTGGCACAGCAAACAACACCGACCGAGGCGGTGATAGAAGATGTTTTGGACGTAATCCATGTTGTCAAAGAAGTGGCCACAGGGGTACTCAAGGCCTGGGATGTATTTCAGTCCTCACCCTTGGCCTCGAAAATAGAATTTCCCCTGATGCGTGAGAAACAGCGCAAAGTTTTGCAACGTCTCAAAGAAGTAACCCGAAAAATTGACGAATCCGAAGAAAAGGTAAAAAAAAACAAAAATAAACTAGTTTTATTCCAATTTCATGACCAACTAATTTGATGCTTATTATTTATTTATTTTAGCATGCTCAATACACCAGTTGGTCCATAGAGTCTATAAGCGATTACATTAACACGAATGTACCGTTAATAGCCAAAATGAAAGATATCACAGATACGATGAATATAATCACCTCACGCTATCAACAAATGCTAAACTACGAGGCGAAGAGAGACAAACTGGAAATGTCCACCCTAATACAGTTTGCCGAATGGACTGTCTCACCGAATCCCTATTCAGTGCATCATCAAATGGATCGGTTGCATCTGACACTTTTGGGCACCAGTGACGAGCATCAGAATGCATCAGCGCCAAATAGTTTGCTCGCCCAACTAGCAAATAACTATGAGGTAAATAAAATTAGCTCTGTTCGTATGTTTTTTCATTCCAACACAAAGCCAAGCTTATTTATTTCCTGATGAATCATATCTGGCTTGAGCGATATTTTACTCTGGTCTCCGAGAAAACAAAAAAAAAAAAAGAAATGGTTAACTCTGAGTTGCTCGGTAAATTGAAAAAGATGAAGAAGCAAACAGAAACAAGATTCCGCGTGAGCAGGCAAATTAAGAGGTTAGTCACCAACTTGTTAATCTTTTCAAAAACAAATTTGGTGAAAGGGAGAAAATCAAATATGATAAAATAAAATCATTTCAATCTTCAGCTTATTAGCTGAAGAGGTCAAAGGGTGCACGCAAGTGTCAACACAAGGTAGAAGAGTCTAAGAAGAAGAATAAGCAAAACTAGACAAAGCGACAGTCAGTTTGTTTGTTGTTGAAAGAAAAACAAAAAACCGAGTACATATTGCAGTATAAATCTCAAATAATATGAAATTTGAGTTAATTGAAATTCTGTATACCCTCGAAATAATTAATGAAATACTTGGAAAAGAGTATATGAAATATCTTTATATATTTTGTTGGGTCTTCTTTGTTTGCTGGCTGGGTTATTTATTTTATTTTGCTTTTAAGAAAGAAAGTGGGAGTAATATTGCAGAGGCGAGGGCATGGCATGGCATGGCATGGCACATACAGTAGTCTGTTTATGAGGTCAACTGGCACATGCTCGACGATGGTAACAATAAAAGAAAACACACACACAAAGCAACTGAACTGACTGGTACCGCCGACATAACAATGAGACCGACCGTGTTGAAAATTTTAAAATTACCGGTGTGAAAGAGAGAGGGAAAATATCAGAGGTTTTTTATTTTTTTGCAAATGCGTAAACCTTGTTTGCGTAAAATTTTCAATTGTTTTTATAGAGTGTCTTCCTCTTGCCGAGCACTTGAAAAATTCAAGGCAACGATCGATTGCATTTTGATATCGATAAACTAGGAAATGCACCTGTCTGCCAGCAAGTTAGCAGCCCCCATAAATCAATGCAAATTAGTACTTTTTTTCAATTGTTTTGCTATTCCAAGCAGTGTGAAAAAGAGTATAAATAAATAAATTGCAAAATGAGAGAGATTTTGATTTGTTCGCTGCTGCTGCGCTAAGTGATGACGCATTAAATCAACTCAAGCCCATCATTTGCTGAATTACAAACACAATTACACTCGCAAGGCAAATTTATATCTATACCAGTGTGTGTTTTTTTTGTTTCGTTCTTTCATATGCGTGCGTGTGTGTGTGTGCATGATTTTTACTCTTTTTTCTCTTCGTATGTTGTTTCGTATGAAAGCGAGCGTCAATGCTCGGCCGTGGCTCAGAAAAATCAGGCAAACGTCTGAGTACTTTTGATTTTGAGAGAGCGCAAGTAGAGTGTGAGTGCTTGTATGTGTGTGTGTTTGATGTTAGCGGTTTTAAAGTCCCCTAGCCAAAGCACAACACAAAAGTCGTCAGTTAAGCGGCAAAGCCAGTGCTGGTAGCCCACACAAATAACAACATAAAAACAAATCTAAATTATTTAGTGTTTTTTTTTTTTTTTGTTCATTTTATATAAAAAAGCAATTTAAGCAAATCGCAAAAAGTGGACAATTTAACAACAACAACAATTGTGCATTACACAAACACACACACACACACAAACAAACAGCGGACGTGAGCGTGAATTAAAAAACTGCAAACAAAAAAATTAAATATTCTTTTGTTAAATCAAAGAGACGACTCACTCACTTGACAACTTCTTTATTTTGACGCGTTGACAGAAAACAAAATTGTGGCACTTTTACACTTAAAACAAGTGTTGAACCATAAAAAACGTGAACCCAATCAGGAAAAAAAATAAATAAATGATTTATTTGTAGTTTCCCCTAAAATACATTTTACTGCGACACAAAATCCAACGAAATCAAGCGATAAGACAAAGACGAAGCACAATAAGAAGAAGAAGAAGAAGAAGCAGTTAAAATGAGCTTCTTTGAAAAGCTTTTACTGCTGCTGGCGGCATTTGTAATTCTAATGGAAGGCAGCTTTTCTCAGGCTTTGAATCGTTCCCAGCACATCGAACATAATCGTCATAAGAATCAATTGGAGGTCGATGGCTTGCGTGATGAGTATATAAGTCTGGAGAAGGATCTCTGGGATTATCTGAGCAAAGCCTCCACCAATAGTGACAATCAAAACAATTTAATACGCAAAGTCTACAATTCCCATCGTAGTTTTATCAACAAACGTTTGCTAAAACAATCCCTAACCATATCCAAATATGATATACTCAAACTCTATGAATGGCAAATTTTGGAACGTGATCTCTTGCAAATTTCGGGTCTATTCGATTTCTATAAGGTAGAAAAAAAAAACAAAAAAAATACCCGAAGGGACAAACAACTAGTGAACTACTCTTGTTTCGTTGACAGAATATCATGATGAAATATGAGAGCAGCAATGATTTGGATGCATCCGCCGTCTTGGATTTCGTCCGGGATATTTTACAAAATACGAAAAACTTTTCCATGGCTCGCACCTTTCAAGATATCGAACAGACCATGGTCAAGCAGACCCTCTATTATAGTGCCTTTATGGTGGGTGACTTATACCTTCCTCTTCACTGCCTCCCTAACTCCATCTTGAACCCCCTCCCCCCGTCTCCACATACAGATTCCACTCAAATTATTATCGAAAAAAAAAAGCAAACCCATTCGTGTTTTGTTTATTTTTTCAAATTTTTGATTCGTCCGTCTGGTTTATATAGATGGGATGTATCGTTAAGGCCTTATCGCCAAAAAAAAAAAAATATTGCTTGACTTTTGTTTGTTACCCCATAACGGAAACGGTCGATTTTATACTCAACGTCGCACTTGTCTGATCGGCAACGAAAAAACAAACAACCAGCAGTCCCGGTTCTAAAACCCATACCATGCCATCCCGTTCCATGCCCGTCTCCATGGCTTATTTGTTTTAACTTGATTAAAATAACAAAAGTATCATATTTTTCTCTGCCCCTGGATAATTGTTTACACTAACGATAAAGCTTATTAATTTCAAATAGAAATTGCAAGCTAAACGCAAAAAAAAATTATATATATAAAAATAACATGGAAGTAATTAAATACTTGATCTACTATCAGACCAGACCAGGCCAGGCCAGGCTAAAAAAAAAAAAACACTTGCAAATTTTCACACAATCATTTCAAATGAATGGAAACACACACACACACACACACACACACACAGAAACCTTGACATTTTAAAAACTAAAGACTAATTCCTCTTCTTCTTTTGGTTATAGATTTCATCGAATCAGATATGCCAGATTCAGCAATCGCCACAGCAATTTGTGTATTCATTATATTCGGATATAGCCTTGACCGAACTAAAGGGTTACATCATGATGGAGTTTTCTTGGATGATGCTACGAGTCTATGGCAAGGGTAATTTCACCGAGGAGGCCGAACTGATGCGTCACGATTTTGAGAAGCGTACGGATCGTACGCTGAAGCTCCTCAAAGAGGTCTTGCGTCGTTCGGATCGTATCCTTTGGCGTTGTGATCCAGATAAGCATAAGCTGGGTGCCACCTACGAAGAGGTGACACGCCTCTTGCAGGGCTTTATCGAGAACGAAGTGGATCTGAATAATGATGAAACATGCCGCGAGACCTGTGACTATTATCAGCGTGCCAATACCCATACCTGCTTCAAGGAGAAGTTCTGCGCCAAACAGCCCAAATGCAATGGCAATCTATATAATTGCCGATTTGTTGACTCGGACATGTGGGTCTGTCCATCGGCCTCGAATAGCCTGCGGCGCTATGAGTATATTGAATATGAAAATGGCAGAATCTTGGGCAAGAAGAATCAGGCGGGTTGTGTGCGCGGTACCACCAAGGTGGACTCCTGGTGGCGTTATCTCTTATGGCATTGCAGCTATTGCTTTTGTCTGTGCGACGAGCAGAGCCTCAAGTCGGATCGCTTCTTTAGTCTGCGCAAAGTAGAGTCCAATATTAAGGAGAATATGTGAGTAAATTTTGTAATCCTTTCGGATATGAGTCTATCTAATTTTTTGCTCTTTTCGTAACTCGCATAGGGTGGTGACCGGACTGCGTTTTGTGAAGAAGAATCGCATCTTCCATTTGCAAATCCAGGAGGGAGCTCTTCTACCACGCGGAGCCATCAATCAGACCACCGTGCAATGGCAGCCAATAGATGTTTACAATATTTTCGACAGAGGCGTGATTAAGGGGCGTGACTATCAGACAATGGACTACTCCAGCCGTACCATGGACCTGGATGACATCCTAACCGATGACAATAGCTATGTGGTGACCGGTGTGCGTTTTCGCATTCTCGGCACCCACTTGAATCTGGAGGCGTGTTTCAATGAAATCGATTTCAAGGAGGGCCTCGTCATCAAGGGCGAATGCATTTGGAAATCGAACGATCTCGGCGATGTGATCAATGGCGATGGCCAGCGTCGTCAGAAAATAAATTTGTATAACACGGATATATCCACACGCTCACCGGTCAAGTCCTTGGTCTTGTCCAAGCACAACGACTGCATAGACTTCACCCATACCGGCCTGGACAAGGATGCGGCCCAGACCACTATACCCTTTATCGATATACAGGATGTGGTCCCCAATCCACCGGTGCCACTTTCTGGCGTTGGCATTTACTATAAAGGTCGTCCGGGTTTCGGTGGTTTCTTGGCCCCAAAAGTGATGACCTACGATTTTACGCCACACGTTCAGCTGCCCAAGAAAACTACCTAAAACCATCTGATTTCTATTTGTGAACAGTGATCAGCATTTTGGTTCTGATTATAAACCATTTTTTTTTATAGCTTTCTAAACAACCAACAAAGAGAATCAATCCGAAACAGAAGACGGATCAATTTTTATATATAATTTTTATGCAAAATTAATAAAAAAAAAAAAATAATAATAAATAATAATAATACTTCAATCAAAGTATTCATCAAAGCTTAAGCCATAAGTAAATCGGATCAAAATGATTAGGCCAAGAAGAAGACATAGAATAGAGAGAGAAAGAGAGAACCCAACAAAAGTAAATTAAATACGTTAAAAAACAAAAAACCAAAATAAATTGTAAAAAATTATTAGATTCTTTGCCTTTTTATTCGTAATTATATAAAATATTTATAGTATCATATTTGTTTCCGTAAGCTGAAGTGCTGCCCTGGGTCAATTTTTGATGAGTTTGCGCAAATAATTTTTCACAAAACAAAAAAAAAAATCTTACAATTTTTTTTTTTTTTAATAAACTCAAAGGAAAAGAAGGAAAGTGCGCCACCTAGCGGTCGACACATGCAATGGCATGTTTCCTGAATAGTTTAAGGTAAGTCGGGCCTAACAGACAGATGGTCAGGGATGGAGCACTTTTAACATCCTAATCATAGATTGTATAACTTTGGGGGTCTCCAATATAAACCTCAACCTCTTCCCCGCCCTTCGGATACACGATATAAAAAAGATGAAGATAATCTGAGTTTTTCATTTGCTTTCAGAACAGAAAGGCTCTAAAGGGGTTCTAAGCACCCGACGCACATATCCCTACAAACCAATTGGATTTATATCTCTATTTGACATTTTGAAGAAGTAATCTAATCGAGACGAAAATATCCCTAACTTGGATAGCTAAATGATATAGTAGTTCGATACACCAGGAACCTGTATGTAAGCCCCTATATGGTCATTCCAAATATCTAATTTGATCAAGATCGATCAATCAATGTAGGAGATATCCGTAACTTCGAATCCGCTTAGTATGTATATAGTATCTTAATGATATAGTACTTTGATTGGCCACGAACCTGGCTGATATGTGAGTCATTTTTAGACTATACCAAATATGTAATCTGATCGAGATTAGTGGGAGATATTCCTAACTTTGAACCCGGTATGGATGTATACAGTAGCTATATGATATAGTACTTCGATTCACCAGGAACCTGAGTCATATGTAAGTCCCTTTTTGAGTATACTAAAAATATAATTTTATAGAGATTAATCAATAATTGAAGAGCGATATCCTCAACTTTGAACCTGGCTGGGATATATGTATATATATATATTAGGTATCTACACCTGACACCTGGTAAATAAGTCAGTCTTTTTATGATTATACCAAATATGTAATTTGATTGAGATTAATCAATAAATGTAGAAGATATGTCAGCTGCTTATTTATCCAATATCAATTATTATGTCAATATCTTTGATTTGGCTTGAGATAAAATATTAAAAAAAAAAAACAATAAAAATCCCCGAAAATTTGCAAAAAAAAAAAAAAAACATTAATGTGAAAGAATAAATCGATTTCAGAGAAAGAAGGTTTCAATTTCCCTGGAATTGTTTGAAATTGAATCTGCTGAACCTGTTGGATACAAGCTAAAAATCCTCTGAATTTCGCCGAAAATTATTGGGTTAATAATTTCAGGAATTTCAAGGAATTTAATTTCGTAAAATCTATTCAAGTTATCTTCGAAGAAAGCCTAAAACCTTTTTAAAGAAAATTGTCACCACCTCTCTCTCTCTCTGTCTCTGTCTATCTCTCTCATTGGTCTGTTATGGTGAAAAGAAGAAGTTGAAGAACTCACCTGAACTCTTAGAGGATGTATCATTAGCAATGGCAATAGATACGGTCGAGTTGGCAATACCTCACTGAGACTCATGCCCATTTTGGTGACTGCCTGACAGACGAAAGCGGCCAAATATCGATGCAATGGAAAATGAAATGAAGCCTGCATCATTTCTTCCTGTAAAATAATTTGTACAAAAATTTTGTACTTTTAATTAGATAGATAATATAAAAAAAAATGATATTAGACTTACCAGAGATAATTTGGGTTCCATAAAATAGATGGAATCGAGCCATTCGTGTAAGGTGTTTACACAATAATTGATTATCTTTTTGGCCAAATGAGCATGTGTGCCATCTTGTAAATGTGATATAATCGACCACATCGGATAGGCACTGGCCTCCAGTTCACAGGAGAAGGCCGCATAATATGAGTTCGGTTCAAATTCTACATGAGAAGCTGTCTCCCGCAAATTGACATTCATGCCCTGGAGCATTTGTAGGAATTGAAACCACATATCAATGAGATTATCATCGCGTAGGAATACCAAAGCCACCGATTCATGTGACAGAACATTATTAAAATCCGATACCAATGGCCAATAGCAATGATCTTTCATAACTTGCCGTGTGCAATCGATGACAAAATGGAAATTCTTCGTCGGATCTAAAATGGAGACAAAGCAAATTTTTGTAAAATTATATCGAAAGAGAAGGGAAGGATGCTCTGATCCTTTGAACTAACCATGTAAGGTATTTTGTATGAGAATTTTGGACATCATCAGTTTGAGACTTATGATCATCACATGGAGTAGCGAGAGCTCATTGACCATTTTAAGGGCGAGACTTTCGTTGGAGAAAAGTTGAACGCTCATGTGGACGACACGATTGCTAAGGGTATCCGGATCCCGTGACATTTCCAGCACAGAGGGTATACGACTATAATGCATCACAAATGTTCGGGTCAGATGCTCCTAAAATAGAATCTCAAACTTAATAAAGTTATGTATTTTTTGGAAATAGGAATAAACAGACCTTGTAGTCCTGATCGGGCAACATGTTGAGTAGAAAGCAGACCAGGGTCTGTGGGAATTCGAATTTAAATGTCCAAAATATGAACTCTTCCAAGAGGGTGGTGTGTACAAGTTTCTCGCCCAGGGCCGCCAAATCTCTATATTCATCGGGAGGTTCGGGATTTGGAAATCGATTAACAGCATCTTCATATTTCTCCCGGTTTGCCTTCAGAAACCGTCCGTTGCGGGTCTCCAGGCAGGGAGCCTCCATAAAGTAGGTATAGACCTCCGGATTGATTAGCGTCCTAGTCATCACCTTGCGCATTATTTCGCCCATGTTATTCAGATCGATCAGCATATTGGCAAATTCCTCACACGAATACGAGGTCTGGGCATGATTCTGTAGAGGGGCATCGCTGTGCTCCCGAAAATGTTGCAGCAAACGAAACAAAAGCTTTGGCATTATCGCCTCGGCCACGGCCAGCAAATTGTTGGGCACCGGATCTCGATTGACGCGATTATTGATGCCATGATCACTACAAAAGCCCTCAGCCTTCATTACCGAAGTGTCACCACAATCACAAGCGCCTCCAGCCTGCGACAGAAACATGTTAAAGTCGTGATTGGTGTGATTGCCCTTTTTAAAGCAATCCCGACATATAGACATGCACGGCGATATGCCACACGTTCGACATCGATAGGCCACCACATGTGGCACCCAGACCAGTCCGCATTTGGCATGATTATCATAGCTTCGCACTAAAAGAAATCAGACAAAATTCAAAGTCATTAGTAAAGGTTTTTTTTTTTTGTAATTTGTAAGATTTTTCGATTCACCAGGAAACCAAGGGCTTTCTTCCTAAGTCAGATAAGCTAGCAAGATCCAAGATCCATTAATATCTGCGAAAATATTTCAAGAACTAAGAGAGCTAAGGAACAGAATCTAGTGATATAATTATTGGCAAGGTGTTGAGATGTGAGAGACCCTTCCAAGTTACCCAAGGCATAAACAGGGTGAGTAGAAAAGTCCTTCTATCTATATATTCCCAAGGATCTTGGGAACCACAGAAGCTAGAACTATCAAATTTGGTATAGAGTATCTTTCGATTGATACCAATTTGGGATTATTAAAACAGAACAACTGTGAGACCCCCAACCCAATAGGATTGGGATCCAATTTTTATCAACCTTTCTTGTGATGATCTTATAAGTTCTTGTGGACGTATAGTAAGCCATGGTTGCCACCTTGCCTGTGGATATATTGAATGCTATTGGAAGTGCTGGGATCTCAGGTTCAGGCCAGGGTTGGAAGGGTTTGCGTAAACTCCAATGATTTTTGAAAAAAAAAATCAAATTTAAAGTTCAGCTGAACCTGCTGAACTATGGCCGAGTGGGCATTTTAAGCGAATTCAATAAAATTCTCGATTTAATAAAATTTAAATATTCTCTCTCTCGGAGGAGGAGGGAGGGCGCAGAGTTTTAAGATACAAAAAGGTTTCTTATTTTTATTTTATTGATTTGATTAAATTCCAAAAATAAATTGATGTACTCATGATTTTTTTTTTTTTTTTTTTTTTGATTGCGTGACTTTTGTCTTCTCAATTTTTTGGAAAGAGAGCGAGATTGAGACAGAGAGAGCGAAAAAGCTATCAAGCTGGGCGGTCACATTTCAAGTGGGCCGAACAGAACAGGTGGCAGGTGGGATGGCCTTGGTGTGTAAATTGTCAGTCAGTCGGTATATATAAATATATATATAAAAAAAAAGGTCAACTAAATGCGGAAGAAATAATACTGCCAATCACAACAACAACAACAACAACAACAACAACAACAATAGAAAGAAAGAATAAAGGCAAACAAATTGATTGACTGGCAAACCAATCCAATCGTTTAGTTTGCTTTGCCACTCAATTTTTTTTTTTTACCATAGTTGGGTGTGTGCGTGTCTCTCACTCTCACACACACAGACACACTCTCTGTGTGTCTCTCATTATCTGGCTATTCGTAGAATAAGAAGAGTGGATTAAGTTGTTGAGGCTTTTGGCAAGAAGCTTTGGTGAAATCGGCATATGAAATTGTTTAATTTCTTTCAGTTTTCTTCTGCTTCTTCTTCTTCTACTTTCCCCTCCCCCTTTTTGAATGAGCACGCATTCAAAATAAGCCGAAAAAGAGGAAAAAAGAATTTAGACTAAAAAACAAGTTGATAATAATGATGATGATGACAAATAAATAAAATTGAAAATTATTCTGCGATTGCGACTTGACTGCATCAGCAAAGCAGCAACAAGGCTCGCTCGGCTGCTTGGGCACAGTGACGCATAATTCGAATATTCTGGTCTCAAAAATTAATAAGAAGAAGAACAAAATAAAAATGAATGACACAGATCTGTGGTCTCACAAAAGTTGAGGTTTATGACTCTGACCAAGGCGTGGGTTGTTCGAAGAGTATGCCAAGGTTTTCAATTGGCCTAATTAACGGTGAAATTAATCATATAGCAAACCTCGCCTGTATTTAGCTTTAATTATATTATTTTTATTACCTTAAAGAAACAAGAATATTGATTTATTGAATTTTTTTGAGAAATTTATGGATCAGGTATTTTAATTTTGGAAATTATAGCAAGTTGCTTAAACGGAAATTGAAAAATTCTTAAGATATTAAATATACCTAAAGGTATGAAAATAACAGACATATTTTTTTATACACAAAAAATAAAAATCAAATATAAAAATAGAATAAAATTATTACAAGAATTTAATAAATCAAAGAGAGTTAAATTCCTAAAGATTCCTTCGAAATAATAAAAATTTCGAGTAGAATAGATAAAAAGAGACCACACATGAAAATCATTTCAATTTATTTAAAATTGAGTTAATTTTCGATAAGCCTTGTCCCACTGTGCTTATGCGACCGACTGAGAATGCAGCTAAAATCTGAAGCAGCAGCAAAAATGTATGAAACATTGGCGTGTCAACGTTGTCAAATGAACAACAATGACGGTCAATAAACTTGGGCACAACAGTCCGTATTCTTCAACATATGCCCGAGAGCTGGTTCAGCTCAGCTGGATAGGCTCTTTGGATTTCGATAATCACGACAATGATGATCATAATGATAATGATGATGATGATGATGATGAGTTGAATTGAATTGGATTTTGCACGTAGCATTTTTCATTTGCAATTTTGCAATTGTTTGAAATTATGCTCCTTGGGTATGAAAACAACAACAACAATAATAACAAGGAGAAGAAGAAGAACAACAAAGTGACAAGTAGCAGCAAAAAAAATAATAATAATAACAACACACAGAAATGGTGACAAGTGTGCCAGGCCACAGAGGAAATTCATGCATACATGCGCAATCAAATAGAGGCCACACACACACACACACAAACAAGCAAGCAAGCACGCACGCACTCACGCATGTATGTGTGTGAGTGTGCGTGTGAACGGATGCTGCGGATATATTACATTTGTGCAAGGCAAACGTTAAACAGCTGACAGGCGCAAGGTGCACCTCAACCAAAAGAAACTGTAGGCGTACCGAGAGTGACAGAGAGAGCGAGAAAGAAGAAGAAGAAGAGCAGAGTTGACTATAATACAAAAAAAAATTAAATGAAATAAACTCAAAGTAAGCAGCCGAAATAAACAAGTCTCACAAATAGATAAGCGCTTCTGATTTAAACAATTTATTTGTGACTATTTTTTTCTGTTTTTTTAATTTAATGAAAATCTTTCGTTTTGATGGGAAAAGTAATTTTTTTCAATTCTACCTTGACTATATATCTATATTGTTTTGTTGCCATGGCGTTGATAATAGAAAAATAATAATAATAAAAAAAAAAAAAAACAAAGAAAAAATGAAAGAGAGAAGAAAAAAGAAATGAAAAAGAATTCACGCTGCCTGCACCTTGCTTGCGTGCCTTATTGTGCCCTATAACCATTTCACACACACACACACATACACGCACAGGCAGGTAGCCGCATTTCATCACACACACATATACAATTGCATAGCAAGCAAGGTAGCGCAAAAAAGAGAGAGAGAAAGGTAGATAAAAAGAAAGAGTACAACTGAGAGATTCACACACTTGGCAATTTGATTTTCAGGGGCAACGACTTCCGTCAGCGATCAGCTGAGGATGCCAAAAAAAAAAAAAAAATTATTTCTTTTTGACACTCGACCGGCCCCCCGGTTGAAGGCTTCCTGTGTTAGTCCCTAGCGCTCCTAGGTGAATATTGATATCATTTCTATTGAACTTACCAATTTTGACAAACTCATGTGGTGTACGTCCGCCGGCAATTAACCAGCGTATCCATTCAATATTATCGGGATTATCGATTGGTATGCCCGGATTGAATAATGTATCCATTATGGAGTCGAGGTCGGGCGTGGGACTGCCGCGACAGCATTCTGTATTGATAATGGCGGCCACCTCCTTTCGACTACGCAAACTGAACGAGGAGGCGCCAAAGAAAAAGCTGGGCTTGGCTCCGGCCGCATCCGATCCAGCTGCATTATTGCCGCCAGCATTGCCCTCGGCCGAATTTGTGGGACTGGCATTGGCACTGCGTGTGCTGTTGTCGCTGCCACTGGGCTGGCTGGTTCCAGGGTTGGGAACACTTTCGGCATTGCCGGTTTCTACTGTCCTGTCCGCACTGCCCGCATCCCAATCGTGAAAGGGTGAAGTGGCGGCTGTGTAGTCAGCATAGCGTAAAGGATTTGTTGCTGTCGTCACTCCACTGCCACTGGCTCCAGCTAGAGCTCCACTGCTGGCTGAGACTGTGCTGCTTAGGGCGGGTATCGAGCTGGTGGTGACTGTGACTGTGGCCGTGCTCGCTTCAGATGCTCGAGTCGTAGTGGTAGTAGTGGCAGGGCTGCTGCTGTTGGTGGTGGCATCACCTGCCGGCGAGGGTATTGTGACCAAGCCATAGACACCTGATAAATCCACATCGGACTCATCGTCATTGGAGAGATTATCATCCTCATCCATGCTGCTTTAGGCTTGACAGCAACGACGACGGCTTTTCTGCAGGCCTCTCAGTGGGCCGCCCTTGGATGGCGAAAAAAGAAAAATCAAATAAATTTTTGGTGACGTCGCCGCGGCAAAATTCTTGCTGTCGTCGAAACCGATGCCGCTCCTCCCGCTCCTCCTGCCCTCCTCTTCAGGTGATTACCGATTTGCCGACAAGAGTTGTGATATTTTTTTTTTTTTTTTTACTCTCGCTCTATCTCGCTTCCTCTGGAGTTTGTTGTTGGTGTTGTTATTTATTCCGTTCTGAGATTCTGAGCAGGGCGCACGGGAACGGGCACGGGCACGGGAGACTCTTCGGCCGGTCGGCGGGGTCTACTATCTTTCTTTACTTGGCTTTTTGGATTGCCTTTTAGCGTCTTGTCGTGTGTTGCTTGTTTCAAACAAGTTTTCTTTATATATTTCTTTTTTTTTTTTGTTTCCTCTCTTTCGACTTCTGGCTCAGTGCGTGTGTGCTGTTTTTTTGTTTTTGTATTTTATATTTTATTTTATTATTTTGTATATATATGTATGTATATATATATAATTTTATTTTATTTTATTTATATTTTGTTTGGCTTGGCCGAAAAGTATTGGTTGTTTGGGTTTTCTTCAGCTTTCTACGCGTTTTGTTTGGCAATTTTGATAAAAACAGAGACAACAAATTTTACACCACAGAATATATAAGAAAAACAAAAAAAAAAAAGGAGAAAAACAAAATATTATTGATATATATATATATTTTTTTTACAGAAATAGACAATTTTTATTATTTATTTTTCTTTTTTTTTCGATTCTACACATATTTGATTTGAAGGAATTATGATGTATATAAAGCAAGCCGCTTTAGAATTTGTATTTCACACATAACAAAAAAAAAAAAAGAACAACAAAATTAATAATAATAATAATAAAAAAATCTCTTGCACGACCTACTACTACAAACACATGTCCATGTCCATGTCCATGGTTGCATCGCAGGTCATGACTACTTTGAATTTAAATGTTTCGGAATCCGAATTGTTGGGATTTTCTTGAACAAGAGGAGCTGAGTAAAGTTCTTGATTTCCATGCCGCTTAAGTAGTTTATGAATTTTTTTTTTACACACACCCACACATATACACAATATAGGCATATTATATACACACGGCCACAAATATGACAATATAACCAAATATATTATTCGTGCATTGAACTTGCAAATCGCTATTTGCTTCAATTGTTTCTGTTCCTATGCAATTATCTCTGCGAGACAAACGTATATATACATTTTTAATTATATATATGTATTTTTTTAGGGCACTCTTTTTTTTTTTGTATTTCAGTTGCATTTGGTGGAATTGTAATTTGGGCATTACCGTGGCTGGAAACTGTTTCGTTTTATGTACTTTTTTTTAACGCCAAATTAAGAAAAAAAAAAATTTTCTCCACGCACACTGCCACTCTGGTGGCTCGCTCGTTCGTTCGCTTGTTCGGTGCTTCGTACCGTTCGGTTCCGTTTTGCCTTTTCACTGTTGGCCACAAGAATCTAATATACATCTGCATGTATATTAATTATTTATCTATGTATATGCATATATATGGATTTATATAATTTTTATATATTTTAATAATGAAATTGCAGCGATTGCTCTTAGTCGGTCTGTGACTTTTATCCGTTTAACAAGCGCACAAAAAAAAAATTCATAAAATACATACACACACTTACGCCACACACAGATACTGTAAGTGAGTTGGACTTCTGTTGTTCGCTCATAAATTGAACACTGGTTCATCGTTCCAATACCACTTGACTTTCGGGAGCGATTGCAACGATCTGGCAGCTCTAATGTCAGGGAACAAGACCGCCCCAACATATTTTCAATTTGCTAAAATACATTTTCATACTGTTTTCCGTTTGGGGGCCTATGCTATTCTATTCTTGCTTTAAACGATGCATTCACACTTCCAGTTTATTACTATACAAATTATACCTTTATATTTATGAAAAAAAAAAAAATATGGCGATTTACATGATGTTGTACATTTTTGCAATTGTTTTTATTAATTATAATCATGCAGCCAAAAAGGAGCATACAACATTTGTGTAAACACGCACAACTCTCTCCACTTCTTAGAGACGGCGACCACGACGACCTCCCTTCCTGCGGGTGGAATCTGATGGGATGGGTGTGACATCCTCAATGCGACCAATCTTCATCGATGAACGAGCCAGGGCGCGCAATGCGGACTGAGCACCAGGTCCGGGGGTCTTGGTTTTGTTGCCGCCAGTGGCACGCAATTTAATGTGCAAGGCAGTAATGCCCAGAGTTTTGCATTTCTCGGCAACATCCTAAAATAAATGAAAATTCATTAAATTTCTTTGTAACTTGCATTGAGAATATGATTTTACTTACCTGAGCAGCCAACATAGCAGCATAGGGAGAAGCTTCATCACGATCAGCCTTGACCTTCATGCCGCCGGTAACGCGGGCAATGGTTTCACGTCCGGACAGATCCGTGACATGGACGAAGGTGTCGTTGAAACTGGCATAGATGTGGGCAACGCCGAAGACAACCTCACCATCACGCACCTGAGGACCCAGCTGCACTTGGACTTCTTCCTTTTGAACTTTAGCCTTTCTGGGAGCCATACTGCTATGAAATTTGTTCCTGTAGTGAAAACAAACCGGACATGACCAAAAGGTTTATTTAATTAATTGCGCTTTTCTAGATCTTTTCGATTTTTGCATTAGAGTAGACCAATACACAGAATAAACAAAAAAAAAGTTTCTTCTTGCGGCAATCGCAACACAAACAAATCGAATGCAACACATAAAAAAAAAATAATTCGATGGCATCGTTGCCATTTACAAGAGTCTCGTCATATATATTGCAATATTCATGAAAATCAACCCATAAAGTATGAGTTTGCAATTTACGTTCATACAAAAATACACAAAAACTACTATATTTTTAAAAAAAATTGCAAGAGAAAAACACAAAACGAACCAATTGCGACAACCGGATGTCAAAAAAGAAAGAAGCCCAGTTGTCAAAACACTGGACCTGTCAAAATCAACTCAGTGTTGATTTGAACTCGTACGAACAGATTGGCAGGGCCGTTCGCTCCGTTCATTTACGGCAGTTCCAAAATTTGACATTAATAATTAAAAAAAAAAAAACAGCAACAACAAAAGAAACAACAACAATAACTTTTCAAACATCGGTGTATCGATGTTTCATTGATATTGATTTCAACGCTAAGACACAGGACACAGTTGTTTTTTTTTTTTAGTTTGGATTCAAATACAGCACAGACAAGATGGAGACCTCCTTACCGTTTCCCAAATATCCCAAATATAATGAAAACAACGAAATAGTGCCACCATTTGCAACCGAAGAAGACGAGGAGGAAGAGCGCCGTCACATAAGAAAGGTTCAGAATGCTTTCTTATACTATAGGTAAATAGAATCATTATTTGCATATACCATTTATACATATAAATATATATATATATATATGTATGTGTATGTATATGTATGTATTTATATGTGTTGAATCATGAATGAACTTGCACGTGCAGGATCTAACTGTTTAATTACAGCAACAATAAATGATTAAAGCCTCTCAAGGCAAATGAAATCATGTTAACGCATGTTCATGTTTGTTCTCCCCCATCCATTAAGATAAGCAAATCAGCGTTCGCGTCAACAAAACAACAAAGCAAACACAAAATACAATCTAGGATATTGCCAGACAAGAACAACACTAACAAGTGTTTTTGATAATAAAAATCAATTAATTTTATTTCGATTATTGGATTTTTTTTTTGTTGTTTCGTTTTGTTTATTTTAGAAAATATGCCTTCCTCCGGCTAGACAAAACGGAAACTTATCTGAATAGCCTGTCTGAGGATGATCAACGTTTGCTCTCCAAATATCGCACACATTTGAGCTGTGTGCGCACCTGCATTGACCGCAATCAGGACGTTATCAGGGAAATTCTCAACGACCGTGTGCTCTATCCCACAGGCGGCTCCAGTCCACCCTACAATGAGACCGGAAGCAATGAGGCACCAGCCCATGTGCGTCATGGTGATATGGAACAGGTTCGAAAAAAAATAAAATAAAATAAAAACAACAACAACACCAAATCCCAACTCTCTCAACTATTTTCCCTTTAACTCTTTCGAGTCGAAATCTCTTTCAATCCTAATAATTTCCCAAATAACAGAATTTATATATTGATAATGTTGATGATGATGATGATGATGATGACGTTGTTGAACCTCTAAAAATTTTAAAGGCACAATCCACCCTGAAATTGATAGCACGTGATTGGAGCACCGAAGGAGCCCTGGAGCGTGAGCAATCCTATAAGCCAATCATCGACACCATTGTGGCATATTATAATCCCAATGATTAGTAAGTTGATGAAATAGTTTAGCGGACTAAACTATTTTTATATCCAGCCGCAAAAGTGTGGGCGACCTTTGTTGACCTTGCCTCTTCTTATTTTTAGTGGACTGAACGAGATTAAGATTCTTGTGCCTGGAGCTGGTCTGGGTCGTCTAACCTATGAGCTGGCCTGTCGCGGTTATTCCTGTGAGGGAAATGAATTCTCCTATTTCATGCTAATCGCCTCCAATTTTGTCCTCAATCTGTGAGTTGCCTAATTTCAATTCTTTATGCCAATTCTAATTTGTTTTTTTTTTTTTTTTTTTTGCAGTTGTGATTATGAGAATAAATATGTGCTATATCCCTGGGTCCATCAGTATGTGAATAATATGCGACGAGCTGATCAGGTGGCCGCCGTCAGATTTCCCGATGTCTGCCCGGCCAAAAATCCACCCAAAGGCAATATCGAAATGGCCGCCGGTGACTTTCTCGAGGTCTACAAGACCCCATCCAGCTATAATTGTGTGGCCACCTGCTTTTTCATTGACTGTGCCAGCAATGTGATTGACTTTATTCGAACCATTTACAGGTGACATCCTGTCGAGTTCTTGTCCCACTTTTTGTTTTGACTTCATTTTGTTTTCACAGAATTTTGGTGCCCGGCGGGATTTGGGTGAATCTGGGACCGCTGCTCTATCATTATAGCGATGTCAGCGGCAAGGATAGCATTGAGCCAACCTATGAGGATCTGGTTATAATCATGGAGAGCGTCGGCTTTGATATACTCAATGCCCGGACCGAACGTACCAAATATGCCCAAAATCCTCAGTCCATGAAGCAGAGCGAATACGAGAGTCTCTTTTGGGTCTGCAAGAAGCGCACAAAATATCCCACCGACCAGCGACGCAGACAGTCGAAAGAGCCAGCCGATTTGATCATACGCGAAGACGAAAGCCCCATTCAACAGGAGGAGGAGGATAATTTTTTTGAGACTGAGACAGAACGGGCCGCACTCGAGGCCATTGACAATGAGCAAGAGGCCATGTGATAAACAATTTATTATTATTATTTTTATTTTTTTATTTGGACAAGGCAATTTGAAGCCAAAAGAAAAATGGAAAAACCTTGATCATTTTCTTTCATTAAGCATTTGTTATTTTCATTCTGGTCATTATATGCAAATTAACCACCGAAATCAAGAATTTACCTTAATGATTTTTTTATAGATTAATAAAAAAAAAAATTAATATATCTATGTATATATCCATCTCTTTCTAATTCATAGCTTGATTCGTCGGCGATTTTCATAAATTTGTGTTTTGTTGGAAATTTGGAAATGATTCTGTTTGATGTCGGCATAGATTTTCTCAAAGTGTCGGGTATCCTTGCGCACAGCCTCAGCTAGCAGATCGAACCAGGAGGACTCGTTGAGTTCATTATTGACACTGAGATGGGCCCGGGCGGTGGCCAGGACACGTTCGCGAAAACGCCGGATAATCTCTTCTATGGCTGGATGATGGATGGTGGCTCTGCCGTTTTGAAAGTGTGGCAGGATGAAGGTGTTCAGCTGGCGTTGGTCGCCGGAACCGCGGTAAATATTGAGACCTGTCTGACCAAAGAGAGTTTCCAGCTGGCGTTCGAATTGGGAATGGATTTGGGGTTCGTAGTCGAGGCGTTCGGCCAGATTGCGTACGAAGAGGACATGGGGCAGTTTTCTGCGCTCGCTGGTTTTGCCAGCGGTGAAACTGGGACGCAGACGTAGGGCGGCCTGGAAGAGACGCACTTGCTCAATGCTGATTTCGTCGAGGGCCAGGATGAGTACGTGACAGACGACGAGCATTTGGGTTATGGTGGCCAGGGACTGGGTGTCCAGGTAGTCGGGGTCCTTGGCACTGGTCTTGGTTAGCAGGGGCTCGGTGTCGAGTAGCACATAACGCTCTTTGGTTATGAAGAATTGGGCGACTTCGGTGCAGGGTCGGGTGACAGTCTTTTGGGCCTTGGGCTTGTGCCAGGTGTGGAATATGCAATCTGTGGCCGTGGGGCTTAGGAGACGCTGGTAATAGTCGTAGTCAAAGTTACGGCTGCTGGTCAGCAGATTGAGTAGGGTGGATTTGCCGACGCCCTGGGAACCGAGCACTCCTATGACAATGAAGTCGGTGTTGGTCTTGTGGAACATTTTGCGGGCGTTGGTATTGAAGACGCCATTGGAGACAAAGAGCGGTGTGGCCCGTGTCATGCGTGGCACTCCATCGGGATTTGCTGTTTGTGGGTTGGAGCCATCTGCTTGGTCTCTGCTTTGTTTGATTGTGGGAGCGGCCGCGGTTGAGCTACCTTGCTGGGCTTGCACAAGGGTACTTTTGTTTTGACGTGTTTCACTGCGAGTTATTAGGATGGTCTTGAGGTGGTGTTCTGGTTGGTTACTTGTGCTGGTGGCTTCCGCATCCTTTTTGAGCAAAATTTTTGGCTGTATGGGTACGTTGGTCACGTTGCGTTTGGCTATGGTGACAACTGGTTGAGTTTGTTGTGGGTCATCCTGGAAATCAAAAGATAAGCTTGGTTAAATGCTGAATGCATTGAAGTAACACCTTGCAAGCCAACCGTATTCTTTTTATTTCGAAAACGTCTTCGACGATCGGACATTGTGAGAGTTTTCTTTGAAAATTGGTTAGCTAATCGAACCAATTGGAGGTATTCAAATTCTGATAAGATTGTTGAGTTAAATCATAAATTATTTGAATTGATTTCTTTCTAAATATCCTTTCTTTCGATTCTGTTTTGAATTTTTAGTTTGCAACAACTGAATAAATGTCGTGTGCGGAACTGGTTCCATAAACGAACGTCAGCTGCTTAGGCTGTTACTAACGATTTTCACTGGTGCTTACAATTATCTATTTATTTATTATTTAACTTTTATTTTAGAAGTAATGAGAAGAAATTTAATAAAGTAAAACTCTTATTGTTTTTTTTTCCTAACTCTTAAAATTGAAAATATTTTTTTTCTTCTTTACAAAATATGTTAATATTTTAATTTAATTTATAATTAAATTTCTTCATGAAAACAAGGTTTCTTTTTAATATAATAAGCTAATTAATATAAAAAACCTTTTAATTTCGATAGTCTTTGGCTTCAGTGCTGCCCAACCTAAAATTAAAGTGCAGCCCTGTAGCGTGCTGCCCACTCGTTAACAGCTGATCAGGCAGCCCAGAATCAAGATGGCTGCGCCCGCAAACTCGTGCGATTATTCCTTTTGTTTAGTAGTTGATTTATTTAAGGCCAACTTTAAATGCCCATTGTGATTGTCACAGGACTACCCGCGAGCGGTAAATCAAGGCGAGCTAAAGAGCTAGCCGACTATTTGGCCACCAGAGACAAAAAGGTCTTTTTGATAAGCGAAAATGAAGCTGTGCCCAAAGCGCTGTACGAAAAAAATGCCTATTTCGCTGACTCGCAGAAGGAGAAGGTTGTGCGCAGCGATTTGAAATCCGAAGCCTTGAGACAACTCAACAAAGACGACGTAGTCATTCTAGATGCCGGCAATTACATAAAAGGCTATCGATATGAATTGTATTGTGCCACCAAATCGGCGAGAACAACACAATGCACCCTCTTCTGTTGCATACCTCAGGATCAGGCCTGGTCTTTTAACACTCAACGCACCGCCGAGGATAAAGTAACGGAACAGGTCAACAACTCCGATGTGCCCTACACGCGGGAGATATTCGATGCCCTGTGCATGCGCTATGAAGAGCCGGAAAGCAGCAATCGCTGGGATAGTCCACTGGTGGTGGCCCTGCCCGAGGACCAACTAGATGTGGAGAATATCTATAAGGCCCTCTACGAGACACTACCACCACCACCGAATTTAAGTACACAAAATGTAAGTAAATTCGAATTTTCCCCAAAGTACCCAAACGGCTCACCTATCATTTGTCCTTGCAGCCTCCCTTAGTGGCCACCAATTACCTCTTGGAGCTCGACAATATAATGCAGGAAATAATTAAGGAGATTTTGGGTGCTGTAAAAATTGGCGCCTTCGGTCAGCTACGCATCAAGGGCAGCACCAGCACAGTCAAAGTGACCACCCGGATGAACGCCCTCCAATTGAATCGATTGCGTCAAAAGTTCATCACCAGCACCTGCCGAGCTAGCCAGACCACACCTACACCCCTGGAGCAAGTGCCTCAGCTGTTTGTACAATTTATTAATGCCAATACGACGGGCTGCTAAATGGGTTTACCTACAAAGGATCCAAATCCTATGACTAATGAAAAAGTTAATTAAATCTTTTTTTTTATTTATAAATAAATGTAAAGTCAATATAACGGTTGTTGTGGGTCTACCTTTGAAAGGAAGGGACTCTCCGTGGAGACTATAAAAAATAAACTAAAACTATAAAATAAATGAAATGAAAGTTAATTTGAGTCATTCATTTAAAGCAGCAACAACGCGATTGCCTAACAAAAAGGTTTTACCTACACACTAACAGACTCCTGTATACACTTTTTTCTGCTAGAATAAATAACGTCACAGCATAAAAGCACCAAGTAGAAATACTCTTTTTCAAAGGAATTGCTTGGACTAAAAAATTTGTTAAGATTTTTTTTTCGGAAATATTTTTATTTTTCCTGAAAAAAAAAATAAATAAAAATTATTAATTTTAGTTTTTAATTAGAAATATTTTTTTTCTCATTTTGTAACAAGCGTACCCTTTCATTCGCTATACTTATTTGAGCTGTCTGAAAAAGTGTATTTATGAGTGGCCCAACGTTGCTTAGTTGCGGTGAATGAACTTTTCTCTTATTGTTTTTGTTTTTCCGCATGGCTCACTATAGGCACGCTCTTAAGCGCTTTGAACTCTTGCCGGGCCAGCAACAGTGTTGCCAATTCAGCCATTTTCCCGTCAAATCTGGCTGTTTTCTTTTGAAACCAGCGGGAAATGGCTAAATGGCTGAAATTAGGTAAATATTTTATTTTTTGATTTTACTGCAACAATTTAAGACAACAAATGATTTATATAAATTTGCAATAAATAAATTTAAAGAATATATTCTCTGTTATTACCAAAGAGATTGTGTTCTTTTTTTTTCAAGAATTGAAGAGAAGCCAGTGTTCTTATTTAGCTGTTTTTTTTTTTTTTTTGGTTTCCTTTGATGTAGCCTTTTTCGGCTCTTAAGAGTTGGCAGCACTGTCACCATGCCCTCTCTCTTTCTCTCTCTTTGGGTTTCAGGCTCATTGGCCCCCGTTCTCTCACCATTTCTCTGCTTCTGCTGGCTGGCTCTCTTCGGATTGAAGTAAAGTATTTTTTGCCTCTCTTCGAATTGAAGTAAAGTATCTTTTGCCTGTGTTGGCCTTACCATTCACCAATCTTTACTCGTAGCTTGTCGCGGGCCCGGAAAGCACGCCACGCATTTAAACATATTTTTTATATTGTGCGCTGAGTGTGTTAACTATTTCATTTTTGTTGTGGTCAATACTATTATTATTATTTTAATTTATTTACAAAAAAAATTAAAGAATTTTTTTTTCACATATTCAAGTAAAATTTTATTTGATATAAATTTTTTTTTTTTGGTGCCATCGTCATCTTTCCGCCATCATCAATTCTATAAAGATTTCCGCGTTGAGTAAACGAAAAAAAAAATAAATAAAGTGCACCAAAACCGAAGCATATTGCAAAAAGCAAAGCAAAAAAATACATAAATTTCGTGTAAATTTCATTATTTTTGTTGTTGTGATTGTTTTAGTGCCGAAAAGCCCAAAAAAGAGGAGCCAAACAAATCAAAAAAAAAAGAAAAGAAAAAGAAATAAGAAGCCGGTACCAAAAATTAATGAGTTAAATGAAAATAACGGTGCTTGGCCAAAGTTGCCACTACGTTTCGTTTGTCCAGCACTGTTGCTGCTGTCGTATTCCCGTTCAATGACACCACCACCAACAACAACAACAACAACACCACCAACATTTTGAAAATAAAAAAAAAGTGTGCGGTATTTTTTTTTTTGTATTTTTTTTACTTCCTTCTTGCTTCCTACAACGGCAGCAATGCAATGCAAAAACAACAACAACAAATACACGACAAATAATTAATCATTTTGCCTGCTTTTAGTTGTTATTTTTGTTTTCCTGTTTTAATTAAAACAAAAAGAAAATTGTTTGTTTTTGTGTGTGTGTGTGTGTGTTTTTTTTTTTTTGCAAATCAGTGAAACTTGAAATAAATTCAAAATGAAAATTTACAATGAAATCAAAATAAAAGAAATGATGAATTAAAAAGAAATAAAGCAAAACCGCGCCAATTACTTTGCTGAAGGAGTTTTTCGGAAATATTAAGAAAGTGTGTGTGTGTACACATACACACGCACACATACAACTAAACAGACAGGCAGCAACGAAGGCACACATAAAACACACTCGCGCCAAATGCAGTGAGAGCAAAAAGGCAAGAAGAAGCATTCAAATTACAGTTAAAATTTTTTTTTTGCCGAAAAAATTCCGTGCGTGTGTGTGTGTGTGTAGAATACTTAGTATTTTTGTTTGCCTTTTTTTCGAAGTGTTCCGTGGATTTAATTATATTTTTCCCCCTTCTCCCTCTCATCAGCATCACAATCATCACCATCATTATCATCATTCCACGTTATAATCAATTATGCAATTTATTTTTTTTTTTAGAATTTTGCCAGGATAACGGAATCGGCTGTCAGCAAAAAAAATTGGAAGAATTAATAAAAAAAAAATTTACAACAACAAAAAAGCGCGCGCACACACACACATTCTTACTCTATCAAAACGAAACGGTGTGTGTGTGTGTGTGTTCCAAAGTGTGTCTAGTGTGCGTGTATGTGTGTGTGTGTGTGTGCGTGAGTGTGTGCCACAAAAGTGTAGAAATGTAAAAATTAATAAGAAAAAAAAAAAATAAAAAAAAAGCAAAGCGACTTGAAGCCTCCCCCCGCCCCCTCTCAAGCCGCCGTCGATACCCCGCAAATGTGTTCATCACGTCGATTTTTTTTATAAGTGCAAAAATATATATAAATAAATATATATATATATATATATAAATAAATTATATATAAGTTAAAAAAAAAGAAAAATTATAAACATAAAAAATTTTTTTTTAATAAAAAAAAAAAAATTATTATTAATTTTTTAAATGTAAAAAAGTGTAAAAAATTTCTACAAAAAAAAAAATAAAATAAAACAATAAAATTATTACCACAACAACAACAACTGTACCCCCTCAACAACAAATCTGCTGCATCTTGAATCTACAACAACAACAACAACACTAAAAAAAAAAACAAAAATTAAGTTTGTGAAACAAAATTAAAAACAGTTTAAACTGTCAAATTACAACAACAACAACAACAACAAACAAACAAAGCAAAAAAGGCAGCATGGATTTCAGCAAAAACAACAACAACAACAAGCAGAAAAGCCGCAACAAATAAAAGGATAAATTTTTTATGTGAAGAAAAAAAAAACAAAAAACAAAAAAAAAACGTGGCTCTTTTTTGTTGTTTTTTGAGCTGAGCAGCGGCAGCCGCCCACAAAAATGCCACCGTTGCAAGGACGTCAACAGTTCATGTAAGTAGGCAAATTTTTTATCTAATTTTACCCCACCCCCTTTTACCCAAACCACAAAATAACTGTAATTTGGATTGTTTAAACAAAAAAATGTGAAATCAAATTTTTAAAGTTTTGACCGGGGCTGGGCTAGGTCGGTCGCAGACCCAGAAAGTTAGTTAGTTGGTTGCCCCAAGCGAGGGGGGGACGGGTGTGTGTGTGAATAAGGCATTGCGAGGGCGCGCGCACATGTTGGGAATTCTATTGGCAGTTCGTTGGCCGGCCGCATTTTCATCATGTAACTTTTTTTTCTTTCCATTTCTTTTTCTTTGCTTTCTTTCGCTTGTCGCCGCCTCTCTGTTTATGAATGAAACGCAATGAGGAAGTACGATTAAAGAGCTAAAGAGCGCGTACACACACACACACACACACGCACGCACATATACGGTTGGGTCCCGGAAAAGAGAGAGTTTTAGAAAGCCAGGCAAAGCGAAGAGAGCGCCCAAAAAAAAAGAGAGCGCTCGACCACGCTAGCTTTTCAGAGAGAGCTCAACAGAAACAGAAAGAGAGAGAGAGAGAGTGAGTGTATGGAAAAAGTTCATTGACCTTTGCTATTGAAATTTTTGGGAAGCGCAATACAAAAACACACACACATACACATACACACAGAAGCACGCACAGCACACGCACCTTTTTTCTTTTTGGTTTGGTTTGGCTCAATTTGATTGTATTTGTTTTTTTTTTCGCTGAAGATGACGTAGTTTGAATGCTTTCGTTGTTTCAATTTTTTTTTTGTAGGTGGTTAGGGTTTTTCTTGATAAAGAAAAAAAGAAAAAATTTTGGGAACCTTGTTGCTAAGGCAGAAGAACTAATTAAAATAGGCTGGCAAATTACACAAAATTCGGAAAATGCCGGTCTCATCCTCCCCTGAATAGAATGGAAAAAATTTTTTTCAATTTTCAAAAAAAAAAGCACAGACAAAAAGTTGAACCTTCAAAATTGGTTTCAATGTCATGTAACCCCCATTTTACAAAATACACACACACACACACACATGTAAACAGAGAGACTCACACGCAATGACAACAGCAGCAGCCGAAATTGAGGGAGAGAGAGAGACAATAGAGTGAGCGAGAGTTAGAGTGAGAGCAAATGCCTGAAGAGTGAGAGGGGTGTAGACCAAAGGGAGGGGTGCACTGCTGCACTGATCTAAGGTGAAATGCCTATGCATTTCAACAAAATGATATGACAAGCCCGGCCAAAAGATGGCGCCACCATTGGCTTAGCCCAGTTTCCAGTTTTTTTTTCTTTATGGAAAAATTAAAATTTTTTCTTTTTTTAACTTAAACAAAAATTAGAATATAAAAATTACGTATACGCCTCTGAGCGTCTTGAGACGCAGGCAGCTGCCCTGGCCTCAGCCACCCTCGGAGTCATTTTTCCCATTGCTTTCGGCTCGATGACTTTGCAGCTGTTGCAGCTTTTCTTGTTGTTGTTTTTTTTTTTTTTTTTTTTTTTTTCCTTGCTACTCCTCTTGGGAGCTTAGGGCCTCAGTTAGGGTCCTCCACCGGACTCTGTTCTGCGCAGTTTGTTTCGCCATGTCCCAGCTGATGTTGTGGCGGGTGAGCTCGGTCCTGATTGTACGTCGCCAGGTGCACTTGGGTCGCCCAACTCTTCTGCTTCCTTGTGGGTTCCATTCAAGTGCCATCCTGGTGATACTCCCGTGTGGTTTTCGCAGCGCGTGTCCAATCCAACTCCATTTCTTCTTCATTAGCTGCTGTTGGATCGGGACTTCGTTCGCCAAGTTCCATAGGTCATTGTTCGATATTCTGTTGGGCCAGAATATCGCACATATGATTCTAAGGCACTTGTTGATGAATACTTGCAGCTTGAGAATCATCCTTTGCGAAGTGAGCCACGTCTCGCTACCGTACAACAGGATCGTCTTTATGCATGCGTTGAAGATCCTCAGCTTTGTTCTTCTGCTTATTTGCTGATTTCTCCAGACACGATACATCCTGCCGAATGCCGATCGTGCTTTCATGAGTCGGCTCTCTACATCTTCATCCACCCCACCATTGTTGGTGATGATGGTACCAAGGTAAGGGAACTTGTCGACGAATTCGACTATGTTCCCATTGATGGAGATGGTCCCTTGGTTGACGTGGTTGAAGCGCATCGCTTTCGTTTTGGATGCGTTTATTTCGTAATCGTTTTGTTTTATTTTTTACACATTTATTTATTTATTTTTATTTGTTCCGAGCCCCGCCCGCCCCCCCTCACACTCCCTCCATCCCAGCATATTTTAATCAATGCCAATGAACTTGACGATTATTTTATGCATGTCCGCCTTGCCTTTATGTAAGTGCTTGGGTGTGTGTGTGTGTGTGTGAGTACGGTCAGCATCTGGCTTCGTCAACAATCGAACATACATACACACACTCACACATACACATGTGTATATACCTAGGAACTCAGGCATTGTCAAGTCTTATCAAAAAAGAAATTCACAACTACAGAAGCACAATCAAAAGTACACACACACTTTAAGCGCGAGGGCTGCTCACAAAGTTCTACAAATTCTTAAACAATTCCCCTCGAAAGTTATTAGAATTCATTTTCAAATTGGCTGTTTTTATTTTTGGATGTTTTTTTTTTTGGAAAATTCTTAAGCAACCCTCTCTCTTAATTCTCTTTAACTGATTCGATTTGAGTCACCAACAACTGCTGAGAATTCAAGTCCAAGGCATAAGAGATAGCCAGCCTTGGAAAGACTGTCTGGCATTCCATTTACCAATATTGAAATTCTTGACCAGATTTATCAGTCATCTTTGCTATTCTTGGCCCCAGTTGATAAGGCCGAAGAAAGAAATACTATTGGTATTTTCCCTATGATAGTTTCTGTCTTAAGAAGATTTAAAGTCGCATTTAAAGTAATTTCGGAAATTATTGATACCTCTCAGCGGTGGTTAAGGAGCCCACTGGGATCTGTCTGTTTGGATCTAAGAATCAGAAGTCAGTCAGAATCCCTCTCTGGGATTTTTCAGTATCCAAAACTGGCAAGCAAATTTCCTGGAATTTCTGGAATTTATTTTACGATACTTCGGAATCTTTGAGAAGCCGGAAGAGGGACCTTAAGTCTTAAAGCTAAGGCTCTCTTTACTAAGTTATAAAGAACCTCTAAAGCTAGGGGAAAATATAATTGACCATTGGACCCTTAAGAAGGAGAACTCAGAGTTGTGTCTCCTTAGATCAGGGAGCGCCTCAGACTCAGAGTCACTACAACTGGAGACTCCCTCTGCTTTTTAAAATAGTCTTGACCCTATCAAGGAACAATAGATCCACTTGCTCAGACCTAGGGGACCTTCTTAGGGATAATCCAATTGATAGATCTTTTGAGGGGGAGATCTCATTGATCTAAATGCTTAGCCCAGGCAGAGAACTTGAACTTAATTTTAACGAATTTAAATCTTACTAACCCTGATCCCTAAGTTCTATAAAAAGAGACTTTTGCTCACCTAGTTCAGAGGGAACTTCAGAGCTAGAGATAAATCAATTTATAATCCTAAGCCTTAGATCTTTGATAAGGAAGCCTCAGTGATTTTAGATCTGGCAGAGTCAGTGATTCCATCTCCTCTATAAGGTGAATTTTAAATCTTAATAGCCCTGATTCTTAGGCCTTATAAAATAGACTTCTTCTTACTTAAATTTAGGGGACCTTCAAATCAGAGATAAATAAATTGATAGCCTTAGATCTTTGATAAGGAAACTGGGAGAGCCAAGGATTCCATCTTCTCGAAAAGGCCGAATTTGTTGGAATTTAAATCTGAATAGCCGTGAGTCCTAGGTCCTAGACTTCTTCTGCCTTCGAACTGGGTGAACTAAATAAATTGATAGCCTTAGATCTTTGATAAGGAAACTGGGAGAGCCAGGGATTCCATCTCCTCTATAAGGCAAATTTGAATTCTTAATAGCACTGATCCTTGGGTCAGTGAGAGATAAATAAATTGATAGCCCTAAGCCTTAGATCTTTGCTAAGGAAACTGGGAGAGCCAGGGATTCCAATTTGATTCTTAGATCTCGGGGACCTTCAGAGCTACGAAAAAATGAAATTGTTAGTCTTGGAGAAGGAACTTCAGAGATCTCAAAGTATATCAGACTTAATATCTTTTGTCCAAATCTTTTTGAAATTTCCTTAAACTAAAAATGAATCATAATATTGACTCGGGGATATTTATAAATATTTCAAAATTTGCATTTTGTTTTTTTTTCTGTTAAGTTGGCAAATTTTCTTGACAATTTCAACTCGAATCACTTGCAATTGTTATTTTTTTTTTGGGGGGGGGTTTGGGGGGCTTTCAAATGTGTCATAAAAGAAAAAAAGCTGAGCTGCTTTCTTCACACATTCCATCAGGCGTGTGTGTTTGGTTCCAAAATAAGAAGTGGAACACACACAGCCAGTTCACTGGCCTTTTTCAACAAGAGGAGAATCGCATTTTTGCATTTTTTTTTTGTGCCGAAAAGAAGAGTTTATTTACTTTAAAAAGAGATCTGCTTAATTGGCAAAAACCTTTTGGGTTATCTTTGGACTTTCATTTAGGATCCAAACTATTCTAATTCTGCAAAATAAGAAGAAGAAGAAGAAGAAGAGTATTCCAGAATTCCTCACCCCATACTCCCCTTTCATTTTTTAGCCTGAGCAAATTCAATCTGATATCTTTGTTTTTTTTTTGGTAGCGAAATTGCTCCCCCCCCCCCCACCAACACCCTACCCTTTCTATAACAAATTAAATTTACAGTTATGTGTGGTGAATTTAAAGTTGATTAGGGGTTTCTCTCTCTCTCTCTCTCTCACACACACACACACATACACTTTCCCCTCGCCTGAAATAAAAAAAATAAAAAAATTGTCATTTCACTATTTTTACCATTTCACCATTTCTCCAATTTCACCATTTTTGCTGAGTGCTACGAATAATAATAAGAAGAAGAGGGACATTTTGCTGTTTCATATAATTTGTTGTTGTTGTTGTTGTTTCTATAATGAAAAATATATATATGAAAATAATCGAAACTAGGTACAATGTTCGTTCAATGACCTCTTACACTATTTTTTCCCCTCATATCAGACTCGTGCCTTAGCCCCAATCCCCCCACCCCCACCCCCTCCGCTCTGCTACAGATATGGTTAAATTAGTCACTCACCGTTAAATATATTCATAATTTTTTTTTTTTTTTTGGGCTCAATCAGCCAATTGCGTAAGCCAGGCAAATTGTGAAAAGCTTGAGTTGAGGGCTTTCCCAAGATAGGTTTGAGTGGGAGTAAAGCTCGGAGACCCCCCCAAAATAAAACCATATGATAGCTTGAATCACTTGTAGAGTTAATTCCAGTATTTATTCAGCAATCTCAAAGAAATTTTATAGGAAAGATATATGCTATATATACCGAGTTTCATATGGATTGAAGCACTTTGTCATATATCTTTCAAGCAGAATCCATTTTGGTTCTTAAGAAAAGTTTAACATTTATTTAAAAAATTTGAATTAAATTTTTATATCAAATATATATATATAAATATGATTGGGGATGCCCAGTTTTATCTAGATCGAATCACTATATCACATAATTGTTTAAGTGAGACGAAAAAGTTTAAGGGAAACCTCCATGAACTCTATCAAATCAAAGGGGTAATTAAGTGTAGTGAACATTATTTTGGATCGAACTTGGATCAGACTATATAGCTATCATATCATACCTATATCCTATAGAATCTATTGACCAATTTTAATCAAATTTCGTTAAACAGGTCTGTGTCTATGTATACCATCAGTTGCATCTTGATCTTGATCAGATCCAAATCGATTTCAGTGGTACTTTCTCTGTGCTTCAAACGAGCTCAATCGAACTGAATATTTGCAATATTCATAGGAAGGTACCCAAGAATATCGAGTTTTAACTTGATCGATTCACTATATCATTTAGTACAGACAGGAATAATTCAAAGGGCTCCGAATTTCATCTTGATCGGATCATTATATCATTTAGTACAGACAGGAATAATTCATTTTTCCAAAAGCAATCTCAAAGGGTCCCGAGATTTATCCTGATTGGGTCACTATAGCATATAGTAAAGTTAGAGAAAAATAATTTTTTAAATATTTTCAATGATTTCCAAAAATAACCTGAAAGGGTACCGAGTTTTATCTTGATCGGCTCACTATATCATATAGTACAGCTAGGAATAATTCAAAGGGTCCCGAATTTCATCCTGATCGGCTCACTATATCATATAGTACAGCTCGAAATAATTTAATTTTTTTTAAATACTTTAAATCATTTCCAAAAATAACCTCGAAGAAAAGTTCACTAGGCTAAGACAAAAAAATAGTAGTTTTTTTTTTCATTTTTTTTTTTTTTTTTTTGGTTTGGATTATCAGTATTTTTTATGTTAATCTCAAATTATCTGAGACCGCAATGAAATGATTTCTTTTTGTGTGCTTAAAATGCTCCTAAAGTTGCGTTTTTTTATTTTTTATTATTATTATTGTTGTGGTTGTTGTATTCTTGTTCTCGTTGTTGTTGTTGTTTTTGCGGTTGTTAACCATTGTGCTCTAAGCACGCACACACACACACACACACAAACACACAATCGCATAGAAACTACAGGCATGTCTCTTTACAAATAAAACAAAAAAAAAAAAAGAGCAGGGGCAACGGCAACGACAGCGGCAGCGGCAGCAGTGGCAGTGGCAGCGACGGTGGCAGCAAAACGAAAGAGCAAACGAGAGAGAAAGAGCACAGGGCACGGTAGGTGTGAATGACCGCTGCTAACACACATTTGTGCGCGCTAAAACAAAAGCAAAAAGAAAAAAGACAACAACAACAGCAACAGCAACGAAAAAAAAATAATAATACAGAAAAAGAAAAGAAAAACAGAATAAAAATAAAGCTCGACACAGCAAATGGAGTCTGAATACGACCAATGACCGACACGATGACGACAACAACGACGACGACGACGACGACGACGACGACGATCACAACAACAACAACAACAGCAGCAACGGGGCTGTGAATATAGCAGCTCGGCTCAGCCAGCTGCGGCGAGGGGCGTAGGAAGAGTTTGAATATGAGGAAGCAGCTATGCTGAAACCAACAACTCCAACAACAACAATTCCAACTCCAACAACAACAACAACAGCAAGTAAAAAGTAAAAATACTCTGCACTGAAAGTTGCAGCGTTGTAATTTTTATTTTTTTTAAATTTTTTTTTTGCCGTTCACGGGTGATGCTGACTGAGTATGTTTAACTTGCCAACCACGAGCACCGCCTCCGCCAGCACCGCCAGTACCGCCGCCACCATCGTTTGTCCCTGTCTGCCCTGAGTTGCCTGCATATTTGTATGCTTTGTCCACCCCACAAAATTGTCCATTTGCATTCTTTTTCACTGAATTTAAAAAAAGGGGCAGTTTTTATTGCAAACAAAAATTGACCTTAAAATTTAATTAGCTTTTCGTAATTATTATAATTATTTTTTAAAATATTTTTTTGACTCATTTTAAAAGATTTAAAAACAAAAAATAATTTAAGCCACAATCGAATAAAATAATCTTTTATTATTTTAAAGAAAAAATGAAACCAGTCTATTAAAAATAATAATAAAATTAATAAAATAAATAAATAATAGTTAAAAAAATTAATACAAAAAAAAAAAGTAATAAAATAATACAAAATTAAATGAATCTTATAATTTTAATTAATTCATTATAATTAATAAAAATAAATAAACAAATATTAATATTTAAAAAAAAAAATGTTAATAAAAAATTATTTCAACTTTATTTACCGTCCTTTGAGAATCTTTTTAATTTTGCTTGTTTTATTTTATATATTTTTTTATCACTTATACATATAGCTAAATTAAATTAAATAAATTTAATTAATTAAATTTTTTATTTAGAATTTAGATAGAATGAATTTTAAAAATATATTTTAATCAAATTAAAAGCAATTAAATCTTAAAAACATATTAAATTTTTATAATTTTTTTTATTTTTAAAACTATTATTTTTTTTTTTTTTTGAATTTTTCTTCAAAAAGTTATAATCAAATTTTTAAGGACTTTTTCAAACGAATTTTTTTCTGTCATAATTGCGATATTGAAATTTTTGTAGGGTGGCTCCAAAAATAATTTCATGCGAACCGAACAATATGTGGAGTAAAACGTTGTAACTCTGCCTGAGTGTGCGTGTGATTTTGATTATGTATTTAGTTTATTTTTCATTTCTTCTCTTTCTTTGATTCAAACGGAATTGTTTGTAATATTTTCGATTTTTAATCAAAATGAAATGTTATCAGGATATAGATTTGTTATACGATTCGGTTAATAAAATTCTATATTGGTGTATACAAATGAGCCGAGTAATACACATGAGCTCACTACAACAACAACAACAATAAATGGAGAAGCCCAGGCCCAAGCCGGAGTCAGATACAGAGAGTCGGAGCCCTAAAGCGACGGGCCCCAACGATAGCAACTGGTCGGTCGGTCGGTTGGTTGGTTGGTTGGTCGGTCGGTTGATTGGTGGCTTGCTTGGGGTACTTCTACTCTGCCGCCGCCTATGTCGTTGGTATTTGCCTTGTAAGAATAAATAAACAAGCGGCAAGGCAGGCAAACGAACGAGCAAAAAAAAAAAAAAGAAAAAAAAAAACAGAAACAAAAAAAAAACATAAAAACCGGCAATGTCATTAAACCCTAAACAAGAGCGAAAGCAACAACAACGCCGATAGAACATTGACACGAATACAGCACAGCGGCAGCAGCAGCAGCGACAGCAACAGCAACAACAACAAGCACACAGAAACCAGAAGCATTATGAAATACTCAAATGAAGAGAGTGAGTCATTTGACTGCCTAAAGAGAGAGAGCCACTCTCTCTGTGTGTTGTGGGGCTGCCAACTGAGTTTGCTCTCTTGATTTGACTGGCTGGCGCTCTCAGGCTTTGGTTCTCTCTTAAAACAGGTTGAACGACCGACCTAGCCATTTGTTTTCCTTTTGTGTCTTATTTGTGTGTGCGGACAAATCTGTGTGATTGTGTGTGTGTGTGAGTGAGCAAAAAAAAAGAATAAATAAAGCAAGTGAATCATTTTTAACGGGCAGCTTCTTTTGCTTCGCCCCCAAAATGAAAAAAGAAGGAACTAAAATTATTTATTTTTGATTGCTTGTGTGTGTGTGTGTATTTTATGCCTCTGAAATTGATTTTGTCATTTGTAATTTGCCAAAGTTGACAACAACAACAACTACAGCAAGCAGGTAGAAACTCTGTGTAGGTAGAAGAAGAAGAAGAAGCGCATTGCATTTCCTTGTTTTGGCTTGCTGTTGCGCTGGAACAAAAAACAAGGAAAAGGAAAGAAAATAAAATACCAACCGATCGTTAGCTCTCTTTCACACACCCACAATTTCTTGGTCTCCGTTGTCGGGCTGCGATTATAATTGGCATATCATTTGGTGACTCTTTCGTGATAGCATAAAAAAATATATATAATAAATGATCTGCTGGCTCTCGCCCACTTGTTTTGCTCAGTCTTCACTTTCTCTCTCTCTCTCTTGCTCGCTCGGTCGCTTGCTCTCTTCCTCTCTCTCTCTCGCTCTCTCTGTCAGTCTGTCTCTTTATCTTGTATTCTTGCTGAGACATTGTCTATCTCGTTCTAACTAGCGGCTGTTTTCTCCACCTTCTCCAACCTCCTCCAACAGTTTGCATGCATGTTGACCTTGACTGTGACTTTCATAAAAATTGTTTTTTTTTTTTTGTTGTTGTAGTTTTTTTTTTTTTTTTTTAATTTTTTGCTTTCCGCTTGCCTTTGTGAAATTTTGTTCTTTGATTATGTAGAAAATTTATGTATTTTTATGGTTGGATTTATTTATTTATTTTTTTTTTATGTTTAAGAATTTATTTATAAACATTTCAAATAAACATTTAAAAATAATATCAAATTATTTTTGACGTCTCAAAAAAATAAGAAGAAGGAGAAGAAGAAGAAAGGCTTTCATTGTCTTTAAATGATTCAGAGTCTTTTCATTTGTTATGACCGATCAATTCGATGAATATTTTCAATATCCTTTAGATTCCGCCAAAAATGAAAAAAGTCTACGATCATAAAAATAATAAAAATTCCTATAAAAATATCAAATAATAACTTTTAACTTTTATTTTTTCATTTTCTTTCTGTTTGCATTCGGTTTAATGACTTTGCGAGCCGTGATTGTGAGTCAGCTGACAACTGTTTTAATTGTCAAGCCAAAACAGCTGCTTCGATAATATGAAAAAAATTAATTGATTCATCGGGAAAGTTGTTCGAAGAGTTTCCAATAAAACAGAACTGAGACTAATCAAATAGACAAAACAAATAAAATAAATAAAATGAATAAAATAAATAAATAAAAAAAAAAAATACCAAAAATAAAAATCCAAGTAAATCTAATAAAATACTAATAAAATAAATATAATAAATAAAATACATCAAATGAATAAAATGAATGAATAAAATAAATCAAATAAATGAAATGGAAAATAATAAAATAAATCGAATAAATACAAAAAAAAAAAAAAACAATAAATCAAATAAATAAATACAAAAGTTTGTTTATTTCGATTAAAAAAAAAAATTAGTGTTGAAAATTTTTTTTATTTCGATTAAAAAAAAAAAAATTAAATATTGACATTTTTTTCCTATTTCGATTTTTTTTTGAAGCAGAGATAGTTTAATTAATTTCGATCGAATTTATTTGCAATTGATTAACAATTTTTTTATTCAAAATTTATTAAAAAATCTACTATTTTATTTAACTAAAATTATATATTATTTAATTGAAATATGCTGCCAATTTTGGTAAGCTGACAAATTCTATGAAATTAACAAAAAATAAATAAATATTTTAAATAAAAATAAATAAATAAATCAAAAAAAATTAAAATTCAATTCAAGGAATCAAATAAAATCAAAAAAATTAAAAAAAATCAAATAAATCAAAAAAATAAAAAAAAATAAAAAAAATTAAAAAAATCAAAGAAATAAAAAAAATTAAAAAAAAAAATTTATTTCGATAAAAAAAAATAATAAAAGTTGAAAATTTTTTTGTATTTCGATTAAAAAAAATTGAATATTGAAATTTT
Organism: Scaptodrosophila latifasciaeformis; assembly: GCA_037075145.1. Classification (NCBI taxonomy): domain Eukaryota; kingdom Metazoa; phylum Arthropoda; class Insecta; order Diptera; family Drosophilidae; genus Scaptodrosophila; species Scaptodrosophila latifasciaeformis. Next base: position 211,694 of record JBAMCM010000266.1, on the reverse strand, counting down.
TTCTTATTTGGATTTTGTTTGAAATAGTTTAATTAATTTCGATCAAATTTATTTACAATTCATTTTATTAAAAATTTATTTTATTATATTTTTATATTTTATTTAATTGAAATATGCTCCCCGATCTAGAGAAGCCCCATAAATCCATTTTTTAGTTAGTAAAAAAATATTGACAATTTTTTTTATAAAATTTAAATTAATTTTTTTTTTGTTTAATTGAAACAATTTTTTTTGTTTTGTATTGAAATAAATTAATAATATTTAATTTTTTCAATTGTTTTCGAAAAAATGATTTCTTACTTTTTAATTCACTTTCAACTGACTTGAATTTTTCTAAATTCATTTTTCAAATTTATTATTAATTTTGACTTAAATTTTTTGAGTGAAAAACTGGAAAATTTCGAAACCCTCAGAGCAGACTAATTTTGCTGGGAGACGATTAATCTTTGGGATTATTTAAGGCTTTCGAGTCAACAGCAACCAAATCGAATCAAGATGGAACCAAAGCGGAGGTAATGAACTTTTCTCTTAGTGAGAGGAGGGGCGAGGAGGGGAGGGGAGGGGTTAGAGGGCACAAATTTACCGTTAATTGTGGTCCCTAAAAAGAAAGAAAGAAAAAAAAAGGGAAACAAGGGAAAAACTATTAACTAACCGAAATTCTCAGCCAGAGTCAAAAAAGAAATCATAAAAAAAGAAGAAGAAACAAGAAGAAGAAGAAGAAGGAAAAGGTTTTATTGTATTTCTGTTTCATTTGTTTTTGTTTTTTTAGCGCTTTCTACCAAAAGTTCAGTGAACTTGGTTCGCAGCAGCGCTGCTTCAGCCGACGCCGCTGCCGCTGCCTTTTGCCGTTTTGTTGAGGAAGCAAACAAAAACAAGAAAGCGTTGTCTCCGGCAAATGTGACTGCTAATAAGTAGGAAAAGAAATGAAAACATAGAGAGAGAGAGAGGAAAAGAGAGGGAGAGGGGGTGAGGGGGAAGCCTAATAGGCTGGGCGATGGAAGAAAAATTGCTCAAGTTTGAAGAAACCACGTGCCCAATAAATACCGTTTTACGCTCTACACACACACACACACATACACACACACCCACACACAGGCCATCTCCTTTGCACCAGAGCAGATATGGCTATCTCTCTCTCTTTTTTGCTTTGCCCGTTTCAATTTAGAGTTCAATGTCAAACCACCAAAACGAAGCCAGCGTCGACAGCGTCGGCGGCAGTGGCAGCGGCAGCGACGCGAAGCTTAACAATTTCATCATTTTCGCCCTTTTCACTTTTGAGGGAGGGGGAATCTTGTATAATTTTGTTACTGTTGTTGTTGTTGTTGTTTTCCACACGCCTGGCCAATGTCCTCCGCAAGACAAAGACGAAGGCAAAGTCAGCCAAGCTGACGTCCATGCCGACGCCGACGCCGACGTCAATGTCGACTGCAACGCCGGATTTATAAAGCCCGAGGGCGTTAAACTTCACGGTCATGGCTTTTCTTTCTTTTTTTTTTATATGATTGATAGCGGTAAATGTGACGCATACGGTGCGTGAGTAAAAATTGCTTCTTCACTCACTCACTCTCACACACACACACGCACACACACGTAGACTCTCTCACCCACGTCTGGCTTATTTGGCAGTGTTTGTGTCATGTGATGTCCTCTGATTGTGTGTAGGCAAAAATGTGCCTATGCGTATGCGTGCCTGTGTGTGTGTGTGTGTGTGTGTGTGTGTGAGTACGTCGGCAGGTTAATGACCGATAATATAAACACAATTTCACAGTCGCCAAATGGCTCTGCCTTTGCCTCGGCCTCTCGCTCTGCTCTTGACTGCTGTTCTATGCCGACTTCGATACTGTTTGCCAGCGCCAACACTGATATGAGGCACTGGCAATCTAAATCAGACCGACCCAGCTCACTTTATTCCACTACAGGCCCTCGCAACAGCACTAGCACACCCCTGCCCCCCCCCCCCCCCACCATCCCCCCACAATCCCCTCTTCTCTTAGCTATATCGTAACTATTGACCAACGCTATCGTCTTTGGCATTCTTTTTCCCCTCGACTGATTAACTATACAAACAAAAATACACACACACACACAGACACAAATAAACACTCACATCGAGTAGAAATTTCTATAAAGAGTTCTTTAAGTTTTTGAAAATCAAAAAAAGAAGGGAAAACCCTTTTAGGAATGAAAAAAAAATAAATTTAAATAACCAAAAATAAAATTTAAAAATTTCCTTTAATTAAAAATAAAAAAAAAATTTAAGAATTTTCTTGAGTTTCAAAAAAAAAAAAAAAAGTAAAACCTATTGCATAATTTTTTCTTTAATAAAAAAAAATTGTTAAAAATACTTAAGAAAATTATAAAAAAAATGTAATTCCTAGTAAAATTCTCTAGATTTTTGTAAAAAAAAAAAAAATGTTTGAAGGGTTTGGAAAAAATATTTGATAACTCGAAAAAATATAATATATATTCTTAACTTGGATTTCAAGAACCCAAGAAAAGGAGAAAGGGAATGAAAAATATTAATTCTATTAAAAAAAATAAATAAATAAAATAATAATAATAATAATAATAATTATAATAATAATAATAATAATAATAATAATAATAATAATAATAATAATAATAATAATAATAATAATAAATATTATTTTTTTTTTTTTTATTTGAAAGATATTGGGCCGCCATTGCAAATGACGCCCAACCGTTGGAAAAGCCATAGCAACTAAAGGCCTTAAGCTTAATAATAATAAATAAAAAAAAAATCATTAGAGCAAAAATGTAATTTAAACAAAAAAAATAGAAAACTGAAAAATAAAAAGAATTTCTTCAAAATTTTAGGTTAGGTTAGACCGGCTGACAACCGCTGGGGTGATCCCACATAGACCAAAATGGACCTTGGTGAGGCCGGTTTCAAAATAAAAAAAAATAAATATATTTTTGTCAAAAGTCTGAAAAGCCTATCCAAAAAATGTAAAAAATTCCCAGGAGAATATATTTTAATTATAAAAAAAAATATATATATATAGTCTTGACTTGAATTTCAGGATCCTAAGGAAAGAGTAAATAAAGAAAAGTATATAAAAATAAAAATTAGAAAATTCTTAAAACTTGAACTGATTGAGCCCAATAAAAATAGGGCAGAAAGGTTATGAAAAAATTCATAAAAAATCAAAGGCTTAAAATTCTTGAAAAATCAATTGAAAATAAAAAATAAAAAAATCTGAAATTATTAATAAAATTCTATATACAATTTTTTCCAAATATTTTACAAAATTTTTGAAGGAAATCATATTTCATATTTCTAAAAAATGATACATATAATCCCGACTTTAATTTCAAAAGGCAAAAAAAAAAAAACAAACAAGCTGATTCCTTTTCAATATGAAAAACGTAAAAAAAAATCATTGGAAAAAAAAATCATATTTTAAGGATAAAATAAAAAAAATATCTTAAATTATTAAAAATAAATTTCATTATTAATTACCAATTAAATATATTATTATCAGAAATCTTAAATTTTTCTGAGCTTTAAAATTATCTCTAAAAAAAAAAAAAAATTAAGGAAAAATTGCAAATTTTTCCAATTTAATTCGAAAGAATTTTCCCAAACGATTTTTTATTTCTAAAATAGAACAAATTTATCAAGACTATAAAAATATATATTTCAGCTCCTAAAGATTTTTAATTATTAAATATAAAATTATATATTTTTCCTATAAAATATTTATAGCATACTTTTGGTATAAGCTGAAAATCAATCAGATATTAATATGGCCAAGGCCGATTTAGCCTGGGAAAGCTTCGAACCTAGCAGATCGTTTTTGAACTTTTGAACAGACTCACTAGAGTGTCTGGATTAAAGAGATTGGACTATATATCTAGTTAGATACTTGTTTGGGTTAACTCTGGAAAGCTCTGGAAATTGTTTGGGTTCATTTTGGGGATCTCTGGGAATCTCTAATAATTGATCTAATTTCATTTCGGATAAGCTTGAGGATCTCTGGAAAGCAGTTGCTTCGGATTGACTTAAGAATATTCGGAATAACCTTGAGGATATCTGAGACACAGTAATTCCAGATTGACTTAATATTATTTCGGATAGCCTGGAAGATCTCTCTGGAAGTTATCAAATCTGAATTGACTCAAGAATATTTTGGATAATTTTTGGGCCTCTCTAGAACTCTGAAACTTCGGTTTGATCTAAGTATAATTCCAGTAAGAGTATTTCCAGTTTGATTTAAAAATTATCTAGATAAATCTGGGAATCTCTAGTTTCAGATTGATTTAAGAATACCTTAAATAACCATGGGGACCTCTGGGATTGATTGAGAAATCTGTTGGAGAATATTTTTGAATACCCTCAGGATATCTGGGGAATCTTTAATTTCAGATTGACTTAACTATTTTCCATTCAATTTATCCTGACTGAGCTACACTGGGAAATCTCACCAGCTTAACTGATCCCATCGAACCACTCGTTTCACACAGAATTTCAACCCCCCAAAAAATGATCTGGGCAGCTGATCAAATAAACCCAAACAACAAATCTGGGCAATTTTTCAGTTAGAAAAAAAAAAAAAAAAAACAAATCAAACCAAGCAAAGAGCGACCGACAGACCAAACGACCGAACGGCTGCATCGAGCATTCAACCCTAACCTCAGACAATACCTAAAACTAAAACATACACACACACACACACACATGCAAACGTCGAGAGAAATGCCAGTGCACTTTTTAGTTCAGCCAGGAAGGTTGGCAAGGGGAATACAACAGAAAAAAAAATAATATAAACCGAAAGCGTATAAAACAATGAATACGTTTTTTTTTTTGCCAAAAGGAAGAAGAAGAAGAATAAAAAAAAAATGTTAACGAGGGCGACAGACAAAATGCTGCAACGGGAGGTCTCAACTACTTCCCTCTCTCTCTCTCACACACACACACAGTCTACCTCTCCCTATCTCTTTCTCTCTCTCTCTCTCTTTTGGAATTTAAGAATCCTTCCTGTTGCCAAGATTACGTCACAGGCAGAGGCCAAAAGTATTGCAAGAGCGTCGAAATATTTCGGTTGCCTTGGCTTGGCTGGCTCCGGCTTAGGGGTGGCCGGAGGGAAGGTAACCAAAGACACACTCACACACACACATGCACAGGCAAAGGGAAAAGGCCAACGACCAGCACACATTTCGAAGTTAAATAAAAAAAAAAAAAACTCACCACCGGCAAACTCAGCCGCCTCGGCTTCTCTCTAGCCCGACAGTGGGGCAGTAACGGGCGCCACACACATAACACACACACACACACAGACGCATGGAGTAGAACCATGGGAATCTTCAATATGATTCGAGGTGGTGTTGGTTCGGGTGTTTATTTTGTGAAACTTCCTCGTTTGCCGGGCCCCTTACCCTTCCCCTCCCTCCACCAGCGCCACCCCCACCCCCAACCCCACCAACGGGCAACACCACCCTGCCAATTGCCTGTGCCCTTAAATCCGGCATACTTTGGCAATCACTCTGGCTCACTCCCTCTCTCTCTCTCTCTCTCTCTCTATGTCTATCTCTGTCTCTCTCTCTGTGTTGTGCCTGGAGAGTTCAACAACCTTCGGCGACCCTGAGAAGAGGTCAGCAACCCCTCAAGTACTCACACTGCCGCGCGCGCTCTTCTTCTGCCACAATTTGCTTTTTGCTCTCTTCATCAACTTGTGCGTGTGACTCTGTCTCTGTGCCTGTGTGTGTGTGTGTGTGTGTGTGCCTGCTCCCTCTTTTGATCCTCAGCCTCTGAAAAAAAAAGAAACACACACACACACACACACACACATACACAGCAGCAGCAGCAACGACACACAAAAAAGCCCTCAAGGGAGCCACTTGTATATGTACTCCCCTCTCTTCCTCCCTCCCTCTCACTCTAACGGAGTATACCAGCCTACCCCCTCTAACCCCGCTCGCTCGCTTACTTGCTTGCTCCCTCGCTGGCACTCTAATTGTCTCACTCTCTTTGCTGGTCTCCTTGCACGTGCGCGCTCTTTATATTTCCTCCTCTTCCTCTTCGTCTTCTTCGTCTTCTTCTTCTTCTTGTGTTTACTCTTTTGGAGCAGCTCAGCAAGTGGCGGGGGTGTGGGGGGTTAGGCGGCGGGTTCGCCAGTATTCTGAGGGGTCTTTCGTTCGTTGAACGCTGCCAACTTTTTTTTTTTTTGTGTTGTTTTTGCTTTTTTCTTATTTCATTTTTTTTCTGTGTGTGTGTGTGTGTGTGTGATTTTTTTTTCGTATTTTGGGGTCGTTTGTGGTCGTTATCCTATATACCGAGAAAAATCTATTTTTATTTTGCATGGTGAGCCGGCTTCATTTGTTTTGTTAGTATGACTCGCACACACACACACGCACACACACTCACACACACACAGATACGGCAACATGGACATTCTGCTGTTTTTTTTGATATTGTTTTCGCTTTAAGGGTAAAAAGAACAGCAATCACAACAAAAATAACAAGAAGGAGACTGAAGAAGAAGAAGACTCAAGAAGAAGAAGACTGAAAATTCCTAAGTTGACAAAAACAAAAAAAAAAAAGAACAATATAAAAAGAATCCCAGGAAACCTTTTATTCCTCTGCTTCTTCTTCTTCTTCTTCTTCTTCTTCAGTCGTTGTTTTCTTTATTTATTTAATTTAATATAATTTGTATTATTTTTTTAATTGTAATTTTTTAGGATTTTATTTTAATTTCTCTACTTTTTATACTCTTTTCGCAGAAAAAAGAGTATATGCATTTTGCTCTGATGTTTGTAACGCACAGAACCAAACATCTTAAGTAGACCCATAAAAGTTACATCTAGAATAATTCGAATCACAAGAGTAGTCGATATAGCCATGTCCGTCTTACAGTCTGTCCGATTTACTCTGTCAGTTCTAAAGCTATTTTGATGAAACTTGGTATATAGCCTTCTTTTTTATCGGATCGGACTACTATATCATATAGCTATCATACGAACCTAAATCGGTTTAGGGAATAACTCCGATCGTAAGAGCAGTCAATTTAGACGTGTCCATCTGTCCATCTGTTTCTATGCAAATGAATCTCTAATCTTTCCCTGATAAGAAAGGATATCTCAAGTCAGGTAGTGTCCGATCTTAGATCACACACAGTAATCCTATACTATATGATTTCAATTTGATATTGTATTTTCTGTAATTCAGTTTTAAGAAAAGTAGGCTGAATATTTGTGTATTGTCAGAGCTGACATTTTTATATCCTGTACCTTTAAGGTATATTAAATCGGAGACGTCGGAGACCCCCCAAAGTTACCCACAACATGATCAGGGTGACTAGAGAAATTGATATAGCCATGTCCCTCCGTCTGTCCGTCCGTCCGTGTGAACGCCTAGATCTTAGGGACTATAAGAGCTAGGATAACCAAACTTGGGATTCGGACTCCTTATGTGTGTACGCTGGTCAAGTTTATTTTTTTTTCTCCCCCCGCCCCCCCTTCCACCACCTCATTTTTTCAAAGCCATATAATGTCTAAACCTTTCGGATTTAAGTATTAGTTGCTTCTGAAAAGTTGTTAGGAATCTAAAAATCTTTCGATTGATATCAAACATGACTAAAATTGGACCATATTTACTCGAGATATACAAAAAACAAATTTTGAGGTTCAAGATTTTAATTCCCCTTGCCTGACTGGCAAACTGCCGAATGAGCAGTCCGATAGATGGCGTGCTTGCAATATTGTGAACAATGTGTTTTTGGATTCAAAGGAATAATAAGACCGGAGGTTTTATGTGAATGCAGGCGACCAGGGTTACCACCCGACTAGGGTTGCCACCTTTTCTTTTTCAATTCCGTCTACTAGGTACAGGGTATCCCAAACTCGGCCGCGCCCGAGTTTAACGTTCGGCTTCATTTAATTTGTTTTTGTTTCTTTTTATTCAATTCTAAATTCATATTTTTTTATTATATTTTTTTTTGTAATAATTTTAATTTTATTATATTTTTTTTTTTTCAAAATAATTTGGCCCTTTTTAATTTTATTGTTTTGTTATTTATTTTTTCTTTTTTAATTTTTATGAGAAATTTTTAAGATTTTATTTTGATCCTTTTTTGTTGTATTTTATTTTTTTTACAATTCAATATTTTTTTATTTTTTTTTCTTAGACGATTTTATTTTGCTTCTTAGTTTTTTTTTGTAAATTTTATACAAATTTTTTTCTATGAATTTTATTTAGTTGGAATTTCTAAAATAATTTTTTATTCTTCTTTTTAAATATAATTGAAATGACTAATTTTTAATTATTCCTTTGATTTTTTTTTTCTCCTACGAGTATAATTTTTGTATCCTTTTAATTTGAGATTCATTTTTAAAATTTTCATTTGCTTCAATTTTTTACTTTTCCAAAAAAGAAGAGAAAATTTTTCCAACCACTTTTTTATTTTTTTGTATGATTTTATTTGCCTTATTTGTGGTAATTTTGGTTTTTTATTTATTAGAATTCATATTCTTTTATGATTTTTGACCAAATTAAATTAAATTCATTTTATTTGAATTTATTTTCGTATTATTTGTTGTGAACATTTTATTCTTTTTTTTATATTAATTCAGTTTATTTTTATTAATTTTTTTCATATATTTTTTTATTATTTTTTTTTAATTATTTGTTCCATTTATTTATTTTTTTTTAATTTTATTATTTTTTTTTTTTATATTTTTTATTTATTTTTAATTTGAATGTATTTATTTTTTTGAATGTCGTTTTTTTTTTCTTTTTGTTTATTTAAAAACATTTTTGATTTTTTCTTAGCTCGATTTAAATTTCCAACTAATGCAATTTTGCATTTATTCTTTTCGGACTTCCTATATCTTTTTTATCGACTAGGTTGGGGGCGGAATTCTACCTTAAAATAATCAAATGTTTTTTTTTTCTAAAAAAAAAAAAAAAAAAATTGTTTGCATAGAAAAGAGCATTGCGAGGTCGGCATATTTGCAAGGGTGTGTTTTATATATTTTATACTCTTTTTTTCTCTGGCTTTCCTCTTCCTGGGTGACGTTGCCACACACTATTTGCCATATTCTTCCGCATTTTTGTGTGGTTGCTTTGCACTTTAGTTTTGAGCAATCGGATGCAATGACCCTTAAATTGCCATCGAATCGGCAAACGGCAAAAATAACAACAAAAACAACAGCAACAAATATTGCTTGGACATTGGCAGGTGACTGCAACTTGAAGTGTGCGTGTGTGTGTGTGTGTGTGTGAGTGGGTGGCATTTTTGTATTGGCTTGGAGTGCGAAAGTGAAGGACGTGGCTGACTGAGTGGGCGGGTGGGTGGTTGCGGGGGTGTGGGGGTGTGGGTGTGCTTTGGCTGGCAGACTAAATGCTGTGACAATTACAAGTGCCCATGTGTGTGTGTGTGTGTGTGTGTGTGTGTGAGTGAAGCCCAGAAGTCGGCAGACAGTTTCATTATCTTCCTCATCTTCTTCTTCTTCTTGCTCAGTGTCATTTGCATTTTCTTCCTTTTATTTATAAAATTCTTTTTTTTTTTTGCTTGCTTTGCTTTGGTTTTTGTTGTTTTTGTCTGGTCTGCCTTTTGCCTTGCCTTTCGTGTTCGTACACATCGTTGGCGGGGTTAATGAAACCGTTTGACACACAAACTGCAACGCCGCCACAAAGCGACGCACAAACATTTTCACAACTACAACAACAACAACAGCAACTGAGACGAGAGCAACAATCACAACCGGTCCGGTCAGCCAACTGAGAAATTTAAGAGCGCAAAATAAAGAGCACCCAACACAGCCAAAGAGAGCGAGAGCGGGCGTGTGGCTTGAGTGTGCATGTGTGTGTGTGTGTGTGCTTTGTGAAAGAGTAAAGCAAAACGAGGAAGCGGCAAATTTGTGAATTATTTCATAACTTTTTTTTTTGTTTTGTTGCCTTTTTGTTATGATATTTGTATACAACAACAACAACAGCAACAAGAACAACGATAATGGATAAAATATATAAATCATTTAATATATTGAAAAAAAATATATATATGCACAATTTAATATGAATTAATTTGTGTTCAAAAATTTCAAAAACAAGGAAAATCCCAATAAATTTCTCTTTTAATTAAAAAAAAAATTGAAAAAAAAAACAAATGTTGAAATTTATTTGGCTTCATTTTTTTTTATTAATAATTTTATTTGTTAACTATTTCATTTAATTAATTCAATTAGTTTCACACATTAAATAATAAAATAAAAATTAAGCCATTTATTAAAAATTTGTATAGACTTAATTTTATTTACTTTTTATTTTAACTTTAAAAACAATTCAAATACTAAAGGCTAAGCGCAGTGCCTGTGGCGCCATCTTGTGTCTGCGCCAAGCTTTCCAAGCAAGTCAAACAGATGGCGTTTGGGTATGGCTGAGGGTTTGTGTCTTGACTAAATGTGTCCATGCTTTTGCAGATAAAACCGGGAAATTCAAAATGTGCCGAATTTTTACAGATTTTTTTTTTAACTTAAAATTTATGATAAAACCAAAATGATGAAAAAACTAATTAAAATTGTATTTCTTATTTTTTTTACAGCCCCCTGTTCGCCCACGATCCCAAAGCATACATTGAATTTGAGAATTTAAAGCAAATATTTATATGTGTATCAACAACAATAACAAAAACTATATTAACAAATAACAAAAAAAATATAAAACAATATAATCAACAAAAGCCATCAACAATTGAGTCAACAATTTTGCAAAGGAATTCAACAAAAAGGAATAACAAAACAGACGACGAGTAAGTCAAATTTTTTTTCTGAGTAAACAATCAAAATTATATTCGATAAGTTTTATCGATAATTTTGATGAGGTCCTTAAATACATAATTCCGGTTTAAGGGGACTTTAATTTAAAGAAGTCTCATGTGTTTTTATAAAAAAGTGTTATCGATTACTTTATCGATTTATCGACAACGATTTAGTCTTTTTCGATAAATTTAATGGGGGTCGAAAATACATAAGTTCGGCTTAAGTGGATTTTAATTTAAACAAGTTTCTCGTGTTTTTATAAAAAAGTGTTATCGATGATTTCATCGATTTATCAGCAACGATAAAGTCTTTTTTGATAAATTTTATGTCAACATAAAACATATTGAAACGATTAATGGGGATTTTAATTTAAACAACTTTCGTTTGTTTTTATAAAAAATGTTTTCGATAAATTTATCGATATATTTCTCAATTTTTTTAAATTTTATTATTTTTTTAGATTAGTCGATACCGGGGCATATGATAGATTTATTCCGAATTACTTTGGATTTATCTATATCTTATCGGTTTAAATTACCTCTAGCTAGAACTATCGATTAATCGAGGAAAGCAAAATTTGCTTTATCAAAAAACAAAAAAAAAAAAACAAACAGCAAAATCTTGGTAAAATTTGAGCTAATCAAATAACAATCACCTATCGATAAGTTTTAGTTAATCGATAGGTTTTAGTTAATCGATAAGTTTTGTAATTCCTAACGATTTTTCTAAAACCTTAAGAGAGGATTACACTTTCAAGTAAATATATTAAAAATAATCCAAAACTCAGAGTCAACCTTGTTATCGGCTATCGATAGTTGATTATCGATAATGGAATTTCATAATCAGATTTCTAATATTATTTAAAAGACTAAAGCGTTTTTTTTCCATACTTCCGAAGGTATCGATAAATTAGCTTCAATCTATTTGATTTCCTACTTCTTCTTCTTCTTCTTTTTCCTTATAATTAATGACTGTACAACTGGGAAGTCGGTTCCCTCCAGCCAGATAATATCTATAATTTTTTTTTTTTGGTTTTCCAACATTTTTAATGAGAATTGGTTGGTCTGCCAGTTTGAGTTTCAAGTTGGCAACAATTTGATTTTGTTGTTAAACTCAAACTGAATGAAAACATCAAGTCTAACAAGGAGGGAGGGGTAGATAGCCCAGGGGAGAGGGGGGGGGAGTGATTAAGGTAGGAAGAGTATAACCAGCCCAGGCAAGTTGGAAAAATCTGTGCCAACAACCTTCGCAGGAATGCAAAACAAATACGGCCAACTCATAAATATGCATGTCACTGTGTGTGTGTGTGTGTGTGTGTGTGTGTGTTTGTGTGTGTGTTTGACTGCATTTTATCCTGGCGCTGTCGCCAATTTGAAGCACACTCCAAAGTACGTGACTTCGGCCAGAATTGCGTCAACGAACGCTTCGCTTCGCTTCGCTTTGGCTTGCCTTGCCTTGCCAATTGCAAGGATATGTTGTCCTGCTTAGACTCCAAGGGGGAGGGGGTGGGGTTGGTTGGGATAGGACTATCCAACCATTGAGGACCTCAATGTGGAGTGTCTATCCTTTTTTTTTGTTTTTGTGTTTGTTGGATTTTTATATAAGGCCAAATAGCGCCACATGTCTGCCTCTGCTTCTTCCACCTGCTAAATTCCAGTCGGCCCATTCCACCGCCACTGCCACCGCCACTGCCACCCCCTGTCCTCGGGCTGAGTGACTGTGTCCTTCGGTGTGCGAGAGCAATGAACGTTGGGCGCCCTTTGACCTACATACCTGAAGCCAACCTCGTCGTCCGCGTCGTCATCGTCTTTCTCTTTGCACTTCCTCTCTCGCTCCCTCTCTCTCTCTCTCTCTCTCTCTCTCTCTTTCGCTCTTTTTAAATGGCTTGGCAAAGTTTTTGGTTTTGCTTTGAAAACAACAATTTTTATTTTCTATTTTTATTTCTTCTTTTCATGTTTTGAATTGAGTTTCGAAAAGTTCGAAAAAAAAAGTTTTTATTTAAAATTCTTTGATTTTATTCATTTCATTTTGGTAATGCAATATTTTCTAACAAAATGAAAAAAAAAAATTTGATACTAAAATCTATGGAATTTTCAAACTCTTCAAGGCCTTCGCTCAGCAACTCTCTTTATTCCAATCTTGCCATCGCTTTTCTGCATTGTAAATATAACTGTGGCGCCATCTGTTAAAACAGAAATAAGCCTAGGCCATCTGGCGGCTTTTGTTCGGCAACTAAAAAGAAAGAAGTTTTATTCACATTTTTGAAGTGATGAAAAAAATTAAATAAGGGAAAATTTTATAAAAAAAATTGTAATTTCTTTTTTTAATTAAAAATAAAATTTTTGAGAAATGAAATTAATAAATGTTTTAAATTCGAAAATAAATTAAAAATAAAGAAAAATAAAAATAGAACACAATTTGTTTTTAATAAAAAAAGATTAATCAGAAAAATTTCATTGAATTCAAAAAAAAAAAACTATAGAAAATAATTTAAAATTTACTAATTTTCTTACATTTTCGAAGCAATGAAAAAAGTAAATAAAAGGAAATTTTATAAAAAAAAAATAATAATAATTGAATTAGTTAAAAAAAAAATACAATTTTTTTTAGTTTTACAGAAAAAAAATTTCGCCAACATTATCGAAGCAATAAATAAATAAAAGAATCTTTTATAAAAAAAAAATTAATCTGAAAAATTAAATTGAATTATTTAAAAAAAAAGAGAAAAAAAATACATTTCCAAATTTTTCATCTTGAAACTATTTTTTTTTTTTTCATTTGCTTTAAAAAATTATCACTTTTTTTCCTAAGGCGATCGTTGTTGGTCTCTTCACACACACACACATACACGTACACACACGTACAAGCAGATATGAGGTGAACATTTATTTAGGGAATTTATGAGCCAAATGTATAAACAGAAGAAAAGAATCCATAAGAATTTCAAAAAGAAAAAAAAAAAAAAAGTTGCCACAGCCACTCGGTTTATGTTCCTGCTTCTTCTTCTTCTTCTTTTTCTTGTTCTTGTTCTTTCTCCAAATGAAAGCTATGACAAGGCAAAGCAGAAAGTCAAAAAGGTATGCGCGAACAGGCGGTGTGAGTAGTATTACGCCATAGAAACAACAACAACAACAACCAAATGAAAAGTGCATAAAAAAAGAATAACAAAAACAAAAACAAAAACAGAAAAGCAAAAACAATAAAAACATGAGCGGCCATATTGAACTGAATTTACCACACATATGCAATTGATATTTGTAGGCATTAGGAGAATATGTGTTTATGTATGTGTGTGTGTGTGTTTGTTAGCTGCTGTTGCTTTTGTTGTTGTTGTTGTTGTTAGTGCGTGCGCAATGGCAGCAGCGGGTGGTCAGGGTTGGGAGTAATCATGGCTGGCAATGCAGTCGCAGTGGGGTCGGTCGGTCGGTCTGTTGGTCGAGTCTTGCTTCTATTTACATTTCCATGTGACGACGATGCCAACGCCAACGTCGACGTTAGCGTCAGTGTATATGTATGCGTGACTGCAGGCAGCTCAACGATTCAAGATAGCAAAAGCCAAAACACCAACAAAGCCAACAGCGCAACGATGACGACGATAAAGTCAACGTCTACGCTGACGTTGACGCTGACGTCGACGTCGAGTTGGTTGACGTTGTACGCTGCCTGGCAAAGCGCAGACGAAAGCGAAAGGCCATTGTCCGGAATTTTGTTGACCTACTAAGCAGAATGTAAAGTACGAGGCACACGATACACTGTCATTGCCGTTGCCGACGACGACAACAACGACGACGACGACAACGACAGTGACGATGACTACGGCGGCTATGGGCGAGCATGAGAGCAACCGAAAGTGAGAGAGAGAGAGAGACGGAGAGAGCTTTTTGCTGCGCTGTGCTGCTGCTTGTGATTACCGTTGCTTTTCTGGCTGCAGAAAAAAAAGCTCTGCCATTGCATTTCGTTTGTGCTGGGCCGAGAGAGACTCTCTCTCTCTCTCTCTGTCTTTCTCGATATGATTGGTGTTCTGTTCAATTTTTATTTTAGATGCAGTCTGTCTTAGATTAACAAAAAAAAAATAAATAAATAAAATGAGTGAAAAAAAAGAAATGTTTAATTAAACTTAAATATTTTGTGGTCGGCTGACTTGAAGGCGCCAGCAAATAAATTGTATGCCCAGCATTTTTGATATCACTCCATAAAATGAAATCATTAAATAGGCAACAACAACAAGAACAACAAGAATCGTTTCAACAGTCGGTCATCCATAGATTTTTTATTTAGTTTAAACATTTGAGAGCGCAGGCAAGCGTTTCAGTGTCATTCACCTTTTGTCCGCTCTCTGACACACACACACACACACATACACAGGCAGAAATGTTCTGCTTGTCGCTCGTTTTTTTTTGTTCAGCTGTTTACCTATTTTTCAAGTCAAGCTTGTCAGCACAGACAGAGTGTGAGAGAGAGAGAGAGGGAGAGCAAGACTGACTGAGTCAGTCTGAGGGAGTTCGAGAGGGCTTTTGTTGTAATAGTTGTTGTTGCTTTTGTGGCACATCTTCGACTGCGCAGTTCACTTAACGCCTTCTGCCTCCAACGCATTCGGCTTTAGACCAAACTTAGGCTGCCTGACTTTAAGCTCACCACTGAGCTTCCCGTCTCTCTTTTGAACCCCTCAAAAAAAAAAAGAAAAAAAAAATAGAGAAATATTTTTAACACACACACACACACATGCCGGGCCATTACAGTCATTTTTTTTTTTTGGGCAGGGTGTGGGCGGAAAAGTTAAATAGAGGAGATAGAAAGAGATGGAAAGTTTTCAAATTGCAGGAGTGTTAAGCTTGGCCACCAGGGGGCGTCCTCATCATTTACACTTTAACTCCATGAGCACCGAAATGTATGCGTCTCAATTTATATGTATATGTGTGTGCTTGTATGTGTGTGTGTGTGTGTGTAATTTTTTTACTTTCTCTTGGCAAAAACAAAAAAATAAAAATATCTATGACCAGCACGTACATATTTACCTGGTAATTAGAAGTGACTTATTGAAAAAAAAAACAAAAAAAATTGTTTTTTTTTTTTTAACTTTGAATTTCTTTTGTTGTTGATGATTAATTTCAATTGGAAATTATGAAAAAAAATAAATTGTTTGTAAATTAAACAATTTTTAATTTTGGTCTCGGTTGAGTTTATAATTGATTTTTGTCTGTACTCCTGGAGGGAAATAAATGAATCCCAAGGCTAATTGGCAATCCACGCTATGCTTGCAAGAAATAGTTAGAGCGCCATCTAGCGATGACTGATGTCTACCTTCTTTCATTTATCTCTTTCATTTGCCATACAAGCTCAACTTAAAGGGAAATCGTGGGTGGAGGGAGGTGGAAAGGGGAAAATAATAAAAAAAAAACATTTTAAAAATTAAAAAAAAAAAAAATAACAAAAAATTATTTCTTAAGTTTTCTACGAATTTCTTTTTGAAATTATGGTAATTAATTAAAATTTATGATTTTTTTACTACTACTAATTTTTTTATTTTTTATTATTTTCAAAAATTTCCTTTGGGATATTCCTTTTTTGATTTATTGTTATTATTATTTTTTTAATAAATATTTATTTATAACTAATTATTTTTTTATAATTTTCAAAAATTTTTTTTTCATACAATTTTTTTTTATAGATTTTATTTTTTTTTTATAATTTATCTAAATTAATTTAAAAATATAGATTTTTTTAATAATTATTTAATAATTTTTCTTATAATTTATTCATACTCATTTAAAATTTTTTTTTTTTTTTGCTCATATTCTTTTTATTTTTTCATCGGTTATTTTTTATAATTTATTTAAAAATAGATTTTTTTTTAATAAATATTCAATTTTTATTTTTTATAATTTATTTATATTCATTTCTTAAATTATTTATATTATTATTATTTTTTTCTCATAAATTTTTTATTTCTTCAACGATTTTTTATAATTTATTTAAA
This sequence comes from Scaptodrosophila latifasciaeformis, assembly GCA_037075145.1. Classification (NCBI taxonomy): domain Eukaryota; kingdom Metazoa; phylum Arthropoda; class Insecta; order Diptera; family Drosophilidae; genus Scaptodrosophila; species Scaptodrosophila latifasciaeformis. The sequence continues at coordinate 194,938 of JBAMCM010000266.1, read as the reverse complement.
TTAATTTAAAAATATATTTTTTTTATTATTTATTTCTTTTCAAATTTATATAATTTAATTAATTTATATATAAATTTTGTTTGAATTTAATTTATATTTTCCATTTTTTTTTTAATATTTTTAATATATTATTTTTTGTTAATTTTTAAAATTTCAAATATTTGATTTTTTTCTAATTGAAAAAAACTATAATTATTATTTTTTATTTGATTTTATTTTTGATAAATGTTTCCAAATAATTTATTTGACTTAAATATTTAGCCAAGGCTTCCGTCTTAAACCTCAGACAGCATTGAGCTCCCCTCGAGCAGCCTTGGTCTCATCCTAATTTGGTTTTATAATTTTGTTTTCCTTCGGATGGACAAATTTCTTTGATTTCCTTGCCAGATGTTTGTCTCTCAATATTTTTCCAGAATATTTCAAATCTTATATACAATATATATTTTTTTTTTTATGTGGGTGGGCTGCCTGCCCCTCTCTCTTTCGCACATCCTCTCAACCTTTCGCTGAGTTCGTTGGTTGGGTTCCGCTTTGTTGCACAGAAAGTTCAATTTGACTATGAATTGCAACCGCCCGCCCACTTCCCCTCGAAGCGAATGAAGAGCTCGGCAAAATTTTGCACCAACAGCTCTCGTCCGGGTCCGGGTCCGGGTCCGTCCCAAACCGTCCCGTTCCGATTTGTCCCAGCCTGTTTCTGCTCTGCTCTGTTCTGGGCCAGGCGCTGACTGCCAGACAGCTTGGCTAAGCTGGTTAACATAGTTTAAGGTCATTTCAAGTCAAAGACAAATAATACACACACACATACACACACACACACATATACTTGGCTTGGGTTCTGAGAGTTCTAAGTTGGCGAGGTGAGGTTAAGTGGCTGATTAAGTGCATTATTTTTCTTCTTCTTCTTCCTTTCTTATTTTCAGTCAAAAATTGATTAAATTGTTTTTTTATTTATCATTTCGTTCTTTGTCTTCCTCTTGCTTTGCACATTTTTTCGGCAAATGAATAAAAATAAATAAATAAAATAAAATCATATTAAGGTCACCATAATCTTGACATTGTGCGCATTTCATGATAACGCTCAACACTCCCCCCCCCCCCCCCCCCGACTCCACCTGCCCCGCCTTCATCAACTTTTACACACCCTCGCCAAAAGAAAAAAAAACCCACACAAACAATAAGGTAAAATTATTTTACCAAAAAAGAGAAAAGAACCGATCTGCCCGGTTGGAGTTATCAGTGAAATTTTTTTAAATTTTTTTTGTTGTTTTTTTTTTTTCAGTCGATTAAATCGGTTGCTGAATTGGCAGAATCGCTTGGTGGGTTTTTTTTTTGTTTTTGTCGGTGATAATGAAATTGAAATTTCATTGCTAATTGCGTTTAATATTTTTTAATTGACCTAAATAATATTTTTTCGATTGGCTTGCAAAAAAAGCAACAAAGAAAGCAAACGGCAAAAACTAAAAAATGAAGCCGAACGTTAAACTCGGGCGCGGCCGAGTTTGGGATACCCTGTACCTAGTAGACGGAATTAAAAAAAAAAAGGTGGCAACCCTAGTCGGGTGGTAACCCTGGTCGCCTGCATTCACATAAAACTTCTGGTCTTAATATTCCTTTGAATCCAAAAACACATTGTTCACAATATTGCAAGCACGCCATCTATCGGACTGCTCATTCGGCAGTTTACCAGTTAGGCAAGGGGAATTAAAATCTTGACCCTCAAAATTTGTTTTTTGTATATCTCGAGTAAATATGGTCCAATTTTAGTCATGTTTGATATCAATCGAAAGATTTTTAGATTCCTAACAACTTTTCAGAAGCAACTAATACTTAAATCCGAAAGGTTTAGACATTATATGGCTTTGAAAAAATGAGGTGGTGGAAGGGGGGGCGGGGGGAGAAAAAAAAATAAACTTGACCAGCGTACACACATAAGGAGTCCGAATCCCAAGTTTGGTTATCCTAGCTCTTATAGTCTCCAAGATCTAGGCGTACGCGCGGACAGACGGACAGACGGACAGACGGACAGACGGACAGACGGACAGACGGACAGACGGACAGACGGACGGACATGGCTATATCAATTTCTCTAGTCACCCTGATCATATTGTGGGTAACTTTGGGGGGTCTCCGACGTCTCCTTCTCTATGTTACATACATTTGCACAAACTTAATATACCCTTGTACCTTTTTAGGTACAGGGTATAAAAATAAACCAAAGCAAAAACAATTATCAAACCAAACAAGAAAGAAGGAATAGAAGATGACAAAGAAGAAGAAGAAGACAAAAGACTGAAGACATTCGAAATGAAATGGAATGAAACAGCGACAAGGACAGACCAAGAGACTCGTTCAAGGACAGACGAAAAAAGGCGCTGCACACATTTCTTCTTCTTCTTCTTCTACGTTTTTTTTTTTCTTTCGAAACACTGCAAACTGGGGAAAAGAGCTTTTATTTATTTTTTTTTTTGTCTACGCTGCAATTGATTTGATTGAGAGAGCATAAAAAAGGCTAAAGGAATTGGGGGAGAAAAGAATAATCCTAGATTAATCCTTGAGCTTTGAAAGGCTTCGAAAAATAACAGCAAAAAAAAACATTTAAAAAACGAAAAATTATAATTAAAATAAAAAAATAAATCATGGAATTTATTTGAAAAAAAAAAGATAAATAATATATAAAAAAAATTATATTAAATTAAGGAATGTATTTGTTAAAAATATTGAGAATAAATAAATCATGGAATTAATAAAAAAAAAAATGTAAAAAAAAATTGAAAAATATAATTAAAATAATAATAAAAAATATTAAAAAATTATAATAAATCTAGGAAATTATGAAAATAAAATAAATAAATCATGGTATTTATTTAAAAAATGAATAAATAAAAATAATAATAATACAAAAATAAATATTTTTTTTAAGAATCTTTAAATTTCTAGAAATATTAAAAATATTTATAAAAAAAATACAGAAAAATAATAATAAAAAAAATATCAAAAATAAAAATAAAATTTATTAAATTTTTTAAAGATCCTTGAATTTCTAGAGATATAAAAAAATGGTATACAATAAAAAATAAAAAATATTATTAAAAAAAAAAAATTAAGTAATTTTTTGAAAAAAAAAAAATTAAAAATAAATAAATTATGAAATTCATAAAAAAAATTTTAAAATAGAAATAATTTAAAAAAAAATTAAAAGTTAATTTTATTAATTTCTTGAAGGATCTTCAAATTTCTAAAAATAAAAAAAAATAAATAATAATATGAAGAAAAAAAATCAATAAATTTTTTGAAAAAAAAAAAATATTAAAAATAAATAAATTATGAAATTCATAAAAAAAAAAATTTTAAATAAAAATAATTAAAAAAAAAATTAAGAGTTAATTTTATTAATTTATTTAATGATCTTTAAAATTGTAAAAATATAAAAAAAAATCATGGAATTTATTTGAAACAAAAAAAAATAATAATAATAAAAATAATTTTATTACTTTTTTTAAGAATCTATAAATTTATAGAAATATTGAAAAAAACAAATTTTTAGGCAGAAATAAATTATAATAGCTTCCCCAACAGGGAAGAGACCAAAAAAGCTGAGCTCACTCGGAGACCCTGTGGCCCCTTGAAATTATTTGTGATTATAAAATTCTCACGAAAAAAAATCCCAAGTTTCGATAAGTACCGGATTCCTTCAAAATTAACTAAAAATAAATCCGGTTCGGTAAAAATTTTTTTATATTATTTTTCAATCATTTAAAATTTTTTAAATCAAAAAAAAAAAAAATGAAATTATTTTATTTTATAAAATTTAAAAATAATTACAAAAAAGAAGAAAAAAAGCAATATAAAAAGAAGAAGAAGAAGAAAAAAAAAACAACCAAGTCAAATGAAATGTACGAGCAACAAAAATGTGCTAAATATATGGAAAAATAATACACAAACACAAACACACACACACACACACACATGCTCACACAGACACATGCATATATGTATATGCACTCCCTTGTCAGTCTAGAAACGAAGTCATTGCAATTCTCCCCTACCCTACCCTCCCCGCCCCCCCACCCAACCTTCTGGTCAGTGTTTCGAAATTTCTCAGCTGAATTGGGGGCTTTCGCTCTCTTGCTCTGACTCTCCCTCTACCATCCCAGCCACTCCCCCCTTTCTGTTTCTCTAGTTCTCCCTTCTGTGCTCAGAAATATTCTAAAAAAAAAAAAATAAAAAAATAAAAACACTTTTTTTTTTTTTTGTTGGCTCTCGACGAAGCAACATAAAAAAGTAGGTGAAAGGTCTTCAACCTTTTTGCAAAGCAATAAAAAAATAAAAAGAATGAAAAAAAAAAACAGATCAAGAATTTGTAAAGCTATGAAAATGAAAATAAACTAGAGAAGCAGAATAGAAGTGTAAGAAGAAGAAGAAGAAGAGAGGCAAAACAATTTCAAAACGATTCAATTTTTACTACAAAACTTTTTTTTTTTTTTTTTTTTTGCAAAAGCAAAAAAAAGTATAGAACAAAATTGCTTCTAAATTTAACAACACAGCTCATGAGCTGAATGCTTCACACACACACACATACAAACACGCATAGAGTGACGTCGGGCATGCTTATAAACTTGTAAACAGGCTGGACCTATCCTAACTGTAAAATGCATAAAGCAGGTCTCGGGGGTTGTGTGCGTTCCGTTTGTCTTTTGTTTTCCTTTTCTTTGCCAATTGTGCGAGAGAGCAAAGAAAGAAAAACAAAAACAAAAACAAAAAAAAAAGCTTCGCCTTTGTGATTGCACTGAGAGAGCAAAGCAAAGCAAAGCAAAGCAGAGCAGAGCAAAGCAGAGCAGGGCAGAGCAGAGTTGAATAGGCAGCTGCGTGTTTCAAGTGGCCTGGGGTGGCGAGGGCGCATGCAAAAAGGGGTTGAAAATTCAGCAAGTCGTGTTCGTTCACCATTCCCATTACCCATTCCCCGTTCCCCATTCCCATTCATTTCGCCATGGAACAACTGGGTGAATTTTGTTTACGGGTTTGGCCTCTTAACATTTTTCATGTTGTCGTAGTCACCGTTGTCGATGTCGTATGCGTCCGCGTCCGCGTCGTCGTGGTCGTTGTGGTCGTTGTATGCGTTGTCCCTCACCGCGACCCTCAAAAGCTTTTTGCACACAGACAGACCCACACACAACCACACACACACACAAAAGCTAACTGCGCCAGAGCAGGAGTGCAAGGCGAGGTGAGGTGTGCGAGCGAGAAAGACTTTGTCTGTTAGAGGGTAAACCGTTAATGCGTCTGGTGTGGCTTGAAGCTTCTGATTGACTCACTGACTCACTGACTGACTGACTGACTGAGTGACTTTATGTCCATGTTTTTCAGCTCTTCCCTTAGAATTAAAAGTAAAAGTTTTTTTCTTTTTCAGATTATCCTATATCTGCTTCAACCTAGGCATAACTCCAGTATTTCTCTCCTAATCCTAATGAAATTTTATATATAATCTAATTATGAATAGATATATAAACATATCAAGTTTGGTCTAGATCAAAGTAAAATAAAATAATTCAATTAGTAAATACTTCTATATAATAGAGTCATCTCTACAGACCTGAATCAAAGTGCGAAGTGTTGAAAGTCGAATTAGAACTGTTTTAAATCTAAATCGATCTAGGGACCATCTCGATAATCCCTTAAGGAATGCTATATTGTTAAGTTGCCTCTAAAGATTTGAATCCAAAAAGAGAGTACCATAATACCTCTGTCAATTAGCAAGTAACTCTGATCCAATAAGTATTCCTATATCATATAGCCGATCCGGTAATTCAGCCAATAAGTGTGATCTGATAAGAACTCCTATATCATATATCTCTACAGATCTGAAACGATCCAGCATCTCAGTGAAAAGTCTTAGCCTATAAGCACTCCTATATCAAATAGTCAGTGGCCTGAGTTGATCCCGTGTGATCCGAGTAAAGCTAATGGAATTCGATAGACGCTGTATCATATAGTCGTTTCTGCAGACCTGAGTCGATCCGGTAATTCAGGCAATAAGTGTGATCTGATAAGAACTCCTATATCATATATCTCAGTGAAAAGTCTAAGCCTATAAGCACTCCTATATCAAATAGTCAGTGGCCTGAGTTGGTCCCGTGTGATCCGAGTAAAGCTAATGGAATTCGATAGAGGCTATAGGTTTGATCCGATAAGCACTCCTATATCATTTCATCTTAGTCCAGAAAATATGCGTATATTAAAATCTTTTGAAATGTCTGGGCCATCTTGATTGCATAACTTCGAGAGAAATGAGTTGTCCCAGAGAAGCCATTTTGGAAATTTATTTCTCTGACTTTCCTTTGACTTGGCCAGATGCAAAGGCAAGTTTTATTACACACACATACCAAATTAGTCCTTTTATTTATAAAGCTTCAGTCCTTTCATTTCATATTTTCCCTCTCTCTCTCTTTCTCTGTTTCTGTTTTTTGCTCGCCCTCCTTTATTTTTTTTTTTGCCAACGTTGTGGCCATTTTGGATTACACTTGAAACGGTCACTGACACGGTAACGACAGCCTTGCATTGACTCTGTCAGGTCTATTTTGCACAATCACACACACACACTCACTCTCCCTCCTACTCTCACTCACTCTCTCTCGTTCTGTCTGTCTCTTTCTATCTTTCACACTGATGGATAGCACAAGGCAGTTTTGTTAGAAACTTGCAATATTGCAGGCGAGACTATCAATGTATGCGTTCGTCTCTCACTCTATATGTGTATTTGTGTGTGTGTGTGTGTGTGTGTTTTCGCATATCTCTGGGCTTGTTTTATATAACAGAAAAGGCAGCAAAGGCACCGAGTCGACAGAGTGACGATGGGAGAAACTCGGGCCAAAATGTCGTTGGCGCCGTTGTCAATAATCAGACTAGAGTGTTGGTTGGTTTTTCTTGCCGCGTCTCTGGTTTGACTCAGTTCAGGCAGGCATTCACTCATTTTGACTCATTCAAAGAGTACAAATATATAATATCTTCTTCTCTTTCTCTCACACACTTTTTCTCTCCCTTTTTGCCTTTGTATTTACCTGAGCCCGCCAGTCAAACAAGACAAGCCGGTCGTATACGTAATATTGTCAACAGTTTGGGTGGAAATTACGCATACGCACCGTTGGCCACCACCAATAATTAAACAGAAATATGCATTGCATATCGAAAATTCCAGAAGGACAGCAAGACAACTAGTGAATCTAAAAAGTTCATATTAGGCCTGAAACATTCAAAAAGGCTCCTTCATATCGTCAGAATCATTTGAGCAAGCAACTGACTATATCATATAGAGAGCAAAGGAATTCTAGGTAAATAAAAGGGCTTACTATATATACACTATATATATATATAGTCAGAGCTATATCGTTCAGGAGATCCAACGGTTGATTAAATCATTAAAGAATCTTAGACACAGGGCTTATCATATCTTCAGAGGCTTACCCGATAGGATAAATCTAGTAATTATATCTTTACCGAAAAGAGTGGTCGGATTCATGGAATCAAGGAACTGACTATATCATAAAGAGAACAAAAAAACGATATGTAATTAGAAGGGCTTACTATATAGTCAGATTCATATTCCAAGGAGTCAAGCGGTTGACTATATCTTTTGGGCCTCCTGATAAGAATTATTCATGGAATAAGAAAGCTTTTGAATAAAGAATAGTCCAAAAAGCCTTAGCATATATGGTCAGAGTCATATTCGATATAGCTTTACTATATCATATGGATCCCATAGGAACAATAATAAAAATCACGATTATCATATCATCTGAGTGATATAGTCTGTATGGGATCGCTAAAAGCTTCTCATGTCCTAACGATCGAATTTCATATAGTTCCTATATATCGCATGGGATTCATAGTAAAAATAGGACCAAAAAGCCAGAGCTTTAATGCCTACGGAATCAATCGTCTATATCTTAGAGACCCTGGGTCTTATTTCATATAGTTCCTATATACCGCATGGGATTCAGAGTAAAAATAGATACGAAATCAATCGTCTATATCTTAGAGTCCCTGATTATAGTCTGGGTCTTATTCCATATAGTTTCTATATACCGCATGGGATTCAGAGTAAAAATAGATACGAAATCAATCGTCTATATCTTAGAGTCCCTGATTATTGTCTGGGTCTTATTCCATATAGTTCCTATATACCCCCAACATAGGTCGAAAAGGACAGAGCTATAATGCGTATGGAATCAATCGTCTATATCTTAGAGTCTCTGATTATCAAAAAGAATTTCCCCATCTAATTTTCCTCTATATTTTGTCTCGTTCTAGCGATTATTTGAGCGGGCAAATTGCCGCAGCTGTACCCTCGGCCGTCGCCGCCTTGGTAAGTGAAATTGAAATAGAATAAAAAAAAAGTTCACCATATTCCTCACCCCACCCCACTCCACTCCACTTCCCCCCCATTTGAGTCTGCCATGAGGCGAAAGCAAAACGAAACAAAAAAAGCTTGCACCAGCCCACAAATGAAAACGACAGCGACACAAAGAGAGCGTGAGGGAGAGAGAGAGAGAGGGGGAGCGAGAAAGAAGGGGCGGGTAAGAAGAGCATAAAACCGAATGCAATGCAAACGAAGGCAAAACGATGCAACGGCCACGACGTTGGCAACTAAAAAAAGTACAGAATCAAAGAGCAAAATAGAAGCTCAAAATAAAATGGGCAAAAAAGAAAACACAGAAAAAAAAAATAATAATAATAATATTCAAGTGAGTGTGACTCGTGTGTTTCTGTGTATGCGTGTGTGTGTGTGTATGTGTGTGTGTGTGTGTATGTGTGTGTGTGTGTGGTTGGAAAAACTGTGCCAATGCCCGGACAACGGCACAAGGTGATGATGCAAACTGCAGCCGGTTGCACCAGTGAGTGTTGCCAGAGAGTACCGGCGCCGACGCCAGTGACACCACAGCCAATACCCCCAGACCCATCACCATCACCCGCACCACTCAAATCCAACAGAGTGACAACCACAACAACAACAACAACAACAACAGCAGCAACCATAAAAGTCATGGCGTTGGCGACCATGCAATGACGTGCAGGCAGACTGTCACAAACAGGCAGATCTGTCTCCCGGCCAGAAACAGATAGAAAAAGTGAGAGAGAGAGAGAGAGAGAGAGAGAGATAGAGAGGGGGGGGGGCAAGTGGGAAGGGGGAATATGATAGGTCTGACTGTTTGGTTATGACAGAGTTCCTGGTAAGCCCAGGATTATATGGCAGTCACTCTCACACTCTTTCCGCAGGGAATGAAATCCACTTGGAAGGGGTTCGGGTTACTTCCGAGATTTTCAGGACTATCAAAGTCTTTGAAATTTTGAGAATTTCAGATCCTCCGAACTTAATAAAATCTCTATCTCTCTAATTCTCTAGACGGACTCATTTGGTAGGGTTTGGGTTAGCCTCCGAAATTTGAGTCCTTCTTGGCCTTTGAAATTTAGAGAATTTTTAATCAAATTATCGGAGTGTAACCCTTTAAGAAGGGTTTTTTTTGAGACCTCGGAGATTTAAGGCTTTTTCCAGAAACTTCAGAAAATTTGGGCCTTCTTCCATGTCCAAAGTCCTTGAGATTTTGAGAATTGTCGAGGTCTTCAGAGATTATGGAAAGAGATCCATAAGGACTTCGTATAACCAATTTAGGACACAACCTGGTGAGGCCAGGCATTTCCTAAGTCTATCAGAATTTTCGAGACTCACAGACCTTTATGATCCTATCAGGTAGTGAAGTGAAAGCTATTTGTAAGGAGTCTCAATAGTCTCCAAGTTTGTAACCCAAAGTCTCTTAGAACTTTGAATTTTTGGAGACTTCAGAACTCATCAATTTGATTGATTAATGGGAATGGAATCCATTTGGAAGAGGATCTGGTAATATCAGAAAGATGAGCCTTTAAGATTTGATAACTTTTGAGAACCTTTGACTTTCGATTGAACTACAGAACAGTTTTAGGAGGAATTTGAATTAACCCATTCTGAGGGAAATTTTGACGATTTGATTTAGCTTACAAAAGGTCTATAAGGATACATATATATATTCAATCTGTTAGACTATCTATAAGACTGGTTTCTATGGTCTTCGATTTTTGCCAAGCTTGAAAAATAGTCTATCGAAAGGAAAACTAAAAATCGGAGCAGTCAGGATCCCCCCAGTGGTTCCAGAATATTTTCTATAAATCCTCAAAGCATTTCCCCTTTTCAGTGTATACCAAAGTCAGTTGCAAAATTTTGCCAGGCAAACAATAAGGAAGTAAAATGTTGTGCCTCACTGTTGTTGTTGCTGCTGCAGAGGCCAATGTCTGTGGGTTAGAAGGGGAAAGCTGAATTTTGTTTACCCTTTTTGTTGAAATTTTTTGAACTGATTTTTTTTGCAAATAATTAGAAAAAGAGTATGCGCTCTTCGGCTTAGTGAAAGAGAATTTTTATTATGTGCAAAAAACGCTGTCTTTATGTTGTTGCTGTTGTTGTTGTGGCAACTTGCAACTTCAAGTGTCCATTTGACTTTACATACACTTTGGCTTAAGTGTGTGTGCCTATGTATGTGTGTGTGTGTTTGGCTGACTTTCTGTGTGATAAACTAAGCCAAACTCAGCTAAAGTGAAGTTGAAATGAATTCAAATTGAAGAAAGAAAGAAAACAACAACAACAACAAAATCACAATAAAACAGCCATAAGAAATGTAACAACAACAACAACAACAACAGCAAAAGTAGTAACAATTGCAGCACGTAAGTTTCGCATTTTGCTTATGTAATGGGAATGTGTGTGGACTGTGTGTGTGTGTGTGTGTTGATACACAAATAAATAAAAAATAAAAAAATAAAAAAAATGGCAAAAATAAATAAATAATGCAAGTAAAAAAGCAACAACAATAATGAGAAAGCCAGCAGCAAGAAGAAGACCGAAAGATCGAAAGAGAGAGAATGAGAGAAGCATTTGAATAGGGAAACTTTTTTTGCTTATGCTTTGCCTTGCTTTGTTGTTGTTGTTGTTTGATTTTTCTGTTCCTGCATTTCATTTTTATGCTTCACATTTGTTGTTGTTGTTGTTGTTTTTTTCGAGTTGCCAATTGCCCACTCCCCCCCATCTCCATCTCCTTCTCTCACTCTGTCTCTTTCTAAGCTGAATGGAATTGTTGTCGATTGCCAACTGCCGCCATTGACTCGTTGACCGAGCGACTGACTGAAACAAACTACTTACATATTTTCCATCTGTCCATGTGTCTGCGTGTGTATGTGTGTGTGTGTGTGTGTGTGTGTGTGTGTGTGTGCGTTTGCAATTGCTGCTTCACCTACCTCTAGCTCTTCGCATTTACCGTTGCGTTCAAGTTTTGTGCTCTTTTTTGCTGTTGCTGTTGTTGTTGTTGTTGTTGTTGTTGTTTCTTCCTACATTTCAACCGTTAAGCTGCGCGCTGCTTTCAATTGAATTTCAAGCGAAATTGAAAGTTCAATAAACTTTCACGTAATCGATGTGGCCAAAGCAACCAAAAACAAAATTACAATAAAACTAAAAAAAAATTTGGAACACAACATGAGCCGTTTGGGCTTTTGGCATTCCACGGTCATAAAAACCATCAAGAAAAAAAAAAAAAAAAATTGGCAAAAAAAAATAATAATAAAATAAAAAAAGTCGACTTGTCTAAAATTGCATTTCTCGGGGGTCATACGAATAAAGCTTTCTAAAAACAAAAAACATTTTGTAATATTTTTCTTTTTTTTTATTGATTCAAACGAAAATTATGATAAATATTTATTTATTTATTTATTTAAATTGGTAACTGTTTTAATGACCTTGATCATGGTCTAAATGATGAAAGACAAATGAGATAAGACACAAACAAACAAAGAAAGAAACAAAGAAAAAAGGGTTAAAAAAAAATAACAGAAAAATGATCATCTAGTTTTTTTTGAGAGAATTTCGGGAACCGTTAGCCAAATGGGAATCTATTAATTTTTTGATCAAGAAAATAAAAATATATTTGTTTTTTTTTTTTGTATGAAAAAAATAAAAAGATTTCGGAATGAGAAAGCTTAGGATCTGCTTGGGACTTTCAAGAAATATTCCCTGGGACTTGAAATTGTAATTCGAAATTCTTGAAACAGTTTTAGAATCTCCTTTGAGTGGTATCCTAGGATTTTCTTAATATTTCCGGGAGTAAAAGACGCAGTTCTGGAACTCGCGATCTACCTGAATAAAGGGCTTCGGATATAAATATTAAATATCCCTTAAAATCAGAGACAAAGTACAGGAACTCAGGATCTTTTTAGACTGAAGGCTTGAATGTATTTGTTAATAATCCTTAAGATAATAGAAAACCTTTCTATAACTCTGGCTTTAATCAAGTTTGGGGGGCTGGAAATTTTGATGAATTTTTTTTTAAGCTTGAAAGAGAACTTGGAATTTGTCTTAAGCAAATGAAATAGTTGAGGAGACAGGAGCCTTGGAATTTTTCGTGAAAGCCCATGAAGTTGAGAATTTAAAATTTTAATAAAAAAGACTTGAAGCACGTTGGAAACTCCTCTGGAACTCAGGATCGGTCTGGGTTGGCAAATGAAAATTCTCATTCAAAAATCTTGAAGCGCGTTGGAAAATCCTCTGGAACTCAGGATCGGTCTAGGTTGGCAAATGAAAATTCTCATTAAAAAATCTTGAAGCAGTTTGGGAACTCCTTAGAGTTGGATTCGAATATTTTTGGAAAACTCCTGTAAACGAAAGAAACAGCTTAGAAACTTAGTTTCTCTTAAGATTTTAATAAAATATCAGGAACTCCTTGGACAAGGTTTTTGGAATTTTTTTATTAGGATTTTTTCTGAAATATCTTTCAAAATTAAAAAGCAAAAAATCGGGGATTCAGGGTCTATCTAGATTGCATGATTGAATTTTTTTTTAAATATCTAAAAATGAAAGAAAAAGTTTTGCAAATTTTGAAATTTTTTAGATTTTTTTTTTATGTTTTTTGAAAAATTCAAAAGTCAAAACTTCCCGAAAAAAATGTAGAAAATAATTTTGTTAATAATTTTTAACGGATCTACGAAAATTTGGCTGCTCAAAACTTGTAAGCTTTTTACTGGGAAATAAATAAAATAAAATTGAGCTTTATTTTTTTTTAATTTTTCTTAGCTTTTTTTTATTGATTTGTTTCTTCAATTTCTTTTTCAAAATATTTGAATTTTGTTCGAGTATTTTTTTTTTTTTATTGTTATATATATATTTTTTTTTGTGATTTTTTTTTATCTTATGTAATAAAAATTGTATGTGTGATTCCTAAGTAATCCAAACGCCACCCTCTATGGACTCACCAAACTAGTTGTCTCGATTTCGATGGCTCCAAGCAAATACGAATCAACAATTACAAAAAAAAAAAAAAAAAACAGAAAATAAATAAAAAAAAAGCTGACGAAAAGAAAGAAATAAAAAAAGTAAAAAAAAAAAAAAAAAATAATAGGAAAACAACAAACGAAATTATATAAAAGTAACAACGAACTCGGTTTGCGTATTTAAAATGCCCAGCACAAACACACACACACACAAATACACAGACAGACATAGGCATGTAGTATATAAATTTGGATATCAGACAACAATAACAACAAAATAAACTTAGAAAAAAAACCAGCAACAACAACAACAGCAACAAAAGCTATAAAAATAAATACATAAAAGGGCGGCAAAGATGAGCGACAAAGCGCAGATCGCTTCGACTGGTTTGAACTTTTTTTTCTCTCTTTCTCTTTTTTTTTTTTTTTTAGAGTTTCTCCAATTTTTGTGCGTGTGTTCTCACCTCAACAAAAACAAAATGAAAAAGCTACCACCAAAGCATGTGCATGTGTTTGCATGTGTGTGTGTGTGTGTGCTACGTTCTGCTTTGATGCTTTTTCGCTCAGTCAGCAGCAAACAGAGAAAAATACAAAAAAAAAAAAAAAAAAAAGCTACACAGAAGTTGTCGGCTGGCGCAGCGGCTTTCACAACTATTCCCGTTGAACATAAGTCAAAATGAGAGTGTGTATGTGTGTGTGTGTGTGTGTGTGTGTCTTTTTTTATATCGCTCTTCTTCTTGAACCACTCGAACTGAAATTGGGTCAGCCATTGAACCCGTTGCGACTAACGCGCTGGCTGGCTGGCTGGCTGACTGGCATCAACGTCACCAGCAGCGCTCTGCGCTCAGCGTCTGCGTCTGCGTTAGCGTCTGTGCCAGCGTCTACGTCAGCGTTGAATGTGGAGAGCTCTCCCATGAGTTGGCTCCGGCTGCGACTTCGACTTTGCTGCCATTCAAATTAGCAGCAGAACCGACCAGACTGACTAAATGAAAGACTGCCTAACTGACTGTCTAACTGACTCACTGACTGACTCACTGACTGACTGACTGACGTAGTGAGAATGATGGGACTAACTGGCGGCTGCCTTGGGTCTGGTTCTGGGCCTGGGCCTATTGCATGTGTGTGCTTTTGTTTTAGGATTGTTTTTGGTGTTAAATGCTTTGGATTTCTCTACTTTAGTCCCGGGGTTGCTACGAAATATGTGGCATGCTCTGGTGGTACATATGTAAATTGTATATTGTTGCATGTAGCCGAGGGGAGGGGAGGTAGACATGGCCAAATGAGTGGGTGGTCTCAATGACTCTAGAGTGCTTGTGGCAACTGTATGGCTGTGGGTGGTGGGTGGTGTTGCTCATTAAATATGCCTTGGTGTGGGGGTTGGGGGGAGGTGTTAGGCCTATTCGAACATTTTAATGGTTAGGCTGTACTCTCATTTGTATGAGAAAAGAAAGAAGAAGAAGAAGAAGTAAATTGTGCGAAAGTCTATCTTCCTGTAAGAAGAAGAAGAAGTAAGCTTTTGGAGCTAACCGAAGAGCTTGTGCCATCCCAGAAAGAGCGAGAGAGATAGGTCAGATTAGAGCGATCTTCTTTTTATATATTTCTGATTCTTTGGGGGGAAAAAAGAATAAACAAATTCGAAACTCAAAATAGTACAGATTTTTAGTATTTTATCGAAATTTAGAAATTCTTCAGACCTTACATTTCTGTACTCAATTGATATAGTCATATGATATAGTCATATATTGCCTTTAGCTTTTAGTCAAATAAAAAAAAAACTTTCAATAAGCTCAAGCCAACCCGGATTTCTACATATCTCTGGTAACACGAAGTCTACTAATATTCAATTTGAGTAATCCCTTTTTCTTTGGAATTTCCAGAATCCAAAAGAAATCCGACTTATGAAAGTCGAAACTCACTATATGTCTCTTGATCCACTCATCAAAGAAGTATGGAATTTGGTTCATAGATTTTGTGAAGTTAACAGGAATTTCAAAAACCTTTTAATAAACCTCGGATTTTTATATATCTTAGGAATCATTCGTTTTAGAAGAAGAATATTTCAGCCCTATAAGTACAATTTCCATATATCTCTGGAACCACTCATTATGAAAGAATGAAAATTAAATATACATGGAATTGTTGGAGTCTCTAAAAATAAGTGAAACCCTTTAATCTAGTTAAAATTAAATAGAGGTGAGTCTTTTATAGATCTCAGGATGAATACATTTTGGCCTATAGATAAGTGGAGCTTATAGCATCTACAAAGAACCCGAAAATATTAAAAAAAAAGCTCTTCAGTGGATTCCTTATATATGACGAGAAATCTAAGTGAATTTCTTCTCCTTAAGACAAAAGAATACGGATTAAGTTTCAGAATCAATTCAAGGTAGATGTGGCTGGACAGACTCAGGCTGAACAACTCCGGGGAATCAACCATATCGTTTATTAATTTATGCATAAAAAGAGTATTATGAAGGGTTCTACGGTTTACCAGGGACGGCAAATCCATCTATCTATCTATCTATCTCTTTTCTCTACCTAAATCATAAAGAAATATTACAAAAAAAAAAACAATAAAGAAATAGCCCCCATGATGATCAAACATAATCCAAAAGACACACACACTCACACACACACAAAGGCAGAGAGAGAGAGAGAGAAGGCCAGTCTGAGGCCGATATTGTACAGGTTGGGCCCGAAACGACTGTGAAAACAAACCGATCATAAAACTTAAGGTTATGGTCACCATAATGACATACCCGTAACTTAATCGTTGCTGTTGCCAACATTACCACTACCCCCGCCCCCTCCGCCCCGCCCCGCTCCGACCTGTTCCACCGAACCCTTTTCTTTTGAGCACGAAACAAAAAAAAAATTCACTTTCACATCAATTACGATGTCGAACTCCGATGAGTACTGTACTTGAAAATAAAATACCAGAAGGAGAAAGAGAGAGAGCGAGCGAACGAGCGAGCGAGTGAGAAAGAGAGAGGTAGAGAGTGCGTGTGAGAGGCGAGTGTCAGGCTTACATGAAATTTTTGACGCTCAGTCAGTCAGTCAATTAGTCAGTCAGTCAGTTGGGCCAACTTGCGTACTTTACTTTTGGCAGCCCAAGCTCAACGTGAGCCTCTGCCGCTGCCCTCTATCCCCTCTACACACCCACCACTGCCAGACCGCTCCCCTTGGCTGGGCCCTCCCCTTTTTACTTTGCTTCCGCTGGTTTTTTGTTGTTTATTTTTTTACTTTGGTCCGCTTTCTTTTTGGTAGTTAATGGCGCAGCAACTACACACACACACACGCACACTTTCACACACACATGCAAAAAAAAAAATAAATAAATAAAATTTATTTCATTTCTTATTTTTTTTTGCCAACTTTTGCCTTAACGATTCGCGCCTGCGCCTACCATTTTAAATGGGATCCCCCCCGCCTTGGGGGTTCAGGGAAGTCACAGAATTTTCGAAAATTTTCTAAGCCCAAAAAATTATAACGATTTTAATTCAAACCGATTTTTACTATAGATTTTTTTCACCCTTTTTTTTTAGTCTAAAGTTTAATTTTGGAAAATATTTTGAAAAATTGAATTGAATTGAAAAACTTGAAAAATCCGAGCCCTTCCTTTTGCTGAAACCAAAGAAAGTTTTAACATTTTATTCCTAAGTTATTTCCGCTAGGATAAAACTTGGATTCTCATGGGTTTTAATTAATTCAAGCTTTAAGTTTAGGTCATATCGGACACCCCTAGCCTAGGCAGAAAAAGGGTTCAATCAGATTCCCTTTGGGAGTTCCCTTAGCTGCTGACGTAAGGTCTCCGGGGGAACTTAGTTCCTTTCCTATTTTCCTATTTTAACAAGGAACCCATAAGAACCCCTATGAGACTCATTACTCCCTGATTTGGACAAGATACCCAGAGATATAGTTAGGGTTTCCTTAGAGGAATTCAGAATTCAGATTTCAAGGCTTTTAATTTTTAGAGAAATAGAAAGATTGAAAACTTATAGCTGGGATTATTTGTATTTCTTATTTTAATTTGTTTCCTAATTTTTTTTTATCTTAATTCAAGTTGAAATCTTGAGATTTTGGATACTTTGTGAAACTTTCCGCTAGCCTTGGAAGAGATCAAATCAGAACAGATCAAAGTCAAATTTTTGTTTTTTTTTTTTCAATATTTTTTCTAAGCTCACACACACACACCCATACACAGTGGTTCTACACCGATGGCCAGTCAAATAGTTCCACTTAATTTGACAAGGCGATGTCAATGAACGCTTAAATTAAATAAAGCCCGTTTTTTTTTAGTTAATCAAGAAGAAGAAGAAGAGGAGGTAGAAAACGTTACAGAGACATGACAGTTGGTCTCACACACACACACACACACACACACACAGATGTATCAACACAGCTGTTGTAAAATTTTTACAATATCTTCGGTTTTTTGTTTTTGGTCTTCAGAGGGGCACCGGGAAGTGGAGTAAGGCAAAGTCAAAACTTACAGTTAAGCGATGCAACCAACATAACAGAAAATAATAACCAAACCGGTTTCGGCTCAAAAAAAAAAAAAAAAAAAAAAAATCTTGAGTCTGAGGGGGTCAACAAATTTTTCCGAAAAAAAAAAAAAAAAAAACATAACTTGCCACACCTTTCAAGACTCTCGGCTCTGCCGGCATCACCAACATCAAATCAACAGCAGCCTCAACCTCAGACTCGGTCTCAGTCTCAGCCTCAGCAGCAGCAGCAGCGGCGGCAGCGGCAGCAGTCAAAGCTGCCATCTGCACGGCCACCCCCGCTGCCGCCGCTGCTGCTGCTGATGTTGCTGTTGCTGTCGCTGGCTTTGCTGTTGTTTCATGACGTCGCCTCGTCTCATTCTGTCGCCCTTTTTGCTTTTCTTTTTTGATGGTCTTTCTGGTGTTGTTCAGTTTTTTCGGTAGCTTAAATTGTGTTTTTTTTTTCAGAAAAATAAACTTGAACTTGCCCGTTCACTTTTACTTTGTATGTGTGTGTGTGTGTGTGTGTGTGTGTGTGTGTATTATTATTATTATTATTTTTTTTTTTTGCTTCTTCACGCAGTTCAATGAAGCCAAATATCTTTTGTTGTTTTTGTTTCTTTTCTCTGTGCATGTGTGTGTGTTTTTTTTATTTCTCTCTTGCTGATCACATTTGGTCTGGCCTGGTCGTTGATCATGAAAATTTTTAATTCAAGTTTAGTGAAATTTTAACGGTAAAAAAAAACTGAAATTAATTTTGGTTTAAGGGCGCCCAAAAAAAAAGAAAAGAAACCAAAAAATTTTTTTTTTTTGTGGAAAAAAACAGATTTGCCCTCACAAAGAGCAAATACTCTTTTTGCAGGGGGGTTTCTTTTTTTTTATAAAATATTTATGCATTCTTATACCCAATTGAGTTTGTGTATGTATGTGTAATATATGTGACATAAGGCAGTTGACTTCGGAGTCCCCCCAAAAGTATACACATAATAATTGGTTTGCTTGGAAAAGTCGTTATAGCCAAGTCCTTCTGCCAGTCCTGGATCTCAGAGACTATAGAAGCTGGGACAATGAAACTTGGGACTGGGATTCCTTATAGCCCATTATTTTTTTTTTTTCTACCCAAGACCTTTCTTCCCTACCCTCGCTGATTTTTCGATTGCCACCAAACTGGACTGAAATCGTAATTACAGGAAAATTCAGAGTCAAGAAATCCATTCCCGGGGGAATGATGATAGACCCTTTTTCGATTTCAAAGAAATCTTAGTTGCTGAAGCTTTGGTTACCCCCAGACCAGGGCTGCCAGCCTATGCTTAGTTTAATTCCTATATAGTATAGGATCTTAGTGGCCAACTTGAATTAGTTCTAGAAAAGAGTAATTTGTTCTGGGCAAGCTTTCATGAGTCCTTTTCGGACTCAGTTTAAATAAAATCCAATTTCTAAAATAATGACCGGTTGGCTTCTTTATCTTCCTCTTCTTTACTCGCTTTGTTTAGATAATTTTAAGGCTAAGCAGATTAAGTGAGGTTAGGTTGGATTAGGGAAAACTGCCACACTCAACCTTTTGTTCAGAATATTTTCTAATTTCTAATTTAAAACATTTTTCTTCTTTAGTCTTGGAAATTTTTATTATTTATTTTCAATATTTCGAATTATTTATTTTCCTAAACAAAGAATTGTTTAATTTTAAAATGTTTGAAGGATTAAATGGAACTCTGTCATTTTGAAATCATATTCGAACCAAATTGTTCAAGATATTTTAAAAAAAGAAAGTTAAGCTTTTTATATTTTCAATTATTTTTTAATAAATTGTTTTTTTTTTTTTTTTTGAGATAAAAATTTTCAGAGTCTTAAAATATTTTTCATATTTTTTGATCAAAGAAAAAAAAAAAAGAGTTTCAGCTTGGTTCATTTATTTATTTATTTTATTTTTCATATTTTTTGATCAAAGAAAAAAAAAAAAGAGTTTCAGCTTGGTTCATTTATTTATTTATTTTATTTTAATTTTATTTATTTTATTTTATTTATTTATTTTTTTTTTTATAAAAATTTTCAGAGTCTTAAAATATTTTTCATATTTTTTGATCAAAGAAAAAAAAGGGTTTCAGTTTGGTTAATTAATTTATTTAATTTTATTTTTTTGTTGGTTATTTAGTTTATTTATTTTATTTTATCATATTTATTTTATTTATTTTATTTTATTTATTTGATTTATTTTATTTATTTTTATTTATTTTATTTTTTATTAATAAAAATTTTCAGTTTTAAAATATTTTTCATATTTTTTGATCAAAGAAAAAAGTGTCTCATTTTGGTTAATTAATTTATTTAAATTTTTTTTTTTTTGTTATTTATTTAGTTTATCTATAATATTTATTTTATTTATTTTATTTATTTTATTTATTTTATTTATTTTATTTATTTTTTTTTATTTTATTTTATTTATTTTATTTATTTTATTTATTTTATTTATTTTATTTATTTTATTTATTTTATTTATTTTATTTATTTTATTTATTTTATTTATTTTATTTATTTTATTTTATTTTATTTTATTTATTTTATTTATTTTATTTATTTATTTCATTTTATTTTATTTTATTTTATTTTATTTATTTTATTTAGTTTATTTATTTTATTTTATTTTTATTTATTTTTTTTTGTTTTTAGAAAATTTTCGAGTATTTTTCGTTTTTTTCAGAATTTCCTTCAATTATTTTGATTGATTTCCTTTAATTCTTGTTTTATTGATTCTTGTCGAAATTATTGATAATTTCTTAAATTAATTTTAATTTCCTGTTATTAGTTTTGTTTTCGCACATTTTCATTTTCCCGTAGTCTTGGCAGCCGGTTGAAATAATGTTGATGGCCACTCATTTGCAGTTGCCAGTTTCAGGGCAAACCGAGTCAAGCCACCTTCAGTGCCAGAGTAGTGGCTCCCTCAGCCCACCCGCTCCCCCACCCACCAGATTGCAGTCTGAATGCCTGCAAATGTTAGCGAAAGTTTACTAGGACTATGACCGTTGAGAATGTCTCTATGCCTGCTTAGAATGCAGAAAGAGAGAGCGAGTCGGAGCAGGAGGAGGAAATTGCTGTAGAAAGAGACGGAGACTATGGAATTTCAAGTGAAATTGTTTGCTAACAGAGAGACAGAGAGAGAGAGAGTGAGAGAGGGGGACACACTGGCCTGGCCATGGAGAAGTCAGTCGAGTTGGCTGGGCATTCGGGTGGGTGGCTCATTTGGCTTTGATTCCTTTGCCTGGGCATTGTGGAGATTCTTTTGCCCATTTGCACTATGTGTGCGTGTGTGTGTGTGCCTGGTGGTCTGTAAAATGTTTTCATTTTTTTTTCTAGCCTCTTCTTCTTCGTATTCGTTTTTTTTTTGTTTATTTGTTTGTTTGTTTGTTTGTGGGTCTGTATGGCTTATCGCAAGTCGTTGCCTTGAATGTGGGCCAGTCGACGACGGGTCGACTCTATTTTATTTTTTCTAGTTTTTGTTTTTTTCTTTTATTTCAAAGCGGGCGGTGCACTTCGCTTTTACGTGGGTAGTTGGGGGTTTTGAGAATGTGTGGGAAAACCAAAACGTTGCAGTTTTGTTTTCCAAAAGCAAACTCAGCCGGGCAAAGTCATTGACTCCCCCTTTTGGGTTAGAAGTGAATTTCTAAAGGGTTCGGAGCCTTTAATTATTTCCGATATATGTCAAAATAATATTCAACCATTCTATAGATGCAACTTATCTCTGTTTTGTGAAAAGAATATTTAACTTGGTCAAAGAAAGCCTAAAGCTTTTTATTCAAACTTCTAGGAGAGCAAGTAAAAATTATTGGTTTTCGTTTCCGGAAACCTAAAACACTTTATCTGAACAGAATCGTTGAGTAAACTGTGAAAAACTCTTTCATATCTCAGGAGGTCTACATTATTTTACTAAGAAGAGGTCTCTCAGAATTCTCAGGGATTCAATTATCTTGAGTTCATATAATCTTCCAGCTCTCTGAAGGTTCAAACACTTCCTTAGGAGTCCTAAAAAAGGTTTGAGTCTTAGGATCACTGGAAATTCATAGTTCCGAATTAACTTATCTCAACAGGTTCTTTGATCTCTAAGGAAATCGGTCAATATATTAATAGATCTATGATGTTGTTTATCTTAGTTCTACCAAAAATGGTTTGAGCAGACCCTGAAAATATTAGGATTACTGGAAATTGCCTAATACTGAATCAAATTGACTCGAAAGAATCTTAAAGTCATTCAACTTTGATTTGTGAGGACATCTGTGAATATATTAAAAGATCTAAAATGTTACTTATCTTAGGAGTCCTAAAAATGGTTTGAGTGGATCCTGGAAACTCTTAGGATTACTCGAAATTTCACAGTTCCTAATTAAATTGATTCTACAGAATTTAGAAGTCATTTAACTTCATCCTTTAAGAACTCACCCAATACCTTTCTAAAGAGTCCTAAAAATGGCTTGGACGGGTCTTGAAAATCTTAAAATCCCATAGAATTTAATTTCCGACAACCTTGAAACTATTTTGCTTTGATCTATATAAGAGTAGAGAAATATATTAATTTATAGATAAAGCTGACTTGAATTGATCTTGTCTGTCTTAGAGTTCTAAGATATTCCCGGAAATCTTTCAGGTCTTTAGGCCTTACTTATTTGGTTGAAACTCAAATCAAATCAGCTGAACATGTTTAATTTTTTTTTCTCTAGGTTTTCTTCTCTTTCTTCACTCCTCGACTATTTTGACAAGTTGTGGTTTGAACTTTGTCTAACTTCTGACAGTTGACTCTGTCTATAATGAGAGATGATGGACTGTTTTCACTCTCTCCCCCTACCCCACCGCAGACCCCTTCCCGGTCGACTCGAACTGCCCCACGATTGTCAATGACGCTGGCAATGTCTGCTCTGCCCCTCCTCTGCTCCTCCTCGTCTGCCTGTATGCTCTGTTTGGACTGAGTTGGAGATTAAAATACTAATGAATAGAACAGCCAGACTGAGAAATTCTATATAGAACACAGAAACAACTATGAAACGCATCTAAATGCTTTTTCATATATATAGACAAATTTATATAGACTGAAAAGCTGTATACATTTTTTTCTTCTTCTTCTTCTTTAGTCTTTCACATATATTTGAAGTTTTATATGCGTGAGTGTGCGTGTGCCTGAGTGTGCATGTGTGTGTGTAAATATATAACGATGAAGGCACTGAAGTAGCTGCAGTAAAAAAAAAAAAAAAAAAAAAAAAAATGAAAAACTACAACAAAAACAAATACAATAAAATGTCACTGATGCGGAGGCGAATGTTGTAAATAAGGCGTAAGAATTGGGTTAAAAGCTTAGTGAAGAACTATGAGTGTGTGCGTGTGTGTGTGCGTGTGTGTGTGTGTGTGTGTATATATAGAATCGTATAGGAAAAGATAGGGAGGAAATGTGGGTTGCATTGGGTTGGGTTGGAAAGGTAATGAAGAGATTTTACTAGGCAAGTGAATGAGTGCCAAAGCCCAAAAGGAAGACAGAGACAGACCAAGACCAAGAAAGAGATAATGCGAATGAGAAGGGAGAGTCGGTGGTAAAAAGAAGAAGAAGAAGAAGAAGAAAATAGTTTGATTGTTGGTCTAATCAAAATTAATACCTCAACCCAGACAGTGAACAAAACTATGACCTCTGTTCGATTACAAAATTAAAAAAACAAAGATAATGAAATCAGAAAGAAACAGGAAAATGAGAAAATGGAAAAAACAGAATGGGTAAGAAAATAAAGTTTCAAGAATTTCATATACTACTAGGAAGCTCTGAAAACTTATTTGAGAGGCGCCTCGAAATAAGTTCTTATAGAAAACACTTTTGCCTTCTAAAACTCTCTCAATGTGAGCCTAAATATTACGTGAAAAACTTAGTTAGAGAAGTTTTTCTCAAGAGATCTCGGAAGTTTAGAATTAGACCTTTGATATAGTGTCTAGAATTAGGCTGAAAATGCTTCTTCGAATCGAAAGATATGCTGGAAAAGCTGTCTATACGAAGAGATATATTTTGGATTTGGAAAATATTAAAGAGGCATATGAAAAGATCTATAGAAACGGATTCTTATGGAGAATATCTTTAGGAAGGGAACTATGCGCCGAGACTCCTATAAAGATATCTTTGCTATGAGAACTTTATGCAGAAGGGATCTATATAGGAACAAACTAATAGAATCTCTGTATTAAGGTCTCCTCATACATATCGAGATTAAAAAGATCTTTATTATTTGGTCGATAGGAAAAGGTTACATATAGACTAAATCAGACTATAAAGGGTTCTATTTGAATAGTTCTATATGAAGTGAACTATATACAGACATTTATATAGAAAAGATATATATATATATATATGAAGAGACCTAAGTAAAGGGATCTATATAAAAAAAGATAATTGAATCATATAAAGAAAACCCATTAACAGCTATCTAGGAGATCTTAAGGAAGACATAGAAAACTACTATATGAAAAGATGGATGGAAGAGATTTATATAGAAAAGATTTACATGAAAAGACCTATGTGAAGAGATCCGCAAGAAAAGTTCTATATAAAGGGAATTATATGATAAGATCTTTGCTGAAAAGACCTATATGAAGGTCTCGATTTGAGGAGACCTATGGAATACTAAAAGAACTATAGAAGAGATTCATATAGAAAAGATCCATATGAAAAGCTTTATGTGAGATCCCCATGAAAAGATCGATATAAAGAGATCTTTGCGGAAAAGACCTATATGAAGGGCTCGATTTGGAAAGATCTATGGGATCTATCTACAGATCTATATAAATCTACATGAATAGACCTATAGACGGAAAAATCTCTTGGGACGTTATAGATTAGCTAATATATATGAGCTAATCGGAATAAATATGAAATATCTGAAAAATTCTATGCATTTTTGAGGTTCTGAAAAGCACGTGGGATTTATGTGACTTTGAGAATAAAAGACTGCCGACTGGGTAAATTTAGTGGACAATGGAGCAGCGACCCAAAACAAGGGGACCATTACAACGGCGGAGGTAGACAAAGCAAGGGCCTAGTGCAAGGGCCGGGGAGTGTGCGGGACATGGAAGGAAGAGACCAAACTAACCTAGTTTATGCTTTATGGCGGCGGCCACTGACGACTGGCAATGGTTGAGGTTGTCACAAGGCATGAAAAATGTTCGGGGCCTTGTGGGGACTTGGTGGGGCCTAAGGGCCTGAGGGGGGGGGGGGGCGTAAGTGCTTGCTGGTGACGATGACGATGCCGGCAATGTCTGTGCCATAAAAATAGCATAGGCACACACACACACACACATAGACCGGGACTCACATGTGTCTCTTGAGCGAAGGGCAGTGGGAGAGAGTGTGGTGGGGTGGTGAGGTGAGGTGAAAAGGGTAGGGGAGGGAGAAAGCACTAAAAATAGGAAATGTGAAGTAAGTTTGGCCGGGGCGGTGATTGCCGAGAAAATGTGATATAATCGCAAACGTGCAAGTTCCCACCCGACCTGGGATCCGAAGAGACCGGCACATCCTATCGATTGGGTATTTCGACAAGAGAAGCGAGACACCCTGTGTTAGCCTGTGTCCAGTCCTAGCAAGTCCTAGAAAAGTTGGCAGTCCGAAATTATTTGGCGGGAAAAGAGGATGCAATTTGCATTTCTCTGAGGGCCCCTCACATTATCCTTTGAGAAAAACTGAAATGCCAGAAAAGGAAGTCATAAAAATGGCAACCAAAAAAGGCAAACAACAAAACAAAGAAAGCAGGGGAAAAGCCAAAATGAAGTCATAAAAAAAAGCTCACTAAAAGAGGAAATAAATAATGGAAAAATTAGAAAATCCGTTTTTAAATAAAAAAACAAAAAAAAACAAAAATAGCCCGAGTGGAGAGTGTGTCAACAAGTCTCCAAGCCAGCCACTAATGAAATATCCAAATAGCCCAGGATGGTAGAGAGACAGAGATAGATAGATAGAGAGAGGGAGAGAGAGAGAGAGAGAAGGAGCTGGCAAAGAGAGTAAGCAAAGCAAAGCAAAGCAAAGTGAAGCAAAAGTGAACAGGCAAAATGATTGCTCAAGTCGGACTGGGTCAAAGACCTGTAGGAGGTCGTTTCTGCAGTTGCAGTGGCAATACCCATGGCAAAGGCAACGACAACGACAACAACGATGACGACGACAGCCCACAGACACACACACACACACACACACACACACAAGCACACACATACACACAGACAACGACATAGTCACTTGCAATTCTCTGAAGAGCAGACAGGGCAATGGAAGCAAGCAATAGAAGGCAAAGCAACTGGGCGGGTGGCAAAGCGGCAAAGTTTTTCAGTTTTTTTTTTTTTTTTTTGCTATTGAATAACAAGCATAAGTTGTGGGACAGCGGGGAGAGGGGTAGGCAATGGCTGCCCTGAAAGAGTCACGGCACTGGCATGGCTTTGGTATTGCTATTGCTTTTGGTAGTAAGTCAAAGCTGCATTTACAGCAATTGCAATTTGCCAAAGAGAGCAAAAGTGCAAGAGCGAGAGCGAGAGAGCAAAGTGAAGCAAGGAGAGCGAGCTTAGTTTCTGTTGAACAGAAAAGCTCACTCACGACTTTGGTTCTCGCAATGTGGAACGGCTGCTGTCGACGTCGACGCTGGCAAGCAGAGCATCGACGCTATGTCCGAATCTGACTATGTGTGTGTTGATGACGTTGACGCTGACGTCGAGCAAAGCCATCGATTCCCACACTCCATACACACACACACAGGCAGGCACACACCCGCACACTCTTTACCGTTGCTTACATATTTCTCTTCTTCTTCCTTTTCACTTGACTGTAAACGAAATTAAAAGTGAAATTCGATTGCATTCTAAACTTGCCATGTGGTCGGTCAAATCTCTGCTTCTTGCCACCGCAAACCAAATGAAAATTAACACACTTCTTTTCTTTTCTTTTGTTTTTTGTTTTTTTTTTTTCTCGAAATTTTCACCATTTAATTTGGGTTTTTCTGATTCCTTTTGCAGATGCGCCTGACAGCTAAATTGAGAGTGTGTTTGCCAGGATTAAGCATATCAGGTTTGTCTTTTAATACAAAAAAATAAATAAATTAATAAATAAATAAATAAAAAATAGTTTATATATTTGGTCTAGATTTAGCTTTCTTATCTGTAAACTCTCATAGAATTGAGAGCCACAATAGGCCTTTGTGCATGGAATAGTACAATTCATTCAATTAAGTTTAATTTTCACCTAATTAAGGAGCCCTGGACTGAGCAAGCGAGAGGGGCAGATCAAAAGATAATATTTTTTTTCGAAAAAAAAAAACAGAAGAAAAAAAAATTAACTTGACTTATTTATTTGAGATTAGATTAAGATTTCCCGAATTCCATTGTATTACGAAAAACTAAATTCCAGTTTTCTATTTATGGAAACTTCGAGACCCCCTAGGGAAGAATAAAGATGAAGCCTCAAAATTGAAAGTCCCTAAAAGTGTGGCGACTCTCTGTCTTTCCAGTTTCTTAAAATCAACAACCTAAGTAGTTACCCCCTAAGATCCCAAGATCTCCAATATTATACAAGAACCTCAAAGGTATCTTCTTGACTGGTGGGGATTCTCTAACGTCCTGGATCTTCAAGATCCTAAAAGACCTAAGTAGTTCCCTTTTGCTGTCTAGTGGTCCCTGCAAATTTTAAAGGAATCCTAATACTTTTGCGGTCTGTTGAACGTTTTCAAGATCATCTAAGGGATCTAAGTAAATACCCACTGAATTTGATATTCTTAATCCTCGAGTTCATCAGGGATCTGACTAGTTATCAACTGAATTGCTGAAGATTCGCTAGTTCCCAAAATCTTCAATATTAATCTAAGTAGTTGTTCCTTGAACTAAGAGTAACCTCCTTCGTTTTGAAGGAGCCTAAATAGATTTTCCTGAATTGGTGAGGCTTCTCTGGTAGATTCCTCTGATGTGTCTACTGAACAACTTCTGTAATATTTCATTTCTGAGAAAACATATTTCCAGTTACAGCCTTGAATTTCGGTTGGCCGAAAAGTCTGATAAGCTAGCTCATCCAACTCCAAATATCTTAAGTCTAAAGTAATTTCATGAGCAGTTTGGGTAAATTCTTGAACTTTTCCTTACCCACTGATAAGTCCTATGGGTCTATATAGAGCACTAGGCAGACTTCCTGTCTTCTTCATTTATTTAATCGATCCAAAAGATTGTAAACTAATTAGCCGGGAGTATTTAGGGTCTATTTATGATGTGATCCAATCTATCAAGGGCTCATAGTATATTTTGTCTCTACCTTGAAGACTCTTCTCCAAAAAGCCCTGAAAACACACAAACTCAAAGGAAATACTAAATTGCCTGGGCTTTTCGTTTTTCTCTTTATTTTTTATTTAACTTCCGCCAGACATGATCTCGACATCGACTCAGGGACGGGGTGACATTTGATCATCTCCATTTCGGTAGGGGTTAAAGAGCTCTTTCGGGGGCACCACAAACACAGCTGAGAATATTGTGCAACACACACCTACACTCACACACACATTTTAAGGCTCTCAACAACACACACACATTCACACTAACACACACACACATATACACTTGCGCTCATACTTTTACACTCGCATTCAACATTCACTTGAATTATGTAAGCGCAAATTCTCAATGTTTTACCGTTGCTCCTTGTTGTTGTTGTTGTTGTTGCAACTCATGTTGCTGTTGTTGTTGTTGTTGCATTGTTACCGCCTCCAAAAGTCTTGTCGTTGCCAGCTCCTCGAGAAAATGCCCGGCCACTTATGGTTTGTCTGTTCCATTTTATCCAACGGATCCCCTCCTCCCCCCGAACCCCGTCAAAAACTCCCTCCATTCCACAAAAAAAAAAAATTTTTCACAATTTTCTTTCATTTCATTTTTTCTGTTTTTTTTTCTCATTTTTTTATTTTTTTATTTTGTGTGCCAAAGCAAAACTTTTCCGCTTTTCACGTTCAAAGACGACGATCGGTGTCGACGTTGACGTTGACGTCGACGTAGTCGCCGTTGCTTACAGCAAAAAAAGAAAAAAAAAAAAAGCCTACAAATGTTTTCCTTATTTTAGTTGATTTGCTGCACTGCCACCTCCGATTCCCCCCCATCCCGCTACCCGCCCCTTGGCCAGAGCCGGCAACAACTTGAATTGACTGTAGTCTTGAGTTGACTTGATTCCACTCCATGGTGCCTATCTGGTTCCATTTCGCAACTTTAATAGATGCAGGTCGATTGAGTGGTTCCAGGGGTGATGGATGGACCAAAGGGGGTGCAAGGGGGGGGGGGGTGTACCCAAGCTATGGGGTGGGTTGTTGTTGTTGTTGCAACGTAATGTTATGGCAACGGGGCGGCCAGCCCCGGTCAGGCGCTCCATATGATTTGCAATTTTCATTTTGCCGCTCGGTCGGTCGGTCGGTTGGTCGGTTGGTCGGTTGGTTGGTTGGTTGGTCGGTTGGTTCGTTGGTTGGTTACTTGGTTGCTTGGTGGATTTAGTGGATTGGTTGCTTGGTTGGTCGTTTGCGTTGTTCGCGTGATTCGCGTTGCATGCATTGCATTCGAGGTTACGTAAGCTAAAGTTAATGCCACATAATCATGACTGAAGTTGCAACAAGCAGGCGGCATCTAACCAACCAGCCAGCCAGCCAGCCAGTCAGCTAGCCAGGCAGTCGGGCAACCAGGCAACAAAAAGCCATATGCCTTGCCTTGTTCAGTTGCTTGATGGATGAGGGGGAAGGCGGGGGGACTAACTCCCTGAGCCCCTTGAGTATGGCCGGCTCGAAACAACAACCGTGACACGCCACCATCTTGCAACAGAGTTGTTAGACTATCCCAGCCCCTCTCCCCCGTCTCCCCCCTTCCTCCGTACCGTGCTTTAGGCCAAAGCTAAGCTCACCTCGGAAGTCTTTCCTGCAACTTTCTCGCTCTCTTTTTGGTGGGTCTCTTTTTGGCCTCCACACCTCGAAACTGAAAGCCCACAACAATTCACAGACATCGACACCGGCAAACTTTTGCGAATCGCCAACGCCATTGTTGATGTGGTAATACAGGACCCCCCCCCCCCCCCCCACACCTCATTTCATATACTCTCCATCAGTCGCATCTAATGTGCCACTTTACTATTGCCTCCTTCCTTGTACTCCGATATCTGGGGGCAAGTTGATCATTTCTTTTTACTTGTTTGAAAAACTAGTTTTCTTCCCCTGTTTTTTTTTTTATTGAATCTGCTCAACTGTTTGATAATCACCGAGAGGATACAGTAAACGGAAAAGATTTATGCAATTTCTCTGTCAAAATAAATGAAGGGAAGAAGTTAATATTTCTTCAAAGATCTTGATTGGTTTTGGCCCATCAATTTTCACAAGGTTTGAGGTTCCGTTTTCTGGCTTCCAATGGTTTCGAATTACTTCAATTTGTTTTAATGATTTGGCGAGACTGTACTTTTCCTGAATGACTTATGAAGATCGAGTAGATCGGTCTCGGCTCACGGTTCTTCGCTTGATTTTAGAGCTTTCGAATTAGTCGAAACAAACAGGCTGTACTTCTAACATAAGTTTCATAAGGATTTGGCGAGACTGTACTTTTCCTGAATGACTTATGAAGATCGAGAAGATCGGTCTTGGCTCATGGTTCTTCGCTTGATTTTAGAGCTTTCGAATTAGTCGAACTGTTCTTAAGCCTTAGACGAGGCTGTACTTTTCACATAAATTTCATAAGGATTTGGCGAGACTGTACTTTTCCTGAATAACTTATGAAGATCGAGAAGATCGGTCTTAGGCTAAGGGTTAAGGTTCAGGGTTCTTCTCTTTCGAATTAGTCGAACTGACGTGGCTGTACTTTTCACATAAGTTTTATAAGGATCTGGCAAGACTGTACTTTTCCTTAATAAATTTTTTCCCAAGGCTTGTGAAAGCCAATTGATTTCCATTTACCTTGACCAAGGTGCTTCACCTCTCTCGAATTCTCTTACCAAAAGATCGAGTGCCTCAAAACTGGGTAGAGGTCTGTGAGATTATTTATTGGATGAATATGAAAAGATCCTTTAAAATGATCAATTTTTCCAAGAGACTTGGGAGAAATAGGCTAGCTTTATATGTAAGTGTTTCTGTTCCCTTAATTCCTTTAATTTGGCTTGGGTACATTCTGTATTTTAGCCTTGAAAATATTACTTTGATTCTGTTGTCTTCTTCTTGATTCGATACCCTCTCTTGGTTTTATTTTTTACCCTTCTCCGATTTGATTTGTCTGGGATTTTTTAGTACCATCTCAAAGTTCTTTCCATATTTTCTCATAAATTTTCTCTCTCTTTTTTGCTTTATTTATATATTTTTTCTGTTTAGTTTTTCTCATTAATTTTATTCGCACTCCTTGACGATTTCAGTTTTATTTCTCTGGTCAATATTTCTTTTTCACTTAACTCCTGCTTTATGTTGCCTTTCATTTCCTCCTTTTTTCATGTTTCTTTTGAATCGACCACTTTTTTCAGTTTTCTCATAATTGTCACCATTTTCCTTTTCATTTCCACCTTTCAGCATAAATTTTCTCTTTTACCTTGTTTCCTCACTTTTTAAGCAGATTTATTTTCTATTTCATTCTGGCTTTTAGACAAAATTGAAACTACTTTCATTCTTTCTTTCATTTCATTCTTTCATTCCCATGTTGTGTCCAGTTTCCCTTCCTGTTTCAATTCCACTTGCTATGGTCTTCCTTCCCTCTTTCATTGCTGTCTTCGGTTTCTCATTCATTCCATCTCAGGATTCCTTTTCTGTTTGGTTCTTCTATATTTCTTCAATATTTTATCCCAGATTAATTTCTGATCCCCTACAATTTCTTTCCTGTTTCGTTTCCACTTGGAATTGACTTCTATTCTTTTTGTAATTTTTTCTTTTACCCAGGATTCCTTTTTCTATTTTATTCTTGCTTTTAGGCAATTTTTATTTCCTGTTTCATTCCATGTTTGGCCTAGATTTATTTCTGATCTTCTTCCATTTCTTTTCCTGTTTCATTTTCACTTGGAATTGACTTCTTTTCCTTTACTTTCCATTTTCTTTGTAATTTTTTCTTTACTTTTTACCAGGATTCCTTTTCTATTTTATTCTTGCTTTTAGCCAATTTTTATTTCCTGTTTCATTTGACTTTTGTCTTAGATTTATTTCTGATCTCCTTTCATTTCTTTCCTGTTTCATTTCCACTTGGAATTGACTTGTTTTCCTTTACTTTTAATTTGCTTTCTTTTCTTTGTAATTTTTTCTTCACTTTTTACCAGGATTCCTTTTTCTATTTTATTCTTGCTTTTAGCCAATTTTTATTTCCTGTTTTATTCCATTTTTGGCCTAGATCTATTTCTGTTTCCTTTCCACTTCTTTTCTGTCTCGATTTCACCTGGAATTGCCTTCTTTTCCTTTACTTTTCTTTCTCCTTTCCTTACCATATTTTGCCAGGATTCTTTTTCTTTTCCCTTTCCACTTCCTTCCCTCTTTGGCTTTCTCAGCAATTCTTTTTAATTTTGTTCATTTCTTTCTTTCCTTTCCTTTTCCTATTTGATCTTTTCACTTTTCAATTGTTTTTCTTTTCTCTTCCCACTTGCATTTTTTGACAAGTTCCTTTTCCTGTTTTATTCCCACTGTTTCTCTTTACTTTTCCACTTCTTTTTTGTATCATTTCTTCTATTTCATTTCCATTTAATTTGCACTGCTTTCCTTCCTTCTTTATTTAAATTGAATTTCCTTTCCGTTTCATTGCCGAAATATTCCCTGGGACTTGCTTTCTCCTTCCCCCACAATTTGCCAGCTTGAGAAGTGTCCAAGTTTTCTACGAATTTCTTAGTGGGACACTCTCTGACTTTTGATTAACTTCTCCTGTTCCGAAATCCAATGACTTGGCAATTTCTTTCTTTCTTTCTTTTTTTCAAAATCCTCCTGCCCCCCTCCCCATCTGCCTGATTCACTCGTAATACACTCTGATCCGACCATCTGGTTTTGTTGGCTGTTACAACATTTCCTTCTTTTTCTTTCTCTGCTTTTTTTATGCGTTCTCTGTCGGTCTGCCTTGTCGTTACCCCCGAGTCCTCCCCCCGTGTTGCCAGTTTGAAATTGATCGCATCATGCAAAAATCGTCATTGCAAGCCCCTCGGGTCTCGGGAGTTGGTAACATTGCCTGCTAACACCATTTTCCTTTTGTTGTCGTTGCAAATGCGCCTGTTGCTGCTGCTGTTGTTGTTGTTGTTAGTTGGTGTTACGTGGAAATCGAAAGTAAAACTCGCAACTGGTAACCCACACTAAACAGACTGGGGCGGTCCACTGTGAGAGAGGTGCGGTGCGGTGCCTAAAATTTGCTACTGACTTTGGCTGCATCTGCGAAGCCGTTGGCATTGTTAGTTTTTCATTTTCACAAAAAAAAACCAACCGATCGAATCAGTGAATGGAAAAAACGGGATTTTCCAAAGGCCCAAAGAAAAAAAAATGGAAAAAAAAGTGGAATGCGGCACACAGACGGGCAGGGGCTGTGAAAGGGGAGGAAGGAGCTTAGCCAAACCGGGTGGTTAGCTGGGGCAAAGATCGTTTGGTCTGCCTGCCTCTGCCTCTGCCTCTTTCTCTGTCTGTGTGTGTGTGTGTGTGTTTGTCGTCGGCTTGTGGTCTTTGTTGTTGTTGTTGTTGCTTGCTTGGTTGGTTATGTCATACAAGGAAGTGAAAAATTTTTCCACTCTGCTCAGTCTCTGTGTGAATTTGCCGAGACGCAAAGCAAGGCGACGCAAAGCGATGCGACGCGACTCAACTCAATTCGGCCGGAGTGATGGCTAAAATGGCAAATTATTGAGAAATCACCTGTGGGGGGGGGATGGCTTCACTCTTCAGGTAGCCCCCCCACACAACTATATTTTCATCATTATCAGTTGCATCTCCTCACCACCACCATCCCCTCGCCCCTGCCCCTGCCCCTTGCCGGCTAACCCCGCCTAGCCAAAGGCAGCTCCATGGTCTTGTCTTTGAATGTGTAAAACTGGTTAAAAAAAAAAAAAGAATTACCCCCTTGAACCTCTTCCAACTCTTTATCCATATAGCCTATTTAATTTTGTTGTTGTTGTTGTTGTTGGATTGCCCCACCCCTGCGAGTTGAACAAGTTTTCCTTTCATCGACTTCGTGATGTTTTTTAAGTCCGTCGTCATCGTTGTTGTTGTTGTTGTTGTTATTGTTGTTGTTGTTGTTGTTGTAGTCGTCGTCGACGTTTTCCATTTTCTAGGTTTCCTGCTGCTTTTGGCGTTAGTGGGTAAATGTTACATAAGCCGTGCCGAGCCAGTTTTATGCAGTTGCCTGTTGTTGTTGTTGTTGCTTTTGCCATTATTTTGCTGTTTTCCTTTTTCTTTTTTTTTCAGTTTTTTTTCAGTTTTTTTTTTTTTGCTATTTGCTAAGCCGCTCTCATTGTGTGGCAAAGTAATTATTCCAACAATAGCACAAAAAACAACAACAACAAAAACAGTTTCAATTTTCTATGGTCCGAAGTCAATGAACTTTACAAAATAAAAAAAAAATTAAATAAATAAACACACTGCATTTTTTGTTAAAAAAAAAAAATCAAAAAATCTCGGGAAACTTGGAAATTCTCCAAGAGATCCAATCTCCTCCTTCATTCTATAAATAATCCCAAGACTAGTCTTAGGTTTGTCCAAATTGTTGATCTCTTCAAGGAAACTCGAAATGTTAATGAATTTTCTCCCTGGTTCCTAAAGATAATCCCAAAGTTTTCATTAAAAATACTCTTAAAATTTGTCGAAGAATTAACCTAAAGTTAGTCCTAGTCTGCAGAAGCGAAACTAGGAATTTTTATATAAAAAAATAGAAGCCTAGATTTTTAATAATTTTCTCTGACACTTTGATCAGGAAGCGCGATCTGAAAGAGTGGAGGTAATCCCAATGCTTACATAAAGAAAATACCTAAGATCTTTCCGGTCTGTCGAAGAAGGACCAAGGATTTCTTTATATAGAAATACTGCCTAGATTATTTATAATTTTCTCTGACATTTTGATTAGGGAACCTGAGTAATTCTCGGTCTGAAAGAGAGGAGGTTATCCCAATTTTTGGATTCCAACATTTTCATAAGAAATACCTAAGATATTTCCGATCTATAAAAAAAAGGACTAAGAATTTCTATATATAAAAACACTGCCTATATTTTTTTAAGAATTTTCTGCTACATTTTAATCAGAAAAATCCCAACTGGAGATGGGGAAGGTATCCCAAAATTTGAAGGAGAAAAACCTTATAGATTCCCTAGTATGGAGAAGAGGAACCCGGGACTCCTATTTATAAGCTAGACTTTTTTGCATTATTCCTAATAGGTAAATCAGGAATCCCAATCGATTCTATGTCTGAGATAAATTGAGAGAACTCTTCTTTTTTTTTGACGCCAATTTTTCTATTTATTTTTATTTTGAGTCAAAAAAATCATCTTAAAGGCCTGATAAATTGTCTTTAAAATTAACACTTATTTTCTCTATAAATAATAATTTTTTTTTTTTAAATAAAATATTCTTTCTGTGTCCCAAAATTCGAGGGAAATTTTTTCTGTTTTCATTCGATTAATTTTTAATTAATTTTCGAACTTTCCTGAAAGGTTTTATTTACTTTTGAAATATTCTTTCAGACTTCAAAGGCTTGTCTCAATTTAAAAACAATATGAAAATTTCTTTGATTTTGAAAGAATTTTGATATGTTTGAGTTGGTATTTTTTAGGATTTTCACGACTTTTTCGAGGCTTACCCGAAAAAATTCGAGTCTCTGATTTAGGTTTAATTAGACATTTTCAAAGTGGACTCATAAATTATATTCAAGTCTATCCAAAGCAAATTGACTTATCCGATATTAACCGAACTTATCCGTATTAATCTTAACTTATTCCAGTTGGATTAAGCATTCGTTTTCTTTCCTTATACATTTTTTAGACTCTTTATTGGATCCGATAACGGGCGTATTTGAACTATTTTATTCTTTAGTGGTTCTGACTAACCTGACTATTTCTAGGGAGCTTACAAGCTATCCCGGTTTATCCAAATATTTCTTATCTTATCCAAAGTCTTTCGAAATGCTCTTCAGGACTTATCCGTCTGGATGGATCATGTTATCCGAGGGGAGGGGTAGCTCACCTCCCCTCCTGAGGCCACAAAGAGTGCCTAGCCTTTTGGCCCTTTTATTATCTCTCAATTGAGCCTCTCCCAGTTGGATGGCTCTCCACCGGTTGGCTTGATGTGTGTTTTTTTTTTTGTTTCTTTCGGCTTTGTCTGGGCCAACTGAGCTGTCTGTCGGAGTGTCTGGCTCATTGCTCGGATAATGGGCAAAAAGCAATTAAAATGTCAAAAGCGTGCACAAAAGGAGAAAGTGAAAAAGTGCAAATTTTGTTAAATACAAAAGATAGCTTTTTTTGTCGTTGTTGTTGTTTCTGTTTTGTTTGTGTATTTTAGTTTTTTATTTATTTTATTTTTGTTGGTGTTTTTTTTTTTTGGGTTTATTTGAATTTTGACAATTACATTTTTACGACCAACGACATCGGCCACGGCCGCGGTCGTCATTGGCGCTGATTTTGATTTAAAAAAAAAAAAAAAAAAAAAAAAATTACCGTTAAAGTTCACATTGATGGGCGGATGAGGAAGTAAAACGAAAAAGGCTGGATCAACTATTCTGAATTAATTAAAACCCCGAAAAAAAAATAGACAGAAAACTAGAGAGAGACAAAAAATGTTTTGATTAAAACACAACAACAATAACAATAACAATATTAATATTTACAACAACAACAGAAAAAGAAATAAATAAAAAAAAAATGAAAAAAAAATACTGAGCAACTTTCACTTAGCACTTGAATTTAACGCACGACAAATTCAAAC
Organism: Scaptodrosophila latifasciaeformis; assembly: GCA_037075145.1. NCBI lineage: Eukaryota > Metazoa > Arthropoda > Insecta > Diptera > Drosophilidae > Scaptodrosophila > Scaptodrosophila latifasciaeformis. The sequence goes on along the minus strand of JBAMCM010000266.1, from coordinate 158,225 downwards.
GACAAACAACAAAACCAATTGCCATTTGCCGGGGTGTGCGTGTGTGTGTGTGTGTGTGTGTGTGTGTGTGTGTCAGTGTGTGTTACCGCCCGCACACTCACTTATCTATATTTTAATGGGTAACAATATTGACAAAAAAAAAAATAAAAAAAAATAGTACGGAAGATCATCTTTGTTTAAGCCGAAGATCACATACTCTTTTCCAAAAAAAAAAAAAAAACTAAATACTCAAATCGATATTCAAGTGAATACTCAAATTACTAACCAGATCTATACTCTTATGACTAAGCTAATGAATACGGAAATGAATACTCAATAAAGACTCAATGAATACTCAAATGAATACTCAAGTGAATACTCAATAAATACTCAATGAATACTCAAATGAATAATCAATGAATACTCAATGAATACTCAAATGAATACCTATATGAATATGCATTTGTGGACTCATATTAATACTAATTTGAAATTGCAAAGAATACTCATGTAAATACTCATTTAAGGACTCATATAAATAAACATGTGAATAGCGAAGAAAATACCCATATGAATACTCCAATGAATACTTCTGTAGACAAGACAAGATAAGAAAAAACAAATACTCAGATAAATACTCAAATGAATACCCATATGAATACCCATATGAATATTCATGTAAGCACTCATTTAAGGACTCATATAAATACCCATTTGAATACGGAAGAAAATACCCATATGAATGCTCATATGAGTACTCAAATGAATACTCACATGAATACTCAAATGAATACCCAAATGAATACTCATATGGATACTCATTTAAAGACACCTTTTCAGGGAGGCAAGAGAATACTCATATGAGTACCTTTTCTGCATACTCATATAAATACTCATTTGATCAGTCCAAAGTGTACCCAATTGAATGACCTAGTGAATACTCCAATAAATATTTAGCTGAATACTCATACGAAAATTCTTACGAATACTCATTTAACACTTATTTGAATGCTCTTATAAATACTTCAATGAATACTCTTACTCGCATTCCAGATCCAACAAAATAGTTCCATATACTCAGTCTTTTGAAAATTTTGGAAAGACTCAAAGACTCTCTTTTTTTTTTTTTGGTTAAAAAAAAAAAGTAACCCTCAACCAAAGTGAGTGAATTGAAGTCATACAGACTCACACCCGTCCCACATACAAAATAGAAATAAATCGAAGAAAAATAAAAAAAATCAAATCCATATCGAAATTGCAAAATGGCGAGCCAAAACATTTTGAACAACAAAAGAAAAGACAAAAGTAAATAAATAAAATTAAAAAAAAAATAAAAATATTCAGATTTCGCCAAACAGAAACAAAAAGTTTCCAAATTAATTAAATTTTGAAATACAAAAAAATAAAAAAAAAATCCTATTTCCATATAAAAAAACATGGTATGAAATATGCCAATTTTATCTTCGGGCTTCCCAAGATTACAGACTCTTTTCGAAGATTTTTCCGTCGTGTATCAAATAGGAATAGGTTATCTCAGTAAACGCAGAAAATCTTCCAAAGGTCGTTCTGATATAGAAACTCGATCCGACGAAGACTTGCTGCTCATAATTGAGATCGATCAATAAATATTGGGAAAACTCCTAAGACCGATAAAGTTGTCCCATGCTAATGGAATTTGACACATACTATATCTTTCAAGAGATCGGTCAATAAATTCTTTATAAGCCCATTTATACCCTCAAACCACAAATACAAAATTTGAAATAGATTGGTCAATAAATATAGGAGTTATTACTTGGACTCGTAGGATAGGTTTATTATAGTTGGATATGGTTCACTCAATCCGTCTGGTGATAGCCTTATGATAGTTGGGCATGGCTCCATCGATTCGTCTGACGATACTGACTGAGTTTGGAGGGAATATGCGTTGAGTGGTTCTCAGAGCAAAAGGAATATAGCCAGTTTTCTGCGAACAGAATTTCAAAAATGAAAAATATCCAAAAAAGTTAAAGAAAAAATATCGAAGAAACTGAAGGACAATTTTAAAAAAATTGTAGACCAAAATAAAGACAAATTCCTTTGGGCTGAACCCATTCCTTGCCCTTGTTTTGCCGGCGTGGTGAGGTGAAGGGTCTACTTGAAACACCTGATTAGATATTGATTTTAAAGAGACTTGAGCCTCAAGCAGGGTCTTGAGAACTCGTAATACTCTTATGCCTAAGCTGGTAAAAGTCAAGTTGAGATTTATAATGAAATCAAATGAACATTTCTTTTTTCAAAATATTCTGGAATTCGGCTTAGATTTTTCTGAATTTCTGTTTTTTTTTTTATCCTTAAATTTAATTTGGAATTGCGTCTCGATTTTTCTAAATGTTTTGCTTTTTTTTATTTTTAAATATTAAAATATTTTATCTTGTTTTTTATTAAAAAAAAAAAAAAAATAGGGGAATTAATTTTCATAATTCTTTTGACGATTTTTTCAAGTTGCTTTCGTTTTGGAAAAAGTTTTCTTTTCTTAAATATTCACCAGGCTTAAAATTTAAGTTTTAAAGTGTTTTAAAAATATTTTATAAATATTTTGCTTATTATTTTTAAATTAAAACTTTGGGTATTTATACATATATATATTTTTTTAGATCCTCGATTTTTCCCATTAAGTTTTCTTTAAATTTTGTTTTTTTTTTTAGTCTTGTCAATTCGTTTAACTTTTTACCAGGAATTTTCAGAATTTTCCAAATCAATAAAAAAAGGGGCGGAGAAATCAGAATAATTAATCCCGTTGATGAGGATGATGCAGTGCATCTGTCAAGGTCTCGAAAATAGCCACAATTGAGTCTTTCATACTGCAAATGCCAAGAAAATAGGGAAATTGCTAAAAAAAAAAAAATGGAAGAAAGAATAAAAGTGCCCAGGCCACAGACAGAAGGATTCACGGAGATTTGCGGTTTACGGGCAGCTTGGCCTGGCCTGGGCTGGCCTGGCCTAGGCTGTCCCGTTCCGTCCCATCCGGGCCCGTCCTGTCCAGGCCTGTTCTGGGCTAGCCTGGGTTGGCCTGGCCTGGCCTGGGTTGGCTTGCAAAAATCCGTGTCGCGTACACATGCTCAGCCCGCGTTTTGCCATGAAGGACATTGCTGGGGCCGGGGCTTTGACCAGTTCAGGGACACCAGGCACACAGGGACACAGACACACAGACGAGCCAAAGCTTCGCTTCACTCTCTGCTCTGCTCTGGCGGCAGCCAAAACCAATACGAAAACTCTACATAACCATAAAGGAAATAAGCCAGCGACTGCATAAATTTTGCAGAATGCGCCAACACAATTCCCCGCCACCCTACCAGCCCCCACCACACCACTCCACTGCACTCCACTTCGCTCCCTTAGCCTAACCAGCACCGACGCCGAGACAGGCGATTTGCCAGGGCACTCGTCCAAAATGAATCCTACTTTGTGTGTTCATGTGTGCCAGCCAGCCAGCCTGCCTGCATGCGTGAGTGTGTGTGTGTGCGTGTGTGTGTGTGTGTGTGTGTGTGAGTGAGTGTTGTGCCAATCATTCGGCTCACGAACTCACGAAGTCGGACGCGCGTTGGTTGGGAAAATTGTTGAGACGATGACGATGGCGTTGGCATTTGGGTAGCCTGACCCAGATATTGGTTAATATTCTATACCATTACATATAATGTTTACATACAGTGAACTCTCTCTAAAATGAACCCTTGAGATTTCCGGAAGAATCTGAAAAGCTAAAGAAGATAGAAAAAATTACGGCCAATTAAAAAATTTTGGCAGGGGCAAAAAAGGAACGAAAATATTTCTGAGAAAATTCCCAAAAAATAAAAAAATATTTTTGAAAATTAAAAAAAAAAAATAAATAAAAATTTTTTATCAAAAAAAAGGGAAAAAATTAAATAAAAAGAAAAAGTCTCTGCATAAATTTTTTTATTAAAAAAAAAAGTGTATAAAAAAATTAAAAAAAAAAATTTTATCAAAAAAAAATAAACTGGGAAATAATAAAAAAAAATTATGATATGAAGGGAGAAAAGAGAAAAATAGGAGAAAAAAGAAGAAGAAAATCAAAGTGAATCAAAATCGGAAAGATCGGAAGAGTTGAGGTTTTTTCTGCCTTTAAAAACAAATGAAAATGATATGAGAAGGTTATAGAAAAGAAAGAACAGAGAAGGGACAATAGAGAAAAATAGTAGAAAAAAAAGAAGAAGAATAAGAAAATCAAAGTGAATCAAATTTGGAAAGTTGGGAAGAGTTGAGGTTTTTTCTGCTTAAAAAAACCTTTTTTTTCTGATAAATTTTTTTCAATTTCAAAGAAGAAGAGTGAAGTAAGAAGAATCCATCTATAGCCAGTGTTGACTGTAATTATTATTATGTTTTTGGGATTCTTTTTTTTTTCTTTTTTTATTTGATAAAATTTTCCATATTCGATTCGAACAAACAGGGGCCACAGCAGGACACAAAAGCTATTTCAACCAAGAACAAAAAAAAAAAAAAAAAAACAAGAAAATATTAAAAAAAAGATGAAAAAAGAAGAAAGAAGAAGAAGGAGTAGAGGAGCTCAGCGAAAACCACATAACCCGGAGCCAAATAGGAGCTGTCATAGAGAGCTTTACCAATGGCTTTGCCCGACATAACCCAGCCAACAACAACAATAACAACAACAACAATAAGAAATTATATGGCCATATAACCAATAGACGTATTAATGTCCTTGGACTCGCAATGGTGTTTGGCACGGCGATTTCTCTGGGACGTTGAACTTTCCATACAAGTTGCCTTGGAATTTGCTGCACAAAATGTTGCACACACACACACACAAACACACATGCAGTCTTGGATCCTGCGCAATGGAAACGACCTCCAACTCCCCCAACCCTCCTTGCAGATCCGCTCCTGCCACAGACCCAAAATGGCCAAAGCAAAATGACAACTTTGACGTGCGTGCGGTAGGTCAGGAAAAAAGGAAGGACTCTCTGAGTGTGTGTGTGTGTGTGTGTGTGGAGGAAAAAGGGGGGCAAGTGGTAATAGGGTGAGTTAGAGAAAAGCTCTGCTCCTGACCTAACTCAATCGTGATTGTCCTCAGCTGCTTTGCAGGGCTGCAAAATTTGGTTTCACCCCGCCTTGGCACCGCTCCGAAGACAGCTTCCCTCTGCCTGTTTGGCGCCAAATTGACTGCAATTTTTTTTTTCTTCTATTTATTTTTTTGACTGTTTCCTCTGTGTGTGTGTGTGTGTGTGTGTGTGTGTGTGTGTGTGTGTGTTTTGTGCCCAAGTGCAAGTTCAATCTATAAAATTTCACGGATTCTGTAGACGGCCCCGGCCGCGGCCCCAATTTGGCCTGACATTTTCTAGCATCTCTCTCATTCTCTCTCTCTCGCTCGCTCTCTTTCTATTCGTTTTGTGTATTCAAATGTCATTGCCAAAATGATGAAAAAAATAAATATATATATATATAAATAAAGAATAATTTCGAAGTCTGTATAGATCGAATAGATCGCCCACCAACTTGACCGTTTCAATATTGTCTGCATTTCCGTAACCCTCCCCGCCGCCACCAGTCGACCTCTCTCTGCCTCGACCAATTAATCTCTGTTTTGTATTACCATTCGATGTTAAGTTCAATGTTAAAATTAGCATAAAATACCGTTAATTGCATTAGCATTAGTCTGGCCCGGGTTACAATTGGAACCCCACACTCCTCCCCGCCGCCGCTACCCGCTTGGCTGGTTTGATTGGCTGACTGGCTGACTGGCTGGCTGGCTGGTTGACCGGGGCAGCTTGGCTTTCCAGCTTTCCGACTGGCTTTTGCCAACTAGACTTGTTTATTAGTTTTTAGCCATTTTAACTGTTGTTAAGCTCTTATGGGCTCCCACACTCTAAGCCGAAAGCAACTGAAGCTCAGACGCGCCACAGAACCGACCTCACTAATTGCGTTGTCGCAGTTTAATATTTCTTTTTTTTTTCTACTCTTTTTTTTTTATTACTATTTTTATGTTTTTGTTATTCTTTTTGCAATTACTTTCGAACAGACTAGCAGACTAGAGTTGGGCCCCTTCCCGCCCTCCAGAGAAACTGTAATGCTATACTCTCTGAGTTGGGATTCTTCATTCTGCCTTTTGGTAGAACAATCAAAGTATTCCAAAAGAAAGAGTATGGAATTATCGGAATCGGTAGGCCTGAAGGACTTAGAGTAGAAATAGTACCTTAGGACTGAGATCAAATTGATAGACTCAACTTGAGTCGATGGCAAAAACCTTTTGGTTAGCAAGCCATTCCAGTTCTAGTCCAGGTATATCGATATATATCGATATTGCATAATCATATCAATTCGATAGGTAAGCCTACTCAAGCTAGCTCCAGCTCTAGTCAAATTGAAGGCAAAACATGAGCAAACCTATCAATAAGAATAATATAAGCAAATCTGAATAATTTAATTGGCCCATCGATACATAATGTATAAAAAAAAAAATCGATCACTTTTAAAAATTATTCATAGCCAGGGCATAAGTAAATATTTATAAATCATTATATTAATTCCAATTCAAGACTTTTCAAACTGAAACTATAAATTGGTTTTTATTTGATCGATCAAATATTTAAAGAATAAAAACCAAGGCAACATAGCTTCGATAATCTCAAGTCTCGATAGTCCAAACTATTCCTTTCCTTACTCCTTACACTCCTTAGCTTCGTATTCACTTCCATAAATTCATTTGTACCCTCTGAGTTTTCCATTTTTCGTGCTATCGAAAGTAAATCAGATCAGAGATCTAACTCTGCGAATAACAAATTTTCAACTCAAATAGGCAAGTTGGATTTATGATCAGAACTTGGCACCTTGAAATATAAACTATATCTATCCTATCTGTAAATTTAAAATTTACTTTAAAAATGGTATTAAATAGATCATGCAAATAACCGACTAAGAAAAAAAGATAGAAGCCTTCCAATCTTCCAACTAATGGAAGCAATATTTATTCATCATCTTATTAATATATAGTGATCCAATCATAAAGATTTTTTCCGTAGAAAAAGAGAGAAGACTTTGTAATATTTCTTAAAATTCTAAACACAAATATCTTCTAGATTCAAATAGATTATAAAGAAATGGTTAGAATTCAACATTCAAACAAAAGGAACTGTTATATGGCAGATTTTGGAAACGGAGTAAGTCCCAAGAAGATATCAATATATATCCCATATCGATTTAACGATATATATATCACATCGATATATATTAGATTGCTATACCTTTATATGGATCACCTGGATATATCGAGATATATCTTACATCAATATATAGATATATATATGTGTATATATCACGTGACCGATCTAACTATACTGATCTTTAGCACCTCGCTATATCGAGATATATCTCACATCAATATATCGATCTATATTACTTCTCTATAATGAAATAAATCACACCACATCGAACAATTTATAAAATCGCTATACCATTATATGCATGACCTGGCTACATCGAGATATATCTCACATCAATATATCGATCTATATTACTTCACTATAATGATATAAATCACACCAGATCGATACATATATAACATGGCTATATGGATATAGGTATCGCTTTAATATATCGAAATATACATCACATCAATATATAAATATGTATTTCTGTGTATATAAAACGTGACCGATCTAACTGTACTGATCTTTAGCACCTCTCTATAATGATATATATCTCACATGGATATATCGATCCATATATAACATGGCTATATGGATATAGGTATCGCTTTAATATATCGAAATATACATCACATATATATATATATATATATATATATATATATATATATATATATATATATATATATATATTATATGTGTATATACCACGTGACCGATCTAACTATACTGATCTTTAGCACCTCTCTATAATGATATATAACTCACATGGATATATCGACATATATATCATATCGATGTATATAGCGTTGTCTATATCGAGACATATATCACATGACTATACCGATCTATATCAACTTACTAAAATGATATATAACTCGCATCAATGTATCGTTAGATATATGAAATCTCTATATTGATATGTATATTAAAACACATCACTATAGCGACTTATAGGTCTAACATCGCTATATGGATTCCGTACCAGTTCAGAGTATTCGAATTTTCAGGCTGACCGAATCGAAAACGCACGCCAATTCCGGTCAGTGATTGTGTTTTTCTTACTTACACTCGCTTTCTACCTCTCCCTTTGCCTCTCTCTCTCTCTCTCTCTCTCTCTCTCTCACTAGCACCTGACTTGCTGCTCCCCTTTAACACTTTTATGCATCCCCCCGCCTCCCCCCCACCAATGGCAGTTCTCTCATTACTCGTTCACCGTTAGCATTCAATTGTCATTTTTATGGCGCATTCTTCGTTCATATGTCACGGCGTGATAGAGATAGAGACAGCGAGATAGAAAGAGATACCAACAGCGGCAAAACAGCAGTTATCCTTGAAACAAAAAAACAAAGCAAAGCCAAGCCAAGCCAAGCCAAGCGATGCAGTCAGCTTTATGACTGCGCTGCTGTTATTGCTCTTGTCGGATATTTGCGGCTACTGTTGCAGTCACTCTTCGTGTTGTTGTTGTTGTAGTAACTGTTGTTGTTGTTGTTCTAATCTGTTACTATTTGTGATCAGAAGAAAATTTGCGGCTGCCACTTCATTTCGCTGTAAATTGAAAATTGCCCATTTATGATTTTACCCACACTCTCAAACCGATGCCACCCCCTGCCCCCCCTCCATTTGCCTTCCTCTCGGCGGTTTGGTTTGTTGTCAAGTGTATCGAGTGTTCTATTTGTCGTTTGGCTTTGATCTCTTTAAACAGAAAAAAATACAAAATTTTGTACCTTTCATAATGCTTTAGTGGGTCGTCTTCGACACACACACACACACACACACACACACACACACACACACACACACACACACAGAGACACACACTACACCTACTTTTTTGGCCTATTTAATTTATGTATTTTTGTTTCTTTTCGAAAACATTTGACAACAACAAAAGGATTCGACAATAATTTTGGTCTTGAATACAAAAAAAAAAAACAATTAACAAAAAAAAGCAAAACTAAAAAATGAAAATAAAAACAAAAACAAAAATTGAAAGAAAGATAAGTCAAAGCAGAAACCAGAAGTCCCCCCGCCCCTCTTTCGAGAGTGACAGTGCCTAGGAATCGACCATATGTTTTTCTCAAAGAAAGTAAAAAAAAATAGAATAGAAAAGAATAGAAAAAAAACAATAGAGAAAATGAACAAATAGAGTAAACCGAAAAGATAAGCAAGACCACAAAAGACAGACAAAGAGAGAGAGGGGCAGAGAGAGAGAGAGAGAGAGAGAGGGAGCAGAGATAAGGAGATGGCCGGGACCAGATTGCCAGGGGGACAAGAGCCAGAGAAAGGTGGATTTGAGTCAGTCCACATTATAAGTAAAATAGTTTGACCTAGATTTTTAAAGAAAAAAAAATAAAAAAAAAATACTTTTTTTTTTTTGTTTGCTTTTTTATTTTATTTTTTTTTTTTGTTTATAGTTTTTTTTTCTTACTTATATGCAGTGTCTAAAATAGAGTATGTCTATGGGGAAATAAAAAAAAAAAAAATTGAAAGAATTGTGAGAAAATCAGACGATAAATTCCTAGCCAAATCGATAAAGAGAATTCCAAGATCAAGGAAATAATAATAATCAAAAGAATTAGATTGGACAAGAGATTAGCTGTAATCACTGGATCTTTGTGTTATCGTTTATCGATAATAGAAGAAAATGCTAGAACTGAGGAATTTAATCCGCTCGGAATTTTCAAAAATCAGCAACAACTTCCAAAAACTTGAATAAAATAAAATGCCTTGAGAATTTACAATTATAAGTTTGATATATAAAATAAATATTAATCGATAGATTAACGAAAACTAAAGTGATTTTATCGGTTGGAAATTTATCGTAAAAAAATTAATAAGACCCCCAGAAAGGCTATATAACTTTTGATCTATAATATAAACAAAAGAAAGGTCTAGGTTAATTATCGAAAAAAGGGGATTCAAAAATCTTAAATCAAAGGCGACTACCCGAAAATAGTTGATTGAATACAAAAGAAGTATCGATATATTATCAAGTATCCTTATGATAATGAGCTATATATTTTTTATAAAGCCAAAGCTATTCCATTGCTTCTATCGATGCTATATCGGTTGTAAGAGAAGTAGGAGAAGGAGAGATAGGAGTCTTGATTTAAAGACCCAAAGCTATCGATAAATAGACAAAAAACGATAAAATATCGATTAAAAAAACCAGGACCAAGTAAAGAATAAAATCTGAGAAGATCGGTGAAAAATTCATTATTCATTGGCTTAAATCTATCGATTTGTTATCGAAAATTAATTGCCCCCTAATTTGACATATTTTTTGTCTTCAGATAGTTTTTTTTTTGGCGTCTGTTGAAAATGTTTCCCCATTGGTTTTATGACCACAAAATTTATAATTTTTTTTATGCCGGGTGCGAAGAACATAAAAACACACACACACACACACACACCAACTCATTGGCAAAGGCAAACAAATTGTTAAAAAAAAAAGAAACACACACACACACACACACACTCAGGCCAAAGACAAGACGGCCGATAAGATAAAAACAAAATACACTCAAAAGAAAAAAAAAATAAAAAAATTCTATATATTTTTTTGATGGTATAGAATTATTTTCCATTTCGAAACTTGGGCAAGAAATAACCCCAAACTTGTTAGACTTTTGTATACGCTTTATAAGAAATTTTCCCTCCTCCAGTTTCCCAGGGGAAATAGATTCCTACCAAGCTTAACTGTAGGGTATCAGGCAAGTCGGCTGACAGATGAACTACTTGAAGGCAGGGTGTGGGCGTGGCAACAACAGCAACAGAAAATTCCAGTTTTTCAGTTTTTCTTATTTTCGAAGATCCTAAAAAAAAAATCCAGAAGAACCTGAATTGAACTGAAAACTTCCGAAAAAAAAGAGCATAGAAAATTCGTCAACTTCTTGAAGAGCTTTTCTCATAGTTGTTGTTGTTGTTTTCGCTGTTGAAATTATTGTAAACAAAAATAAACCTTCAACTTGATATGCGTCCAGGGATGTGCTGAAGGTGCCGAGAACCCCGATAGAGAGGCGCACTTTGCTCTGAAATTGATATATAAACTCACTCCCAAAAACCGTGTCCAAAACGATTTTGAAATAGTTGAGGAACCAAATGGAAAATTCTAAAAAAAACAACAACAACAAACAAACACACACGCGGCCTAGAAACATTTTCATACCCAAAAAAAAAAATATTTTTGGTAATTTGCTTGGCATAGACCCCAACCCAACCCATCCCATGCCACCGCTCCCCCTCTCTCTCCACGCTTGTTCTCTTTCTTTGTACTTTCTCTGGGGCTTTATCAGTGTTGCTTTAAAAAAAAAAAAAATTTTATATATGAAATAAAAAAATATAGGTCACTGGCAAACATAAATAGATCTCCCCCTCCATTTCTGATCGACGTTTATCGCGTGGGTGCCGGCCTGTGTATGACTTAACAGAACCAAAAAAAATACATATACATATATATATATATAGTCTAAATGGTATATATAAATGTATATATAAGACTAGAAAAATAAGGCCCTGATAATGAGGTTGATAATAATGAATTGATATATGTTTTGTAGATTTTCTTCTTGCTTTCTCTGCCAAAGTCAGGGATAACCAGACTTGTCCTTCATCCAATTTATGAGCAAAATAAGTTTTCTGTTTTCATTATCAAAGCTTTTCTGGCTAATCATCTTGGGAGGGGAACTAATGGGATTATCATTGGAGCTGATCAAGAGTCTATATCAATCCCATCTTATATCTGTACTCTCAGCTATTATTGCTTTTGTTCACACCTGCCTCCACCCTGGCAGGTCTGTCAATTTTGAACAGAACTTAAATTTTTTGTTTCTATTTCTGTCGCTTTGGCAAGGCGATTGCTTTGGTTGTTGTTTTGTGTTTATTTTGTTGCTGCCACTCTGTCATTAACTGTCGACCCAACTGTCAAAATTGACCCAAAAAGAACAAAAAAAAAAAAGCACACAAAATTGAAATGAAAACACAATTTTGAAGAGAACAATTTAGGCGAGCACATGGCTCCCAATTTTGTGGGTAATTCGATAGGTTTGATTTTTGGAAATCAGGTGAGATAAGGATTAACAAAAATGTCCGATATTTAACTCCATCTTGCAGTTACCCAAGCTAATATGATAGACCATATAAGGTTCTCTTTATAAGGATTCAAAAATTATATATTATCTGGAACCCTTATAAAATAGGTTTACTTTGATGAGAATATTATCCATGGACTTATTTACTTTGCCACTTTTGTGGAACATATAAAAAAGGAGGCGAGATGGTCATAGAGATTCTCTGGATCTGTTCTATCAAATATCCCAGAGTATGACCACATTATGACAAGTTTGTTATAGGATTAAAAGGCATTCCAGAGTCATGACTGTCAGCCAATTTCTTTTTTCATAGTCTTATTTGCTTTTCAGGTTCTTTGAGTTGATAAAGAATGTAGTTTTATCCTCCTAGAAGTCTAGGCATATGCCCTGAATCCATTATATTATGAAGTTAATTTTATTTTGACCATATGGGATATCCAAGTTCCGAAGTGGAATAATAAAAGAAAAAAACAATGGGATCTGTATGAGAATCCATTAGGATTGATTCCTGAGCTCATCTACAAGTTATGTTTAAGCCCATTAAGATCGATCGAATTAGGGGCTCAGCTTATAATCCCAGGTCATCTCCAAGTCATTGCAGTACTAGCAAAGTCATCTGAATCTATATAATAGACAAGACCCAGTTAATATTATTATGACCAAATGAGTTCCCAAGGTCACAGGAACCTATTGATTGGGTATAAGATGCCTGGACATATCCAAGTAATTTTTCATAGTCAATGATAGTTTTCAGGTTTCTAAGGGAAACAAGATCAGACCCTGCAGAGGTAATGCACTGAACCTTTCAGAATTCTAAGGGAAACAAGATCAGACCCTTTTAATTTTATTATGACCAAATGGGATCCCAAGGCCACAGGAACCTATTAAGACTGATCCCATTAATGGTTCGGCATATGATCCCTGGCCTATTACAAGTAACTTTTCATAGTAAATGATAGTTTTCAGGTTTCTAAGAGAATCAAGATCGCACCCCCAGGACAACCAGAGATAATGCCCATTAAGATCGATCCCTCTAATGGTTCGGCAGAAGATCCAAGCCATATCTAGATGGGACTCTCAATCTTTGGGAACTCTGAGCTAACGACCTGAATCTAATATTTTAATATGTATGATAGACCAAGTAAATTTTATTTTTAATCAAAATCGATCTCATTCTTAGTTGGGCTTCACAGGGGAATCTGAAATCGTTACCGCCCTAGGCCAAAGTCTTATTTACCTTACACTTTTCTCATATCAAATTATATCAACCTAAATAGATTTGTAATTATTTTTGATAGTCTCAAAAATACCTAACATAATTTTTCTAATAATTTTTTTTGTATTTTTTTCTTTACAGTTTTTAGAGGGAATGACGCGAGCATTTCTTTTGCAGCGTTGGACTTTCGTTTTATAAGGTAAGTCAAAAGTTATTCCGGTCATTCCAAAACAGTCTCAAAGATTCCTTAAATTGCGCCCAAAGAATCTTGCATAGGTTTTCCCAATTAATTTGTAATATTTAGATTGGTTGCCATATGCTTTGAGTGGTCATAATCTTACGGATAGCTCAGACAGACGGTGGCGTATACGTAATTTTCTTGTTGACCTAAAAAATCAAATCTCTCAAGGTTGTCTTTATTAATCTGCTGATGGGTAGATAGAAAATTATCAAGAGCCCTTAAAAGATTCCCGGAAAAAAATAGAAAAAATATAAATAAAATGAAAGCAAGTCAGAGAGAAATGGTACCAATTTTTTGGGTCATTTCTATGACAACGGCTAAGAACAGGTAACAAACAGCCAACAATAAATAAAGGCCAAAACGACTCCTTATTTCAAATAAGTCCGAGTGAATTTCTCGTACATATTTCTATATACTATATAGATGTAGGTATGCGTGTGTGTGTGTGTGTGTGTGTGTGTGAGTATATATGTACTCTAATATCAGCCAAGGATATTTGCTGCACCAAAGTCCACATGACCTTCCAAAGTTGGTTGACTTGCAAAGCTATTTTCTGGGCTGATCAAGGATGAACAGAAATTCGAGAAAGACAGAGAGAGAGAGAGAGAGAGCAAGAGAGCGAGAGAGTCTGCTTACGATTTGTTTTGGCCACATTGCACATTGCACAGAACAGAAATGGCCCAAAAACGCCAGCGTCGCTGCCAGCCGAGCTACCTGCTGCGCTGCCCATGATGCAAGCAGCTCGACCAACAGAAAAGCTCACCTCCCTCCTCCACCACCCCGCGCTCTGTTCAGCTCAGCCTAAAGAAATTACCCACGTGAATTTCATAAAAAAAAAAATCTTAAGAAAATTATAATCAAATTATTCGAAATCAGAAATCCATGTTCAATCTATTCCAAGCCATCCCCCAGCCAAACTGGCTCGGAACGCTTTGGTATTGCCAGTTTTTTCTGTTCTGTTAGAAAAGCCAACAGCTTGAAATGTCGGTTCGGTTGGGGCGAGCTTGAGCTTTGCCAGCAATCAGGAAAACCCCACGCGCTGTTGCGCTGCTGCTGCTGCTGGTGCTCTGCTCTGGTCTGGTCTGGCCTGGTGGGGCTCTGCTGCTGCTGCGACTGCACTGCTGCAAGACGACGTCAACGCAGCCAGGAGAGAGACTGTAGACGAGTTTGACAATTTCGCTGGTGCTGCCAGTTGCACATTTCCGTTATAGCCGTCAGACGACAATTGCCGTGCGAATTGTGTGCTCACGTTGCTCGACAAAAATTCTAACAAAAATTCTAACAAATTTCTATCGGCCCAAAACAGAACGCAACGCCAACGCCAAAGCTAAAGCCAAAGCCAAATCAGCTGGTCCAAAAGCAGCAGGCAGAGATATGCCAAGAGCCACGCTAGTAGAAAGTTGTAGAACAAGTAGCCAAAATAAATCAAAGGCCAAAAGAGCCCTGGACAAGCCACACAAATATGACAAGCTAAAACTAGGTAAAAATATTGCGATGAAAATGTGAAAATTAAAAAAAAAAAAATTTTTTTAATTGGATAATTTTTGGGGGGGAAAAAATATTTGGAAATTTTAGTAAAATGCATTTTTTAAATTTATAAAAAAATGTAGGGAAAAAAATAGTGAATAAATAATTAAAATTAAACATTTAGAAAAGGGATAAATATTTAAAATTTTGCATAGAAAACATTAGAAAGAAAAATTAAAAAAAAAATGGTGACAAGCTAGAAAATTATCAGCAGAGAAAAAAAAAATACAAATGAAATTAAAAAAAAAATAAAAAAAAATAAAATAAGAACAAGGTAATAAAAAAAAATATTTCTGAAAAATTTATAATTAATCAAAGCACAAAAAAAATAATATAATAAAAATTATAAGGTCAAAAAAAAAATTATTAAAATTAAAGAAAACGATCAACATTTTGATAAAAGAAATAAAAAATAAGTAAAATAATAAAAAATAAAAAAATAAATTTGAGAAAAATGATCAGACAAGCTTAATAAAAACAATACTTAAATAAATTCAATAAAATTAGGGAAAATATTCAAAATTAAAAAAAAAAAAACAGTAAGAAATTATTTTTTTTTTTTTAAGGAATATAAAGAAATAAAAATAAAATAAAACAATAAAAACTTTAATTCATAATAATAATATAAATAAAATAAAAATAAAAATTAAAAAAAATATTGAATAATTTAAAATAATTAAGAATTAAGCAAAACTTAAAAAAAAAACCAAATAATTAACAATAAGACTGAATAATTAAAAAAAATTATAAATTTATCAAATGATTTATACAATAAAAAAAAATAATTTTTTTTTCAAATTAAAAAATAAAGCCAAAATAAATAAATTAAATAAACTAAATTATAAATAAAAAATAATAAAGTAACAAATTTTTTCATTCCAAAAATATAAGTAATTAAGAAATTAATAAAAATTAAATAAATTTATTAATAAAATTAAATTAAATAAATTAAATTAAATAAGTAAATAAATAAATGAATGAAAAATAAATTAATAAAATTAAATAAATTCAATAAGAAAATTAAATAAATTAATAAATTAATTAATTAAATTAAATTAAATACATGAAAAAAACTTAAATAAAATAAATAATAAATAATAAAAAATTTAATTAAATTAATTAATTCCATAATTTGAATTAAAATTAAAATTAAATCAATTAATTACACAAATCAATTAAACCACAAAAAAAAAATATAAATAAATTAAATTAAAAAAAGCTGCAACAAAAAGTGCGACCAACCAAAAAAAAAAAACCGAGCTTAAAAACAACAACAAAAATCACAACAGAGTTCAATTGAGTAAAAACAACAAAAACAAAGGCGAAAAAAAAAACGTCAGCTTTGTTTTGGCAATTCTCAAACTCGGCAACGACGCCGACTGCAGTCGCAGCAAAGCCACCGAGAGCGGCTGAGCAAGTGTGTGCCTGTGTGTGTGTGTGTGTGTGTGCTTATGCATTAACACACAATTGCCTTTTGGCTTGCATATATTTTTTTCTTTATTTTTTTTTTGGCCAAACATAAAAAATCGAACATTTCCAAGTAGTCTTTTTTTTTTAGTTTAGTTTTATTTTAAAGCAAAACTGGCGTTGTCCGCAGTCGTCAACGCAGCCGCAGCTGCTGCTGCTGCTGTTGCTGTTGCTGCTGCTGTCGTTGGTGCTGCTGCTGCTGTTGCTGTTGCTGCCGTTATTGTCATCGAGTCAGTCTTGGCAGTGCAGCAGCGCACTGTAGTGGATAACCAACAAGAGCAGTGCTAAGAGTGCCGCCAAAGCCACCGACACCGTGAGCTGTTGGAGCGCGGGCTGCTCTTTTGCCTTTGCCTCTTGGCCGCGTCGCGTCGCGTTGCCTTTGCGTTTGCGTTGCGTCAATCAAAGTGCGTCTTCAGCAAATCAAAACAAAACAAAAAAAATTGATAAACAAATCAAAAAAATATTACAAAAAAAAAAAAAAATTAAATTAAAATTTTCTTACTTCTTTTTTTTTTCTTGGATAAATTTTGTTGTGCGTAAAGCTAACTTTAAAAGTACCGTTACAGTGGCAGTGTTGAAAGAACTTTTGAAAAAAAAAAAAAAAAACAAATTATTTATTTATTTTTTTTTTAGTTTTCTGGTGAAAAATAGTGCGCGAAACTACGAGTAATTAATTAAAAAAAAATAAGAAGAAGAAGAAATAAATTGCAATAAATTAAAAAACAATTTTAGTCAAACAAAATTCAGTCAAAGCAATCAGCTAGGAAAACAAACAAACAAACTATGCCTGGCCCGGCACTGTGGTCGGGTGAGTAGAAGAAGCAAAAAAAAAAAAAACAAAAAAATATTTACCGTTTTTTTTTTTATTATTTATCCTACACTCCTTCATTTCACTCGCTCTTTCTTTCTTACTTACTTACTCTCCAAATAAAACCAACCCACACATCAAGCTATCTGTCGCGCTCGCTCTCTCGCACTCTCTCACTCTATGCTCTCTTCCCAGCTAAGCTGATCTTGTGTGCCAAGTGCAGACACACACACACACTCACACACAGACAGATTCGGCAGAAAAAGAAAAAAAAAAACTTCCGCATGCTTTCTCATTCACACATTTGAGTCATGCGAAACTTTCTGTCTCAGTCGATCGGGCCAGATCAGTTTGTCGTTGGCAGTCGGTGTCACGGTTAAGGAAAGAACACCGCAAACTTTCACTTGTGCTGCTGCCGCTGCTCTCACCTCTGCCACTGACACTGCCGATGCTGCCGCTGCTTGCTGCTGCTGGTGCTGCTGCGCCTTAACCTGCAGTCAAATGCCAAATCCAACCAACTGAGAGTGCAAGCTCAACAGAAACAGTTAGCCAGAGAGAGAGAGAGAAGGAGAGAGAGGGAGAGATAAACATTTAACCCTTTGAGTGTCTCTATAATTTTAAATTAAATAAAATTTAATTATTTAAAAAAAAAATTATTAACAAAAAAAAATAGTATGCAAAAATTATTGAAACCCTTTTTAATTAAGATTTAGTTAAAGAAGAAGAAGAAGAAAAAAATACTTTAAGGGGTTAAGCCATCAAACAACTAACCAAGTCTTGTAACTGTTTTTTTAATTTTTTTATTTTTTTTTATTGACCATTTTAAGTGGCCATAAGACATTTTTTTCAAAACAGTTAATAAAGTGTGAATAAATATTTTGATCCAAACTATTCAACCAGAGAAAAACAGACAACAACAACATGGAGTAGAAGAGAGAAAGAGAGAGAGAGAGAGAGTGGGAATAGCTAAGCGGGTGAGAAAAAAAAAATGCAACTGAGCAATAAGGAAATGAAATGTGCGCCAAACAATTATTGAAATTGTTTTATTTGCTGTTGTTGTTGTTGCTGTAGTTGTAATTGTGGCCCGTTACCGTTAGAGTCGTCGTTGTTGTTGCTGTTGTTGTTTTTTGCTTGAAATCGAAAGTGCTCGCCAAAACGAATAAAAAACGCACAGAGCGCAAACCACCTAAAGGTGACAAGGGGCGACGAGGGCGACGGGGGCGAGGGTGGCTTGGCAAACAGGAGAAATTCCTGTTATAAGAAGAAGAGCGCTAGACAAAAGGCAAATAACAAAAAAAAAAAAGTGGCTGAGGTGTGCAAAATTCGTTGTTACAAAAACAACAACAACAACAATAAAAAAAACAATAACAACAACAATTTGCCAACACAATTGAAATTCATCGGTATTATTGGTTTGCTTTTTTTTATGCTGCTCAGTTTTTTTTTTTTTTTTTTTTTTTTTGGTTGCTGTCAATTTGATTTGATTCACTTTTTTATTCACTTTTTTTTGGCAATTCATGACATTGCTTCCCAAAATGTCTTTATAATTTTTTTGAATTGTTACCCCCCCCCACCACGCAAAGCTCAGTTCAGCCATCTCCCCTTACAACCACATAGCCGCTGGTGCTCCACTTGGGTATGTGCATGTGTGTGTGTGTGTGTGATTTTTTTCTATTTTGTCCGTTTTACCGTTGCGCAATCGTCTTGTACTTTTTTTTGCTTATTTTATTGTGATCAATTTCTTTGCTGGTTGTTGGCAATTTTAAATAGTCAAAAAAAAGAAAAATTATTAAAAAAAAAGAAAATTGTTAACTTAAAAAAATTATAAAAAAAAAAATTCTCTGAAAAATTTAATTATTTTCTAAACACAAAAAAAATATATATATTAACCTAATGGGTAAGAAAGAGAGAGGAAGAGAGAGTGCAAGCAAGCAGTGCATCAAGCAGAAATAGAGAGTGAGTGAGGGAGAGAGTGAAGGAGGGAGAGGGAAAGAGCCAGCGAAACAGCTTGCTCTCCTTCTTCACTCTTGAGAGCAGGAAGCAACAGATATGAGACTGCAACAACAACAACAGCAACACTAAAAGTTGCCTCACATTTCTGCCTGCCTAAGCCCCCTCCCCCCCCTCCCTCACCATCCCCTCTCGCTTAACTTGAACACCCCCGCCTCTGTCATGTTCAAGCTCAAAGAAACAAAAACAAAATCAACAAAAAAAAAAAACATGTTAATGTGAAAAAGCGGCAAAGCCAAAGCCAAAGCTTTCGTATGGCCGCCTGCTGCCTGCTGCTTCTGCCACAGGCTCTGCCAACGTCTGCGGTCACGTAGCAGCTGCAGCATTTGAGTGCCGTCGGTTGCATCGTTTTGCGGCTGTCGACCGTAGTTGCTGTCTATGTCTATGTGTGTCTGTGTGTGTGTGTGTGTGTGTGTGGCACAGTTTTATGTTTCATTTCATTGAACCTTTGCATAAGCAATCTTCCGCTGGCGCTCTCTTTCTATCCTCCCCAAAATGAGAAAAGTGCAGTAGAGTTGCCACTCTATTCTCGTTGTTGTTGTTGTTGTTGACGCAAGACGCCTAGACAAAACGGGTGACTCGAGAGAAAAAAAGCTTTTCCTTGACAGCCTTCGACCCACTGGCGGCAACAGCCGGTCAATGTACACAGCTGGCCTCGTCAGTCTCCCTAAAAAAAAAAAAAAAAAAAAAAAAAATGATAAAAAAAATTATTACATATATGCAGGTGTTTGTTGTATGCAACTCTTTGCTAACTCTACCCAGCTATTTTGCATTTCACACAAACACTCACACTCACACTCACACACACACACACACAAATGAGAGTTGGCAGAATTTGGTTGTTGTTTTTTCTATTTTCAAAAGCATTCGAAGCGAGGAGTTTATGACACCCACACAAGCTATGTGATTCAACTGCACCTACAAAAAAAAAAAAATTTAAAACACACACACAAACAAACAAACCAACCAAAAAAGAAATATATTCAAAAGCCCAACGAAAGCATACAAAAAATACCGAAGCATAACTATGACGGTCGGCCGTCATCGTCATCGTTTCTCAGTCGTCGTCGGGCCAAAGTGTTCGTGCTGTGAGAGCTTCTATACGAGTGCCCGTCTGCATGTGTGTCTATGTGTGTGTGTGTGTGTGTTTGTGTGCTTTGTTGTATTTCGTTCCGTGCTGGTGTTTTATTTATTTTTTTTTTGTTTCTTGCTTTTTCTTCTTCTTCTTTTTTTTTTAACATTTTGTCTATTAGTTTTCATTTTCATTTGCAGTTGGCGTCGCTGCCAATGCAGTGCGACGGCCGCCGTGGCCGTCACTCTAATGCCAAATGCTGATCGCGCGGGCTTTGACGTCGACGCTGACGTCGACGCCGGCTGAGAGCGACGCTTTTGAAATAGTTGTGCGCGTTAGTTTTTTTTTTTTTTTTTTCTGTTTTTTTTTTGTTTTTTTTTTTTTTTTTATGCGCCGACAGCAGCGACCGTTGTGCTGCTGCTGGTGCTGCTGCTACGACAACGGTGATGGCAGTGGCGGTGGCGGTGGCAGTGGCTCGCTGGCTGGCTGGCTGCTGCTTTCTTTCGCTCGCTTACTCCTTTCATTTCACTTTATTTCGTTCGAATGTACGCACGTTGGTCGCGGAACAACATCAAACAAAACCAAAATAAATGAAATTAAAATTACAAAAAAAAAAACAATAAAAATAAAACAACTCAAAAATAAAAGACAAATAAATTAAATAAATGTGAATGAAAAGAAAAAAATAAAAATAAATAAAAAAAAAAAAAAAACACACTCAAGTCGAGTCGATTCGAGTTGAAAAAAGGCGAAGCGCGCGCGCGCGCGTTTTGTCACACGGAAGAAGCTGACAAGAATAACAGTAAACAAAATATAAAAATAAAATATAATAAATAAAAATTATTAATAAAATTAATTATTTTTTTTTTTTTATATGAGGAAAAGTTTTGTTTGATGTCGTCGTCGTCGTTGATTTCATATTTTTTTACTGTTATTTTGATGTTTTTTTTTTTTTGAAAAGTGCCAAGACCAAAATTAAATCCAAAAATGCAATGGATACTCGGCTGGATAAAAATTGTTAAAAAAAAACCAAACTCAGCTTAAAAGTGCTTTTTTGTTTTTTGTTTTTTTTTTTTTAAGAGTTGCCCAAGTCAGTCGATCGCTGCGGTCAGCTCGATTGGTCAGTGAGTCAATCAGTCAAACAGTCAGTCAGTCAGTCGGTCGGTCGGTCGGTTACAAAATTTTCTTTAATCATTTTTTTTCTAGTGTGTCTCTGTGCGTGTGTGTGTGTGTGTGTGTTGTTTATTTATCTTTTTGGCTTTCTCGGCTTCTCTCTCTCTCTCTCTCTGTCTCTCTCTTTGTAACTGTTCTTTTCGAAAAAATGCATTTTTGAAAAATAGAAAAATCAAGTCAAACTAGAAATTTTTGGTATGTTCAAGAAGCATTTCAAATGTGTTTGTGTGTGTGTGTGTTAATTTTTTTTTATTAATAAAAAAAAAAGAAAAATTCTTAAATTAAAAAAAAAATAAATAAATCCTTTGTCTCCTTCCCACACACACACACATACACATACACACACACACACAACAATCAAATCAGCTGCCCATTCTTGCTATCTCTCTCTCTCTCTCATCTACGTAACGCGGCTCGCGGCTTCAAAAAAGAATAAACAAGTGCGTGTGTGTGTGCGTGTGCGTGTGTGTGTGCATGTGTGTTGTTGTAATAAAATCAAATAAAAAAAAAAAATTATTAGGAAAATCTGGAAAAGCCATGAACTCTGAGCCCGCTCAGCATGCAGTTTCTAACATTTTGGCCAGGCCAATTGGCCCGGCCAGCCAGCTTGAAATGGCCAAGATTACCAACCTAAAATCCAACGGCCAAAATCTCAGCCAAAATTAAAGCCAAACTAAATAAAAAACAAAAAAAACAAAAAACAAAAATTATTTAATTTTTTTTTTTGGTTTGTGAAACCAATGAATGCCCATCAATTCAACAACAAAGAACAACAACAACAACAACAACAACAACAACAAGAACAACAACATCAGCAAGAGCAGCAGCAGCAACAACAGGAGCAATTAGAACAATTGAGGGCCGGGGCCAAGGGCCAAGAGGCCGTTTTGACCAGGTCGGCAAGTGAAAGTGAAAGAGACAAAATTATTTGTGTGGCCAAACAGAATGGCCAGGCCACGGCTGCGCTGGTGGACTCAGCTGATCAAATTCCAAATCATAAGATTGGTGACAACAACAACAGCAGCAGCAGGGCGGCAGCAAAAATGAATGGCTCGGAGAAATGCCTATCAATGTTTCGCAACAACAACAACAACAACAACAACACCGGCGGCAGCAGCAGCGGCAACAATGATGAAGATGATGATGATGGCAGTGTTAAGGATGCCCTGGCGGATAACAGTAAATTGACCATTATCAAAAAACCGTTGAACAAAACTTTGCTTAAAAAATGCACCAACTCATCAAATCTGCTGCTGGGCAATGCTGGCAGCGCTGCCGGCAGTGGCAGTGGCAGCGGCAGCGGCAGTGGCAGTGGCAGCAGCAATGGCAGCCACAGTTTGCTGGCCATTTGCAACAATAATAACAATAACAACAGTGATGAACTTATTGATGAGGCTGAGAACACTGAAATTGGCAAAGAGAAAAAAACGGCTTTGAATTTTGCCTGCGATTCCGGTTATCATGGCGGAAATAATAATAATAATAACAACAACAACAACACCGACCAAGAACAATTTATGAATGAGCAGACACAACAACAACAACAACAACAACAGCAGCAACACCATCATCATCATCATCACCATCATCATCATCATCATTATACAAATCAAAATCAAAATCAAAAACAAAATCAAAATCAAACACAAAATCAAAATCATCAAAATGCCAACAACAACAATAACAACAATAACAATATTGAATCAGTGCTTGAGACAAATAATTTAAATGTTAATGTTAATTTAGAGGAATCGAATGAACCTGAAATTGACCAACAACAAAACATACAAACGGTTGCCCCAGTGGCAGTGTCACCCTCGGCGGCAGCGGCAGCGGCGTCGGCAGCGGCTGCCACCGCCTCAGCTATGCCACAGAACTTAGCCACTTGCAATCAAAAGTGTAACAAGTGTAATTCTCACAACAACAACAACAACAACAACAACAACAATAGCAACAGCAACAACAATAATAATAATAATAATAACAACAATAATAATAATAATAATACACATTATAATTATAATAATTATTATAAGAAAAAATCTCGTATGCCGCCCATTTGCCGTTAGTATAAAAGCAAAATGAATGAATTATTATTTTTATCATATCATGCCCACCCTCTCTCACTCCCGCATTCTGTCTCACTCACTCTTTCTGTGTGTTGCACTGCTCCTCCCCCCAAAGTCCCCCCCCAAACCCAACCTGCCCACAAAAAAAAAAAGAAAACAATTGGCTTAATCCGCTACCCGAGTAAAAAGTCCAGAATTCTCTCGAACAACAACAACAAATTGGCTAAAACAAAAACACACTAAAAAAAAAAAATTAATTAAAATGTAAAAAAATATATGTACCCACCGATCACCGACCGTTGACAAAAAAAATTGGCTAAAAAAAAAAAACAAAAATTAAATTTTTGAAAAAACAAACTTCTTTAAAATTTTTGGCTGAATAAAATAAAAAAAAAATTATAAAATATAAAAAAAAAATTGGCATAAAAACAAAAAACAACAAATTTTAAAACCTTTTTTTTCGAAGCAAAAAAAAAACTTAGCTAAAAAAAAAAATTGGAAATAATTTTTGAATAATTTTTTTTTTGATTGAATATATTTTTAAAAATTTTTGAAAAAATTTTGAATCCTTTTTTTTGATTGAATAATTTTAAATAATTTTTGAATTTTTTTTTTCTGATTAAATATTTTTATATAATTTTTCAATAGTAAAAAAAAATTTTTTTTTTCAAAAAAAAATATTTTTAGGAGACCAACGAAATAATTAAAAAAAAAAGTCTTACCCAAAACTAATTTTTTAGTAAAAAAAAAAAACTTTATTTTCAATAAAAAAAAATTTATATAATGAATTTTGAATAAAAAAAAAAATTTGAAAAAATTTATTTTACTGTTAAAAAAATTGAAAAATAAAAATTTAATTAAATTTTTTACTGGTAAAAAAAATTAAAAATCAAATTTAAATAAATATTTTTCGTTTTAAGAAAATTTGCATAATTTCTTAATAAAATTGAAAAATAAAAAATAAAACTTTCAAAAATATTCAAAATTTTTACTATACAAAAATGTATTTAGATAATTTCTGAATAAAATAAAAGAAGAAAAACCTTTTCAAAAATATTCAAAATTGTTTATCTTAAAAAAAAAAGTATTCAAAAATATTCAAAATTTTTTATCTTATAAAAAAAAAGTATTCAAAAATTACAAAAATTATTTTTAAGCAAGAATTTTTTTTTTGCTCGAAAATCCTAAAAATATTCAAATCTAAAATTCCCTTTTGAAACATTTTAAAGGCTAAGGTTGCTGGTCCATGTCAGTCTGTCTGCTGGACAGAAGGGACAGAAAGGACAGAGAGAGCCAATTTAAATGCCATTTAAATGCTTCAAAACCGATGCCGTTGATTCATCAGAAATTGGCAGCAAATTGCAAATATTTTGATTTGCCTAAAGAGAATCGACAAATACGCAAAATCAAAATTCAAAAATTACGAAAAACAAAAAGAAACCAACAACAACAACAACAGCAACAAAAACCACAAGAAAAGCAAAATTACAAAACCAACACAACCACCACCAACACCACCTCCTCTTCTTCTTCTTCCAATTCTTTTTGTATGAAAAAGAAAATCGGCAACAAAATTATGACATCCATAGGTAAATTTATCTCTCTCTCTCTCTCTCACACACACATACACTCCCCCTCTTTCTAACTGACACAAAAAAATTATTCCCCCCAAAAAAACAAAAACTAACAAACAAAAAAATTTTAACACCTCAAAAAAAAAAATTAATTATTTTTTTGACCTTAATTTTTTTTCTTCTGGGGGAGAAAAAAAAATAGATCAACTCTTCTTTTTTTTTCTTGTATAAAAAAAAATAGATCAACTCTGTTTTTTTAGCTTAAAAGAAAAAGCAGTCGGAACTCCTTGGTTGCACGGGGCGTATGAGTAATAATCCAATTGAATCTCTTGACAAAAAGGAGAGGGCAAAAATTATATATGATTTTTTATTTTAATTTATTTTTATTAATTTTTTTTGGATTATATATTTTTATTATTTATTATTTATTTTTATTAATTTTTTATTTTATTTTCTATTCATTTTTTTTATTTATTTTTTAATAGCTTCCAAGTTGAGTCAAATTAGGCAATCAAATCATTCAAAATATTTTCAAGTTTTTTTTTTACAAATAAAAAATAATTTGCTTTCTTTTATATTCTCTTTAGTTTTTTACTTTTATTTTATTTTAATTTTTTGTTTTTTTTCTTTCAAGTCTTTAAATATCTAAACATCTGTTTAGTTGTGTGTGTGTGTGCTTTTTTGTTGTTTTTATTTTTATTTATTTTTCTATCAAACGCGTTTGCGTATACGTATGTTTTATTGTTTAGAATAATCTTGCGCTTGATAATGAAAATGGGTCAAATTTTAAAAATACACAGACAAACGGCATTGCCGCTGTCGTTGCCATCGCCATCGTCGTCGTTTTTGTTGTTGTCGTCGTCGTAGTCGTTGTTGTTGTTGTTGTTATTGGTCGTTCTATGCTCGGTGACTCGTTCGAGTCGGCCAACGCAGCGCAACGCAACACGACACGGCACGAGTTTGGCATGCGTAAAGAGATCGAGCTCGAGATCGAGAGCATTCCAATGGAGCGATAGCAGAACGACGACGACTGATTGAGCGTGGGCCTCCCTTCGACTAGAGACACTAGCACACTAGCAGGCCGAAGCATTTGGCCCCCGTCTGGCATTCACCAAAAAAAAAGCCATTTCTAAGAACTCTCACTCTCTCTCTCTTTCTCCCTTTCTTTCTTTATCTATTAAATTCCAATATTCTTAGAGTCATCAAAAGATTTTGATTTCAAGAAATTTTTCTAAGGTTCAGAACTGACTTGTCTTAGGTCGTCTACGCTCTTCGAGGGCAAAGAAGTATTTAAGAGGTCTCCCATAGTTCTCTCTCTCTTTCGCTCTCTTAAAATCGAATATTCTTAGTGCCTTTAAAATATTTTTATAAAAAAGTCCAACAAGTTTTCTAAATTATTCCAAAAATTTGAAAAAAAAAATTCAGATCTGACTTGTCTTAGGTCATCAACGTCCTTCGAAGTATATAAGAGGTCCCCAATAGCTCGGCGGAACTAGAGATGTCTAGGCGAGTTAGGAGAAGACTTTATAAATTTCCCATAACAACCCCAAATGGGCTCCTTAATGGAGGAACGATTTTGATCTGGTTGACCCAAAATGGGTTCCTTAGTTATGAGTCAATCTTGAATATCTCCGATCTTTGTACCCCAATCTAAACGAAATTAAATATTTGTAATTCTTTTAGAAATCTATAAAACTTTACCAAATTTCATAAAGGTGTCAAATAAATCACAATATATAGCTGATCTGTATGGATCTATATTTTTTACTTGAAAAGTCTATGATATAACATTTCTATCTACCAAGTTTTCAGCAAAATCAAATAACTATATCATTTATGAAGACGTCAATTAAATCGGGTCTTTCGGGTATATAGACCAATCTCTTTCATATGTAATATTATAATATTTTTCTGAATCAAATTACTATGTCAAACTATTCCTATTTGGATTCTGGAATTTCTGAAAGATTTTAAAAAAGTTTCATTCAACAAATATCTTAATATAATTTGGGTTTTATCATATATCTCCGACAACCGAAAGCTTATCTGATAACCTCGTTTTAGGAATGAAAATAACTAATTCTGAGAAACTTCTAGTTATTTATTAATTTTATCTCTTGAATTTCCAAAATGGGAATAGTTTTGCTCACTGAATTATATTTTTGATAGACCGATTTTTATGAACTTTCTTGCCATATACTCCACTCTTATTAAGTAATTAAATCCGAAATGATAAGAGTCACTAAAAAGATATGCCGACTTGCTCAGTTGTCAGAGTCAAGCCGGGGCTTTGATTCCGTTAATGGTTGAATTTCAATTCAAAACTTGCCCAAGTCAGTCCAAGTCAACGTCTCAGTCGCTGCCTCTGTCTCTGTCAGTCTCTGCTGGTGTCAGTGACAGAGACTACTCTGTTGGCGGTAACCAGTTTTATGCGGCGTCAAACTCGGCTGAGACGGCAACCGCGACGCCTCATCAAAGGGAAGTAAATGCAAATTTTGCAATTTTTTATCGCCGGCTGAGAAGCTGAGATATTTGCTGATAACTTCCGTAAATACACCAGTGGCCACAGCGGCAAAGAATAGACTCAAAACTAAAATTAAATTTTACTCATTTCGGTTTCATGCTTAACGATATTCAGATGGATTCATTGTCTGTTATTATTTTGATTATCAGAATTTCAAAAACAGAGGAAGTAAAAGATTAGTCAATCCGACACCCTGGAACATAATTAATTATAAAAGGCAATGAACAAATTTTCCTATCATTTGAATTTAAAATTGATAAAATAATTTTCAGAAAAATCAAATTGTTAAAGGACTGAAAAGGATTAATATTTAAGGAATCGAAAATTTGAAAGCAAAAGATTCTATTTTGAGAAGACCAAATAGTGTTTTGATTGGACCCTAATGAAAGCTATCTAATTCCCAGGAGTTCTCAAGGAAGCCAAAGTTTAAGGCATCGACATCTATAGTCAAGCTAAGATTGAAATAGTTCTAAGCTTGAGAACATAAATTTCTATATCTTGGTTCCGGTTCCAAATCATTGGAATTATTCTGAAATACATGTGAAATATGTTAAGCCTTACTGGTTTGATAAGATCAAATTCGAATACCCAAAATAAAATTCTTGTAAATTAAAAATTAACATGACAAAAATTTCTGAGTAAAAAGAAGACTTGAAGAAGCTCAAAACTTAAGACTTGGCTTGTTGTTAAAAGACTTTAAGACTTGAAAACAAAAGATCCTATTTTTCGAATTTAATTGATTCGATCCGAATGAGAAAAATTAATGACAGAATTTCCGAGAGCTCAAAAATAACCCAGGAATCCAAAGTTTAAGGCATTCGAATCGAATGTGAGATCAGAAGTTTCCATGTTTTCGTTTCGGCTCTAAGGAATTGAAATAAGTTCTAAAATTTGAGAAGACTTAGGGGTTTGATCATTCAAAATTGTATTAAGGTTCTAGGATCTTAATATTCGAAATGAAAAAATTCCTGGGAGAAAAAAGGGCTTTAAGGAATCCAAAATTTATCGGTATTAATTAAGACAGAACGACTTAGATTGGTTCGACCCTATTGAAGTAGAAGTAAGATAATTTAATTCCTGGGAATTATAAAAGAAAGATTTGAAAGAATCTAAAACTTTCCATTTTGACAGTGGAATTAAGATTGAAAGACTTGAAAGTTGGAGATCAAAAGAATCTAGTTTTTGGGTTGGATTCTTGGTCGAACTGTTTTCTGATTCGGTTCTTGAGACCCTATAAAATTTGGTGAATTGGTTTGATCCCATTGAGAGGATTTAAGTAAAGTTTTTGGGGAAGAAAATAAGATTGAAAAAAAAGAGCCTTCGAGAAATCATAAATTAAAAAGTTCCAAAGGAGTTCCGACTTGCCTTGATCAAGCTGTTTAGTCTCAAAAATGAATATGATATGATTATTTGTGTAATTGTTTTAAAAATTTGCATTTGTTTTTTGTGTCTTTCAGGAATTATGACACTGAGCCGTGGCCCGTACAGCGAGCTCGATAAAATGAGCCTTTTTCAAGACCTCAAACTAAAACGGCGAAAAATCGATTCAAGATGCAGCAGTGACGGGGAATCAATTGCGGACACGTCGACATCGTCGCCGGATCTGTTGGCGCCGATGTCACCAAAATTGTGCGACAGTGGCACGGCGCCGACCCTGCCAACTCTGGCCGCAATACCGGTGACCACCACCACCTCGTCCGCAGGCAATGGCAATGGCAATGGCAGTGGCAGTGGCAATGGTAATGGCAATATCAGTGCCACAGCCCTGGCAACCGGTTCGACTGGAGTGGCCACCTCACCCTCCTCCTCGACGGCGGCCACAACAGCGGCGGCCGCACCTTCATCCACTTCGTCCACGTCATCATCATCGTCGTCTTCGTCGTCGTCAACCTGCACCAGCAGCACAATCACTTTAAATGCTACGGCAAAATCAAATCAGAACGCCGCCGAGTCCAAGCTCCAGCAACAGACCGAGATCCACTCGTCCAGCCATGCTGTGACGGCGGCGGCCGCTTCGTCGGTGATGTCGCCGCCACCCTCGGAGCACACAAGGAATACCCCGCCCCTGGCCGATGGAGGCGGGGGCGCCGGTATTGACCGGGATCGGGACAGAGATCGAGATCGACGAGAGGTCGGGGTCAGCGGTGAGGCCTTATCTACAAGGGCCACGCCCACACCGCCCCACAACAATGGCACCTCCAGCTCCAGCAACAGCGGCGGCAGCAGTCGCGCCTCGCCAGACTCCCTGGAGGAGAAGCCCTCGACAACGACTACAGCCACCAGCTCGAGCAGTTCCTGCGGCCGTTCCAATGCCACGCCCACCAATGGCATACTCACCAGCTCGGCCAAGATCAGCAGTGGCTCATCGGTCGGCAGTGGCAGTGGTGGCACCACCAGCAGCCTGAGTGTCATACGATCTGTAAAGGAGGAGCGTATCCTGGCCTCGCCCACCAAAATGCTCGCCTTTCATCAGCAACACGCCACCAGCCAGCTGCACCATCAATTGCTGGGGCCAACCAAGACTTCGAGTGGGGGTTCGGGGCCGCAATCGCAGTCCCAATCCCAGCACCATGTGACAGTGCTGGTGACGCCCTCGCGGATCAAGGCTGAGCCGCAGCTGCCCAACTCGCCGTCCTCATCGGTGGGGACCACACAGCCAGGCGGAGGTGCGCCTTTGGCCACAGTGCCCACCTCGACGTCAACAGCTTCATCCGCCTCAGCCTCCGCGTCCTCCTCCTCTTCGATCAGCTCCTCCCAGCAGCACATAAGCCGGGCCAGTCCAACGTCACCGCAGTCCCTGGCCGGACATCACGGTGGCCACAGTGGACATGGCACCTTGGCACCACAGACTATTGTCCAGACCCATCATCTCCATCAGCAGTTGACTCAACCGCTGACCCTGCGCAAAAATAGCCCGCCCACGGAACTGCAGCTGCCCCTGGGGCAGAGTTCCCAGCACCTGCTCAGCCAGTCCATGCATCTGCTCAGTCAGTCCCAGCAGCAGCAGCTGCATCTGCATCATCTGCTCGGACAACAGCAACAACAACAACAGCAGCAGACGTCACCGCATCCCCACCAGCATTCGTCGCACTCGCTGATCCGCGTCAAAAAGGAGCCGACCAGCAGTGCCCAGCTACTGGGTCACGGGGGAGGCGGCTGTGGCGGCAGTGCCGTCCAGCGACACCTCTCCCCGCACCACCATCAGCAGCAGCAGCAACAGCACCGAGACCAGAGAGATCAGAGGGACCGCGAGCCAGAGCGTGGCGGTCCTCACCAAAGTCTGGGGAACATGGCTCAGGCGTTGATGCATCCGGCCTCGCTACAGTCCCTGCGTCATCCCAACCGCGATGCGGCCATCTTGTTTCGGGTGAAGAGCGAGGTCCAGCA
This sequence comes from Scaptodrosophila latifasciaeformis, assembly GCA_037075145.1. Taxonomy (NCBI): domain Eukaryota; kingdom Metazoa; phylum Arthropoda; class Insecta; order Diptera; family Drosophilidae; genus Scaptodrosophila; species Scaptodrosophila latifasciaeformis. Next base: position 126,925 of record JBAMCM010000266.1, on the reverse strand, counting down.
GCAGGTGGCCGTGGCCGCCGCCTCGGGTCTACCCCATCTGATGCAGCCGGCAGCGGCGGCGTCCGTGGCCCAGCGCATGGTGTGCTTCTCCAATGCCCGAATCAACGGCGTCAAGCCGGAAGTGATAGGCGGACCCTTGGGGAATCTACGACCGGGTGGTGGGGCCCAGTGCCCCTCACCACATCCCTCGTCGTCGTCCTCATCGTCGCAACTCTCGCCGCAGACGCCCTCCCAGACGCCACCCCGTGGCACGCCCACTGTCATCATGGGCGAGAGCTGCGGAGTGCGTACCATGGTCTGGGGCTATGAGCCACCGCCACCCTCCTCGGCGGGACCTTCGCCGGGTAGTGGAGGTGGTGGAGGTGGTGGCTCTGGCGGCGGTGGTGGATCTCTCCAGTCTCTGGGTGGTCAACAGCCTCAGACCTCACCGGCCGGCCTGCTCCAGGCCCAGGTCCAGGCTCAGGCGCATCACTGCTCGCAGTCCTCGCTGCAATCGGCTTCCTCGCCTTCGGCGGGTTCCATCACACCCACGCATACACCCGGGCCCTCGCCCCAGAACGAGGAGGCGGCCCAACTGCTGCTCTCCCTGGGCCAGACCCGCATCCAGGACATACGACCGCGGCCGCATCACTTTCGCACGCCCCACGCCCTCAACATGGAGCGCCTGTGGGCCGGCGATTACTCCCAACTGCCACCCGGTCAGCTGCAGGCTCTCAATCTCAGTGCCCAGCCCCAGTGGGGCAGTTCGAATTCATCTGGCGGCGGCAATCGCTCTCTGGATGCTCCCCACGAGCCCACAGACGAGGATGAGCAGCCTCTGGTCTGCATGATCTGTGAGGACAAGGCTACCGGCCTCCATTACGGGATCATCACCTGCGAGGGGTAAGTCCCCATCTCCCAAGAACTTTCTCAGCCCCCTTTTACTTATTTCATTCTGCTTCCATTCCACAGCTGCAAAGGATTCTTCAAGAGAACCGTGCAGAATAGACGCGTGTATACCTGCGTGGCAGATGGCACCTGCGAGATAACCAAAGCACAGCGGAACCGTTGTCAGTATTGTCGATTTAAGAAATGCATTGAGCAGGGCATGGTTCTGCAAGGTCAGTATGATAATTCCAAACTATACAATCCATATATCCGCCCCTCGAGACTCTCAAGCTGTCCTGAGAAAAACAAGATCGTCCCAAGTTTGAGTAACCCTCAAAAAATCTGTTAAATCAAAAATACTTCCTAAAGGGGTTTCAGATAATATGCTAGGGGATCTAGAGCACGCTGAGATCGAAAATTATCATCAAGAATTTATTAAAAAAAATAAATCTTCTCACTTTTATAAGACTTCTTTCTGGTGAACTTTACTTAACTCCCAACAGATCTGAAATCTTTAAGGATGCCTTGCAAACTTGAAGTATACTTTTTTCCTCCAAGACTTTCGAAGATCGGGATATATTATCTTAGTAATTCTTTCCCTGAATCCCCAAAAAGTGTTCCCTTCATCAGTTATTTTCTCAGAGAATTACCCTGGATCTCTATATAGTTTCCCTCAAATTAATTTGTCTCAATTTATATTTATTCCTTTATTGAATCATTGAACAAATCTCGGAATCACCTCTTAGCCGTGCGGGAGGACCGAATGCCTGGCGGTAGGAATAGTGGAGCCGTCTATAACCTGTATAAGGTCAAGTACAAGAAGCACAAGAAGACCAACCAGAAGCAGCAACAACAGCAACAACAACAGCAGCAGCAACAACAACAAATGCAGTCACCACACCATCACCATGGCAGTCAGCCAGGCGGTGGCCATGGCCATCATCCCGCTCAGCTATCGCCGCACCACCTTCTATCCCCGCAGCAACAACAACTGGCGGCCGTGGTGGCCGCGGCAGCCCAGCACCAGCAATCGAAGCTCCTGGGCCAGGCCCAGGGCAGTGGGGGCGGCGGTGGCGGAGGTGGCGGCGGCGGCCATCTGGGCCAAAATGATCTGAAGCCGATGTTTTTGGGACCGGTGCTCAAGGCCGAGCATCTCCAGGGCCAGCCGCTGCACTCGCCGCACCATCCGAGTGGCCAGCAGACGCAGCAGCAACAGCAGCCACTGCCCCTGTCCCTGCCCTCGCCCCATCACACCATGCATGGCTCGCCACAGGGACCGCCAGCTGGTGGAGCCAGCGGTGGTGGCAATGGCAGCCATCATCAGCATCACAATCATCACCATCACCACCAGCAGCACCAGCAACACCAGCAGCAGCAGCAGCAACAACAACAACAGCAACACCAGCAGCAGCAGCAACAACAGACCAGCCTGGGGGCTGGCGAAAGAGTCAGCGGTGGTGGTGGTGGCGGTGGCGGAGGCGGCGGTGGGAGTCAACCGGCGCTACCCTCGCATCTAGTGAACGGAACCATTTTGAAGACTGCGCTGACAAATCCCAGCGAAATAGTACACTTGCGCCATCGCCTCGACTCGGCGGTGAGCTCGTCCAAGGATAGGCAAATCTCGTTTGAGCATGCCCTGGCCATGATCCAGACCCTGATCGACTGCGATGCCATGGAGGACATTGCCACCTTGCCGCATTTCTCAGAATTTCTCGAGGACAAGTCCGAGATCAGCGAGAAACTCTGCAACATTGGCGACTCCATAGTCCACAAGCTGGTTTCGTGGACCAAGAAGCTGCCCTTCTATCTGGAAATACCCGTGGAAATACACACCAAACTGCTGACCGACAAATGGCATGAGATCTTGATACTCACCACGGCCGCCTACCAGGCCCTCCATGGCAAGAGATCCAGCTCTTCAACGGCCACGGCCTCAGCCACCTCCACAACCAGCACCACCACCGCCAGCAATGCCAACACGGCCAGCGCCACCGGCCACACGGCCACCAGCGTGGGCAATCCCGGCCAATTGCTAACATCACCCGGTTCCGGTTCCAATCCAAATAGCAATCATCACCAGCAGCACCAGCATGCCCATCAGCAGAACAATCATGGCGGCAGTCGCCATGCCACACCCTCGCCCTCACCCACGCCCACGCATACACCCACACCGGGTTCCCAGTATCTGCATGTCCAGCCGCTGCACAAAGACGATCCCGAATTTGTCAGCGAGGTCAACTCACATCTAAGCACCCTGCAGACCTGCCTGACGACCCTAATGGGCCAGCCCATTGCCATGGAGCAGCTAAAGCTCGATGTGGGCCACATGGTCGACAAGATGACCCAAATCACAATCATGTTTCGTCGCATCAAACTCAAAATGGAGGAATATGTCTGCCTCAAGGTCTACATTTTGTTGAACAAAGGTAAAGTGTTCCCCCCCCCCCCCGTGTGGGCGTTCATTCATTTCATCAGAATCTTCTCCTTCTTCTAAATTTTAGCAGAAGTGGAACTCGAGAGTATACAGGAGCGTTATATCCAGGTCCTTAGATCGTATCTGCAGAGCTCATCGCCCCAGAATCCCCAGGCCCGTCTAAGTGAACTGCTCTCTCACATACCGGAGGTAAGTTCCACTTTCTTTTTTTTTTTTTGGAAATCTTTAATTTCTAAGGGATTTCTGTTTTCAGATCCAAGCGGCGGCCAGTTTGTTGCTGGAAAGTAAAATGTTTTATGTTCCGTTTGTTTTGAATTCGGCTAGCATAAGGTAGCAAATGCTTGAGCATGGCCTGCTCCCCAGCTCATCTAGCCAGAACTCTCCGACGGGAGCCCGAGAGCAGCAACCGCCGCCAGCGGCTCCGCCGCCTCCAACACCACCAACACCACCGTCGCCGCCGCCGCCGCCACCACCACCGCCGCCGCCTCCGTCTCTGCCGCCGTCGACATCTGCTGTTACTGTGACTGCTGTGGCCTCGAATCCCTCGCATCCGGGTCCCAAGCGGCGACTCCATCATCATCGTCATCATCACCAAATCTATGCAGAAACTGCGCGTCGTCCAATTTCAAAAATCCACTACGCCGCCTCAGCCCTGTCTGCTGGTAACAGCAACAGCAGCAGCAGCAGCAACAGCAGCTCCAGCGAAGGAGAAGGGCGCACCAAGTCGTTAATCTTGGATTTGCCGAAAATAAAAATTGAAATTGCTGGCAATTTGCCAGGGAATTCCCTGTTGCTGCCGCTGGCCCTGCCAGCCAGAAGGAATACCAACAACACCAGCAGCAGTCCAACGGCAGCCAATTCCATACTAAAGACTTCTCTGCTCAGCGGAGCGGCAGCCACCCTGGCCACCCTCTCGGCAGCTGCCGAGCAGATAGCACGCAACTCGGCTGCCACAGCTGCGGCAGGCTTGGAGAACAGCGAACACAGCCCCACGGAGGAGGGCGGCAGCAGTTTAGAAGAGAGCAAAAGACTTGAACATCATCAACAACAACAACAACAGCAGCAGCACCAGCAGCAGCAACAACAGTATACATCAATTTTACAAACGGCCTTAATGTCACAACGTCCAACAGCGGCAATTGCCCTGAAAACGCAGCAACAAGTTCAGAATTCAGCGGTTTTAGCCAGCAATTTAAATAGAGCAGGTAACACAGCAACAACAACAACAGCAACAACAATGGCCAGAATATTAACACAATCACCGCCACCAGCTCATGTGCTGAAAACGGCGGTAACACTGGCCACACTCAGTGAAATTGCCACAGCGCGACAGCAGCAACAATTGCTGCAGCAGCAGCAACAACAACAGAAACTGCCTTGTAGAAGAATATTAAATTTAGCCACAAATAACAGTAACAACAACAACAACAATACTGCCACTGTCAACTGCCACAACAGTAATCACAACAACAACAACAACAACAACAGCAACAGCAACACTGCCAAATTAACTACCACAAAAGAAGCAACGGCAACAACATCAGCAGCAGCAGCAGCAACAGGAGCCGCCGCAACAACAACACCTACAAAAACAACAACTGCCACAACAACAATACAGCTGCGTAACGCCAACGCAGCAGCGATGTGCAATTTTAGCGACAAACTATGCAAAAGTCATACGGTGAACGGTGAGTGAAATCAAAAAATATATAACTCAATTTTAAGCGGGCAAGCGGGAGGACAAGGGTAGCTTTAATCTGGAAGAGTATACCATCCATAAGGTCAAAGGAGGGATTTCAGATTTGCTTAGGACTTGGATGGTACACCTGATATGGTATAGTCACCCGATTCCGAGCACACTTCAACTCAAATCGAAAACCAAGTAGAAAGGAAAGTTAATCGAATCGGTTTGATCGGTAGCTTTAATCTAGAAGAGAATAGCATCTATGAAATGATAAGAAGTATTCAGGATTTGTTTAGGATTGAACTCTTGATATGATATAGTCACCCGATTCCAAGCACACTTCAAGTCAAATCGAAAACCAAGTAGTAAGGAAAGTTAATCGAATCGGTTTGATCGGTAGCTTTAATTTAGAAGAGAATAGCATCTATAAGGTCAAAAGAAGGATTCAGGACTTATTTAGGATTGAACACCTGATATGATATAGTCAACCGATTCCAAGCACACTTCAAGTCAAGTCGAAATCAAAGTAGAAAGGAAAGTTAATCGAATCGGTTTGAAAATCAACTGAAATATATTTGATACTGACCCAGGTATTTCGTGATGTATCGCTTGATCATATAAGCATCTGAAATATATAATTTTATAAAAATTTTAGCTCTTAAGTCTTATAGAATTCATGACAAACTTTATACCCATTTCATAATAGATTCGATTCGATTCCTAAGATTTGAAATACCAAAATCGGTAGGTATGGCTTCTATATCCAAGCAAAGCTCACATGATATATAGGAAACTTGATCGAAACCGTTTGATAATACACAAGAGATTTTCGGTACTGATCTAGATGATTCTGGATATATGCAAACCGCTTCAGCAAGATGTATTTTAAATATATGCTAATCTTTTTAGGAGATTATAAAAATTCTAGCTCCCCAAGCCTTGTAGAATCCTGGAAAAACTTGGTACTAGATTCAACTCAAATAGATGAATAAATTACCTAAAATACCATAGTCGATAAGTGTGGCTGGTTTTGATTTGTAATGATCAATAAACACCTAAACGCTCCATATCAAATAATGACAAGTTTCGGTTCTATGAAAGGCTTAGGTACAGTTTACCTCTTAGGAGGTTATGTCTTTCTCCTAGTTCATTTGCTGCCTTTGGTATGAGAAATAACTGAATATATTTCAAAAGTATTTGAGAGCTCTCATCTAAAACAAGACAATTCTAAAAAGCTTACCCAAGAAATAAGAGATTACTGTGGAAAGTGTCGTACCATTCAGCTTAAGAAATCGATTCAAGTTATTAGATGTCTGAACTATACCGATTAAACTAATTTTGATAATCAAAAGTTGATTATCAATAATATGGGAATTTAATATTCGATTTGGCTTATATCCAAAGTGTGTCCCTGTAGACTTGCAGCTGTACAAATTTGTCCTGAAAAGCATAGATTGAATTTATTACCCTATATCGTATCTGGAGTAGCAATGAAATAATACATCGGATTTCTCTCAACTATTTGACTTATACAAAACTAAAGAAAATTGGAAATCTTTATCCAAAATACTTGGTTAATCATTTGCTACAGGGACTAGACTATCGAGATTGTGCTATATAAGTTAAGCCAGTATTCAAATTATGGATTTGGAATTATTATGAGAAATATGAATAACAACCCCAACTGTCTGGAATATCAAGTAGAAAATCGAGGAATCCCAAAAAGCATTTTATACGAACTATCCAAAGTCTAAGCTATCAAGTAACTTTAGCTAAAATAGAGAGCTGCCAATCAGTATCCAAATGAGAAGATTTGCGGAGTTTAAAGTCTTATTGGAATTGTTCTTTATCAGAATTATTCAAATCGATTTTAGATGGGTCGAATATAACCAATAGAAGAATGACCAAAGTGGTCTTAAATACTTGGATTATTAAATGCGAGGGGGGCAAAGCCAGTGTCAGGGTTGGAAATCTGTATACGAACACGGACTCGAATGAATCCTTATCCTATTTATTCAAATAGATAATAGATGATTCGAATAGCCATAGAAGTATATCCAAAGATTTCTGAACTATCTAAATTATCAATGGTATAGTCGGAAATCCGAAAACCTCTATCCGAGCTATCCAGTGGGTAGATTAAGGAGATATGATATGATGGAGATATAATATGATATGAGATATGATAGCTAGCTGCAAATCAGTGTGGAAATTATAAAGCTTGGCTATGCGTATTAATCCATATAGAATATAGAATTATCCATATAGATAATACATGGGTAGAATATTTAATTGTGAAGGCAAAAACAGGGGCAGACAAAGTGGTCAGGTCAAAGATGGTTATCCGAATCACCTGTTATCCAAGCTAACCAAAGGCTTTATAGATTTGACTAAGTGGAAAATAATAGACAAATTTTTAGATATTATTTATCCGTATTATCCGTTATCCATTATCAACTAAGCCATATCAAATTCGACTTGAAAAACTACAAATTTGTTAATCTATCAACAGCGACCTCAACGTCATCATCATCATCATTATCATCATTAGCAGCAGCAGCAACAATAACAACAACAACAACAACAACAATGCCAAGTGGTGAGCACCAGCAGGGTAACAATTATAGCCACAGCCAGCAAAATCGACAAATATCGACAGCGATGACTACTGAGCCAATTACAACAACAACAACAACAGCAACAGCAACAGCAACCACAGCAACAACAACAACAAATACAAATACAAATCAACCAACCACTGCCACAATCCACACACAAACCGATGAACTGCTGACCTTGCCAACAACAACAGCCACTGCCAAGACACAAACGGTGGCAACGGCCACCGAAATGCCCACGCAATGCCAACACCATCATCACCACCAACACCACCAACACCAGCAACAACAACAACAACAACAACAACAACCGCAACATCTGCCGCAAAAGAAGCCACAAACAGAAATGCAACAATTATGGAATCCCAAGACAATGACAACAACAACAACAACAACACCAACACCAGCAGCAGCAACAACAACAACAACAACACCAGTGTCGGGCACTTCGGCCCTATCCCTGGCCATCTCCACCAGCAGCACAAGGATACTGGCGAGTACCGTTAGCACAATTACCACCACACCAATGACAAATCGAACTGCCAGTGGCTCTGGCGGTGGGGGCGGCGGCGGTGGCGTCGTTGCACGAAAAACAACAACAACAACAACCACAACAAGCGTTGATGGCACAACCGAGGCAACGGGCGCTGGTACAAGTGTGCCCCTGTCACTGCCACTGCCATTGCCACTGCCTCTGCCCCTGCCCATCACCATGCCCCTGACCATGCCCATGCCAATGTCCACGCGCACGCCTGCGACCTCAGCTTCCGTTACTGTAGTTGTGTTCAAAACAATGTTACCTGATGACTGAATTATTTTAGCAACGTAAAGCATGTTTTTAATTATTAAACAAAAAAAAACGAAAACAAAAAAAAAACACAAAAAAAAAGAAAAGAAAATTAATTCTAAAATAAAAAGAAAAAACAAAAATAATGATTAATTAAAATTAATTATTATTATCATTATTATTATTATTATTATAATTATAATTATTATCATATAGGATTATATGATTCTAACAATTTTATGGAATGTATAATTATTATCATTTTGGCATCATTTTTACCATTGAAAAAAAAAAAAATAAGAAGAAGAAAAAAAATCATTTTTATAATTTTTTTTTTTTTTTTTGTTTTTAATTGTTGAAACAATTTGTAGACTCTCTGCTCGAGATATCAAATGTACTATATCCTATATAAAAAAAATATAAAAACAATTAAATAAATTAGCACAGCCACTACAGAACACAACAACAACAACAACAACACTTGCACTTATAAATAAATAAATAAAACAAAAGAATTTTTTTTTTTGTAGTCGTTGAATAAATTAATAAAAAAAAAATAAATTAAAACGATTTTATAACAAAAAAGATAAGCAGGTGAAAACCAGAAGGAGAAGAAAAAATTATTATTCTAAGTGAAAGAAAAAAGAAAATTGTATTTTAACTAAAGAAAAATTGCTGTTTTTTTTTTTTTACATTATTACCAAAATATCCAATTTACCTAATTTAAGTGTTAACATGTATGTTTAATGTTTACCACACTCACACTCACACACACACACACACATACATATATAGATATATATATATATATATAATTGTAGGAATATATTCAACCAACATAAATGTGGATGAAAAAATAAAAAGAAAAAAAATTTTTTTTTTTTATATAAATAAAAATTATTAAGAAAATAAACTAAAGCATAAAAAAATTATATAAATAATAGAGACTAGTTTATTTGTATATGAAAAAAAAATTAAAATAAAAAGAAAATCGGTATATATATATATATATACCGATTCTGAAGTTTTTAGGCATTTAAGAATAGTAGAAAAATTCAACTGAGCAGTGACCGACTGAGTAAGATTTTTTTTTTTTTTTTTTTTTTTGGTGCAATCGAAAAAATTGATACGATTCAAAATTTTGGGAGGCAACAACAATTAGAAAAAAATTACAAAATATATATAAAAATAAATATATATATATTTAAATAGTAGGAAAAAATTTTGCAAAAAAAAGGAAGAAGAAGAAGATTGTCAATATTCTAATATTAAATAAATCGAAAAAAAAACAGAAAATTAAAAATAAAAATAATAATAATATTGTTAGTTTAACTATTGTATATGTATCATAAAGGTTTACCAAAACAACAACAACAAGAAAAAGAAGAAGAAGAAGCAAAGTGTTATGTTGCATGTACGTCAAAATAATGTTAGGAGTAAGAAGAAGAAGAAGAAGAAGAAAGCCACGTCAAAAATTTCTGAACCAAATCGTTCTGACAAATTGCTTTGGGTCTTTGGAAAAGAGCATTTTTATTATTTTTTCTTACTACTAAAAAAAAAAGAAAATCTTTTTAATAAAAAAAAAAAAAAATTATTTTTTTTTTTTCTTAATTTTTTTCGTAATTTTTTTGTGGCTTCAATTTTAATGTTTACTTACACATAAAAACAAAAACAAAACTATTTTAAAATTAATTTACTATATTAATAATTTTTTTATATATATATATATATATAACCCTATAGATTTGCGATATGCCCAAGATATCGCCAGACTACGTTTTATATATTGTAAATGTATTAATTTTTGTTGATTTTTTTGCTGTCTGTGTACTTTCATTTTTTTTATTATTATTATTATTATTTTTATTATTATTATTACTATCGTAATACTATATATAAATATATAAAGAGATAAAATGAAAAATTATTATTATGATTTTTTTTTTTTTTTTTTTTTTGAAAAGAAAAACACATACACACACACTCACACATTTTTTAATAAATGTATTTGAAAAATATTCAATTGTTTTATTTTTTTTTTATGATTTTTCTTTTGATCTGCTCTCTTCCTGGATCTTGGCAATTTTGACTGGATATATACATATATATATATATATAAATATTTATCTTAAATATATATATATATATGTATTTATATTTCGATATCTATAATTGTATATGTAACTGGTGTATCTAAGTAGCTAAGCGGACAACAACAAAAATGTAACGTTCTAAAGCAAAAGAGTCTGACATCAAATTGCCTTTTCTCATTAAGGCAGTTTTTTCCCCAAGCCCCCAAAAAAAAATAAATAAATTAAAGGCAAAAAATAATTCAATTTTAAAAAACTTAAGAATAAATAAACAAGCGAATTTCAAGCTAAAAAATAAAATGTGTGGACAAAAGAGAATTAAAATTTTTGGTAAAGAAATTAAAAAAAAAAAAATAAATAAATTAAAAAAATAAAAACAATATTTTTGCACAGAGTGTTATAAAATAAGTGTTAGTATATAAAATCCTTAAAAAAAAAAAATATATATATATACATATAGATATTGTTTGATTAACCCAAAAAAAAAAGAAGCATTTGCCAACACAACTGTACTTTTTAATTTTGTTCAATATATTCCAAGGCTCCTCATTTCCCCTCAAGCCGATTCAATATGAAAGATTTGTCATTTCCTTGATCCTATTGAATATACAATCTGTATTTTTATCTATATGTTTGCCAGCTGTAATTGTAAATATGCATTTAGGCCATTAGAAATGTAGTTAAAACTCAAAAGTCCACTCAAAGTCGCCATTTTTTTTTTTTCTCACTTTATCAAATATATCCATCCATTAATCCATTAGTTAGCTAATTTCATAGACTTACATTTGGGGTAATCCCCCTGATTTCAGAAAGAAATTTCAGAGAGAAAAGGCAAAGAAAAAAAAACACACACACACACACAAACACAATTTTCATATGAAACTTAAGCAAATCATACACATACACAGACATATACTGACATACTTAAAAGAGTAAAAAAGAAAGAGTATATAAAAAGCGTAGATGTACCTAGGTAAAAAAGAAAGAGTATACAAAAAAATATACTGAACAATCTAAAAGAAAAAAATAAATAAAAAAAAACAAACATTTCAAATAATCAAATAGATGAAACCACATTCTCAAAAACTCAGTCCAGCACTAAAATAAATCAAAATGAACAAGAAGAAGAAGAAGAAGAAAACGAAGGAACCGTGAACCACAGAAGAAGAAGAAGAAGAAGAAATAAACTGCTCAACTTGCTTAGACCGCTCAACTTCTGCTTCACTACAAAAAAAAATTTGGCAAAGAGCATAAAAAGAAAGACTCACTCCCTTTCACACACACACACACACACACACACACACACATACACAAACACACAGTTACACACTCAAGATATTGATAAAAAGAAAATGAATATCTATGTTATTGATATTATTCACATAATTTGTTCAATTCAAAATAAGTGCACTTGTGTTCATCTACCGAAGAACCCCAAACAAAACAAAACAAAATAAATAAAATAATAAATAAATAAATAAATATATATATATATAAATATATAAATAATATAAAAGAAAAAATTAAGAAGAAGAAGAAAATAGCAGTTAGTCTTAAATGAAAGTTAGAAGATATTATGGTGCTTGAACTTGAGGATAAACCAAAACTTAACATTAAAAAAAATGGCAAAAAACAAAAACATGAGAAAAGAAAAGAATGAAAAAGGAAAAACAAAATGAAAAATATTTAAGAGAAAACCTAAGAGTCAAATAATGGGACTGATACAATGACATATAAAACAACAGCAAAAAAAAAAAAAAAAAAAAACAACCGAATTAAAAATATAAAAAAAGGTAATAAAGATAATGTAATATGTACTTATATGTATAGTCAATAAGCCCGTCAAGAAAATTTGTCCAAGAAATAAAAAAAAAAAAAAAACAAAAAATCAAAGACGCAAGCAAAACTCAAATTTGATATAAAAATCTGAGACTCTTCATCTATTCGAAAATCCCAAAAAAAAACTATTGTACAAGAGTTAACACCCAATCACACACACACACACTCTATCTCTCTCTCACACACACAAACACATACTTATATATCGAATATTTAGAGGAACTGCGTATGGAATGAAAAAAAAAAACAAAAAAAAGAAAAGAAAAAAAAGTCCTGCATATTTGTCAGCTGTAGAGAGAAAGAGAAATTTTTAGTTAAAGCGAGAGCGGAAAAGAGAAAGCTGTTAGAACAAGAGTTGCCAGAGTTTGTTACTCTTCAAATTGTGTAAACCTAGCACTAAGCCCATAATTGAGATTTTTAAAGCACCATTCGAGATCACGGTCACATATACATAAACAAAAACAACAACAAATTATAAACTACACATGTATTATTAAAAAAACAAAAAAAAAACGATGTATTTACGAATAAAATTAACATTATCACATGAATCATGAACAAGAAAAAAAAAACAAAAAAAAAAACAAAAATATATATATCTATATATATACCAATCAAGAAACTATTCTTACTGGGTATCACCCGGTCTTGTGGGATCCTCTCAAATCAAAACAAACAAATCGGTTAAATATGTATTGTCAATTTATTTAAATAATTCTGTGGGAAATTGTGATTCTATGATTATTTGGAATGGCTTCTTCTTGGCCTCAGCCTCGGCCTCGGCTGCTTTCAGGTCCAGACTGAAGTCCCTGCAAGCGTTAAGGAATTAGAAATTGGATAGATTGATCAAGGTGATCAAGACTTACTCTTCATTGGCCAGGGTAATGTTGATGCGATCGGTGGACACTTGTGTGGGTCGTATGGCGCCGAAGAAGTCTGTGATGGGCACCTTGTGTGGATCCCGATTATATAGATCCTTGCGCACGCCCACTGTGGAAATGCAGACACGTTTCGGGCACACTTGCAACTGGATAGTTTCAGAAATAAATGAGTATATTGATTGAATCAATTGATTCGGTCTACTTACGAATTCGCCAATTGTGCGCTTGCTGTTTGGTTGGACCTTTTCGAGAAACTCCAAGGCGTAATAGGTATACCGATCAATCATATAAACGCCTATGGAAGAGTCCACATGATGCTGGTGGGGGGGAGAAATAAATTTATAAGCAGAGATCTAATTGAGCTAATTGATTGGAGGCTAGTTCATACCGAGAGTGAGTCCTCGCCCACGAGACTGCTGGCCACGGCCAGGACATTGGGTGAGGTGAACTTGTCGTATAGTGAGGCTGCCTGGCAAGTGTCCACCATGAAGAAGAGCTCGTTGTATCTGCAAAAGAGTGGGCTTAGCAGGGGAAAAGATGAGAACTCAAGCGGCTTACCTTTTCTTCTCCCACATTTGTTGTATGCCATCGGCTAGTTCCTGACTGGTTATCTCCTCGGAGTCTTGGAATTTTAGAAAGCCATCGCCACCATGGCCAGTTAGATAGATTAGCACATTACTGCCGGCATCAGAGAGTAGCTTCTTTGAGCGGGCTGTGCCGTTTTGCGTGCGTCCTGTTAGGAGGCGTACAAAGTTTTCAACGGTCACCTCATAGCCACGATAATCCACCTCGACATCATCGCCATAGACATTTATATGCTGGTTGGCATTGTTGTAGACCTGGCCGGGTCGAGGGTTACGGGCATTGCAGGCCATATCATCGGCTATCATTAGAATAATTTGCGAGTCCGGTATGCCCAGGCGTTTGACGGATCTATAGATGGAAAGGACATTGGCCACATGACGATAGTTGAACCAGAATCTAGAGGCATCCACCAGTACTGCCCAGTTATTGGTATGTGTCGAACGCTGGGCGGCATCTACAAAGCTCTCGGGCAGAACCGAATTATCCTAAATAAAATGATTTCATTAGCCTTCAAGACTAACACTTACTACACAATATAACTCACCTCCTTGGCCAAAGTCAGAGCTATGGCGAAGTGAAATAAATAAAGCAAATACTGCGATTTCATTTTATACAAATTTTTTGGTATTTATTTACATTTACAATTAAATTAATCGCTAAAGCGTTGTAGCAATTGTAATACTTTTTGTTATTTTCCTCTTGAAATTTGTCAACCGGTGTTATCAGCTGCTTGAGTATGGCCAGAGTTGACTGGCACAACGGAGTTGCCACCTTATTGCGAGTCGCAACTCTCACGAAAAGTATCGGTATCGAAGGGGTTAGCTATTCTGCTGGCGCTGCTGTTCAAATAAAAATACGGTGTGTGTGAGGCATACGTAAGTGTGTGTGTGTATTTGTATATGTGTTGAGTGAGTAGATTTCCACAGCGGAACAGAAGAAAATGTAACAACGATATGAAAAACTCTCTGAATTCGCCGTAAAGTTACTCGCACTAACGATCATGGCTTCGGCAGTATTGCCTCTCCTCTCTCTCTCTCTCTTGTTCACGTGGGTTTTGGAATATTTGCTCTTTGTGGTTATAGTTATAATTTTGGTGTGTGTGTATGTGTGTGTGTGAGGGTATGTGGGTATGCCTGTGTGTGTTTGCGTTCTTCTATATGGTTGATTTTTATAATTTTTTTTCTGCTTTTTCTCCATTTCATCGGGGTTTGCCGGAAGTTTTCTTTTTCATCCATTTTCTGTTTTGTGTATTATGCTATTACACCGATATTCGCTTATCGCTGCTTCTGCTTTCGCCTTTTGACTCGTGGCTGATGATATCTGCGTGGCCGTTTGTCGGCCATTACGTTTTTAATTTTTTTTTTTTTCATTTTTGTCTTTTTTCTTTTTTGTCTGCCATTGCGTTTGGCACTTCCACAAACATATATGTACGTATCTTAATGCATATATGTATGTATTCAATTGTATGTATTTAAAAGAGTGTACAACATTTTTCTAGGTGAAATTAAGCGAGTAGGCGTTTTTGCAAATATTAAAAATAAAACTTGCAAAAGAAGATTTGCATTGCTTCTGTCTTTCTTGCTTTCTTTCTTTCTTTCATTCTTCTTTGATAATGAGCCAGCAGTTTTCTAGAGTTTTTCTTTTTTTTTTAATTTGTTTTGCTCTACTCATTATTGTCCTTGTGATGCTATGTAATATATTTTTTTTTTCAATTTCTCTAGCTTTCTATTGTTCTTTGTGTCCATTTAATTAATGTGATATTGATTTTCCTTTACCTTCAAAGTTTTTAGTTGCAAACGGCTTTGTTTTTGCTTAGCTTGTTTTCTGTTTCTCGGTGCTTCTTGTATGTTTGCACATGTGTGGGCTACGCTATATTACATAGGAATAATTTGTATGTATGCAAAAAAAAAAAAGGATTCCAATTCAATGGAGCGCTTGAGAAATAAAACTATCAATTAAAAATAATTAGAACGATGCGAAAAGAATAGGAAAAATCAAAATGGCTATTCCTATTATGTTTGAATGGCCTTTTCTGGGCAACAGAAAGCGTTGATGGCTTAGGGGTCCCAAGATCCAAGTCCATTTTGACTGCATTTCTAGTCTATAGAAAAATGTGTAACAGAAGAACAGCAAAAGCAATAACGAACAAATGAATGAATTTGCATACGAAAAGCACAAACAGAGAAACCAACGCCAAACAAAAACAGCAACATCAGACAAAATGCGGCGACGGACGGCAATGGCAACCGCTGCCACAGACGCAGAGTCGCACTCGAGTCTACACGTTCCATAAGCTACATTTGTATTTGGAAGCGTTCAGTTTTATTGCTACCCTACCACGACAAAGTAGTCGTAGTCCTTTGACGGCATCGCAGTCAGCCAAAATAAAAAGAACACAGAACATACGAAGACGCGGCGAAAGAGAGAGCACAAAGAGAGCGCGAGAGCGAATAGCGGCGGCGAAAAAGAGCACCAACATTTGCAAAAAACGAAAACACACACACACACACACTCACATACACAAAGCCGTAGGAATAAGAGTAAACGAGTAACTGCATTTTTAGCTGACATTCGTATACCCTACAAATTGCCCAATGTTATTCCCAGACCTAAAGTGTCTTGGAATTTATGATTGATGGCTTAACAATGTAAGTCAAAACGTAAATATATTGACTGAAAGAGGTTGAAAAATATTATATATATATTCCGATGACCTTTTCATTTATAGCCAGTGGGTCTGTCAATGTATTTCATGCATTGCCAAATATAATTTTTGATATGATATTGATATTGAAGTAATTGGCATTCATTGAATCCTGCAAGAAAAATTTATACAAGTATCTGTGTTAATTTAGATTATATTTTTTGTTGAGATTGGGTCTAATATTTATTTATTAGCTGATCGCATTTATCTGTTAATATTTGTTTTGAAGGAAAATGGACCAAAAATTGATTAAGTAATTGCCAAGACAAGAAAAGCTATTAATCAGCTTTGTATATTTGAAGATACTTTTTAATTGAATTTATTATTTTTTTATATGAGCGAGTTTTTTATAGGCAAACTCAATTCAAAGCTAACGAAATAAGACACTTGTGGAATATAAGGCTGTCGTGAGTGTAGGGAATTTGCTGTTTAGTGGAGCTGGCTCAATAACTTGCATGCGGCTGAGTCGAAGAACGTTCGCTCATGGTAAGTCGCTCTAGAGGAGCGAATGACGGCGAAAACGAACATTTCGCCGCTCCCACGGCAAACGACGCGACGCGATACAACGCAAGGCAAGGCAAGGCACAGCAGATGCTGTCTCATTCTCATGCTCTCTCCTCTCTGCATAATGTTTCGCTGCCATTTTGCCTTACTATTTCACTTCGTGCCGTGTTTGCGTTCACAACTCACTCGGTTCGGGTTCTGCATTTTATTTTATTATTATTATTTTTTTTATTTTTTCTCAACTTTGTGTGGAGTTTATTTGTGTACATTTGTGTGTAATTTTTAAACGCGTTCTACGGACTTTTTTTTTGTTATATCGATTCACAAATTAAATAACAATGAATGCGGAAAATTCGCAAATGATGCGAAAGGGACTCTGAACAGAAGAAAAGAAAAGAAAAAAAAAAACCAAAGCAAAGAGAATTAAGTAAGTGTATTTAGTGAAGAAAAATGAAAAAGTAAAGGCAAAAGGCAACTCACAAAATGTGGTGAAAGAGACAAGTGAGTGCCGTTTATGTGTGCGCGTCATGTCAGTTGTAAAGATGATTTTATTGAAAAATGAAATGTTCAAATTCGCCTGCTTCTTTGAATAGACATTTTTTTTAATATCTTTTTGTTATTATTATTTTTTTTTTTTTGCAACTCTCAATTTGGAAACGAAGCGCAATTTTCATGGTTTTTCTTGGCTGAGTACGTGTATGTGTGTGCCTGTGCGTTTTAATGGTGTTTGTGAGTGCGTGTTTTTGTATAAATGAGAGACATTATGTGGTATAGAAGAGTAGAGGAGTGGAGTGTAGTTTGCGTGTGTGTGTGAGTGAGTGAGTTTGTTTGGTTGTATTGGAGAAGCGGCCGACGTGCAGAGGGCACGCAGAGCCAGAGCAGAGCATATGCACGCATACATACAAATAGGCAAACGCAAACCACCGCAACCAGCTGGCAACTCTGCCAATTTTTAACAACTTTTCTTTTCACATTCGTTTCGTGAAAATATAGTATGGCAGTTTCCGTTTAGCGCATTTTCCTTTTCTCTATGTTTTCTTAAACGAATACGGGAAATATTTTTGTTTTCTTTTTTTCGTGTCTTAAATAAATTCCTTTCGTTTATTATTATTTTGAATGCATTAAATATTGTGTAAAGTTTTGGGTAAGCCAACGCAATCTACATATGTGTATATATATAATATATATGAATACGCGTGTGTATGTGCATTATGTATACTTCATTTTGTTATTTGCAATTTGCTTTTATTTCCTTTATACTTGGTTGTTTGTTGTCGGTGTCACTCTGTTTCCACCGCCTTCGTTATAAGAGGGTGGCAGTGGCGGTGGCGGTGGTAATGGCAGCGACGTCGGGTTGTCATTTTTTTTCTTCTTCTCTGATTTCTGCTCAAACTGACGAGCATGTGAGAAGAACGAACGCCAGCGTTTTCTTTTGCCGTCTACTTTTTGTTGTTATTCTACTTTTTCCACTGCTTCTTCTTGTTTTTGTTGTGCGTAAGTTTTGAAATCTCTGTCATTTAAACATTTATTTTGTGGCCGTAGGTAAATTTTTTATTTTCTCTCATTTTATTATTTATTTAGTGAAATGCATTTTAATTTAAAAGGCCAAAGAGCAAAAGAAAATATTCAGTCAGTCAATATTGGCCAAATTCATAAAGCCGGCTAGTAAAAAAAAAAATGAAAATTATTTTTATTTATTTATTTAATATTTATTTTTTATTTTATTTCTGTGAACTTTCGTTTTCATTCACTAGAGTTGCCACTTTTACTGTTCTAAGGATAGAAAATGTGGCTTGAGGTTTTCTATGTTTTTTTTTTTTATTTTTATTTTGTAATTTTTGCTATCCTAGCTTTTGTTTATTTATTTTTATGTTTACTTTCTTTTTTTTTTATTTCTAAGAAAGAAAAGAGAAATAGTAAAACGAAAATAAATTTAATTTGTTCTTCTTTGGTCTCCTTTGAACGCTCTGGCAACCACGCTTGTTTAGTATTGTTGTTGTTGTTGTTTTTTTCCCCATCGAACCAGAAAATTAACACTCGCTTTAATGGCAGTTTCTAATGAGCAGTTTGAAAATGGGGAATATGTATATATATATATATTTTTGCCCTTCGTCCAATTCCTTGTTTGGCTGATTTACTCTCAGTTTCTGTCCAGCTGCTGTTGATTTTTTAAATGGGATTCTTTTTTTTTTCGTATTATTTTGTTTTGGCCTGTGGAGCAGCAAACTTGTTTTCTTTGCAAAGTGGACACAGATTTGAGTGTGTGTGTGTGTGTTTGTGATTGTGTGGCAAAATGTGTTGTGGCTTCTCTTATTTTGTGCCGCGTTTGCTGAAGAGACATTTCTTTTTTTTTTTTTTGTTTTATTTTCGGAGGGGTTTATGATGACTGGCCCACATGACGTATGAGTAATTGGATTTGTTTATAAATGAATTTTGTTTAATGGGGATGCAATCGCTTGTCCATTGGTGTTAATATTTATTTATTTATTTTATTTTATTATATATTTTACATTAGTTTTTCAACAAATGGGACCAAATTATCAGAATATTAAGTGGATAAAGAAGCCAGGACATTGTTTGTTTTTTGACTGGAGCAACGGGCCAAAGACAAAATAAGCAAAATAGGAGCGGGGCAATCGGCATCGGCCTCACCAACTTCGCAGAGTGACCGCTCCAGAATGTCAGGGCGCAAACCGGCAGGGGCAACAACGGCGGCACCAGTGACTGTGAGCGGAGCAGGAGGTCCGACTACGCCTGCAGCTGCGACTGCGGCCACCCAATTGGAAGGGAGTTCTTCACCAGCGCCCTCGCCTACACCGACGCCGGTACCAACGGAAGCAGATGCTGTATCCGTTACACCCACACCTGGTGCAGAGGATGCAGAGGCCACAGAAGCCGCGGCCAGATCTGCCACACCAGAGAGAACAGACCAGACCGAGTTGGTCGAGGAACAGGCTTCACCCATTTCATCGAGCATTGCCAAACAAATTAGAGTCACGCGTCATTCGTCGCCATCATTGCCTCCTCAGAAGTCGGAGTCCACCACGGAGGATGTCGTAGCAGAGGCCGCCACCAGCGACACGGAGGAGCCATCCTGTAGCAGCAGCACGGCCAGCCTGGGTCAAAGGAAGGGCAGTTCCAGTGAGCGTCCTGCTGCCTCGCCCAGCATACGGGCCCGCAAGTCTCTCAAAGATTTGAAAGATGCCAAAGAGTCCACTAAACTGGAGGATGTGGCCATCAAGAAGGAACCAAGCGAAGAACCCGATCCGGTGGCACTCGAATCGTCCACCATCACCACTACCACCACCACATCGGCAGATCCAAAAGACCATAAAGACATAAAAGACAGTGTGAAAGCCGAAAAGGCCGAGAAACTCGAAAAGGATAAGGAAAAGGACACACCCCTGGCAGTGGCCACAGTGGCTGTCGCCCCCTCAACCTGCAATCGTGTTACCCGGAAGGCCCATGCCCAGGAGTTGGCTAACAACACCCGGGTCACGCGCAACCGTCGCCAGTCTTCCACAGTGGCCAGCGAGCCACCGCTGCCCACCCGTGGTCGCCGGAAAAAGACCCTGCCACCTGAGCCGGCCGTCAAACGTAAACGCTCCGAAGATGATGTCACCGATCTGGGAGCCAAGTACGCCAAAGTGGAAGTCAAGCCGCCTCCCCCAGCCGATGAAGAAGACGAAGCCGTAGTCGAGGATGGAGCCAAGTCAGCCGCAGCCGTGCAAATAAAACAGGAGCCCCACGACAGCGACGAGATCAGTACCGGAACCTCAACACCCATCCCAGGTGGGCGACGTGGGCGGGGACGTCCCCAGGGCAAACATGCTTTGCCCTCCTCGCCGGCTACGAGGGCCACACGCCACAGCAAGGCCGGTTCTCCGGGTCTGATAACGGTGGCCGCAGCCGAGACATCGCTTCCTTCAAAGCGGCGCCGTGTGGGCTCCACCAATCGAAGTATACTGCCCGTAAAGACTGCCTCGACCAACTCGCTGGCCACCTCCTCTACCCAGGGTGGGGCTGATGACGATTCCAAGGATAGCCTGGGCTCCTCCATGGATGACCTGCTCTTGGCCAGCTCCGACATCAAGACCGAGAAGCCGGAGTTCGAGGAAAGCAACCTGCCCACAGCAGCGGAGCCTCCGAGTCTTGCAGCTGCCGATTCACCCTCGAATGGTCATGCCGAGGCGGAGGCTGCAGAGACTGCCGACAAGGATGAGCCTGTTCCCCTGGAATGCTCAGCCAGCGAAGACTCCAAGGCCCCATTGCCCAGTCCTGAAATGGTCAGTGAGGGCGTCAGTGTGATCAGTGTCAAACAATTTTACAAAAAGCCCGAATTCCTGGCCAACAATTTGGGCATAGAAAAGGATCCCGAGCTGGGTGAGATTGTTCAGATTGTGAGCACAGAGAGCAGCTTGGACGTTAAAGAGGTCACGAAGGCCGAAGGCGAAGCCGAGACAGCAAAGGAGACCGAACTGGAAACTAAACTGGATGACTCATTGTCCAATGCGTCCATCAAGACGGGTGATCTGAGAGTGGAGGATAGCAGTGATGAGACCCAGGAAACCAGCCAGGCCAAGCCGCTGGCTAACGGCCTAAGTCAGGACGAACCGCAGCCAAGCGAAGAGCCAATCAAGGGGGATATGGGCGACCAGGCCCAGGATACTCAGGACGTTGAGAAGGTGGAATTGGATGCCTTCGAAAGTGAGATTATGCAGGAGTTGGCCATGGAGGGAGTGATTGATGCCAGCGGCAATGCCCTGAGCAACATTCGGGTCACAAATTCAAATGAGGATGATCCTGATCTTCAGCAGCCTGAGAACGGCCACCAAGACTGCCCCGCCCCAGAATGTGATAAAGAAAAGATCGCTGAGAGCGATGAACTGCCCATGGATGATATGGATGAGCCCATGGAGACGACGGAGAATGCGGATGTAAAGGCTGAGACTGACGTCGAGGGCGAACCTGGCGCTGGCTTAGTCCTGGAGGATACTCTAGCTGAGGCCGATGAAAACGATAACGAAACGGAAACCCTAACCGCCAACCTTCTTAATGATGCCGAAGATTCCACCATAGATCTCTTCAAGGCCACCAAGGAGGAGGAGGAGGAGGGTCTGGATCAGGAAACTGATTTCCCCGAAGAGAATAAAGAAAACCTCACAACCACCCAGTCCGCTCTCGCCCTGGAAACACTGGACCTACAGATTCCTAGTGTCCCAGATCTGAAGCTCGATGTTGAGAACGGTGAACTCAAGTGCAAAGTGAGTCCTTCCACGAGTGCCGCCTTACCAGAAATCAAGTCACAAGATGACGACCTCTCCGGCGAGGAAGAGCAACTTCTCCAGAAAGAGCGACACTTGCAGACTCTGGGTCTGCTCACCCATCGTGCGGCCGAGAAGCTGCGCATTCAGGAGGCTCAAATCAAGGCTGTCCAACAGCAACACCAGCAACAACAGCAGCAGCAGAACCATCAGGGCAGCAAACGTCAGGCCACCAAAGCCACCGGCAGCGGTGGTGGAGTCGGCAGTGCCGCTCACATAGAATCCAGTGGGACTCTTAAGACCGTTATCAAGCTGAATCGCAACAGCAATGGCGGAGCCGGTGGCAGTTCGGGGGTGGCCACAGGCACCGTTATACATGGCACATCGGCCTCCTCATCTTCCTCCTCGTCGAGCATTAGCAGTGCCAGCACACGAAAGGGCCAACATGCCGGCAGCCTAGCTGCCGGACCCGGTGGCGGTGTGCGTCGGCAATCCTTGAAAATGACATTCCAAAAGGGACGAGCACGTGGTCATGGGCATGCGGATCGCTCCCAAGACAATCAAGGGGCCGCCGGCGAGGATTCCTACTACACCATACAAAATGAGGTGAGTAAGAAGAATGCTTCAAAATTTGACTAAATCAAAGATCTAATTTATTTTTGTCTCTGTTTTCTCTTTTTGCCTTGCAGAACGAAGGTGGGACTAAATCACATACAAATTTGCATAGCACGGTGAATGGTAAACGGTCAAATAACCGACATAGCAGCAACACTAACAACTCAAAAGTCAATCAGAATTCGAATACACACAGCAATGCAGGCACTTCCTCTTCGAGAGCCAGTCTTGGTTTGTTTCCAAATCAAAATAGAAAAATACAAAAAAACATTCCTCATCGCCATTCGATTGTTTTTCATATTGTATTCTTTGTTTTCGGAGTCAATTAGGAGTGCTCTTGAATCATTTCCATGTCCTTCCGTCTGTTTCCCAAATCTTTCTCCTAATTGTATTCAACAATATTAACCAAAAGATATAGTTGGAATACATTTAGATCTGGCTATATGTATCAAGAATATTTTTTCGGAGTTCTCTAAAGGATTCATATTTTAGTCTATCAATCCGTCTGTTTACCAAATCTTTCTCTCATAATCGCATTCGACATTATTAACCAAAATATATAGTTTATTTAGTTCATATATATATATATAGATCTCGCCATATGTATCAAGAATATGAATTCGGAGTTCTCTGAAAGATTCCTATTTTTTTTTAGTGTTTGTTTTTGTTTCTGTTATTCATATTCATATAAATGTGCCGTTTAATCACCTGTAAATAGTTCAACATCAATTAAAATTTATTTTTTGTATATGAAACAATATTTATGTTATTCTGATAACTTTCTCAGATTCGTCACATTCGGAGGGACATAGTGGTCAGGGTGAACAGAATAACTTCTATCAGATGATAGGAAATAGCGGAGCCACCTCATTAGCCAGTAAAAAGGATGAAAAGGAAAAGATTCTCATACCGGAAAAGGCCTCATCATTTAAATTTCATCCGGGTCGCTTGTGCGAGGATCAATGTTATTATTGTAGTGGCAAATTCGGACTCTACGACACACCCAGCCATGTGGGTCAAATCAAATCCGTTGAACGTCAGCAAAAGATTCTAGCCAGTAAGTCGATTGCTCACAGCTATAAAGAGAGTAAAATTTTAATTATTATTCTACTTCTTTTTTGTAGACGAGGAGAAACTCACAGTGGATAATTGCCTGTGTGATGCCTGCTTCCGGCATGTAGATAGACGTGCCAATGCGCCCTCGTATAAGAAGCGTTTGTCGGCTCCCGGGCATTTGGAGTCGGGCTTGGGCGACAAGCATTATTTGGGCGGTGGCGGAGGAAGCGTGGCTGGTGGTACAGGCTCAGCAACTGGCCCGGGCCTTAACGAGAGTATGGGTGGCCTGGTGGAAGGTGGTAAATTTGCTAGCTCTCCGGCTGTCCAGCGCTGTTGTGCCGTCAAGGACTGCACGGATGTGGCCGGGCATTCATTGAGGCGCAAGTGCATACGGAAGAGCGTCAAGAAGTTCCTGCTCAACTTTGAGATACCCACGGGCACGGCAAATGTCTGGCTCTGCGACAATCACTACAACACTGTCAGCCAATCCTCATATTGTGTGCTCTGCAAGCGGCGTCTCGGCAAGAATGATATGTACCACATAACCTCGGTATGCCTTGGCTGTAATTCTCTGTAAAAGTGTTTAGCCTAATTGGACAATCTTTTTATTTTTTTAGGACACGGATCGTCTGGAGAAGGCTCTCTCCGATATGGGGATACCTGTCCAATTGGGCATTGGTACAGCCGTTTGCAAGCTGTGCCGCTATTTCGCCAATTTGCTAATTAAGCCACCGGATAGTACAAAATTCCAGAAGGCTGATTTTGTCAAAAACTATCGCAAAAGGTTCGAAAAGAATTCACCTAGAAAAAAAGGCCTTGCTAATTTTGTGCAATTGTTTTTATTTTTGCAGACTTCTGAGATTCTATAATTTAAAGGATGACAGTAATAAGGCCTCTGAAGTGGAGGAAGAAGAAACAGAGGCAGAGGCTTTAACCTCAGTGCATCAGAGCTCGGCAGTCACAGAGGAAACAGCAACGGCCGGCGAGGCAGCTGGGGCAGAAGATTCCTCTGAAATGATGGATGATTACGAGGGGCCCACAGACTCGAATTCATCGAGCTCGTACAACACGCCACTGGCCGGTTCGGCGGCCAAACAAATGTCCAAACTGAAGGCCATCTTGCAGCAGAATCTGGCCCAGGAGGTTGTAGAGGCCAGCCCCACGGGGGAGAAGGGCAAAACTGACATTTCAAATGTGCTGCGTAGCAATCCGAATATCTCCATGCGTGAGCTCTTCCACGGCGAGGAGGATCTGGGTGTGCAGTTCAAGGTGCCCTTCGGCTGCAGCACAAGTCGCCGCACACCGGAGGGCTGGACGCGCGTTCAGACCTTCCTGCAGTACGATGAACCCACTCGTCGTCTCTGGGAGGATCTGCAGAAACCCTATGGCAATCAGAGCTCATTCCTGCGTCATTTAATCTTATTGGAGAAGTATTATCGCAATGGCGACCTCATTCTGGCCCCGCATGCCTCCTCCAATGCCACGGTATATACGGAGACTGTGCGCCAGCGTCTCAACTCCTTCGACCATGGCCATTGCGGAGGATTGAGCAGCGCCGCCCCGAAGCCCTGCAACCCTTCCTCTTCCAGTGGGCTAAATGCAGCAGCCAACGTCCTGGAAACTGGTCAGGCCACAGACAACTCCGATTCTACAAATCCTGCCGAGTCTGCCATTCCGCTGGTGGAGCTAAACGATGACGACGACAATAGCAATCATCCGCCCATAGAGCCTGTCCTGGAACGTCTAAGCAATGTGGACAAGCTCACCAAGCAGCTCAGTTCCAATGCCGTGACCATCATAGCCCGACCTCTAGCCAATAAGTCGGCAACCAGTTCATCCTCCTCACCGGGTGAGTCACCGCAAAAGCCTGGAAAGGAGCTGGCAAACAATTCAAGCGGCGCTGGTAGCGGCGGCCCGCAGTCCAACAGTCGCAGCATCTTAAAAACCAACATCCTAGGCATCAACAAGGCTGTCGAAATTCTGCCAGTTGCCCAGTTTACGGCCACCAGCAGTGGCAGCGGGAGCACAAGCACCAGCAGCCTTGGAACTCAGCCGGCTAGCAAGGCCAGCAGCACTAGCCAGGAAAAGCCTTCAAGCCAAAAGCCAAGTGAGCTGAGAAAAGTCAGCTCCCAGCAAACCCAATCAGCCCAATCGGTCAAGCAAGCCTCCCTGCCAACAACCGCCTCCAATGCTGGTCAACTCTCCAATTCACCACCAGAGCTGATTAGCCTACAGCGCCGGCGGACTAGTGCCACTAGCGCGGGCTCTAGTCAAATGGTGGGCTCTGGAACGGCCAGCGGCCTGGGAGCGCCCGCCAGTCTGATGGGCAAACGGCTGCAATTGCCCAGGACTGGTGCTCGCAACGCCCTCCCACCGCCCAATGTGGTCATTCTGCCCGATACTCTGACACCGCAGGAACGCCACGAGAGCAAAAGCTGGAAGCCAACACTCATACCACTGGAAGATAAAAACAAAGTGCCCAACAAATCTCAGGCCCTCTATCAAACAGCCGATGGACGCCGTCTGCCTGCCCTCGTCCAAGTCCAGTCCGGAGGCAAGCCCTACCTCATCTCCATTTTCGACTACAATCGCATGTGCATTCTGCGGCGCGAAAAGCTCCTGCGCGATCAAATGCAAAAGGCCAACAATAACAAGCCAAAAGGCATTAACGCCCCCACGCCCGCCCCACCCAAAATCCAGAATACCAGCAACTCTGGCGAGTCCGGCCTCTCCATGAGCAAACAGGCCCAGGCCACTGCCCAGCAGCAGCTTCTCCAGCTTCAGCACTATAAGCAGCAGCAACAGCAGCAGCAACAACAACAACAACAGGGTCTCCGCCTGCCACCCCTACAGGTGGGAGGCAGCTCGAGCAATTTACGGCTCACCCGTTTGGCGCCCAAGCAGATGCCACCCCTCACGACGGGACCGTACAATGCCCAGGCATCCGCGGCAATACGAGCTGCTCAGGCCGCTCAGGCTGTTGCCGTTGATTCGCCAAACCTGGACAGTGTCATCAAATCGATAAAATCAATGACAGCCGACAGTTCCTGGCTCTGGAAGAACTTTCCCGATGCCAATCAATGCCTGCTAAATGGCAATGGAGCCAGCGGCTCTGTTGCCACCAACAAGATGCCGCAATTGTTGCTGTCCAAGCCAAATGCAAACACATCCGCCACCGCCACCACCTCCAATACCATCAAGTCAGCCGCCGGTCTCACTCTCCGGCAGCAACAGCAATTCCAGCTACACCAGCAACAGCTCCAGCAGAAGCTCATCGAGAATGCCATCATGTCCAAGATACCCAAGAGCCTAACAGTGATACCGCAGCAATTGAGCTCCTCCGCCTCGTCGGAGTCGACAGGCGGAGGCATTGGCGGTGGCGGTGGCGGTGGCGGTGGCAGTGGTGTTGCCAATTCCAAGGATTGATTCAGTCAGAGTGAACTGAAAACTGTAGGATAGGAAAGGCAAGGAACGGATGGGGAGTGATCTATTCGAATTTGTCATTTTTATTTAGAGTTTTGGCTCCTTTCATAAGTTTTTCTTCTTCTTTGGCCAAAGGATTTGAGAGTATTTCAATTTGACAAATAAAATTCACAAAAAATTTTATGAAAAAGTGTATACAAAAATTCGGCTAGCGAATAAAATTCCAGCTGGCCAATTTAAGTTGTTCCAAATGAGACGAGTAGGAAGAAGGCAAAATTGCCTTTCAAAAAAAAAAAAAAAAAAAAAAAAAAAATTGAATCAAAATTCAGGGATTAAAAAATTAAATGAAATCATTTGGTACACACACACACACAAACATATATACACAATTTTTTGATTGTTTTAAAAGGAAAAATTTAATTATACCAAAAAAAATAAATAAATTATGGAAGGCCTTCAGCTCAGACACTCTTCAGTCCAACCACAGCCTCCATCACTTAAGATTTTAAAAATAAAAATTAAAAAATTAAGTATACGAGAATTCTTATCAATTATTCAATATATTTTTTTTTTGGGTCTATATATATATATATTTTTTTTATAAAATATATATAAAAATTTAAAGAAAAAAATTGTATCATATAAAAAAAAAAGAAAAAAAAATAAGTTTATAAGATTTTTTTTTTGTTTTTGGGTTTGTTTCGAATTATTTTGTTTATGTAATTTTTTTTTTCAACCCCCCCCCAAAAAAAAGGAAAATAAGCATTTTCGGTTTTTGAAAAAAAATAAATAAAAAATTATTAGATTATTTATATTTTAATTAATTAAAATAACTGAGTAATTATAGAATATACACACACACACACATTTACAAAAAAATAAACACAAATTAACAAGCAAAAATCCAATTAAAATAAATAATTTTATTTTAGATTTAAAATCATGTATTTCTTAATTAAAATATTAAAAAAAAAAATGAAGGAAAAAATTTAATTTTTTTTTTTTTTGTAAATATATAATTTTTTTTCTATATAAAAAAAAGCTAAATCACAGGGAAAGTTAAGAGCGATTTCATATTAAAAACAGAAAAAGTATAAGAAGAAGCAGAAGCATTTCATTTCCAATTTGACTAGGCAAACAATCTTAATTATATATAAATTTGAATATTTCTCAACAACAAAGCAGAGAGCAAAAAACAAAAAAAAAAAATAAATAAATAAATAAAAGTTCAAGATTTTTACAAAAAAAAAAAATTATATAAAAATAAAAAAATGTTTGTAAATTACTTAGAAATTCATATATGAATTCAATTGTTGTTGTTGATGAAAATGACGAATAAGAAGAGGAGAAAAGAATCATAAAAATTTATTTATAAAAAAAAAAAACAGAATATATTTATATTAAAAAAGAAGAAGAAGAAAATTATAATTATTAATGTAAAAAAAAAAGAAAAAATGATTATTATCGTTATAATAATTTGGTTGTCGTTTATTGCCTCCCCCCAAAAAAAATTATATATATAGATATATATTTAAATTGGTAATGAGAAAAAAAAAATATATATAAAATGACAAAGAAAAATCTGATAAGCTTTTCCAGGATCAAGGATTAGTCAAAGCCCAAAATCATTGAGCTCACTGAACAATTTGCCTTTTACGAACATAGTTGCATAGTGTAAATAAAATTACAAAAAAAAAAACAACAACACAAAAAAAATATATATATATTCTATTAATTACACACAAATTATATAAAAAAAAATATATATGGAAAAATCCTTGAATATATCCCATATATATTTACATTTATTTATATACACACACATACATTTTTTTGTCGAGTTTTGTATTTAAAATAGGCAAACAACAAAAAACATTAACTATATAATTCAAACTATAATTAAAAAAGATCGAAAAAATATATATATATATAAATATATATACACACCATTTTGTTTTTGTTTCAAAAGGTTAGAGAAAATCAAACAAATCAAAAAAGCTAAAAATTTCAGTGAGTTTAACTCGTCAATGCCAAAAAAAAAAATAATTAAAAAAAAAACAACAATTTGGCTAATAAAAAAAGAAAATAAATAAATAAAATAAAATAAAATTCAAAATCAACTATAAAGAAAAAAAAAAGGATTATTGCAAATAAAAACTGAGACAAAATGCGATTTGAAAAAATTCTCCAAAACGAGAACTTCTTTTTAAGGAAACACAAAGATTTTTTCATTTCATTTCTTGGGTCATCTTTGGTTCCAGGGTTCTTCAATTTCAAAGATCCTGTTCAGATCGGCAAGGATCGGTGTGAATATCTGAAAACCCAGAGAAATTTATGGAATATACTTATACTCGAAAGTAAGTTTGGTGGTTCCTCAGGAACCTGGTAAGAGTTATCCAAAATCCACAGAAATTGCCTCAACAGTGAATTAATTTTTGTTTTTGGAAAACTTGAAAAAAAAAACTCTGGAGAATTCTGGCAAGGTTAATCGAGTTCAAAGAAATCTCCAGAAAATGCTTTGATTTATTTTTGGGACTTCAAATGATGGTCAAGAGTTCCTCTGTAATCCCAAATGCTATGGCTTTATTTTTGGAAAATACTTTGATTTATTTTTGGCGTATTAAAGAGAAGACTTAACATGATGTTCAAGAGTGCTTTGAGTGAATCTCACACATGAGACTATCAAGAATCTAACTGGGATTAAACGACAAAAACTTGAAATTGTGTTTATCTATGTTCTAAGTGATCTTTGAGAGTCTGGCAAGACTTATCCGAAACTAAGAGGAGAGTGAATAAATCATTAAAATAATAATCGGCTCAGTTGGAGAAGAATCAACTGAAATCTATAGGAAAAACTTGGAAAGTGTATTGTTTATTTATTGCCAATTAAAATAGATCCAAAAATTGTGGGAGTGTCTCGGAATTAACTTGATATAATTTAGGAAAGTTGAAACCGCTCAAGGAGATCTTTAAAAAAATTGCTTGAGGTCGGAAATGAATTAAAGATCCAAAACTGTGACTATCGAGAATTTGGGAGTGTCTCGGGGAATTGGCTAGATATAATTTAGGAAAGTTGAAAACCGTTCAAGGAGATCGGAAATTATAGTCCAAATTTGGGAGCGTCTCGGGGGAGATCATTCAAAAAAACAGTCTAAGGTCGGAAATGAATTAAAGATCCAAGATTGTGACTATAGAGAATTTAAGGGGGTCTCGGGACTAACTTGATATAATTTATGAAAGTTGAAACCGTTCAAGGAGGCTTAGGTCGGAAATGAACTGAAGATCCAAATTTGTGACTATCGAGAATTTGGGAGTATCTCGGGGGATTGGCTAGATATAATTTCGGATAGTTGAGGAGATCTTTCCGAAATCGACTGAGATGGAAAATGATTGTCCTAGGAATGAAATAATTTATTTTTTAAGTTTTTGAAGAATACCAAAGAATCTGGCCTGGTCCGAAATTTCCAAGGTAAGATTTTTTTTTTTTTTTTTTTTGAATTGAAAAAGTCGTTTAAATTTTTGTATAACAATTTTTTATTTATTTTATTAATTTATTTTGTTTTGTTTTGTAATTTTTCATTTATTGAATTTATTTGTATTTTTATATAAATATTACACGTTTCTTTTTTTATAGTCGAAACTAAACTATAAAATGGAGTGGAGAAGGGGGAATAAAAATGTTTTTCTTTTTTTTTTTGTTAACATCTAAATTGTTGATAGTTGTGTTTGTTTTTTTTTTCATTTGCTTAGTTTAAATTTACATTCATCATTTTTATTTGGCAAAATGAGTTTTTTTTTTACACTCTAAAAAAAGTTGTGAAACAAATTCCCCAAAAAAAGGTAGGAAAAATTTGAGAAATTTTGAAAATTTTAGAGTGTTTTTGGCAAAAAAAAACGCATTTTGAAAAATATTGAAATATTTTATTTTTTTACAATTTTTAATTAATCAAACATTTTGTTGTTGGTGCAATGCTTTTTTTCTTGATTTTCTTCTTTCGTCTTTTTGTAGAAATTGGCTAAAATTTTTAACGTTTTTTTTTTTGGAATTTGCCATTTTTTTTTTTTGCTTGTTCGTTTGCTTTTTTTTCCCAAATTGCTGTCTATTTTTTTTAAACTAGTTTGTCATGTTTTTTTTTTTGAGAATTTTATTAAAAAAAAAATTATAATAATAAAACTTTAATTTTATTTAGAGGAAATTTCTTTTTTTTTACTTTCAAGTCGAAAGTTACCGACTCTTTTTTTTTTTTTTGATGTTAATAATTTTTTAAGCTTGAATTTATCTAGTTGGTTTTTTTTTTTTTACATATATATATATTTTTTTTATTTATAACTGTTTAACTAATTTGTTTTAAAGTTGTTTATTTATTTATTTTTTTTTTATATATAATTAATTGTTTTTGTTTGTATACCAAATAGCTAGACATATATAAGGGTTAATATATAGTGATATATATATGTATAAAGAATATATATATAAAACTATATACAACTTATGTATATGTAGACCATGTGTATGTGTATATGTGTGTGTGTGTTTTGTTGGTATGCATGTGTATGTGTATGTGTGTGTGTGTGTGTGTAGAAAAAATCAGTCTAATTTATTAAGGCAACGTGAGAGCTTTCATCGTCATAATTTTTTGTTTTTTTTTTTTTCAATCAGCAATTTCCATTTTCAAACTTTCCTTTTTTGTTTTTGTTTTTTACTTAAACATTTAAATTGATTTAAAATGTTAGTTTAATTTAAATTGTGTTTATTTATTATTTATTATTATTTTTTTTTTTAGCCATTGCCACCTGTTTATATATTTATATATATATATATTTTTTTTTTAATTTACATTTAGGAAATTTAAATATTTTTAACAATAAATTTGGTATGTTTTGTGTTTGTGTGTGTGTGTGTGTGTTTATAGATTTTCATAAATTCTTCATTTCTTTCACATAGTTTTTTTTTTTTTAGGAAGGAGGAAAAATACATTTTATATTTATATATATTTTTTAATTTTTTAAATATTCCTTGTTCCTGTCAATAGCAAAGAAAAATGGGGGAAAAGTCTTTAAGCTTATCAATTTTGGAATGAAATCTTCAGCATTTTTTGAAAATAAAAACAAAAAAAAAAAATTCTAGCAAAAAGTTTTTGAAACTCTTGCCAAATTTTGTATGTATGTGTGTGTGTGTATTTTTTTTTTTAATATCTTAAAAAGAAAAGGTTCTAATTTGTATTTTTCAATAGGATATGTGGTTCGGGATAACACTCCTTGAAAGACTTTGCCCTTGTCGTTGATTTGTTCAAAAATAATTAAAAAAAAAAAGAATGTTTTCAATTTTTTTTTTTAACATTTTTTTTTAATACTAATTTTTTTTTTTGTAATTGTTTGTTAGTTTTTGTTTCTTTTCGATTTGTTTGTTTTTTTTTTAACCTTTTTCTTTTGTCGTAAGGATATATATATATATATATATTTTTTTTTATATTTTTAATAAAATTAAAGAAATTGTTGTTGTTGTTTTTTATGTACACTAAAAAAAAAAGTCACAGTCGTCTTACAAACTGCACTTTGTTTACTTGGAAGTTTTTTATGAATTTTGTTTTTTTTTTTACACTTTTTATTTAATTTTTAGTTACTAATTTTTTGTTTGAGTTTCAACTTTTTTTTTTTTTGTTAAATATTTTTACACTTTGGATTTGCTGGTTAATAATTTTTATTTTTTTTTTTTTGAAATACTATTTTTTTATTTTTTTTTGTACACACTCACATAAGCCACAAGCCTGCCTAACTTTATTTCAATTAAACAAAAAAAAAAAAAAATTAATTGAAAAACAAAATTTAAGAAAAGAAATGAAAATAACAAAAAAAAAAAAATTCTATTTACATAAAATTGCTACAAATACATACCGATATGTATATGGCCTGCATGTATATATATTTATATATATATGTGTGTGTATGTGTGTGTGTGTGATTTTTATACTCTTTTTTTGTTTTGCTTTTGTGAACCTTTTGGTTTGGTTTTTGCCTTTTTCTTCAGGATACTTTTTTTGGCTTACTTACGGGGAATTGGTTTTTATTGTTTTTGTTTTCTTTGCTTTTGTTTTTTTTTTTGTTTTCTTAAAGATTTTCTGTGCTTTCATTTTGATTTTGTGTTTTGTCAAGAGTTTTTGGCTCATTCGTTTGTGATTCGTCGTGTTCCAAGTCGTTGCTCTCAACGTCTTCGTCTTCAGTCTCTTCTTCTTCTTCTTCTTGCTCTTCTTCCTCTTCTTCAACTTCTTCAGCATCTGCTTCTTCCGTTTTGACTTGCTCTTCCTCTTCCTCTACTTCTTCGTCTGCTCCGTCATTTTCAGCTTGTTTGACTTGCTCCTCACTGGAATATGAGTTTTCCTCCAAATCAGTTTCTGTCCGTCCAGCAATCGTGGGCGTTGGCGGAGGCGTGGTTATCGGGGGCGGAGTGGCTGGCTTGGGTAGTGTGGTGGCAGTGGAGTCCTCCGAGTCCAACTCTAAGGGCTCCTCCTTTACAACCGTAACAACATTTGCCTCTGCTTCAGCCTCTGCCGCTACCGCTGCCTCAGGCTCTGCTTCTGCTTCAGTCAACGTCAACGTCAGCGTTTCTGTCTCGCTTGCCTGTTGCTCCTGCTGTCGAGCACGCTCGTCTAGTTGAAGCAATAATTCCTGCGGCAATTCACCGGGATAGTCGAAGCCCTCGAAGGCATCCACTTCGCCAGCCTCGGCCGCCTGCTTCTTCTTGTCGGCTATGAGTTTCCACATGTTCAACAGGGTCTTGAAATTCATCACATCGGCTCGCATGGGTGAGGTCTGCAGACCGGCGACATTCTCCTCGTCCTCATCTTCGGAACTGCTGCTGCTGACCGCCTGAATCTTGGGCTTGTATGACTTGTTGGACTCGAGACTGCTTCCGCCTCCAATAATGGGGGTGAGCCCGGCCAGCTTCAGCTGCAGATTGTACTCATGAAAGTCGCGCTGTATGGAGCTGCGACGCGAGTTGACCATCTCCTCGCAGCTGCCCATGATCTGGTTATATTCCCGCAGGCCCAGCTCTTCCACGGGCACGTAGTGCTCGCCGATCTCAATCAGGTAGACACAGCGATTGACATGGGAACGAAAGCGGGCATCGCTGTGCTGGGGCACCCAACAGTGGACCACATGACCGACCATGCCGGCACTGGGTTCCCAGTCCTTCCAGGAGACGCGACCGCCATTGGCTCGCATACGATCGTTGGGCCAGATGACGGCGTCGATGATGTCCAGGCAGTCGTAGATGACCGTGTCGTCCACAATGATCACCTTCTTGAAGATCTCGATGCGAGGTCTGCGCGGATACGGGGAGCTGCGTCCCGAGCCATCGGCACTGGCCAGGGAGGCTGCTGTCAGACAGATGGGTCCCTTGGTCTTTCGTGGATAGTCTCCGGGCGTGGTGATGATGTTGCCCAGGCCTAGACTCCCAGAGGAAGACGAGAGCTTTGTGAAGCGAGGGCTGCTGGCAAAGCCCAGCTCTCCGATGGGCTCATTTTCTGTTGGTTCCGCCAGCGTTGTGTCTTTGGTCTGGACCTCGGAGCCACCGGCTGCACTGGCAATGGGCAGAGTGGCACGACGCTCATGATCCCGGCCAAGCCGACCAGATGCGCCAATCCCGCTCCCAGGTCCCATAGCCGCACGACTACCGCGTGGTCCACTACTGCTGGCTCGGATTTGTGATCCCGACGGTACCACCCCGTCTTGATCACGCTCGCGGTTAAGCAGACCGGCTATCAGAGTGGTCGAGGTGGGTTTCACCGGCACCACGGCCAGACCTCCGCGCATAACAGCTAGGCTGTCGCTCACGTAGTTGCCACCCAGGGAACCCGGCACATTGCCGGGACGGACACCGAAGTAGCTGTTGACAGTGAGCGTGTTGTAGAGCGGAGCAGATATAAACACCGGGGCCAGGTCACCAGATTCTCCACCGGCACTGCTGGTTGTGCCACCGCTACCACCACCACCACCACCAGCGGCAGCAGTAGCACCTCCAGTACCGCCGCCACTGCCGGGTCCTGGTGGTCCGCTTCCAATCATGCCGCCCACATTCCCGACCATACTGCCTGTGCCCACATTACTACCGCCACTTCCAAAATTGCAGGTGGTACCCAACTGGAGGGAGGCTTCCAGGGCCGAGCCAGAGCTACAGCCCTGACGACAGCGCTCGCGTATGCGGTGCCACCAGTCTAGGACAGTCTGGCGTATGGTTTCCAGGGTGATGGCCCCGCCTATCACCTGCCTTAACTGGGCATTCGTGTCGGCATAGGAGGTGGTCAGCGGAGAGACGTAGATGGGATATCCGATGGGCTGATCGCAGCTGGAGTTAATGATGTTGCGTAGGGCTTGCTTGGCATTCTGGATGCTGCCACGTTCGGGATTCCGATTGCGCAGGTAGATGAGTTCCTGTTGCTGGCCGGCCCAGAGGCCGCGCACGCATTCACGATTGAGCTTGATCACACGAAAGCTGAGAAAGCGCTTGGTCAGACGGATGATGCGGTACTCATCGGAGCCGTCTTCCATGACATGGCGCAGGGCCAGCAAGTTGGGGGCACCGCGTAAGACGGCACTGCGCCAGACGGGATCCGCTTCGTGGGAGATGACTAGCTCCTTGGAACAGGTGTCTATGGCCTCGTAGAGGGCTTGGGGATCATGGAACTCATCGGGATTGGTGATGTGATCTTGCTGCAGCTTCAGAGCCATTTTGACGGCCGGTGCCACCACCGAATGCAGCAGTTCCATGTCGGCAAAGACCCATTCATCACGGGCTGAGGTGATGCGAAAGTCACCCTTGAAGAGGGCATGAAGGCCATGCAAAAAGAACTCCACTCCTGTCAGGGAGCTGTGCGAGGCCGTAGCCAGAGATCGGCGGGCTAACAGGCCTAGGGCTAGGCAGAGGGAAACGAGGGGAGCATCTTTCGCCACGCTGGCCACCTTGATTTTCTGAACCCCGGCTGGCTTTTCCCGTGCCCCAGAGGCCGGTGTGACTGTAACAGTGGCTGCTTCGGCGCGGGGAGATTCCTCTTTGCGTAGGCCACCCGACTTGCCGGGGGTCTTGGCCAGCTTGACAAAGACATTCTGATCCATGTAGGTCACATAGCCACCCAGGCCGGGAGCGCTCTCCGAGGTCTGTCTGGAGATGTTGGCAAAAGAGTGGGAACTGCTCATGTGCTCGGCCGAGGAGTCGTGGGCCACACCGTTTACGGTGCTACTGCCACTCATGGTGGCACTCTTTTGGGGCCGCGTCACTGCCGTGCGCAGTTGCTGCTGGGACTGAGACTTGCTCTGGGGTGTGCTGGTGGCCGTGCCCTGGCTAGAGAGATTGGGCGTGCTCTTGGAATCATTGTAGGCTGAAGTGCTGGCCACTGGCGGCACTGTGACCACCGGGGCCGGAGCTGCTGGCTGTGGTGTCTCCTTGGCCGTTTGCAGCTCCTTGCGCTTGTCCACACAATAGTTGATCCACTTGAGGTAGATGTAGCAAAACCGGGATCGTGTGATGCCCATGGCTCGGCAATCGAAATCCTCATCAAGATTGAAATTGAATATGGGATCCAGGTCCACAAACTGGCGGCTCAGCGTATGCTGCAATGCCTCCTGTATGGGGCCCGAGGCCAACCACTGCTCCAGCTTAGGGTTACGCACCACATAGTAGATGATACTCTAAAAGGACATAGACATGCTTGGAGTCAGGCTTAACAGAAATGGAAGGCATCTACACTCACCTTGATGTAGTAGGTGATCAGAACCTTGCGGTACTCAAAGACTTGGAGGGTGGCACTGGCCAGGTTATCGGATATGGAATAGCCTTCGATCACATACTGGGCGGCTACCACCTGCCAGGCCAGCCAACGTGTAGAAAACATGGCATTGGCACTCAGCATCCTGGGTAAGTGACCCGGGTCACAGCAGCAGCAGCCATCGTTGTCCTCCACATCCTCGGTGATGGCCTCGACCTCACGCTGCTGGCAGTATGTGCCACGGAATTCCAGGCCACGCATTTGGAATGTGCAGAGCCCATTGCCCAGCTCAATTATGTGAACCAGGCAATTTAGGTCATCCGAGGCCAGAACTATATAAGGAGAAGATCAATTTAGGTTAGCTTCGGCTTGACTTGGTAGGGAGAGAGAGACTTACCAAAACAGTCTCCCTGGTTGACATTGCCCCAGCGACCCATCAGCAAATCTCCGCACAGTGAATGCTGCAGAGATCGGGTGAGATGTTCGTAGAAAATACTGTTGAGATTATTGTCATCGGCTCCCAGATCACGTTCCAGCTGCGAGCTCAGTCGGGTGTTGGAGTGGTCAATGCGACGAGTGTTATAGTCGCGTTCCCAGAATTTGATGGGTCTCACGTACGAGGTGAGAAATATGGCGCTGCCCAGAAATGGGTTCAGCGGTGTGGAGAGAATGGCCGATATGGCCGCCTGCAGGAACAACATGGCCGAGTGGGGTACACTGAAGGGCTGGGCAAAGGCATGGAAGGCTGATCCCCAAGTGATTTGCCAAGGCGCTATATAGGTCACAATGAATTGTAACTGTAAATAAATGCGAAATTAATTTATTTGAGGTTAGATTTGATCTTCAAAAGTACAGTTGACTCCTCAGTTGAATCCTTTCTTTGTCAAACTTAAGTAAGAGAAAAAAGGAAAACCCACCTTGAGTAGAAAATCGCAGCATTTTCGGAATGCCAGCGAGACGAAAAAGTAATCAATGATGAAGGTTTCCGTGGCCATGGCAAAGTCAATGCGAAAGAGCAGGACGGTGAATATGACAATGAGATACTGATTGGTTGGGTCCGAATATGCATTTCGCACAACTGCAAGAGAGACAGAGTCATTTGTTAGAGAGAGAGAGAGAGATGGAAGATGTTTATATATTTGCCTTGGCAACTTACATTTGAGAGCACAAATCGCCACGATAAGCGTGCCCCAGGGTACACCGAATTTGTCGGCAATAATCTGCGAGTCGGCAGTCAGGGAGGAGACGGCCAATAGGGGAAAGAGCACATTCCTTTCGAGGACACTCAAGTAGATGTAGAGCTTCTCGAACCACATTATCTGCGGAGCGTTGAGGACTTCGAATTGACCGAATTCCTTTTGCCGGAGCAGCGGACGAGCAAAGCAGAGCCAGGGCATATGTTTGCGCATTTGGGGCACAATATAGTGGAGGAGCACGCCCAGAACTCCAATAAAGACATACAGAACTATGTTCAGGTCCGGCTGGAGTACAGTGAAAACTGTACTGCAATGGAGACCCAAAACAGAGACGGCCAAGAGGGTCATCACCACAAAGTCATTTTTGAGTCGGGTATTGACGGTGGCCTGAAGTTTGCGAGGTAGGGGATCGGGCAGTTCAGTCTCGGGGGCTTCGACGGTGGTGGTGGTGGGTGGTTCAACACTGGTGGCACCGCCGGCGGCAGTGGCCTCGGTGGCTGTGCCACAGCCGGCTGTAAGCGTGGACATGTCACCGGGATTGGTGGTGGAGGTAGTGGAGATTTTATCCTCGTTCTCCTGGGCCAGGGGATCAATGACGGTTGAAGATTTCTGCTCGGTCATTTCAATTACAGTCTCTATGGTGGCGGGCAACTCCTGTTGGCTGGCCAGGACCTCTTCATCGGGCAGTGGTGCCGGCTTGTCAGCCGACTCGTTGAGGAACTCACTTGTGGGCTGCTCGGCGGCTGCCCCAATGGAGGCATAGGAACTGGAGGCAGTGATGGCTCGCTTGCTGCTGGAAATAGTTTTGCCCAAGGTCTGGCTGCTGCCCAGCGAGGAGGCCTTTGATTTGCTGTGCTTCTGACCCAGTGGTGTCTGCTGTCCCGCCTCATCTTCCGGATTGGGCAATTTCTCCAGAGAGCTCAGCTCGATATGCTCTTGGCTGTTGGCCGATGAGGCCAGCGGTTCAGTGGTCTGCGGTACCTTTGAAGACGGCTCTTGGCTCTCCTGGTTGGCCCTACTCGGCTGGCCAGATCCAGAGCCTGCCACCACCTGCGGTGGTATGGAATTCCCGCTCAATTCGTCTTCGTCATCCCGGTAAGTGCTAACAATGCAGGTCTTGATCAGCCGCCAAATGTGACTAAAATCGCTGGCCGAGCGTGAGAGGTGATAGCCCAGGGGTATGAGCATGGCACAGAATATGGAAAACAAAATATATTGTGTGCCCCGACGCTCATCCAAGGCAGCATAAAGCGGTCCATATAATATCATTACGGCCATAATGGAACGCAGCAAGCAAAGAAAGGAACCTGTCGAAAGAAAAATATATATTTGATTAGTTTAGAATGGTAAGACCCGTCAGATCGTTTAGGTTCTTAGAATCAGAGATAATATATATTTTGTTGGGGTTTCTCTTAGACTTGTAGAACCCAGAAATTATATATCTTGGGTCCTTTTATATAAGTCTAGATCAGGTGTATATTACCTTTCAATAATATTTTTTTTTTTGCCCCATGGAAGACCAATTTGATCATAATTTTATATGATCTTCTTTCGATTCTTAGGATTTATTATCTCGAAAATTTAAAGGTCTAAACTGAAGCTCCCAACTCAGATCGTAAACATTATGTGATTCCACATATCAAAAGTTTATATATGAAATTTTCGGGTCCTAACTTCACACAAAGATGGAGAATAACTATTTAGAGTGCGACTTACCCAGTAAACTGCTGGCCGCATTGCCACCAAAGATATGCATATCCAGCTGCTCGAGAAGGTACATAAGGAACGTGTTTATTTGTGGGCAGAGACCCACGGAGAAGATCAGCGGAAAGCTTAGGAGTATCACGTACATGGCCTGCAAAAGCCAGGCCACCACCTCGGCGGGTGAGTAGCTCAGACCAAAGAAGACCAACTCGCCGGGTGGCTCTTCAGCATAAGCGGTATCCAGACGCTTGAGCAGCATAAGGAGACCACCGCCCAGACTAAAGTAGATGGCCCGAGAGTAGGCCACAGTCTTATTGAAACCATGAACAGGCGAGGCTGCATCTGGCTGAACACTCTTTACCAGCGAATACTGGGCTCCAGCGATGACGGCACAGAAGAGAAAGGCGAACATATCCTTGTAGTGGTCGTGCTGGAGTATAGCCGCCCCCAGGCAGGCAACCAGGGTGCAAAGGACGCTGGCCAGGAGAACATGCAGCCAGTGGAGATCCCGGTCGAAGAGGGCTAGCAGCTCGAGGCGATCCATGGATATCTTGAACTCATGCTCGTAGCCACACCACCTTAAGCGGTATTTGTAGAAGCTCTTGGGCACCGTGGGCTTCTCGGCTGAGAGTAGGCAGGCTGGGCGCCAGTAGTCGCAGTATGTTCCGATATGACCATCCACATTGAGCATAGGGACACCGGCGTTGCTGCCGGACTGGCTGACCTGATTGGTGGCATTGGTACCGGGTCCGGCTCCGAGGACACTGCTGCCGGCTGCTATTTCGCTCAACTGTTGGTGTTGGTGCAGGGCATCCAGGGCGCTGGACTGAAGGCTACGCACTCTGTGCCGCTCACTTTGGATCACCTGAATGAGGCTATGGAAGGAGAGAGCAGTTGTGGTGCGAGAGTTGAAGGGGGATGTGGAGGACATCAGCAGGTTCATCGGTGGTTGGACCGAAGTTGTGGTAACCTGTGCACCTTGGCACGTGGCGTCCACGGCGGCCGCCACGGACAAGGACTCAGACATTTGCTTGGCATCCATACGCAATTTGTCCCGCATGAGGGCCCGCTCTAGGTGGGTCATATGCTCCAGCGAGGCAGGATAGTTGCTCTGAAGTGCTTGGATGGCATCCTGGTAGAACTGGAAGTGGGCACTGGACATGTTGGGTGGCACAATGTTGGGATTGGCCGGTATGGGGGTGCCGTCGTTGGAAACACCGGCTATGGGGCGACCACGCTCATCCACGGCCCCGCCATGCATGAGCCACAGCATCTTGTGGATGTCGGCGGTGAGACTTTCGGTAAGACTGATGCTGTGCGTCGAGTTGGAGGAGGAAGAGTTTCGGGAGGCCAGGGAAACTTTGTTGGGTTTGGCACTGACCAGGACCAAGTCGTCCTGCTGGGTTTGGCTAAAGTTAGAGCCGGCACCAGCACTACCGCCACCGCCACGTCGACGATGAAGTTGGCTGGAGGAACCATTGGCACCAGTGGAATTGCGCGTTTCGTCCACTTCACGATACTTCACTACCTTCGGAATAGCTCCCAGGCTTTTGGCGGCCATTTTAGAGGTGGTAGGCTGCTCTTCGTCCACCACCAGGGCCGCTAGAGGAGCCTCGAGGCCAGCCAGGAGCTGGTCCTTTGAACTGGCACTGACTTGCTCAAAATCACTGGAAGGACAGCCGGAGTCGGCTTCACTGCGGATCACCTGGTTACGATTCTGCGGCACTTGCTGCGCTTGCTGCTGCTGGAGAGCCACTTTCTTGTCGGTGGAGCTTTCCCAGGCACTCGAGGACTGCTGACGGTTGCGCTCATTCAGCAAGGGCGAGCGGGAGCCCGTATTATTGTCTGTCTCCTCGTCATCATCGTCCACCAGAAAGCTGGCTGTGGCCGGTGGCGGCTCTAGGCTGGCCAGGGGAGTCGATGTGGGTGTGGTTGCAGTCTTTTCAGGGGACGTAGCGCAGGTTTTGAGGACTTCGTCCAGTTGGTTGTTGGCCTGCTGCATCTTGTGCAGGATATGCTCGAGATTGTCATCGAAATCCTTAAAGACATCATCGTCATCATCGTCGGCCAGTATGCCTCCCACATCCGACTCGGCACTGTGATGTGTTTGATTGAAGCCTAAGGCCCAAATGGGTCGCCTTCGTATGGGCACATCGTCCAGTTCATCATCGTCATCGGGATGCTCTATGGGACCATCCAGCTCAGTGGATACCTGGTTGCTCGGCTGTTCTTCAGTTTGCTTCTCCCTGCCCACCACTTCATCAGTGGCCACGTCAGCCGAAGCTTTCTCATCCGTATGCTCGACTATGGGATATACCGGCGGCTCTATCAGAGCCGTGGTAGAGCCACAGGCACTGGAGGAGCCAAAGACTAGGCTACTGCAAGTGCTGCCCGCCTCAGCATAGTTCTGGTACAGATTAAGGTGTTGGTTGCGCACCAGACTTTTGCTGGGTGGCGGCAGGGGGTTACGCAGCTGCTGCTGGCCACTGATGGCCTCCACACTGTTGGGGTGCGGACTTAGGTTTGAGACCGAGGGTTGGGGGCACATCACCTCCAAGGCCGTGCTCTTGATGCGGCGCACCCCCGATCCCGAGGGTTGATTGTGCACTGCAATTTGGCCTGACTTTGAGGTAGCCTGGAGAGAGCCCGGGTTATGCTGATAGCTGGTGGCATTGGAATGTCTGCGTCTCTTGCCGGCGGCTCCGGAATTTTTGGACATACTGGAGCTGGCATTCGAGTCACCTGGATTGGGACTCGCTTCCATACGCGAATTGCTACCTCCACTGCCTCCGCCACTGGAGGCAGAGAGCTGCAAGGCAGACATGGTACTGGTGGGCTCTTTCAATATAATGGCCCCACCCAGCGGATGATGCATATGATGATGATGGTGGTGGTGGTGATGGTGATGATGGGGTAGGCGGAATTGCTGCTGCGGCAGGTACTGTTGCTTCTGGGCCTCCAATTGCTCTATACTCAGGTCGGATTTGGTGTAGCTCTCGTCTTCCAGATAAACATCCGAAGAGGAATCTAGAATCCAAGACTGAAGGGTCCGGGTACAGACATCGGCTACGCCTCCTGTGCTGCGACCGAGACCTAGTTCCAGGTCATCCGTATCACCGCCTATAACCGCCAAAGTGCCTATGCTGCTCGCCCCACTGGCATTTGACTGGAGCTGGTGGGACTGTTGATGGTGGTGGTGTTGATTAATTGGTTGGAAGAGATTGCGATTTTGATGCTTGAGGCGTTCGTCATGGGTCTCCGAGCTGCGATGTCGCTGTAGACGGGAAACCCGACTATTTGGCCCACCCACCACCATCAGGGAAGCAGAATTGGATGTGGAATTGGAGGCGGTGGAAGTGGTCGGCCTGGGTTGGGCCGATGGCGAGGTCTGGATAAAATACTGACGCAAATTGCCAGCTCGACTATTGCTACTGGTGTTGGTGGTGCTGGTGTTGTGGCCACTAGAGTTTTTGGCCTGGCTTTGGGAGTGCAAAAAGGTCTCGTTGCGAACCTGGACGAGACTAGGTGAAGGTCCCGTGTTGCTAGTGCCCGAGCTGGCAATGGTATCCGATTGCTGGCGTTTCAGTTTGGGAGCCTCCAGGCCGGCTGCCGCATCCAAACTGCTCTGACGCTCCAGACGACGACGCTGTCTGCGGCTCATCACCTCGGAGCACTTGCGGGAGAGATGACCCAGTCGTTTGGTAGTATTCCCTGACACACTGGCCAAATTGCTATCCCCACCGCTGCTACCATTATCGCCACTAGCCACACTGCCAGCTCCGGCACCGGCCTCAACCAGTTCGGGATATACAGTAAGATATTTGCTGAACAGATCCCCGGCCAGACTACTGTTGGCGGGCGCTGTACCCGATCTGATGGACTTGCTGACACTGGTGGAACCAGCCAGAGACTGCTGATCCTGTTGACTTCCACCCGATAACATGGAAGGTGCATAAAACATCAGCTCAATAGACTCGGAGCTATT
Organism: Scaptodrosophila latifasciaeformis; assembly: GCA_037075145.1. Lineage (NCBI taxonomy): Eukaryota > Metazoa > Arthropoda > Insecta > Diptera > Drosophilidae > Scaptodrosophila > Scaptodrosophila latifasciaeformis. The sequence continues at coordinate 82,925 of JBAMCM010000266.1, read as the reverse complement.
CTTCCGATGCACATCGACTTTAAGATCTGCAGTGAAGAAAAAGAAGGACAGTGAAGTTGAGGCAACAAGGTTACAGGAAATTAGTTTTTCGTCTTGACTTACCAATTATGCTATTCACATTGTCAATGGACATGATGCTGTTCTCTTCACTGGCCTCGTTGATGGCCTGCTCCACAGACATGCGCGAGCCACCTGCACCCATGACCTTCATTTCTATGCCGCCTTCGTCATCGCTGCTAAACATAAAGAATTTAATTTGTTAGAGCAAAAACAAATAGTGTAGGGAAATATTATCTACGGCTGACCGAAGATGAGACACCCTTTTTAAAGTGGATATTATTTTTTGTCTTGATAAGAATGTAGGAGAGAGAAAGAGAGAGAGTGTGTCTTACCGCGGTTCCGACTCTTTGGTGACTTTGAAGAATTGACTCTTTAGGTTCACCTCAGACATGGTCTGGGCTCGATCGTAGAGGCGATGGAGGGCCAGATTCACCAGCTTTACCATCAATATAGTGCAGCTGGTGAGCACACAGTAGATAACCCAGGTCAGCCATGTGCTGGGAAAGTACTGAAAGCAAAAGAGAGAAGAAATAAAATTTACTTGGAATTTCATTTGATGATTCATGGCAGACTCACCAAGTATGCTACGAATGGTGAACAGAGCAGATAGAGCCATAAATACAAATGAACCACATTGCAGAAGACACCCTGATGGGGATCATAGAAATAACCGCCGGTCAGTGAGGCCCAGACGCCTTGGCGCAGTATCTCCAAGGTCTGCGAGCCCATGGTGGCCTATACAGCATGTCTAGAGTTCGCCAGGGTGAGACAGTGTGAAAGCGGGAGTGACGTTATGAGTGGCTATCGGGATTTGTTGTTCTGCTTTGAGTCACTTTTTTCTTTTAGGTTTTTTTGTTTTGTCTTTGTTGCGATTTGTTTTTTTATTTATTTTTTATTTTTCTTTTTTGTCGATTTCCAGTTTTAAAAGAAATTCCACAGTTGTTTATTTTTAGCGGTTAAGCTTGATGCGGGATGGCGGGTGGCGGAAGTGATTTGATAGCAAGACAAACAACGGTTTGGCAAACGGACGGGCAGCGGGAGGCGCCAGAGCATTCCAGTGCATTTGCAGGCACAGTTGGGCCTTGGTTAAAAAGCGAATGGGTGCCAACTACTGCAGAAAAAACAAAAACATAAAAAAAAACACACAATAAAAAAAATGAGAAACAAAAACTAAATTAATGGAAATCAAAATTGGGCAAAATGGTTAGCGTACCAAACCGAACTGATAGCTGGAAGGCACGGGAGCAGCTGAGTTGATGTCTCAAATTTTATAACAAAAACAAAATCACAAAAAAAAAAATTGAAAAAAAATTAAGAACCAAGAAATACGTGTGCTGTGCTGGAATTGTAAAGTGTAATGCAATTTTCATTCAGTTGTGGCTTGCAATTTAAATTCACATCGATTGCTGCTACTGCTGCTGCTGCTGCTGCTGAAGTCGTTGTAGTTGTTGGGAATGCGCCGCAGTTTCAACGTTTTCTCTTTCTCTGTACTTGTGTTTGTTCGTTTCCTTTTGGTGGCGGAATGATCAACACTTGGCAAAGCACGACTTTTCATTATGTTATCAGAGCATGATCTGTATTATTGAATCAATCGGTTTATTTAACAATCAAATTTCTTTATTATTTTCTTTCGTGTTATTTTTCTTGCAAAGTACTGCGCACACTCTCACACACACACGCACACACTACAGTTGCAGTCCAGCAGGGTTGCAACAACTCTGTTCACTCGATAAAACTGTATCGATGCGGCCTATCGATAGAGGCGCTCATTTGTCTAGGCCAGAATTTTAAAATATGCTTAGTTATTTGCGAATTAAAATGCACTTATGAATCAAAGATTTAATTTAAAAAATTCAAATTAATCTTATGAATACCTATTTCATTTAACAAAGAAAGCAAAGAAACTAAACTTTAATTTGTAAAGCTGCCAATTCATTTTATTTATTAAGTTCGTTCAAACACTTGTTAATCACAGGAATATAATTGTAAATATGTTTCAAGTTTCAATAAACGCAAAACGGAACCAGATGTTGTGTTGATTTACCCAGAAAATAAACGAGTCATAATTTTGGTTGACACAAGCAAAAATATTAAATTTATTATAAATTATCACAAGTCTACAAAATTACCTTTAACCGTTTAATTTGAGAAAATATCCTATTTTGTAAACCAGTTGCAAAAAAAACCCTAATCTATCTAAATATACATAAAACTAGAAAAAAAATTGTTACTTAATTTTACGAGGAAAAAAAAAAAAAAACTTAATCTAAATCATCACAAGGCTAAGAATCACCATTTACCAATGAAATTGAGGGAATTTGTGTTTTCGTTGTTGTTGTTTCAGTCTACTAACGCATCGGAATTGGTTACAGGGCCGCACTCAGTGCAGGCCTGGCATAGTCAGCGTTCCTCACTACTGCCCCCATCGTGACCACCAATAAAGTCGTCCTTGTGCTCGTAGTTATGATGATGATGAATATGCTCCTCCTCCTGCTCAATCTCATGAACGGGATGATGATGCTCATGATGTTCGTGATGCTCATGCTTCTGGTGCTCGTGATGATGGACATGCTCTTTGGTACTATGAATCTGTATGGGACGGCGATCTTCATGTATAATTTTCTTCTCCTCCTTCAGGACAATTGGCTTGTGGTGATGATGGACATGCTTCACCACCGTATGCACATGCTTCTCAATCTTCTTGTGAATCGGTACATGTATCACAATTTTCTTCTTCTTCTGATGGCCACTGCCAATACAAAGACAATCAATCAAACACACAACCAAACCTAACCTCAAATTATTTAAATACCCGGCATTCGTTTCCTCCACACAAATAAACAGCAGCATCAGTACCACAAACACAAACAGTTTCAGCAGCTGGAAAAAACAATTGTAATCCATTTTGACTAGTTTCGAAGGTTCTTCAGGCTCCGAAGCCAGATCCTCACCACACTGCGATTATCCATATCACTGGCTTGATGACTTTTGGAGGGAAAAGCGAAAAAAAAAATATATATATAGAAATATAAAACTTCAACTCTGTTGTGATCGCTTGACTGTCTCGAATGTAATGATTGCTGCCACACCGCAGACAATTATTTTTATAACACAAAACCTATCCGCCATCTCCCCCAAAAAGCATAGAGTGCTGGGGGTGGTCATGTTGGTGGCTTTGGAATGCGCAGGCGCTTTGCGCGTTTCGCGTTCGCTGGATCGTTTTGCTTCCGTGCAAGTGGCGCATGCGCTATGTTCCCAAAAACAAAACCACACACACACACACACACATATGCACTCATATGTGTCTGTTTGTTTTAAACAAAACCTACAATTTGTGTTGTGGCTTTGGTTTTGCTAAGATTGGAGTAACCATAATCCGGCTTGTTATAGAAATTAAACCATCTGCGCACTCTCAAATTGTGGGTGTTTGCGTTCCCTGGACATTTTCCTTTGTTTTGTTTTGGGCTTTTTTTTTCTTTTTCTTCTATTTCCGTTGTCTTCATTGTTTTCATAAGCGAGTGTGAACTCCTTTTTTTTTTTTTTTTTGGTATTTTGTAGTTTGCTCATTTGCGGAAGTCACGGAAGACTTAAGTACAAAACTCAGTCAACGGAAATGAGTCGAATTAAATAGCCGAGAGGAGAGGATAGCAGGTGATTTTCAAAGTATTTCATATGTTTTAATATCTATTTCGTACAAATGATTATTGCAAAATAAAGGAGTGTGTGAGGGAAGCATTAAATAAGTACAGTACACTCATGTGGATTATGAAATTGCCAAGCATTTACAAAACACGAATATAATTGAAGGCAATATAGATCTGTTCACTTGCTAACTGTATTTTGATTTTGATTTCGTGTATTTTGCTTTTCTCTTTCATAACATTTTACAGTGACATAATACGGATAATAAATAAATATAGGAAAAAACCAAATAGTCTACAAGGAATGGGGCAGACAAGTGTGGCAGCGGTTTTACACTTAACTTAACCGACTATAAATAGACTGCTGTTAAAGATAATCCATCTAGTGTTAGTCATAGACAGGGTTAGGTTGCTCTTGGCTGGTAAATCCTCAGATCAAATTCCATAAGACAAAATATTCCGATCCAAGAAAAAATAAAAATTTTAATAAGAAGAAGAACTATTTCAGATCTAGGGAGACCATTGATGTTTTCACATAAATCTTGAACTCATTAATAATTAATAAAAATATGAAAGTATTAAAATTTTAATGACCAAATTAATAATTGCATATTAAAATTCTAATGAATTCATTTTCATTCATTTTTTTTTTATGAAAATGATGAAAGAATGAAATTATTTTTTTTTTTATACAAATATTCATACGTCTTAAAAAATTATTACTATTTTTTTTTTCAAATCTCAAAAAATAACTTCTACTTTAATTGATTTGAAAGGGCCAAAGAAATGTGCGAAAGCGAAAACTTATAAAGCATCGAAATTGTAAGTAGAAAGAAATACCGAATCTGGCATACTATTTTTGAAGTGAGCACTTAACAGTAACTTTCATTGGCTTATCTACTCCTGGGTGTTTACTTTCTGGCCTTATAGTCAGGCCTGATATATAAGATTCTAATTTCCAAATTTCAGTTCTCTATCTTTGGAGACGACCGAGTTATGCCCAGATGTATTTTAAGAGAAAGAAATATGCTATGCTTCTTTTTAAATGGTAAACAATAACAACAATGTTCTCCGCCACACACCCACAGACACAATGACTCACACACTAAGAAACACACACAAACACACGCACACACACACAAGAGCTTCACGCTCAATCAAATCATAGAAAGCCACTGCCGCCGAGAGAGGGAGAGAACTTGCGCTGTCCTCTCCATCAGTTCAGCGCCAAGTCAACCAGCAAGCAAGCAAGCAGGCAAGCAAGCGAGAAGAAGAAGATAGCCACGTTTGAACGTTTTGTGGTTGTCGCCGCCGCCGCCGCCGCCGGCGCAAGGTAGATAAAGCCCCGCAATCTTTTTTTAGTATTTTTAGTATTTAAAGAACAGTCGGGCAAGCCAGTTGGGCGCTACAAAAGTTCATACGGCAGAGCGGAGAACACACGTCTAAAGTAAATAACGGCTACAATTTCTTCGATACATATATAAAGTCTTTTCTTCTTCTTCTTCTTCCTTTTGTATTCGCTTTTCGTTCGTTCTTCTTCGATATTCTTTTTTCATGTTTTGTTGTTGTTGTTGTTTTTTTTTTTTAAGTGTTTAACTCATTAAGAAGCAGAAACTATAAAAAAAGCAAATTTATGAAGATGTAAAAATTTGTTAAATTTAAAATTGCATTGCTCATCCGCGGAACAATGTAGATGCGTGTGTTTGTGTCTGTGTGTATGTGTAGGTGTGTGCGCGCTTCTGAGTAAGCGTGTGTGTGAATCAAAGCCAATTGTTGCTATTTGCAGTGAATGTGTGCGTGTTTAGTTGCCACAATTTTTGTGATTAATACGCGTACGAAGAAATGACAAAGCCGAAGACAACGAAAACAGAAACCGCAAAAATATAAAAAACCAAGATAAAAAGAAGCAACTTTTAATAAGAAATTATCAATGCATACATACAAACATTTGCCAAGATAAATTTAATACAATTTGTTTGTTTTCTTTATACACCAAATATTCAGCAATTATAATTATAAATAATTAAGTCTAATCAAAGCCCCCACCATACCATCCCTACCCAAAACAAAAAAGAATATTCTCTAAATGAACAAAACTTACGCACACATTCACACACAGCTTGCATATACAAAACAGACCCACAACCCAACCAAAAGCAATGAAAATTTTGGTATTTTTATTTTTTTTTTGTTATTTCACAAGCAATGCGCGCGCGCGCGCTCTTCCCCTCGAATGCTACATTGTGCCCAAAGCTGCGCGCGTTGGCGTTTATGATTGCGCGTGTGTGTGTGTGTGTTGTGCTTGCTCGTCCGTGTGTGTGTGTGTGTGCTATTTGCATAGCCATGATGGGGGCTTCGTTTGCTGGTGCCTGCCCACCCTCTTTCCATGCTCTGCATCACCTAATTTTTTCATTTTCGTCTTTTCGGCTGGTGCACGCGGCACCGTTAACTTTGTCTGCTCTCTGCTTCCCATGGCTCTTGCTCTCTCTCTTTTTCTCACTGACTCAGTAGAGCGTTGGTAGCCTTATTATTACAATTTTTTTTTGTTTCGTGCTTCTTTATGGCACTTTATGATTTCATTTGTTGGTTTGTTTGTTTTTCTTCTTCTTCTTTTTAGTTTTATGAATTGGAAGCAATCAATTTGGCGTAATTTTTTAGATGAAATAGATTGTTGACTGACATTGTTTCCATCTCTTTCTTCCGTCTCACTGAAATTACCATTTATGCTTTAATGAATTTGAATTGTTTCGAATGCATAAAAAAATTTTGAGTTTTTGAGAGAAACTAAAAATTCCCATAATATATTTTTTTCGAAAATTTTTAATTAATAATAATTTCTTTACTTGATTGTATTTATTATTTTATTAATATCAACCTGATTTTTCACTCATTATCCGAGATATTTGAGATCATAGTCAAGTCATTTGTGTGTTTGCAATATATCTAAGGCCATATATGGCAAGCCCACACATATATGTATTTTTCTATATATATTTTTTTTGCAATATTTGTTATGAATTTTTGCCGCTTTTATTGTTGTTTTGTTCAAAATTGAATGGCAATGCCTTAACTGGGAGTAATCAGACATCATCTATAAATGTATTTGTATTTGTATTTCTTTGGATTGATTTCACTTGATCCGTTTATGGAATTTAAGAAACCCCTTTCAACCGGGCAAAGGACAGAAGAAACTATCGAATATTGTGAAACGCACGTGATTCGTTATAATTCTCGTATAGCCATGGGGAATTCGATTTTTGTTTATTCTGTTTTGCTTTTCACACTCATAACAAAAAAATATAATGAAAAGAAATCATTGTCAATTAGTTAAGTGAAGGAAAATAAGCAAGCGAAACCCAAACGAAAGCACCCTCTCAAATTGGCTATCGTGTGGTATCAACAGTTTGTGGATTTTTCAATCCCACACAAACACACACTCATACACTCGCAAACTTGCCTATGTATACGAAGAGACAGACACACATATAGAAACTTGACTATGACCTCACAATGTGCGTCATCGTTAATAAAGTGGCGACCGTCAAGCTGAAAATCAAAGAAAGCTAATCTTATCAATACCGAAGTTTACATACTCTTTTTTTCTGAATAAATCTGGGATTTAAGCCTGTATATGATGGGTCATAAGATACCAAAAATTTCGGAGAGATTTCGAGCTTCGGTGACCTGGGATACTCTTCTATATTTTCTCCCAATTTCCAAGTATTTAAAAAAATCGATAATTTGTTCCAGATCTTCTGAAATATAGCGGATATATTTAAATTTCATCGGGTTAAGTGAGGAACTCTGATAGTTCCATTGAAGACAGCTCCTAGCTTTTGCCAAAATATTAGCCAATTTCATTTGAATAAGTCCAGAACTTTCATTAGTTCTATTCAGCTCTATCGATAGCTCCAGACTTGACAGACTTCTATAGCGAATGAATAGACTCGTATTTGTTTCATTTGTTGGGAAAAATATGAGACCAGCCAAATTGATTTTAAAAGCAGAGCAAAATAGGGCAACCAATTATTGAGATTGGTGTAAGAAAGAGAAAAGAAAAAAGAGCGAGCAAAACTATTTCAGTGTATTATTTATTTGGAATTTGATTTGTTATTAATTAAACGAAATTTTCAAGATTTGAATTTGTTCTTTACATATTTTGTTTTTTGCAGAATTGGCATTTGCAAGAAGGAAATAAATAAATCATTAAAGACTGTCGATATTGGAAGCCATTAAGAACTGTTCAAATAACTGACCATCAAAATGCCCGTCTTTCACACAAAAACCATCGAGAGTATATTAGATCCTGTGGCTCAACAGGTAAGCCAAAATAATATTATCAAAATTTATTGTTATTTCCAACTTAATCAAATAATCGATTCACATGCCTAATCAGTGTGATTGAAAGATTTTAAGAACTCTTCTGCAAAACTGGCACCCAAAAAGGTAAACAATTTCTCAGAACATTTCTAGGCCAACGTAAAGCTTGCTCTTAAATTTAGTCTTTGGTTCCAAGACTTAGGACTTAGGAACCCTAAAGAACCCTAAAAATATGTATTTTTTTTTTGTAAGAAATTTTTCCATTTGACACCTTTTTAAGACCCAAAATAATCGTTCTTTTTTTGATAATATTTGTGGTAGCTTTATATATATTCTTGTTTTCAAAATGTTGATGCAGATTTAAAACTAAATTTTAGATGTATAACTTGACTTCCTTCCTTTAAAGAACCCTAAAAAAAATATCTCTTTTCTGCCAGTAATATTTTCGATTTGACACCTTTCTAAGACTCAAAATAACCATTCTTTTTCTTGATAATTTTTGTGGTATCTTTATATAGTAGCTCCTTATATAGCGGCTCCTTCCTTTAAAGAACCCTATAAAAATACACCTAATTCTGTTTTTACACGATAGAATGGTTCCCGAGAAACTCGTGTAAAAAAAAATCGTGTAAAAAAAGATACTGGCCAAGTACAATAATAATAGATTGGTTCTAGACCTCAAATATTGTTGTAGTTATTGGTCTACCAAAATTATATGAGCTTCTACTTTATTTTACTTAGCACTTGTTAAAAATCAGCAAAAACTAACGATCTTTCAATTATAATTGTTAAATAGGAACTAAATTGTGTGTACAATACATTATGTATATTTTTACTTTTTCAATAATTCGGGGAATCCCGCATTTCCCGTAAAACAGAAATTACGCATACATAGACATAACTCAGAATACACACCAGAATTATTTTAAGTAGAAAAAAATTCATTGAAAAAAAACGTGTTAAATCCAATAATTCATGTAAAAAAAGTAATTTTTTTTTTGTATTCGTGTTATTTCAAATTATGTCGTGTAAAAATAGAAATATTTTTTCGTATTTACTCGTGTTATTTCAAATTCGTGTAAAAATAATTCGTGTAAAAACAGAATTAGGTGTATATATCTTTTCTGCCAGTAATATTTTCGGCTTGAGTCTTTTTTTTATTTGAATTTAAAAGACTCAAACTAACCATTCTTTTTCTTGATAATTTTTGTGATATCTTAATATATATTCTTGGTCCCGAGCCTTCAAACTTGGGCTGCTTGTAAGTCCTGAGATAAATTTAGATTGGTGGACTTTTTTCCTTTTAAGAAGTCCCAAGAACTATCTCTTTTTTTTGACAGAAATGTTTCCAATTTAAGGCCTCTTTAGACTGGGATTCCTTAGATTAGAATCCAAACTTTTCGAATCTTCCGAATGTATTTGTTTGCCCAATTAGTTGAGATCCCCTTTTAGCTGTCTTTAGTTTCTAGGAATTATCTCAATTCACTTTGCAGGGCATAAATTATCTAATATTTATTTTGAAAAAAAGAAAAATTATTTATTAAAATTGAATTTTTTTTTTCTCAAAATTGGAAAATCTCGAAAATAATTTTTTGTTGTATAATTTTTCATTCACCTGTTATCACATATGTAGAACAGATGGTGCAAAATATTAACCTATTCCTTAGCTCTATATATATATTTTTGATTCTATTTAGGTGTATGTGTATTTTTATATTTGATCTAACAAGATGGTCATTTATTTACAAAAGCGATATAAGCCTATATGAGATTTGTTTTGGTGTTTTTCTTGTCGTCGGTTTTCGTCTGAGTTTTTATTTTCGCTGATTTCGCTTGGTTGGTTTCTTTCGTTTTTTTTTTAAATTATTTTTTACTTAACATATCTCGGAAGCTTCTAAAAATAAATGAGGTAAAATCAAATTTTATGTTGATCATCGGGCTAACCTGAGGCAAAAGCAACAAAAAATAAGAAGAAGAAGAAGAAGCGAAAAATCTTAATTTAATAACGAAAGAAAATTGACCGAAACAAGATATACACTCTAGGTTAAAAATTTAGGTACATACTATATACATATATATTTTTATACTATTAAAAATGACTTAATTTTAAGGTAAAAAAAAAACTGGTCAAGCGAAACTAAACTTTTGTTTGTCATTAAAAAAAAAAAAAAAAACAAACAACAACCGACAAAAACAATGATTATTTTTTTTTGGCAATCATCCAAAAATAGCAAACATGAAATTAAATAAATACAAAAAAAAAATTGAAAGAAAGAAAATAAATGAAAACATTTAAAGTATGAAATCATAAAGAAGCCAGAAAAGAGAAGAGAAGAATCTGTGTGAAAACATATGGAAAATGTAAGCCTCATCTCATCTCAGACAATTGAAGGAGAGAGAATTTGGCAAGTCCGAATTGAGAGTGTGTGGGTGTTGCTGCGGATGAGTGAAGATTATTGAAAAATTGTGCCAAAATGAAAAGCCAAAGCGAATTAGTCATGCCCAGCAGCGGCGTCATAAAAGACTCACAAACATACAAACAAAAAACGGTTCAACAGACTTTCGGAAAATGGCAAATACAAATGAATTAAAATGATCATTCAACACATCAATCAACACATTGATAGACACACTCACACACACACACACAAAAACACACAGACACTTCTACCTGAGTAAATTTAGATCAGACCCAAACTGAAATGATGGAAATGACAAAAAAAAAAAAAAAAAGATTTCAAATTAGAATAAAATAAACTTGACTAAGGCGTTGGCAATAGGCTACGTGGTGACGTTGGGCGCCAAATTAATTACATAATTAATTCATCAAAAAAATAGCTAGACAAAAACAAAAACACATTCCTATAGAACCAACACATTTTTATTGAGTGTATCAAAAGTAATGAGGAAATTGATTCCAAAAAAAAAAAAAAAAAAATCTTTGAATTGATTCGATTTTTCAGACTTTCAGAATTAATTCAATCAAATCAAATCATTCAAATCAAGAGCTCTTTAGGAATTAGAGCATTGGCTTTGGCTAGGTCTGAGATATTTATGAGTATTCATGAGGTAACCTGGAATTAACTTATTTTCTCCAAAAACTTTGAATAACCCAAACAACTCAGGGCAATCTCTAGGTCTCTCTATCCTGGTAGGAAATCTGTAGACCGTTTTAATGTACCAATCATTTTATTGAAATATATTAAATAAATTTTATAGATGTCGAACCTTCTAGAAGAACTTTAGAAAAATCCCAAAGAATTTATAGAAACAGACAACCTAATAATCTAGAGAGATTTGACTTAGAGATATCAAATCTTCTAGAAGATTATCTTAAAATTCCTATGGAATATATATATATATATATATATATATATATATATATATATATATATATATATATATATATATATATATATATATATATATATATATATAAAATAAATGTCACAGATCTCGAATCTTAAAGTAAAACTTGGTTGCCCCATGGAATATATATAGACCTGGTTAAACGGATAAATTCTTGGAGATTTAGAAATGTCGTACCTACTAGAAGATCGTCTCAGAATCCGTATAAAACATATAAGCCTGGTTAAGCCGATAAATTCATTAAGATTCATGAAGATATTTAAAAGAATTTACAGATATAAATATCTCCGTCTCGGAATCCCCATAGAACATATAAGACTGGTTAAGTCGATAAATTCATTAAGATTCATGAAGATATAATTTTGAACCTCCTAGAAGATCGTCTCAGAATCCCCATTGAACATATAAGACTGGTTAAGCCGATAAATTCATTAAGATTAAAAGTTTTTACAGATTTCGAAACTCCTAGATGATCTAGAATCCAAATAGAATCCCCATATAAACTATCCCCATAATTTCATTGGATTTAATAAATTGTAATGAATAAATTCGTAGAGTCCCTGTAGATTGTGTGGTTTTGGCTAGACCCAAAGTATATTTGAAATAATCCAATCTATATTTGCCTTATCGATTCGATAGAGGTTTTCTCGGTATTTGGTAAAATTGCCCAATTTGAGTGATCGACTGACTTGTTCGACAGTCATGCCTAAAAATATAATCGAATGCGTATAGAGTGGGTGGAACTCTACTATGGAAATCTTTCGCTCTCTCTCTCTCTGTCTCTGGGCACAGGTGCTGAATGGCATTGCTGGTCACTAGCAACTAGCGAATAGCAGCTGGCAGCTGGCAACCCACGCTGTGTACCAAGTGCCATTTGTGTGAATCTTGAAGTAGATTTTGTGAGTAAAAGCAAAAAAGCTAAAACAGAAAATGTCTATGATATGCCCAATATAGTGGGCCTTGTGTGGGTAGAGCGAACGGGGGGAATAGGAGGAAGTGGAAAGAGTACGTGTTTTGAGTGTTATTAATAAAAGTGTTGTCCATTTACAGGTCTCCCGGCTGGTCATATTGCATGAAGAGGCCGAGGATGGCAATGCCATGCCCGACCTCAGCCGCCCGGTACAGGTGGTATCGGCGGCTGTGGCGAATCTGGTGAGGGTCGGAAGGGAGACGATTAACAGTTCGGATGATAAGATACTGAAGCAGGACATGCCATCGGCTTTGCACCGCGTCGAGACTGCCTCGCAGTTGCTCGAGGAGGCTTCCGATATGTTGCGATCTGATCCCTATTCGGGACCAGCGCGCAAGAAGCTGATTGAGGGAAGCCGCGGCATCTTGCAAGGCACCTCGTCGCTGTTGCTCTGCTTTGATGAGAGCGAGGTCCGCAAGATCATACAGGAGTGCAAGCGTGTGCTGGACTACTTGGCTGTGGCCGAGGTGATCGAGGATATGGAGCAGTTGGTACAGTTCCTCAAAGATCTATCGCCCTGCCTGCACAAGGTGACCCGGGAGGTAAGCCTGCGCGAGAAGGAGCTCACCCATCAGGTGCACAGTGAGATTCTGGTGCGCTGCCTGGAGCAGGTCAAGACCTTGGGTCCCATACTCATCTGCAGCATGAAGGTCTACATACACATTGTGGAGCAGCAGGGCAAGGGGGCCGAAGAGGCTGCCGAGAATCGCAATTACCTGGCCGCCCGAATGAGCGACGAAATCCAGGAAATCATACGCGTCCTCCAACTCACCACCTATGACGAGGACACCAGCGAGCTGGACAATCTTACCGTGCTCAAGAAACTCAACAACGCCATCAACAACAAAATGGAACTGGCCAACGAATGGCTCAACAATCCATACGCCTTGCGTGGCGGCGTTGGCGAAAAGGCCCTGCGCCAAGTCATCGATAATGCCAATGAGATATCAGAGCGCTGCCTGCCCCAGGACTCGTATCCCATACGCAAGCTGGCTGACGAGATCACGGCCATGACCAACAGCTTGTGTGAACTGCGCCAGGAGGGCAAGGGCAATTCGCCGCAAGCCGATTCGCTGGCACGTGGCATACGCGAGCGCCTGGGCGAGCTCCAGGCTCTCACGCGCAAGGCTGTGGTGGGAGTGGACAAGGCCGGCGTCCAGCAGACCGCCCACACAATACAGGGTCGCCTGGAACAGGCAGTCAAGTGGCTGCAGCATCCCGAGATCAATGACGGCGGTCTGGGTGAGCGTGCCATAAATTTGATTGTGGAGGAAGGTCGCAAGGTGGCCGAGGGCTGTCCAGGACACCAGAAGGCCGAGATAATGCAGCTCTGCGACGAAGTGGAGCGCCTGAAGCGACAGGCCGCTGGCACTGGACCAGCCGCCAAGGAAGCAGCCAAACAGCTCACCCAAAAGCTCTACGAACTAAAGGCAGCCATTCAGAATGCCCTGGTCAATCGCATTGTCCAGGACTTCATGGACGTCAGCACGCCGCTGAAGCAGTTCACCGAAGCCGTCATGCTGCCCGAGGGTACTCCCGGACGTGAGCAGAACTTCAACCAAAAGTCCAACAATCTCCAGGCCTTCAGCGATCGTGCCTCGAAGACCTCCCGCATGGTGGCCGCTGGCGGAGCCTGTGGCAATAAGAAAATTGCCGAAATCCTACTCTCCTCGGCCGCCCAAGTGGACTCGCTAACGCCCCAGCTGATCAATGCCGGACGCATACGTATGAACTACTCCAGCAGCAAGGCTGCCGATGAGCATCTCCAGAATCTGAAGCAGCAGTATGCGGACACAGTGCTGCGCATGCGCACACTCTGCGACCAGGCCACAGATCCAGCCGACTTTATCAAGACCTCCGAAGAGCATATGCAGGTATATGCCAAGCTCTGCGAAGATGCCATCCACAACCGCCAGCCCCAGAAAATGGTGGACAACACCTCGAATATTGCACGGCTGATCAATCGTGTGTTGCTGGTGGCCAAACAGGAGGCAGACAACTCGGAGGATCCAGTGTTTACGGAGCGTCTGAATGCGGCTGCCAATCGTCTGGAACGCTCACTGCCCGCCATGGTGGGCGATGCCAAGCTGGTGGCCACCAATATTGCCGATCCAGCGGCGGCGGCCGCCTGGAAGAACTCATTCCAGCGTCTGCTGGGTGATGTGAGGGAAGTGCGTGAGTCCATTGCCCCGCCAGCTCCACCACCGTTGCCCACATCCTTGCCACCACCCATACCTGAGTTGAGTGCCCTGCATCTCTCCAATCAGCAAGGTAAGCTAAAGTGACTTTTGAAAATAAAATCAATTCCCCTAACCTTTTGCTTTTGCTTTCCACCCAGCTGAACGGGCACCACCACGTCCGCCACTGCCACGTGAGGGCTTGGCGCCCACGCGTCCACCACCGCCAGAGACAGACGACGAAGACGAGGGTGTCTTCCGCACCATGCCACATGCCAATCAGCCAATTCTGGTAAGTCTCCCCCCTCGCCATAGCATGGAAGCAGGCTCTGACTTTCCGCTCTCCTTATTTCAGATTGCTGCCCGTGGACTGCACCAGGAAGTGCGTCAATGGTCTTCCAAGGACAATGAAATTATTGCGGCTGCCAAGCGAATGGCCATCCTAATGGCTCGCCTCAGTGAGCTGGTGCTCTCGGATTCGCGAGGTAGCAAGCGTGAGCTCATTGCCACGGCCAAGAAGATTGCCGAGGCCTCCGAGGATGTCACACGCCTGGCCAAGGAGCTGGCTCGCCAGTGTACCGATCGTCGCATCCGCACCAATCTGCTGCAAGTCTGCGAACGCATACCCACCATAGGCACTCAGCTGAAGATCCTGTCTACCGTCAAGGCCACCATGTTGGGAGCCCAGGGCTCCGATGAGGATCGCGAGGCCACTGAAATGCTTGTGGGCAATGCCCAGAACCTGATGCAGAGTGTAAGTAAAATATTCTTTTTCATGATTCACAAAATCTAAAATTATTTTGCTTATTCCTCAGGTCAAGGAGACTGTGCGTGCCGCCGAAGGTGCCAGCATCAAGATCCGCTCGGATCAGACCAGCAATCGCCTGCAATGGGTGCGTCGTCAGCCCTGGTATCAATACTAAACAAATCGGTCCATCCCATCGAAACCGAAACTAATCCTAATCCAACAATCAGAACTGGTCACCGCCTGGGCCAGCCAAATTAATAATATTTTTAATATTAATAATTCTTTAATGTTTTCCATTAAGTGCCTTTAATTATTTATTATATGCTTCGTGACCGATCAGAATCCAACCTGAAACTGGCTTTTATATATATTATATATTATTATTATTTTTTTTTTCGCATATTTTTTTTTTCTCTTCTTCTTTTATTGTAACTACAACGAATTTTTCTTTGTCAATTCTTTATTTATACAATTTTAATTAATATTAAGAGTGCAATAATTAAATGTAAATACAAAAAACATTACAAAAAAAAAAAAAAAAATGGAATAAGAAAGCAACGAAATTTTTGGGAAATTGAGAAAAAACCTCAAGAAAAAAACTTAAAAAAAAATGCATAAAAATTATGTAAATAAATTTAAGCCCACAAAATCAACTCAGCAAATTTGTTAATTTATTTAAAACAAACAATTGAGCATCCTCAATCCCAAAAGTGCAATAAATATTTTCAAAATTAATTTTTTTTTTACCCATCTAACAAAAAGCATTTAGATAATTTTTTTCAAATTCGTTCTGTCTTTAATAATTTTAACAAGCTTTTTCTTTGAACCAAAAAAAAAAAAAAAAAAAGAAAAAAAATGTTATTGCCGTAATTTTTTTTTTTAACCTGGTTTTTTTCCCTGGTTAAATTTACATAGATTTATATATATAGTTGTACTAACTAAGTTTAAAACGAAAAAAAGATATACCGAAAAATTGTGTGTCATGTTCAAATAACTGAAATAAAATTAAATAAAAAATGTTATTTTTTTTTTTAAATAATTGGAAAATTAAATTAAATATTGGAATTATTTGTACAGTTTGGAAAACTACGAAAAAGTAAAGACTTGATTTTGATTGACCAATCCAAGTAAGGAAACAAATTGCCTTAACAGGAAAGGGTTTCGAATATTCTATACCTAGTTGATACAATTTAATATAACTTTGATATCGACTATCAAATATGACGAGAATTGTTCAGAGTAAGGCTAGTGCGTTATTTAGTGGATTAGTCAGACAAGCCACCTAAAGATATGTTGACTCTAAGATTTAATTTATAGTAAATTCTCTTATTCAGTTCGTAGTTGATATCAATCAGAAAAGATTTGGATTCTAAACAATCCAAACAATATCAAAATTGTAAGAGAAAATACAGGCCGAAAAAGGAAATGTGAAAAATAAAAAAGATTATAAGACTTCTAAGTTAGGTAGCATTAGTTCTTATAGTCTCCAAGATCTGGGTAGACAGGACTTACAAGCAGACACACAGGCTTAATCATAAGAAAATTGGGTGAAAATACCAATTAACTGTCGCTCCAGAAAGAAGAAATCTAAAACTCGGCTCAAACTCGCCTCAAATTCGGATCTATAAAAAACTAAAGCTTGTCTTTGACATGGTAGAGATTGACAGAACCCGTCGGTGGGAGATCCTGAGACACAAAATTATCTTGTATAGAATATAGCCTCTTGAGAATGGCAAAGGCTAGGTCGAATGGAATAATGGAACCAATTCGTCGAATCCATTAAACTTGCCTAATAAGACATGAATACGATTTCCTTTGAAGATCTGAAAAGATGCTAGGCTCACTCGACTTCTTCTATATAACTAAAACTGTGAGAGTAGACATTCTCTGTAGTCAAGGCATATTGGGATCCTAGAAGAATATTGGTCTGCCTGTAGAGGCCTATATGGGTACCGCTATATAGCTAAAACTGTGAGAGAAGACATTCTCCGTAGTCAAGGCATGTTGGGATCCTATTGGTCTGCCTTTCTAGGACTATATGGGTAACGTCCATATGGGAACTTGGGTCATTGAGTTTTTGAAATAAACTTTTGTAGGATAAGTCAATTTTTTTTTTTAATTTCTTTCTAATTCTTTAGGATATTTATCAGCATTCTTCCCTCCTGTTTCGAATAGAGGATACCGCAAGGTTTATAGTGAACCGATACAATTGGATATATAAATCAAAGCAGACTCTTAGGCTGTTTTAAAATAAATACAAAAACACTTCGATTTTTCTTTATGCAACTAAAAAGTGAATTTTGATTTGAGCAATTGTGTTGAATGCTTTTATTGATTGAAAATTTGTTTTTTTTTTTTTTTTTTTTGGAAAATTCCAAAACTTTTTCCAGTGTTGCTTTTTCGATTACACAAATGAGTCTCTCGAAGTATTTGGGGAGAGCGTGAGATCTTTTCCAGATAAATATAAACATATATCTTGTAGTTTTTCCAAATTTATATATAGAATTTGGGTGAAGAGAAACACACCGAAAAATAAAAAAAGAAAACAAAAAAAAAATATATATACAAAAGCGAACTCGGCTGAATCGAAGCGAGAAATATGTGTGAAAAGGCAATGAGCAGGAGAAGTCGGAGGGGTAGGAGGAACACCGAGATACAGAGGCAGTGAGGCACCGAGGCAAGTTGCACGAGACCATTGAGAAAAACTTGACTAAGGTAGAATTCTCGTGGCTGCTGGGAATGAATCGGCCAAAGAAATCGAATCGAATGCCGCGAGTGATGCGCCAGTTGCGTTTCGATTATCAGCGCCGCTGCCGCCACCGCTGATCAGGAGCGGCCATCTAATTACGCAAGCCCCCATCAATCAAACCATCCAACCTACACTCCACTCTACCAAAATGTCAGTGCCACAAATGGAAATCAGTGCCTCCACCCAGGAACTGGCCGAACTAATTGATCTGCATTTGGGTGAGTTGCTTCCGGCCTCGCCAGCCTGGCAAGTAGCCGATTCGCCCATTTCAGGGCGCGGCATCTTTGCCAGACGTGACATAGCCAAGGGGGAGGAGCTCTTCCGTGAACATACCCTGCTAGTCGGTCCCACAGCCCATCGTTCCACCAATTTGCGCACCTGCACCCTCTGCTACCGCCTAGTGCCCGGAGAGACCGATGCAGAGGCCATGTGCCCGGCCGGCTGTGGTCTGCCCGTCTGCTTGGCCTGCTCCACCGGCGACCGTCATGCCATCGAGTGCAAGCTCTTCCGCAAATGGCAGCCAAAGCAACTCGACTCCATTGATCCCCGAGCCCTTCGCATACTCAGCGTGGTCCGTTGCTTCTTCCTCAACGAGGCCCAGCGAAAGCTGCTCTATGCCATGCAGGCCAATGCCGACAAGTACTACATGAAGGAGGTGCAACGGGCAGCCGAGTGCTTCGAGAACTTCCCCAAAGAACAGGACATGCTGGATTTTTTCTACCGCACCATTTGTGCCTTCAACACGAATGCCTTTGAGAGTCGCAGCAATGTGGATGGCCATGAGGTACTGGTGCGCGCCCTCTTCCCATTGGCCGGGCTACTCAATCATCAGTGCACGCCCAATGCCAGCCATCACTTTGAGGATGGTGAGACAATTGTGGTTTGTGCGGCTGAACGGATTCCCCAGGGTGCTGAGATCACCATGTCCTACACAAAAGTGCTCTGGTCGACGCTGGCCAGGAAAATGTTTCTCGGCATGACAAAGCACTTCATGTGTCATTGTTCGCGTTGCCAGGACCCAACGGTAAGTCAACGTTAACTCAATTATCCAACAGTCAATCAACTAAATATGATGGGACTCCCACTACGCCTGCCCTAAGTGGGCCAATATTCCATGCCAGAAACAGCATCACACAAAATCCCCCATAGACAGGGGGGCAGCCCTATGCGTTCTTGTGGTTTTTATGGCGTGTGCCAGGTCCTTTTTTTTTTTTTTTTTTTGCTTGACTTAGACAACCTATGAATGCTCTAAAATGTTGGATTAGTTTTATCATATACTTGGGGGACAAAGGGGAAGGATCTGGGTCTCTCGGATTCTGAGGACCAAGACCAATCGAATTGGTTTCAGCTTTTAGTCTGAGTATTTTTATTTGAAAGAAAGTTCCCCTCGGAAGCTCTTGGTCTGTTTATTTAAAACTATTATCGCTAGCGACTCAAAAGACCGATGGGGTCTGGAGAACTCAATATAGCTATGGTAATTGAATCTGATCTAGGTATTTATAAAGAAATAAGAAGATCCAGCCAACTCGGCGAGTTCAACAATTATATCCTTAGGAATAATAATAATATTAAGGAAATAACTTTTCCTATATATCATATAGTAATTATTGGACAAATCAGACAGAATAGTTTGATTTGCTTTGAGAATTTTTTAAATCAACTAAAATGAAGCCAAAATGTTTAAGAAAGCGAAGCGACTTCAATGAAAAACTGTTTCAGATTTTCCAAAGGCAAATTTAATTATTTTCAAAAAGAATTCATGACAGAACAGTGTTTGTTGACTAGGGCAATCCATTAGGAACAAATTAATTTTATTAATAGAAAAATTGCACAACTAAAAAGGAAGTTTAAATAAAGTACAAAACCTTAGGAAAGCATACCAAAAATATTATTTATGGTTGAAGTCGAAAGGCTATTCAAAAAGAGTCAAAATCAAGCCAGAGATTTTATATTATATTCCAACTTTTTAGATTTAAAATTCATAAGAATCTCGCAGCATTTCTTATCATATTTGTTAGACAGGCTTAGCTTTATATGAGAAAGAATTTAAAGACCCTAAGAAGCATTATAGTTCAGTATATCATATACCGTCTTATGGACTAAGAAGAAGTAGATCGAACTATAGCTCCATTCATATAGTACCTAACTCAGTCCGACCGGAA
Organism: Scaptodrosophila latifasciaeformis; assembly: GCA_037075145.1. Classification (NCBI taxonomy): domain Eukaryota; kingdom Metazoa; phylum Arthropoda; class Insecta; order Diptera; family Drosophilidae; genus Scaptodrosophila; species Scaptodrosophila latifasciaeformis. The sequence continues at coordinate 62,729 of JBAMCM010000266.1, read as the reverse complement.
CCCTCTCATTGTAATTCTATATAACCTATATCCTAGGACTATTAAGAAGGACTATGGTCTTATTCATACCAATCTAGTTCGGAATAAACCTTTTGTATCAATAAAACTCTAGATCGAACTATGGTGACATTCATTCCGATCTAGTCCGGCATACACCCTTTATATCAACAAAGCTTTATAGGTTTTGAATCTTCGACTAAGAAGGACCAGATCGAACTATGGTCTTATGCATTCCGATCTAGCCCCTCTACAGATTTTGAATCTTCGACTAAGAAGGACCAGATCGAACTATGGTCTTATTCATACCAATCTAGTTCGGAATAAACCTTTTGTATCAATAAAACTCTAGATCGAACTATGGTGTCATTCATTCCGATCTAGTCCGGCATACACTCTTTATATCAATAAAGCTTTATAGGTTTTTAATCTTCGATTAAGAAGGACCAGATCGAACTATGGTGTCATTCATTCCGATCTAGTCCGGCATACACCCTTTATATCAATAAAGCTTTATATGTTTTGAATCTTCGACTAAGAAGGACCAGATCGAACTATGGTCTTATTCATACCAATCTAGTTCGGAATAAACCTTTTATATCAATAAAACTCTAGATCGAACTATGGTGTCATTCATTCCGATCTAGTCCGGCATACACCCTTTATATCAATAAAGCTTTATAGGTTTTGAATCTTTAACTAAGAAGGACCAGATCGTACTATGGTCTTAGTCATTCCGATCAATAAAGCTCTACGGAATAATTGGCAAGAAAATTGCCAGAGTTTTAATAATTTCCTTTTCAATAACTTTAAGAATCAAGTGATAATTTCTCATCCAAACCATATAAATTAGCTTTAAGATTCACGTGACACGCCTATATTTTCATTGAGTTTTGGCAAGTGGCAGCAAGAAATTCGTAGACTCGTTTTGGTCAATTTAAAATGCTAAGCGTTTTTTTTTTTTTTTTTTTTTTGTTTTCTTTCGGTACAAAAATATCTCAAAATTAATGTGGGGCAATGGACGAAGAGATTCAAATCGGTACAAAAAGAATAAAAAGAAGAGGAAGAAGATAGCAAAAAGCTTTGACAGTCTTGTTAGTGTTTGATGATAAAATCCAAGTCTTTTTTTTATCAGCGAACAATTACAATTTGCAGCCAAAAGATAATCTTTCAAAAGGAAAAGGGAAAAAGCTTTTAAAATTTTTCCCCTGTGTGTTTTTTTTTTTTCTTCTTAACATTTTCGAAAAATTGTATACATTTTGATTTGTGTTTCTGTTTCTGTTTCTTTTCTGAATTATTTGAAAAAAAAAGTCTTCTCAAAATAGTTTTTTTTCTTTTTTTTTTTTTTGCTTTTGATTTTTCAAATTTTATTTTGGGATTGAATATTTTTTACTCTCGCGAGATTTGTGGCTTGTCCGTTTCTCAGGCCTGGCACACTGGGTCAAAATAGTCTATAAAAATTGTTTGGCCGCAACAATCATAATGAATTTTGAATGAATTTCTTCTTCCTGGCAAATGGCCAAGTTGAAATATCAAAAACAAAAAAACAAAAAAACCAAACCGATGGAAGCCTAAACTAGTTCAAGTACATACGAAGAGCCACACATACCAACAATCAGAATATTATGAAAATTTGAGAACTATTTTTGCGAAAAGAAATACACACACACACACACACACACACAGGCAAACACAGAGGCACACATTATTTTTGCTATGAATTCTTTTTGAATCGAAATTTAAATAAGAAGTAAAACGAAATGGGTTTCTTTTTTTTTTGTTTTTTGTTTTTGTGCGTGTCTTTGGAAATTGAAATGTATTTTGAAATGGATCCATAAAAATGTAAACTCTTCTAAATGAAAATAAATATGCAAATGTATTGGGCAGAGCGGGCAGGATTGGACTGGGGCCTCAGAGGAGGAGCTGTTGCCGCTGCCACTGCTGCCGGCTTTTGGTGTAAGTCGTAAAATATATGGAAACTAATTTATGAAGCACATACACACAGTCCTAGACAGTCAACTGTCAGGCAAAACATTACCCTCTACCCTCTTTGCCGGGGCGACAAGGGACTCCTTTTGGTTTGTTAGTGGGGAGCATGTGGCGTATACGCAATCTGCGTACGGAACTGAATTGAAGGGTGCCAGCTAATGGGTTACGTGCATGGGCTGGCTGGGCTCTTCTTACCCCAAACGTGTGACAATGCGTGACTGTCACGTGCCCCAAACAACTGACTGTGCCGCAATGGCACTGGCATTGGCACATTGCGCATACGCCATGTGGGTCACTTGTCTTACTAAAGATTCTACAAATGTCCCCGCCTGTCCATGTGTAAGTGTGTGAGTGTGCTTGCCGCATATATAATAGTATTGGTTATGGTAATGTAGCTGTTGTTGTTGTTGTTTGCTGCCATGGCGCCAACATTTGATGACACGCTTATAGCTTAATTTATGGGATGGCCACACGCAGACAACAAGTAACAAAGACACCGACAAAATCTCACCTATACACACGCACACCTTTGTTGTGCTGCCAGTGGCCAGAACACACACGCACACATTGTCACATTGGCCGACAACGCCAACTCGCTCACTCTCATTGCAATTAGCCAGTCAGTTGTCTGCTTCTGTGTGTGTGTGTGTTTTGTTTTAGCTGACTCGTTTCAGTTATTTTGTTTCGCTCTGGCTTGGCATAAAATCTGCGCTTTCCCTCACACACACACACACACAAAGTGCAATCGGACCATCTTAACTGAAACTGAAGCCACACAAAAACATCGACTCACGGGAGACCTTAGCCTTTGGCCCTGACTTTGGCCGTGATTCTTGACTGGTCTACGTTTTCTTGACTGTTTTTTTTTCCTCACTAGTTTGCCCCCTTTGGGGTTCTGTGGCTTGTCTATTTTTAGGTGGCTCATAACCACACAACGAAACAGAGCAAATCCAATTGAGAAATCGAAATGACAGGAAACACAACCCCAACACACAAATTGCCTCAAATAAGTTGGCCAGAAATGAAGATACACTTTTCCATAAACCTAAAGCCCTGATCTTTCCTGACCACGCCGGCTGCACTCCAAGACCTGTTTTCTGCTTTGCCAAAAACTATGTAAATAATTTCTTTGGAAAATAGTATTAGGCTGAGCTGCTCCCACGGGCTCTGCAATTCGAGATGCGAAGAGGCTGTACAAAAAAAAAGGGGGAAGTGGCTGAGTGGTTTTTCTGCTTCTCGTTGATGTTGACAATGTCTTTATTGTTGTTGTTGTTTTTGGAATTGGTATCGGTGTCGCAATTGCTACTGTTTTTATGCGTAATCGAGTCATCAAAGTTGAGTTTGATTCTTGTTGTTGTGGTTGCGTCTCCGGCAATTGCCTTCGGATGCGTCTTCTTCGCAGTTGCCCCAACTTTCGTATGGCCCAAAACTGGGCTCGAACTGTGGCCTGTGTGTGTTTGTCAATGCCATTGCCACTGCCACTGCCACTGTCAGTGCCACTGCCAAAGCGACACTGTCTCTCATTGCCAATAAGCAGACAGACAAAACGAAAAAAAAATGGAAGAAACTGCTGCATTGTGTCTTCTTCTTCTTGTTGTTGTTCTTGTTGTGGCAATGATGGTGTTGCTGTTGGTGGGGCTGCTGGGTTTTTTTCTTTTTCTCTCTTTTATTTGTTTGAATGTATCGAATCCAATTGAGTTGAATGCAATAGCAAATTGAATAAGTCAGAAGCAAAAGCGGCTTTTAGCCAGTTTTTGTGTACGTGGTTTGCTCGGCAACATAGAAAACAACAACAACAACAATAACAGCGACAACTAGAAAAGCACACCTACAAATGGCGTTGGCGTACCCCTTCAACACCTCCAACAACCCCGCGGACATCACCCTCGGGCCGAGTCTACCCTTAGTTGGCGGCGGTGTTGCGTGCTTGTTTCTATGCCTCTGCCTGTCTGTGTGTGTGTGTGTGTGTGTTGGGTTCTCTGTGTTTGTGTGTGTTTGTCGCATGCCTTGGAAAATCATATTTTTCTAGCGTCTCTAATTTGTGTGTGTGTGTGTGTGTGTGCTTTCACTCGGCCCACAGCGTTTAGTTCATTTTTTTTTTTTTCTTCTCATCAGTCAGTCAGAAGAAGCACACATCTCTGCCGCAGTCGCTGCTAGCGCCAGTGTTTGTTTTTGCTGCCTGCTGCCTGCTGCCTGCTGGCTGAATGACTGTCGGCCTGACAGAGCCCGAGCCGGGCCAGGCCAGGCCACCGGGCGGCACTCGCAAACGTGCGTCGCGCCGCGTCGGTTGCTCGAAATTTTTTTTTATTTAACCGCTAAAAATTTTTGGGGTTTTTGTTTCGGTTTATTGTTGTTGTTGCTGTTGTTGTTGGCTGGTTGGTGGCTCTTGTTGTTGTCAAGTGAAATATTGAATTGAACTGAGCGATCCTGATGGCCAGCACGGCCAGAATGTTGGCCCACATGGCCCCGAATGATACCACACCCGAGGAGCTGGCTCGCCTGATAGACGTCCACCTGGGTGACCTGCAGGAGCCGTCGCCAAATTGGACACTGGCCGCCTCAGAGGTGGCCGGACGAGGAGTCTTCGCCACCCGGGACATAGCTGCCGGTGAATTGATCTTCCAGGAGCGCGCCCTGGTGGTGGGACCCACGGCCCGCAAGGGCTCCCAGCTGAATACCTGCGTGGTGTGCCACAGCCTGATGTCCTCGAAGAAGTTCCTCTGTCCGCATCACTGCAGCCTGCCCGTTTGCAGCGAGTGCGCCGACTCAACGGCCCATCGGGCCGAGTGCGAACATTTCCAGCGCTGGCAGCCCAAGGATCTGGCTGACTCCAACGAGGACACCATCAATCTGCTCTCGCTGCGCATTCTAACAGCCGTCCGTGTCTTTTATCTCTCACCCGAGCAGCGGGCCCTGGTCGATGCCATGCAGGCGAATGCGGAGCGCGGCTATCGCCAGGAAATCATCAAGGCCGCCCAATGCTTTCGCAATTTCCCCACCACCGACAAACCCTTTATGGATCAACTGTTCCGGGTGGTGGGCGTGCTCAACACCAACGCCTTCGAGGCACCCTGCCGTGTGGGCAACCACGACACTCTACTCCGTGGCCTCTTCCCCCTGACGGCCATCATGAACCACGAGTGCACACCCAATGCCAGCCACTACTTCGACAACGGACGTCTGGCCATAGTCCGGGCTGCCCGGGATATACCAAGAGGTGGCGAGATAACCACCACCTATACGAAAATCCTTTGGAGCAATCTCACACGCGGCATTTTCCTTAAGATGACCAAGCACTTTGTCTGTGACTGCGTGCGCTGCAATGACAATACTGTGAGTAGAACTCGGTTCAGGTGGGGCGGTCTTGAGACTCATATATGTATATGGCCCGGAAATTCTATTTGCAATTTGCATACAGAATAATTTCCACTCAAAGGTCTTAATTTTTATTCAAATTTGAAGGGAAAGCAAAGTTGTTTTTTTTTTACCGGAAAATTCTCTGTAGTTTTTTTTTCCAAAGTCTAAGGGTCTTGGAATAATTTCCCAACGTTCTTTGAAAGAGTTGCGGAAATTCTAAAGATTCATTTCCATACAAAACTAACCAAGAGTTGGCTGGATATATCTGGTTCTAATTGGAAAACAAAAAATCTTTGGTTGGGTCCAAGTTATGACCAAAATCTGCAATCGTTACAATCGTCACATGTGTATGCTTGTGGCCCGGGGATTTGACATAAAACAATTATTGGAATTCTTTTCAAATGTATTTCAAGAAATCTCAACTCTTTGGTATGCCTTCTGCGTGTCTCTTCATATATCTCTCTATCTCTCTATAGTCCATTACCATTCATAGTACATGCCTAAATATTTATGGTACTATATAAAAAAAAAAATAAATAAATAAAGAAAAAAAAAAAACTGCCATCCCCCTAGATATATGACGATATGTTATACTCTGGGCCGACTCTTTCGGCTGGCTGGTTGGCTGGTTGGCGGGTGGGCTGACTGGCAGATTGGATGAATAATGGGCCTCTGAGGTTGGCTAGCTTCTGCCAGTATATAAAACAACAACAACAACAACAACTGAGAATGCGCCTAATTGGATTAGTTGTATGATATAGTTTTTTTTTTTTTTTTTTGTTCATAAGCTTGTCAAGTGAGCTGATTAGTGAGAGAAATAGAGAGACACGCGATAGAAAAAAAATTAAAATGAAATGAAAGGAAACATGTGAAAAAAAATAAATAAAATATGTATATATATCTATATATATGTAGGTATATAAAGATAGACTCACTAACCCATTAATAACTAATGAGCATAATCTTTTTTATTATTTGTACACTTGGCATAAATTAAATTGCCTGAGGAGGCCATATTAAATTCGTCTAAGTTCAATGCCGAAGCACAAAAAGTCTTTTCGAAATAATTTCGAGCAAAACATTCCTGAAATTACCATTTAAATTAATTTTATAAACTATTTCGCTGGCAGAGTTCACAAATAAATTTCCTCTTGGCCATTAATTTTGAAAAGCTTTTATCATTTTTTAGTTTTTTTTTTAATGCGATTTCCCAGAGTGCTCTTCTCACTCTATAAAGCCAGGGGCTATATCTATATGCCAGGAATACCCAGTCGATCGAGAACTGTCCAGACCTAGTTTAGCTCATTTAGCTGACTTAGGTACGGAATGAAAAGCTTAATGCTTGGACTACTTGGTCGAAGCCAGAAATTTCCGCTTACCTTCAGATCTAGCTTATTTCATTTATCTGATTTAGGTTCGGAATCAAAATATACTTAGACTAACTTGAAAGAACCTTAGATCTTTAAGGTCAGAACTCATTTGTTTAGTTTTCGCAATGAGGTAAGTGATATTTGAGACCACATTTCTAAGGCTCGAACCACTCTCATAGGGACAAACTACTAACTATCTTTTTCAAAAGATATTTTAATAGTCAAGCCAATTAATAATTGTGGAAAATTTGAATAAAATCGTTTGGCTATATCATAACAATTCAGACGAACGGTTGATGAATCCGATTTTTTGGATTTTTGGATATTTGAGATATTTGAGACCAGTTTTCTAAGGCTCGAACCACTCTCATAGGGACAAACTACTAACTATCTTTTTCAAAAGATATTTTAATAGTTAAGCCAATTTATAATTGTGGAAAATTTGAATGGAATCGGTTAGCTATATCATAACTATTAAGACAAAACGGTTGGACAATCCGATTTTTTGGATTTTTGGATATTTGAGATATTTGAGATATTTGAGACCAGTTTTCTAAGGCTCGAACCACTCTCATAGGGACAAACTACAAACTATCTTTTTCAAAAGATATTTTAATAGTTAAGTCAATTAATAATTGTGGAAAATTTGAATAAAATCGGTTGGCTATATCATAACTATTAAGACAAAACGGTTGGACAATCCGATTTTTTGGATCGAGAATGAACTATATACAAATCGAGACGACCTTTTATAGTATTACGGATGAGCATATCATCAAAGGCCCAAAGAAGTGTTTCCCCAAAAAATTTGTATTATTCACAGAATCTCAGAGATGTTATTAATGAAATTTATCTTCTGAAACTTAGAGAAGTACTTGAAGACCAAAGGTTGCTTGACTATAAATTTTAGAAACCAGCTTAGTTGAAAATACCGGAACACCCTCTATCAGTCCTGCAGGTACAAGATATTCCAAGTTTTTTACTTTTGGATATATTCTATGATTAAATCAAGCAGAGAGAATCTCCACTAAAGAGAAATAATCCAAATTTTTTGGCATTGAAAGTTCTGGGAGCACCTTAAATCAAGCTATTTTTTCAGGACCCCAAAATGTTTATATTCCAATTGATTGTATTCTTGTCTGTTTGTTTTTTTCTAGGAAAATGGGACCTACTTGTCAGCCCTGTTCTGCCGCGAGCAAAGCTGCAAGGGCCTGGTGATACCCATCCAAACTAAGACTCTCCAGCCGGACTGGCGCTGTCTTAGCTGCGAGAATGTCTTCCCACATGCCAAAATGGCCAGATACCAGGACTTTGCCCTGAACACCATCAACAATCGGATCAACTCGAGCAGTGTACGGGATATGATACACTTCATCAACGAGTTGTGTCCACGGTTCTGTCCACCCTGCAACTATGTGCTGATTGAGGCCAAACTGAATGTCATTTGGCGTATGACACGCTTCGGCTCCGAGGAGTACACCCCAGAGGAGTTGGCCCATCGGGATCGCTATCGTGAGGATATTCTGGCCATTTTGCATAAGTTGGGGGCGGGTGAGTGTACGCTCAAAAAGCTCATTACCGAGGAGATTCAGTGACATGGCCAAACGGATATAGAATTTCCCACTTCTCCTCTCAACTCGGATGACATAAATGAAAAATGCTTTATTATCTGAGAGAATGAGTGAATCTGTGTGTGAGTGAATCTTCGTCTGGGTGTGTGTGTGTGTGTGTGTGTATGTTTGCGAGTGTGCGTGCCCTGTGCGTGTGCGTGTGAATTCAGTCAGCTGTCTTACATTTTTTTTTTTTTTAATTGCTTTTCTGCCTGGCATAAAAACAAATTGAATAATTTGTAGTTTCTTCTGTTAGCCTTCGTAATTTTTTTTTTTTGTAAAAACTTAAGAAAAAGTATAATAAAAATAAATTAATAATGCAATAATAATAAAATTGGTGTGCAATTAATTTCTGCTTCCCTTAACCCGGTGAATATGTCTTGCCCTCGGTTGGCTGAAAATCTCTGACACATTTGTGGCAGCTGTCAAAGACGAAGAGACACAAACCCTACCCTTCCTTTTGCCAAGAAATCAGCCAATTGAATGATTGACCGACCAACTGACTGATTCGCTCGTTCCTCTATCCCAGAAGGAGAAGGAGACAGACAAAAGCCAACTAGCCACAAAGATTGCCCCAACTCAGATAGGCTGAGACCACGACAAGTTGCCAACAATCAAAGAAAGAAGACGCAACAAATCTAATTCTCTTGGTCTCAAATTAGAAATTCACAAATGTGCAACATTTTCTGAATTAGCTGAGGCAAAAATAAACAGATTTTTGAAGCCTTCATTTGTCAACAAAGGGTGGCATCATTTTGAATATTTTGCATCTTTTTTTAGCTCACTCATTCATTCTGTGAAATCAATTAGTCAATTTAGGTTAGGTTGGCTGCCCAGCGGGGGAAGGCAGCGCCACTCGAAGGCCGGAACCGACAAGCAATGAGACTGACGAGAACCAGAATCCCGTCCGGTTTCAATCAGAACCAATTAAGCTCCTCAGACTCTCAGGCTCTTCAAAGAAAGTGTAACCAAGATATCAGTAAGGTTTCCTCCTAAGTGCAGGAGAGAAGCAGAGGAAACGGCATCTGTAGTCTCTCAAACATAAAACCCAAGTTATAAAAGCCGGATACTGCTTAAAATCGTGCTAGTCCACTTGGTATTATAATTTCGTCTTAGCCTTTTCGTAGGGTCTTCCTCACTGCATACTTTAAAGGGTTCGTTGATCCCTTTCTAGCACATTCATCCGCTCGTTCGTTCCCCTACTTCCCAGCATTATCAAGTAACGAGATGGACAAGACGGAGCCAGAACTGTAGATTACAAAAGTTTGCTACTGCTGGTGCCAGATATTAGGGCTTTCATTGAGACTCCAAAACATAGCTCAAATAAGATTCGACTCAATAGAGAAGTCAATATGGCCTTGTCGTTTTGTCTGCCTGTTCCCATGTAAGGGACTACTCCCTCAGGTTTAATCTTGACGAAACTTGGTATACAACTTTATTTTCTACATAGGTCAGATCAGATCGGCCGTAAAGACATCGGTTTTTAATCCGATATTTATTCACTGATCCGATTTAAAATTGATATATGAAATTTTAATATGGTTATTCACAGACAGCTCAGACTTTAAAGAGAACTCAAAAATTCTATTCTGGGATTTCAGTTGGTCTATATTATAGACTGATTTGAATTATGCTTGATATAGGACTTTGATTTAGTGAAAACAAAAAGAAGAGCTCATGGGAGACAAAGTGAAATGAAGTAGGCAGAGTGCAACCATAAAGAGTCCAAGTCCCAAATTTTATAATACTGATAGACAGACAGACAGACAGACAGACTTAACTCTATAAATATACCAAGAAGCCCTTTTTAGCTTTAGGAATCAACGACATTTTCTTCCCTATGCCATATTAGGATAATTCCAATCAAATAATCCAAGCTATGATTTTTCATATTTGCTAGAGAAGAAATTAGAAAATTCTCTTGCAAAAATAACGGTAAGCTTTGAGCAGAACTGTACTCGAGTTTCTTGAATGAAAACCTTATTTTATTTTTACAAATAATTTTGATACATATGAATTTCGTCTCTGTTGGGACTCGGCCCGATTTATTTCTTTCAAGTCTTTCCAATTTCCCATGAATAAATTCTTTAAATTTATCAATAAATTTTTCTTTTCATATTTGTTTCTTTTTTTCTTTTTTTTGTACAAAAATGTTTCTCATAGTTTTTAATGAATCTAAATTTGTTGTTTTTTTTTTGTTTTGTTTTTTTTTTTTTTTATAATAACTATTCAACAAATACTAAAGGCTAATTGTCTGCAGTTTTTTTCTTATAATTTTTTTTTAATATAATTTTTTGAATATGCCTAAGGAAAAAAATAAAAAACTATATATTTTATTTTGTATATATACAAATTCATTGTATGCAATTATTAGAAAAAATATATACTAGTGAGGAAAAAAAAAATAATAATAGTAAATTATTTTCTCCTCAGATTCCCACCTCTTTGTTTGGTGATAAATTAATTTTCGTTTCTATTTTTTTCATTTATTTTTGTTGTTTTTGTTTTTACGATTTTAACAAGTTAGCTTGATCTTGTGTTAGCTGCTTAAAATTTATATTTATACCGTAACGGTAATTGGAAGAATATCCTCACTCACGAATAGTTTTGTGCAATTAAAGACAAAAATCAAAAAAAAAAAAAAAAAATGATTTCACAAAAAGTGGAAAATGGGACACTAACTAAGAGCAAACTGCTCGGAATTGTGCTTCAATTGGGCCTGTCGGGCCTGGTAGCGCTGCAGCGGGGGTATGGCGAACATGACCAGGCCACTGACGGCAATCATCAGACCGGCCATCAGGAAGGCCGGGGAATACGATTCGGTGATGTCGAACATCCAGCCTATGTATAAGGATTATATATATGTATCAGTCAATGAATAAAAGTCTGGAGAGGAAAGTGATCGAACTTACCACCAATTGGTGGGCCAATAAAACTGGCAATGCCCTGGAATAGAAGCAACAGGCCAAAGGCATTTGTCAGTTTCTCCAGGCCGAGCAGATCCACCAGAATGACCGAGGTGAGACCCACATAGGCCCCAATGGTGAAGCCAAAGACGGCGCAGTAGACAGCCAACGAATTAAAGTCTTCACACAAAGGCACTAGGGCAGTGGCTAAAGAGTAATTAAAAAAGGGATTAGAATCTTTTGAAATTAGGGAATCGAGAAATCAGTGGCACTTACATACACCGCAGGCTGTGAGACAGACATTATAGACCAGCAAACGATTCACCCAGGGCTTGTCAGCTATATAGCCTAGGATGATACGACCTATGGTATTGGCCACACCAATTGTGGCTATCAGGTAACTCGACTGGGCACTGTTTATGTCTAGGGTCTTGGCCTGGGACACCACATACACATACGGGACATTGAAGCCAATGCTGGTACAGAAATTCGACACAGCAAAGATAATGAAGACCACATCCTTGAGCAGGGAAAAGTTCATCATTTCGGCGAAGGTGTCGCGGGTTTCTTTCGAACAGCTTATGCAGCCGCAGCATTTTTCCAGCTCCTGGTAAAGACAGAGAAGGAATCGGTACAAAAATTAGCTCATTTGAATTCTATATTAAATAATGAAAATTTCGGGGAGAATTTCGCAGATATTCCTTCAACCGATCTAGGTGGGTATGACAGCTATATGATATAGGTCAGCCGATTCAACTGAAACACGGAATGATAAATTAATTTTAAAGCTATTCTTAGAGCCGATTTAGTCATGTTATAGCAAATTCAATCGCACTGAATTTACGACTACATATTTTCAACTAATGAGGTAATTAAAATGTTGATTTTTAAATTTAAATCGGTCACTAAAAAGCAGAGATATTCTGTTATATGGGACTCGATCTAGCCCGTTCCGGGTACCCCAAGTCTTATTAGGGCAGCTTTAAATTTGGGTGACTTATTTGAATAGAAACCGACGGGTAGACGTACGATCGATTGCCTTTTGAATCTGAACAATCTGGAGGTTTTTTTTTTTGTGTGCTATCAGAACAAATTAGGCACACATTTTATTCCCACAAAAAGTGTATAAAATGAAATGGAATTTAAAGGGGTTCCGAGCAGAAACGAAGAGCTCCTGAAACAAAAAAACTAATGCTAACATTTCCAATTTCAATTTGATTACATTTTAAAAAGGTTTCAAACCCAAAAGTCTTCTTCTTTCTTATTGCAAAATTCAAGTGAATCAAATTATAAGCAAACAAATTGAAAATATAGTTTGTTTCTTTTGGGCTGGAGAATCAGTAATTCGTTTGCGTATTTCGTCTGGTTTGTCAATCAACCCGTGTGGTGACCCATTTGTCAATATAATGCCCTTTGCATTGTCACAATTCCCATATTCGTTGTTTCAATTCAAATGAAATGAAATCAGAAATGGGCTACGATTGGCTCATGTTTAATGCAAAAAGAATGAATACTGAGGCGAGCCAATGACTTTGGTTTTTCTATTGAATTGAAAATTACTTAATGCATTGTATTTTGGAATTTCCCAACGATCGGTTCAGTTCGAAACGACAGAGAAGGTCTTGCGGAATAGAAACGAAAAGACTCAGGAATGGCTGAAATAATGAGCCCTCATCTGCAGGATTTTTATGAGAATGCGGAAATCTTTGTGACCGGTGGCTCCGGTGTGGTGGGCAAGGCTGTGATTGAGAAGTTGCTGCGATGTTGCAATGTCCGTAGGATATATATATTGTTGCGGCCACGTCGTGACCTGAATGCCGAGCAGCGTCTGGCGGAGCTCTGTAAGGCCACGGTCTTTCAGGTGGTGCGGGAGAAGAGGCCTGAAGAGCTAAAGAAACTGGTGGCCATAGCGGGGGATGTGGGCTTACCCCAGTTGGGCATCTCTAAGGAGGATGCTCGACGGCTCAGTGGGGTCTCGCTGGTGTTTCATTGTGCGGCCACCGTTAGATTCGATGAGCCTTTGCGAGTGGCTCTACGCCTGAACGTGGGCGGCACTTTGGAGGCCTTGAAGTTTGCCGAGGGCCTTAGTCAGTTGCGTGTCTTTGTGCATGTGTCGACGTTCTTTAGTAATCCCTATTTGAAACGAGTGGAGCCCAAGTACTATGACCCACCGATGGACTGGCGCACTGGATTGGATATTGTCGAAAAGTTTAAGGATGATGCCGAACTCGAGGGCATAACCAGCAAGTAAGTGAAACTACCTTGTAATGTCCTCTAATAGGCCTCGGAAACCTACCTGCAGACTAATTGTTGGCTTCCCCAATACCTACACCTTCACTAAGAACCTGGCCGAGTCCCTGATCAACAGCTATAGGACTCGTCTCCCGGTGATTGTCTTTCGCCCCTCGATAGGTCTGTAAAAATCTATGTGAAACCACAAACCATTTAGAAAATTTCATAAGGTATTTTATAACAATTTTTGCAGTGCTGTTTGCCTTGTCTGATCCGGTGCCGGGTTTTGCCCCTGCTTTGGCTGGTGCTATGGCTGTTTTTACTCTCGTTGGCGCTGGAATACTCAAGACTGTCTATATGGCCAACGACTGTCAATTGGATATTTCACCCCAGGATATGTGTGTAAATGCTTTGCTCTTCTACGTACGTCATGGCTATGAAGAGTACCAAAAGAAGGGGTAAGTGAATGTGGCGAATCTTATAATTTGATTAGATCAATCCTAAAGGGGTCGACAGTTTGATAGTCTCTTTGGGGAAACGAAGATTAAAGGCCAAGTTAAGATGTTTCTCAGACTGATTTAGGCATTTTAGCTATACGATATAGTTATCCGATTTGGTAGATTTTCATATAGATTTTCCAAGTATTTAATTTAAGCTAAATCGAAAGATAAGTCCCAAGGATTACGATTTACGATTACTTCAAAACTGACAGAAATGGAGAGACATTAGGATTTGGTCAATTGATTCTGAGGATCTATATACTTGTATAAATTCGATTTTGGTCTTGAACAAAACCTTTTGATTTTTCCCGTCTTTTTCTCGTTTAGCAAATCGATCGAAGAAGTGCCCATTTATCAGACCTCTTCCTGCACTCACATACCCTACAGCCTAATAGAAATGGACGCGAGCCTCATGGAAAACAATTTCTGGTACAAGGGAGCCTTTGAAAAGAACCTACTAATACCCAGTTGTCGGTATACCCAGTGTTATTGGTACTATAAGATTTTGGTTTTCACGAAACAAATTATACCAGCTCTGCTGGTGGATTTAATACTAAGAGCTCTGGGTCGTAAGCCCGTACTCATGTCAATAATGCGCAAGTGCTTTGGAACCCTGAGAGTACTGGAGCCGTTTATGTTCAACAATTTCGATAGTCCCGGCACTACTTATGCCAAAGAGCTGGTCGAGGCTACCAGGGGGTAAGAAGTGTCAAATTCTGGAAAAATTCGATTTAATTTTGAGGGTTTTGGTTTTGCACAGAACCGACTTTGATGTGACCGTGGAATACGAGAGAGCCTCTAGTCCGGAAGTTCTGAAAGATGCCCTGAGAAATATGGTTCTGAGTATACGAGAGCATCTCTTAAATGAGAATCCCAGCACCTTGCCACGTTCTAGAATGATATTGAGAGGGTAAGCTAATCTAAACTGAATCTAGTAAAAGAAATTCTTTCTAATCAAAACTTCCTTTGTTTTTACAAACAGGAAAATCATCTTCTATCAGATAGTCCGCCTCTTTTTGGCCTACAAATTCTTGAGTTGGCTTTGGCACTACATTTTTTAGGTGACAGATTCGATTGATTTTATGTTTTTTTTTTTGTTTTTTTTTTTGTATATTCTCAGTTGGCTTTGATATTTCACATCGTTTTTTTGTTTTTTGTTTTTTTTTTTTTTAGTCATTCATTTTATTTTATAGTTAAATTTTTTTCATAAAAAAAATTGTAATAAAACGAAAACGAAGAAGAGAAGAAATGCAACGGGAAAAGTGTTGCTGCAAGAAAACCCACGTTTGTGAGGAGGAAGACGAGGAGCCAAATTGGCTGTGCCGAACTATTGACTTTATCAGAACCAACTTACGAGTAGGATGCGTGACTTCCTTTTTACTTCGCTGCCTTTTGAGCTTGTTCACTATCATCTATTTGGTAATACTGGCGGATGACTACGAGGCCAGGACGAAGAATTGCCCATCGCAGAGAAAGAATTGGAAAGAATTGATGGGCAGAGCCTTGGAGAACTTGAAAGAATTTTTGGGATCGCTGCAATACTCGGTGGGGTCTTGCGGACGATCTTGCAGGCAGAAGCAGACCTCGGGTTGGGTGATATTCTGAGTTTTCGGACTTTTATTTGTGATTGCAAGGGGAGGCATATGAATTTTTAGGGAAATTGTGAAGAGCTAAATTGAAATGTTTTAGCTTAAATAAAAAAAAAATAAAAATAAAAAAAAATGAAAAAAACTGTACTTACCTTACTCTGGGCCAATTGGCTGCTCTGTCTGAGGGAACCGTAGCGCTTGGTCAGGCCCGAACCGGAGAGATCATTTTTAGAGCTGACATATTCGGGTATATTGAGCAGGGAGCCCTGGATAGTTCAAATAGATTTACTAAATTGTTTGTGGGAGTGAGGGGAGATGCCACAACTATCACACTCACCTGATACAGGGCATCTGGTCGATACATGGTGCCACTGGCTGATCTATCGCGATGGGTCTCCCTCAGGGGAGCCAATTGCGGCTGACTGGCATAGACGCGGCCAAAGTCATCATTACTCGAGCTTTTGAGCACCACAGGTGTGACCTGACAGTTGATGGCACCATTCGAACTGGAATTGTTGTTCTAAAAACAAAAGGAAACGGACTAACATTATTTTTAATTTGGAATTAAAAAAAAAGGAATGATCTTACCATATTCGACTTAATGTTGTGGCCCACGCTGTTGGACCGACAGAGATTGGTGCCAGTGGTGCCAGCCACTTCTGGACGTGCTGGCAGCTGAAGATACTGATCGATCTGCTTGGCACAACCCGACTTGAGGGGCTCCAATTCGGCCGGCGTGGTATTTTGGTCCATTATGGCTGATTTCTTGCTCACCTTGGAGCAGGCTCTGGAGGGCTCTTCCAGTGGCCTAAAGGTGGCTCCAAAGATGATACAGTTCAGTACAATTCCGCCAATGATGAGCATGGCTCCGCGCCACCCATACGTTTTGATCAGATGCTCAGTGATTGGGGCAAACACAAAGGTGCCAAAGCCAGAGCCACACACCGCAATGCCCGTGGCCAGAGATCGTTTAGCTTCGAAATATTGTGTCACACTGACAATGGCCGGCAAATAGATGAGTCCAAAGCCCAGGCCGGTACCGAAACCAATTGTAATAATCAGAGTTAGCACGTTCTGCAAGCCATAAAAGATATTAGAGGTTAGTCCTGGGAATGACTTAGAATGACTTACAGTAAAACAGGTTTGAGAATACCAAATCGGTGAATAAATTTTATAGTTTTTGTACCAACTTTGTACCAACTGATATAGGAGTTTAATTTATCTAAAACTTGTTACACATAAATGTGGTCATTCAGGGGAATTTGAATTCGATAAAGATTTGTTCAGAAAAGTCGGAGATATTCCTTTAAGCCATTTGGACGGCGATATCTTAAAAATGGGATCACAATGAAATAGACAGATACACGGACAAGCTATATCTAGACGTCTGAAGGCACAGCTGAGTCAGAAAATGAGTTTAATAAAGATTGATCCATAAATATCGGAGATATGCCTAAAATAATTTTAGAAGTGGCAGTTACGATCTGATCGCTTTCCATCACGTTTTAATCTGATGTGCTTTAAAAGTAGTTCCCATGGAAATAGGCAGATAGACAGACAAGCTTTATCGAGTCATCTAGAAGGTGCCTTTTAAAGGTCTCCAAGAAATGTAAAAATTGGTCGATCAGTATCGAAGATATGCCTGAAATCATTTTAGATTTGGTGGCACTGATCTAGCCGGTTCCGATAACTTTAGACAGATGGACTTTTCAAAGTCTCTCAGATGTTCTTCAAACAAATCAGTCCCTCAAAGACTCACCTGGGCAAACATGCTGACAATGATACAACCAGAGGCCAAAATGGCACCGGCTATGGTCACGGCTCGACAACCATAACGATTCACAAAGGAGGAGCTGATGGGACCTGATCAAAAAGGAAAATCACATTAAAATCAATCTACAATATAAATAATTCTCTAGTTCAGCCTAAAAGTAAGCCATGATTTATTTAAATTACCTGAGGCAAAGGTGACGCCCACCATTATCGAGGCTATCCAGGCTGTATAACCTTTGCCCTCATTGAAATATGTCAGGAACTCATCATAGAATATGCCAAAGGTATACGTCATGCCATCAGCTATTCAAAAAAAAAAAAAAAAAAAGAAAAGCTAAAGTTAGGTTAAGTTTTTGAGTTTCGGAATTTTCGATTTTTTTCAATTCTTCAAATCCAAAAAAAAATTACATTATCAAAGGAATTAGAATTCCAATTTTTCATGTCACACTTAATTATCTAAGGGATTAGATAAGATTATATATTGGTTAACTGATAATTACTTGAATTACACTTCCATTAAAGATTTCAAGAACAATTTTATATATGAAATCGTAAACAAAAATTGATAAGTTAAAGCCCAACGTGTCGGTTAAATCGAGACTATTTATGATCTTAATCACATGGCTGAGCAACATTTTCATTTGAAATGATTTGGAGTGTGTGAGGAACGAAAACCATCAATTTTATGACTGCAATTTCGGTAGTTTTTTTATTTAATTTTTTGATTATTTTTAGTGTCGTGCTAATTGAACGTGGGCCCCTTTTAATACAAAGTTGGGCAACGCTTAGAAACTCTAAGCGAAATCTTACGATGGTCAAGGGCAGCTAAATTGAGCTAATTGGTTACCAGGCAAAAGTCAGACCGCATATCAGGTCTCTTGGTTCCCAGGCACTGTGATTTCAGATTTTTTTATACCCTGTACCTAAAAAGGTACAAGGGTATACTAATTTTGTGCAAATGTATGTAACATAGAGAAGGAGACGTCGGAGACCCCCCAAAGTTACCCACAATATGATCAGGGTGACTAGAGAAATTGATATAGCCATGTCCGTCCGTCTGTCCGTCTGTCCGCGCGTACGCCTAGATCTTAGGGACTATAAGAGCTAGAATAACGAAACTTGGGATTCGAGCTCCTTATGTGTGTACGCTGGTCAAGTGTATTTTTTTCTCCCCCCCGCCCCCCCCCCCCTTCCACCCCCTCATTTTTTCAAAGCCACATAATTTCTAAACCTTTCGGATTAAGGTATTAGTTGCTTCTGAAAAGTTGTTAGGAATCTAAAAATCTTTCGATTGATATCAAACATGTCTAAAATTGGACCATATTTACCCGAGATATACAAAAAACAAATTTTGAAGATTTCAAGATTTTAATTCCCCTTGCCTAACTGGCAAACTGCCGAATGAGCAGTCCGATAGATGGCGTGCTTGCAATATTGTGAACAATGTGTTTTTGGATTCAAAGGAATATTAAGACCAGAGGTTTTATGTGAATGCAGGCGACCAGGGTTACCACCCGACTAGGGTTGCCACCTTTTTTTTTTTAATTCCGTCCACTAGGTTCAGGGTAACCCAAACTCGGCCGCGCCCGAGTTTAACGTTCGGCTTCATTTCGTTCATGGATCAGTCCCAATTCGTCTATACTCTCAAAGAGTTTATTTTGCTATAATTTTAAGAGGTTTTGCCTGAAGGTGCAGGGTCTGCGGTAGCAGCAAAATATATTTTTTTTACGACTTTTTTTTTCTTAGATTCTTTAAAATTTTCTATATCCTTAAAAGGTTTATTTCGCTACAATTTTAAGAGGTTTTGCCTGAAGGTGCAGGGTCTGCAGCAGCAGCAGCAGCAGCTTCAGTTTGAGTGGAAAAATAATTGACTTTTACTCACTGACAATGTGTATCATGAAGGAGCCAAAGACCACCACCCAGCCCCAGCCACCGTCTGGTGGTGTGGGCAGTGCATCCATTTCCATTTCACACGTGGCATTGCCATTGCTTTGCTGCAGTTGTTGTTGTTGTTGGGATTTTCTTCTTGCCGGTGGACCATGAACCATTTTGTTGTGCTCTTCGTTGTCTGCTGGCCCAAGTGCTTTTAGTGTTATCCTTGTCGTTGTTTGTCTGTTTGGCTTTATGGAATGTGCCAAGTCCTGGATCTGTTCCTCTGGCAGTTGCTCTTGGCAGGTCAACTGACTCAATTGGCTGCCTGTTGATTGGGTTATTTATTTATTTTATTTATTTTTTTTTTTGTTTGCTTTTGGTTGTGGTTCTCTCTGTCTGTTATCTGCCAAAGCTTGGCATCCTGGTTGACTAACTGAGTCGTCGGAAAACTAAAACTGAAATAAAAAATAAATAAAATTATTTCAAGAAAAAAAAATACAAAAAATATATTGTATATTAATTTATGTAACAAAAAAAAAAATTAATAACGTATATAAATAATATAGAAAAACAAAAATAATATTTATTATTATTATTATTTTTTTTTTTTGTTTATTTTAAGTCAATTTTAATGGGGAGCATTGATTATCAGTTTAACGGACCCCCAAGTGTTTTGTTTTCCAGAACTGAGCAACAAAAACAATTATCAAATATTTAATTAAAACAAAAAAAATCTAAAACAACAAATCTGAGGCAGACAAAGAAACAAATCTGCGATTTAGAGAGGAGGCAAGACTTTCACACTAAATTTGAAAAAAAGGTGTAAATTAAAAATTAATTTAATAATTTTTTTTTTTTTTTGTTTCTAATTTTGTTTTGTCTGTCTCACAGATGACGTCATCTTTAAAAGCAAAAAAAAAAAAAAATCATTTGTTGTTTTAAACAAAGCGCGGAAAAGCCAGAACAATCTGCATTGATATGAATACAAGAAATAAAAATATAAATAAAAATATGAAGAAGAAAAAATGCACAATAAAGTGGAACAAAAGCCACTGCTGGAACAATAGAAAATGAAGAGAGAGAGAGAGAGAGAGAGAGATGGAAGAAGAAGAACCGCAAAACTATTATGACAAAACTAATAATTTAACATATTCAGATTAAATAGAAATT
The DNA here is from genome assembly GCA_037075145.1 of Scaptodrosophila latifasciaeformis. Lineage (NCBI taxonomy): Eukaryota > Metazoa > Arthropoda > Insecta > Diptera > Drosophilidae > Scaptodrosophila > Scaptodrosophila latifasciaeformis. The sequence continues at coordinate 42,364 of JBAMCM010000266.1, read as the reverse complement.
AAGCAAATTTAAAAGCACAGATAGAGCAACAACAACAACAACAAGCATAAAAGAGTGAGAGAGAGAGAGAGAGAGAGAGAGGGCGAGGGGGTAAAAATCTATATTTATAGAAAATATATATTTGCCGTAATCGTGGAAAGAAGAAAAAAAAAATAAATAAAAAAAAAGTGGGGCGTCTTGTATGCTTCGACAGTAAAATAAAATATAATAAAATCAAATCAAACTGACAAGAAATTGCAACAAACAGGAAATGAACAACAACAACAACAATTTAGCCCTCTTCCTCTTCTACTTATGAGTCAGACTTTAATATCTTTCTCAACTTTGGCGGCTCCGAAATCTTTTGTACAATTAAAACCAATCAAAAAAAAAAAAGATACACTTGAAAAGTCTTTAAGCGGCCAAAAACCTCACTTTTCGCACAAATCTAAATTTTCTATCCCCCCGCCAAATCTCACACCCCCCTGTTGTCTCTAATAAAAGAACAGTTTATCAATGATTTTTTTTTTCGAAATTAGCTGAGATTAACGCACTCTGTTTGAGTTGTTGCCGCCTGGCTTGAATTTTTGATTATGATTTGATTGACCATGGCATTCGGTATTTTCCCTCTCTTTCTCTCATTCTCCAAAAATTTTAATTTTCAAAATCTCAAGGCCCTTTATTCATTTTTGTTGCAGATAATTTAAACTAATTAATTTATATTCCCTGAGCTATGTCCTTCTTCTTCTTCACACTGCCTGTCCAGTGTGACCGTTCAATGTTCATCGTTCCGGTGTGAGCGGAATATTCTGAAAGCCGGTAAATCAAAGTTAATTGTTGACTCAAAAAGTTTAATTATTTGCACTGTGATCTCAGCCGACACAAAAATTATTAACAATTAACAAGTAAAAAAAAAAAAAAATAATGTAAAAAAAAAAAATATGAAAATCATCATAAATCACTTGCCACGTGTTCGAAAAGAAGAAGCCGAGTATCAAATTCAACCAATTTCAGCTACTCGATAAATGAATACGTAATTGTTTATTTCACTGGTTTTGGAAATTCTTGAATTGAATATGGCAAACATTGTAGACTTTGTAGTAAAAATAATCACTTTATTTATGACATTCTGTGATGTAAGCAAAACTAACAAAAGGCCTTAAACTGGGTTAAGTAAAGTCTTAGAATGTCGTTTGATAAGAAATTTGAAATAAAATAGTTTCTGTCTGCAAAAAAAAAAAAATAAAACTCCTCGCCAGTCTCACAGTTTTCTGTCAATTCCGATTTGTCTCTCTTTCTGTTTGATTTCTTCCTTCTTTGTTTTTTTTTTTTTATTTGTACGCATTTCTTCTCTCTTGACCTATCCCACGATATTTTCAGCTGATTTTGAGAGATTTTTTTTTCTTACTCTTTTCGTTTGACTACTTTTTTTTTCTGCTTTGCTTACTTTTTTTTGTTAAATTTGTTTTTGCCCGAGTGTGTTGAACTTTATTTCATAGGAATGAGTCATTATCACGTGAGCAACAAAGTGCATAATATGGATCACTAGTTTCTCTGCTTCTTTGTCGTGACTTTTTCGTGATGGCTCAGAATGACTAATTAAAGTTATTCAATTATTCATGAATTTCAGTTGACTAAAAAGGTCTTCATAATAATTCCGTTTACCGCTAACCTAACGCTGAACTGCGCAGCTTCACCTGTTCCCTTTCCATTTTGTTTCAAATGAAACACTCTGTGAGAGAGAGAGAGAGAGAGAGAGAGACAGAGCGAGTTGGACAAAGCAAAATGAATTACAGGCCATTCAGTTTCTTCAATTTCTCTGTCCTGTGTAACGGTTCTTTGTGAATTTGTGCTCAATGCGTAATAAATTCATGTCACAAAAAATAATAAGAACGAGAATGCAAAATTCCAAAGCCTAAAACGGCATATCAGAAGAGCAGGTTCATTGGCTTTTTAAATGCGATATATATTGTGAACAACTTTCGATTTCCTCTAGAAATAATAATGGTGCCGACTCTGAGTTTGCCTGAGTCACTTAATTTAAGTGTGCTGATCCCCAAGTCCTGTCTAAGCCAAAACATGCTATTCCCCTTATCAAAATCATAGGAATTATACTCGGCGGGGGTCAATCTTGACCTCCAAATAAATATTTTCGGTTATCTCTTTTTTTTTTTCTTCTATAATCCGATTTTGTTAACAATTTCGTATCAATGGAATTTTTTTTTTCACACATTTCTAAAAATATTATTCCAAAGCGAATATAGGGATTGAAAATAATTAAGGGACGCAAGGGGTGTGGTCGATCAAGTCTTATCGCTTTCACTGCTACGTTTTTTTGTTTTTGTTTTTTTTTTTGCTTACATAAAACTAATGTACCCTTTGGGCAATGGGGCTGCAGGGTATTAAGAGTGAATGGCTTCTATCAGCAGCGCCATCTATGCGTCTGAGCATAAATATCACGTGAGGCTCGACCCAGTTTGTTTCCTTTTGAGCTACCTATTGATCTTCTATTATCACTTTTAACACAATCCACACATATTTATACAGATTACCGCCCCCAGCCCTCACATATACATATATATTTATTCCTTCTATTTCTTTTTTCTTTACTTACTCTCAATGTGAACCAGCGAATTTCTATAGATTTCATTGAGGGGACAAAGTATTTTTTATAAACAACAACAATGTTTGTTTTTAAAAATAGTTTTACGATCAGAATTGAGAACAAAAACTGCAGCTATATATGCATATGTAAATTTGTTTATGTATTAGTGTGTGTGTGTGTGTGTGTGTGTGTGTATGTGTTTTATTTCGGCCAAATTACTGACGCTGCATTTATTGGAATAAGAAAAAGGGGCGGGCATTATTTTTCTTTTTTGTTATTCGTTTTTTTTTTTTTGCATTGGTCTGTAATCTTTATACTATTTGCGAATTAATTTAAGATTATCCCCATCATTTAGTTAAAACGGAAAAACTAAACAATTTCAAATCAGAATTGTTCACCTTCTTTGTATTTTAATTTTTTTTTTCTGCTGTTTGTCTAGTTTCTTATCAGATTTTGATGGTTTTAGGGTCATTACCTGTTTTGTTTATTTTGGTCTTTACACTCCGAAAAAAAAAAACTGAATTGATATGTCTTGATTATTTTTGTTTTTTTTACTGTTATATTGCAAATTTAAAACATTGTTTCTTCTTTGTTTGCCAACTTTTTGCACGTTTCTTTTATTTGTTTGTATTTGTTTTTTACTACATTCTGGCTTAAATTATGGGAACACGCGCAAATTTCAAATCCTCTTCAAAACAAAACGGCAACAAATTATAGAAAAATCAGCGCAAAAAAAAATATTTTTTTTTATATGCAAAATATTTTTTTGCCACAAAAATTTGAAACACTTTAAAAAAAATCTTCAAAACATTTTTTTATAAATAACGTTTTTTTTTTAATTTGGAAAAATGCTAAATGCTTTTAATTATATATTGAGCGATTGATTGATGTTCGGTGAGCTTTCGAATTTGGAGTGTTTTCATTTAATTTTTATATTTCCGATTTATTATATTTTTTTTTTAGTTACTGCCGTCGCGCGCGACCAAATAAAATTAAATGAAATGTGTAGGGAAAAATGGAAATGAAATTTCGAAAAGCACAGCCAGGCAGCAACGACGCCGACGCCGACGCTAGCAACTACGACGCAGGCAGCAACAGCGAAATCAACAATATCAGCAGCTGAAACAGAAATACAAATCGCAAGCACATTTTATATTTTGTTTTTTCTTGCTGTTAGTCCGAAGATTTAAGGTGGATGAGGGGGCGGTGTTAAGCAGGGGGTGGTGTCAGCGACGGCAGCGGCTGCGCTTGCCTGCTTATCAGCATAAAACAACAAAAAGACTACAACGCAAAATGCTACCAACAAGGCAAGGCAACTAGAGAGAGAGAGAGAGAGAGAGAACACCGAAGAGAGCAATACGGAGAGCCAATTTAAGGCGTAAGGAGTAATTGAGAACAACCGTTAAGGCTGCAAAACGTGCTCACCTCTCTGCTCTTTCTCTCTCTAATTTGAAATGTGTCGACAAAACATGTCCACTTGTTGCTGTGCTCAAAAATGCATTGATATTTTTAACATTAGAAGCTTCTGCTTTTGAATTTGTGAGAAGAAGTGCAAGCAACGTATTCGAGGAAGAGGAAGTTAAAGAAATTCATACATGTTCCATTATTTGTAGTCTCTATTTGATGTGCACTTGTGCAGGGTATAAGGAAGTCGCCTAGGCCAAACTGCAATGTGCTCTGCTAATTTCTAAGCACATGCAAATCTATAACTGTTGAATACCTTAATGTGTATTAAAAAAAAAGAGGCCAAGAATAGCGTCGATCACACATTTGATAGAAAAAAGACATCACACTTGTCTCCATGGCTAAGCACGAGAATGTGTTTTATAAAAAAAGAACGAAAGAAAAGAAAAGTGTGAAAAAGTTATTAAACAATTAAGGCTATGACGAAGTTTGTATACTCTTTTTGGCTATTCCTCGATTGTCTTTTAAATCCTATCAAATCGAATTTCTATGACAAGTCGATACGATATATCTATACCCTATCAATAAAGGTATATTTTGGCTAGAACTTCAAGCTCCTAAGTCATAAAGGCTTTTTGCCAGACCCATCGATATCTACACTACCAATTGATTTGACTTAATTTATAGCATCAACGCGGTGTGATTTATAGCACCGCCTCTGGTTTGAGGGTAACTCTGATTAGCGAATAGTTGTGAGAAGGATTACTTTTCAAAGTGCCAAGTCCATTATTGGGGGTTTTGGAGCTTTTTAGGTATAGTAAATACTATATCACTCTGACCCACTCTTGCTCATGTCTCCATTCCAGGCACACACACACACACACACACACATACACACCTACTTGCATTGGCAGGCCAATTGTATTTATGATCGTTATAATCCAGAACGATAAGGCTGAGCTCGCGACCGGTGGAGTGATAAGGTGACGCCTTCTGCAGGGCCCTGAATTATTTCAAGACGTTCATGCACATAACAACAATTAAAGCGATAAAAATCACCAACTCGAGAGAGCCGAGACTAACCTCTGGAGAAGATGAGGCGCGTTTCTATTAGTTGTGTCGACTTTGCAATAATCAAATCCCAATACGGAAGAGATAAGACTAAAGACTTGGCAAATAGACTGAGACGAACAATATAAATCGAAAAAGTCGGGCAGCACAGGAGCGTTAACTCAATCCCTTGACTTTTCACTCACTTTAACTATATATATATATATGATTTTACTATAGCTTTTCATTGACAAAAGTCGAGTTGTGCGAATCGAAAATACAAAAAATAAAAATATATATTTTCTATTGAAATTTTTAAAAATCGAAAAATGGGAAATTTTAAAGAAGAAACCCACTACCAAAGAGACCAGGAACCATTCAAGCTCCCCAATTTCAAGCAATTGGATGACGAGACACCGCCACCAGATTTTTATGAAATCCTAACATGTGCCGATCCCAAATTCTATGATTTAGAATTCTGTCAAATCTTCGAAACTCGAGGCACCCAGACCCTCCTGCGTTGCCTGACCCACAGACAGACCGTATCTACCCAGACTATGGATTGGTCTGAATCGGATCAAACTGATCAAACAGAAGACAAAGAGGACGATGAATTTAAAACAGGAAACCAGATGGCGGAAAGAAAATCAGTCAAAAAGGATAAGCCCTCGATCTGGTTTGCTTTACTAACTGCAATGGCCATGATTTCCCTGGTCAATAACTTCTATACGCTATTTAAATGGTGCCTAGGCAACTTTCCCTTTCAAAATTTGATTAACCTGATGCCTCTGCGATTCCGGCGTTCCTCGTCCGATCTCTGGCTGGCCCTCGTAAGCCGTAGACAAATTCTGGCCGGTCAAATCAGCTCGGTCTTCCAATTGTTCTAGACTCCCATTACCCTCGTTTCTCGGGCAACCGCTCCTGGTTTAACTAAAACTACAACTCAGCCCGAAGTAAACACAGATAGTTTTATTTGCTGTTCTATTTATATTTTGAAAAGACTCAATTGTGGCTATTTTCAGCCTATTTCAGTAAAGCTGATCTGATCAATCACAAATATGACACACATTTGTCTTAAGCAAAACAAAAATGGAAAAATATATAATTTAGAAATTGGAAAGTCTTTCTATCTGTTCGAAGTGTTTTCTAGCACATTTATTGATTAATTTGTCATCACTTGAACTTGGAAGGTCTTGAATATATTGCAAAAAATATCTTTGACTTGATAACGTCTATTTTTAGAATAATATAAAGAATTATATATAGAATTATTAGAATATTTGTTCCGCTGTTTCAAGTCCTCCGATAATGTGGAATATTTTTTACCAGGCCAGTCAATACCAAGAACGACCTGGCTATACCCTCTAAATAGTCTTTGCCTAAAAACTTTGGAGAAATTTTCATTCATCTTTTTCACTCTCTCAAATTGACGGGCAAAGATCCGTCAAGACCTCCAATAGTGGGAGTCAATCCCAGGATATATCCTCTAAAGATACTTTGGCCTATCTTTGTGACTCTTTCAATGAGCCAAGGGATCAGTTGTTCAAATCCTCCGATATGGAAAGCATACTTTCAGGGCAATCAATTCCAAAAACCAACCTGGCCTATTCTCCATATATAAAGGACTTTGGGTATATGCTGGTTTATCTTTTGAGTCTCTCAATGGGGCTAAATATTTGCCACATCTCAATGGATCCGTTATTTCATGTCGTTTGATATTGAGAATATGTTTCCAAGCCAGTCAATCCGTGGCAATATTCTTAAATAATTGGAATATATTTTGAGTTATCTTTTCACTGTTTCATTTGGAAATATTTGACTAGTTCCAAGGGGTGTGAGAGTATAAAAAAGGCTTTCGATCTTTTATAAGTCAATCCCAAGATCGAATTGGTTTTAACCTTTAAGCAGTCTTTGTTTAGGGAATTTGAAAATGAGGCTTAAGAATATTTTATATAAATCTTTCTTTAGGCAATTCTGGATGTTTCAATAAAAGTCTATATGTGTCGAACCGATTCCGGCTTGGGTGCTTTCCACTGACGAATGACAAGATGATTGATAAGACTTATTGTCAGCTCGGCCATATTTCGGTCAATAGCTTAAGTAAATAAATGAATAATAAAAAAAAAAAACAAGAAATGAATCGAGTTCAATGTTTGCTTTAGGTTCTGAAAATCTACCACGCTCATCGTATTCAAATATTCAAATCAAGTCCAGATAATCTTCATGTTGAACTTACGCTTTAAAAATTACAAAAAAAAAAGAAGAAATGCACTTTATATTTTCTGGTTCATTCACATTTGACCATGACATCCTTGGCATTCAAATTAAAGCTGACAGTTTTTGCTTTCAATTACGGCAGCGGTGTGAATTCAATTATTAGGATTCTCATTCATTTAGCAATTTTTTGGATTTTGGAAATGTTTATGTCACGAGCAAATTAGCCAATCAGCCAATGACCAAACAAGATATTTAATAATCCCTTTAGTCGTACAAAAGGATTCGATTCGATTTTTCCTGTAATTTCGATATTATTGATTTTGCAAAAACCACAGCCAACACACACACACACACTTAATTTTCGATCTGTCACATGTCACATTTGTGCAACAGCCCCCTAAGACCCTAACCATCAATGCCATCTCTCCATTGTGAATTGGGTGGGAAAGGGGGGAATACGCTCAATGAAGCAAAATTAATGGTATGCAAATTAGCTGACAAACGAATTCGCCTGCAAAATGTCAAACTCAATCAAAGCTGAGAAATTGAAAAATACAAAAAAAAACAGCAGCAACAACAAAACAAATTCACGGAATTCACAAATCGAGCATAGCTTGCATTTCCTTTTCCCATTTCCATATATCCATTTTCAAATAGTTAGCTATTTGATGGGCATGACTGTACCAGACAACTAATAATTGTGCCACCTTCTGATAGTTTGCCTGTCATGTCAAAAAAAAAATATATATATATATAGAAAATGCCAAGAAAGGTTCACACAGAGACGCAGATACTTTTTCCCACTTGGACTAACCTAACAGAATGAATCTAGATTTCCTAAACTATCATACAGTTGAGGTTGGACTAGGCTTGTAAGGAGTAATAAATGTTTGTAGAGGTGCCTGGCACAAACCCATCGTATGATTCAAGATCCTCAAAGGACTTCAATATAGGATACTCTCCTGATCGAAAGGGGGGGGTCAAGAATCCAAATCGTTCTCATCTCGAGTAAATGGATTCCTTTAAATCTTCTGACTCACATCAGAAAAGTATGCAAGATATATATTTTAGATACATTTTTAAATGGTCTTTAGTTTTTCATATAAATTTAAAAGATAAAGATAAGCCACCAATTGGTGGACATTTCAGATTGTTTCATTTATTTCGGGCAAGAGCAGAGAGCTGATAACTTTTATGGCAATTCAATTGACGGTGTAAGAAACGATTCTGGAAAATTCCGCTCACAATTATAAAATATATATTTCGTTTTCTTCTTATCATTTATATAGGCCAGACCTGAAGCCTACCGAATATTAAAATTCATTTAAAATTATATGAACTTTCAGAAGTACATTTTTTTTTTTTTCATATTATTTAAAAGTTCCAAGAATTTAAAAGGGTGAAAAAGAAATTGCGTATTCAAACTTACATTCATGGTTGCCTAAAAGTGTGCATATTTATTTTTCTTATATCCTCGTTACATGCTTTTTTTAATACCCTGAAGTCTAGATAAAGGTTATATCCATTTGGTGGCGAATCTTGCGACATAAAGAAAGAGCTCAGGGCTGAGATAGAAGCGACTCCATGTTGGTTATATTCGAAGGTATCTTCAAGTTTGAGAATATCGGTTAACTCTGTAGGTCAAGTTGGCTGAGAAAGTAGATACATCCCTCAGTCAGGTATGATTCTTGGACTTATTCAAATATATAGATATATCCCTCTAGGTCAAGTTGGCTGAGAAAGTAGATATATCCCTCTGTCAGGTATGATTCTTGGACTTATTCAAATATATAGATATATCTCTCTGTCAGATAAGATTTATATTATTCACTCTCTATATTGGACTTGTTTAAATATATAGGCAGTTTTTCGAGTTGGAGAATATCGGCCAAATCTACAACTCAAAGAGGCTGAGAAAGCAGATATTACTCTAAGTTGGATAAGATTTATATTATTCACTGAATCTAGAGCTTATTCAATTGTATAGATATATATATCTTAATCAGTAAGGATAAATATAATTCGTTTGATATTGGACTTGTTCAAATATATAGGCAGATCTTCAAGTTGCAGAAAATCGATTAACTCTTCAGCTCAAAGAGGCTGAGTAAGTAGATATATGCCTTAGTAAGGACTCTTTCTTGGACTTATTCAAATATAAGGATATATCTTGATTTGATTTATATTATTGACTGAATCATAGATATATATATCTTAGTCAGTAAGAATTAATATCATTCGCTCGATGTCGTTCAGTTCAAAGAGGCTGGTAATGCAAATATTGCCTTATGCCAGATAAGATTTATATTATTTACTTGGACTACTTATTCAAAATAATAATAAGCAGAAGATCGGATAATATTAATCTTACAAGTCTTTTGGATTCAGGATCGTAATACTATCGATATAGCTTCGCTCATATCTGTTTTGTTAGTAAGAAAAATTCCTAGGCTCCTTAGCAGAAGGGTATACTCAGGACGGCGAATCTGGGCCCCCAAATTTGTTTTATAGAAAAATGGGAAAATAGGAAAATGTCAGAATTCATTCATTCACTGAACCTTGGCTTTGGAGAATAAATATGAGACTCTCTCTCTATTTAGCCAGCACTCATACGAAAGGGTTCATTTGCTTTGTCTACCTATAAGTGTGCATGTGTGTGGGTGTGTGATGGTGTGTGATGGTGTGTGTGTTTTGTTAGAAGCTGCGGGCGCGTATAAATTGTACAGTTTGAAAATGGAGACTCAGAGGAGGTGGAGGTGGAGGAGGAGACTCTCTCAGTATGGCTGACGCATTGAACTTTGTCACTGACTATGCAACCTGTTGAAGCAGAGCAGAGCAGAGCAGAGAGTGTATATGTGTGCGTGTGTGAGTGAGGTGTGTGTGGGCGTTCAGAGTGGAGCTTGTTGCAGCACTAATTATGCACAACTAATGAAAACTGTGCTCACTCGAGTGAAATTTCACTTAAGCAGGGAAAAGGGTGTCCATGGGGACCAGCACCAGGACACGTGGTGGCGGGGGGGTGGGGGTGGTGGTGTTAGAGAACTGCAAAATTGCAACTACAAGTACTTTTGTTTCCGTAACGTTTCACAAGTCTTCCTTCTACGGGCCCCTCTCCCCTCGACAAGCCGCGTGCAGCGTCTCGTGCCAAAGCCAACCTGACTTTTCTCTTTAACTTTTGCAAGGAAGTGTATATATGTGTGTGTGAGTGTATGTGTGTGTATGTGTGTGTGACAGGTAATTTGTTGTTACAGCTCAGTTATATCGATGCCGCGCCATTTTTGTCTTTTGCCTTCTCTCAAAAGACTAAAAAAAATGAAAAAAAAAATTGGAACGAAAGTTTAGCCTAGACAGACCGAAGACTGTACACACTTTTCAAATCAAAATCGATCGAGCTATTAGCAGAAATTAGCTATATCATCTGATCTAAGTTAATATAGGAAATCGTAGGATATATCAAGTCAGATCAAATATGACTAATTTCTGCCATGGACAGACAGACAGTCCCAGAAATTCCAGACTGGACCTATCCCTTAACAATAGAAGAAGAAGAAGAAGAATGTTAATTTCGAAATAAAAATAAAAATAAAAAAAAAATAGGATAACGAATTTGATATTTATGGTTTGTGCTTTTTGTGAACTTACCCTTGCCATTTTAACTGTTTTGGCTTTGACTGGCACGTGTTCTGTAAGCCTTTTGTGCCTTCAGGTCACGGACGATGCCAACCGTTTAGACCGGGTCGATTTTCACTTTATTCATTGTCATTAAAAAACACAAATAAGCACAACAACAAAAAATTGACAAAACAAAAATATTAAAACAAAAACAAAACAAAACGAAACAAAAAAAAAATTAAAAAAAATAAATAAAATTCTTGAAAGCATACGAGTGGTAGTAAGAAGTAACGGTAATTAAAAGTCAATTTGATTTGAAATTTACAAGACGAATGAAAAATGCATCCGCGTCGGGCGGCATCGCAGTACGCGCTCGACAATCAAATGAAACGGCCGTCTTGCAATCCTTGCAGTCATCCAATGCCCTTTTCAACACAACTGGCAAAACATTTGCCCAAATACAGAGAGACCGACGGACACCGATACGGACACGGACACGGACACACACCGACAGACCGGCGCACTTGGCAACTGTCAGAGCCGCAGTGCCTGCGGCATTTGCGCAACAGCCACCTGAGGATTTTGTGCCATGTGCCAGCCCTATTTTGATTTGCCCTCCACATATCTGGTGTAATAATTAATAGTTGCTAAGTGGGTAACGGTGTTTGGGTCTGTTGGCTTGGAGCTTTTCTGCTTTTGATTGATAGCTTTTCCCTTTAGAAGCTTTAAGCTGACATCGCTTTAAGCGGGTTCATATTTTTGCTAAGTCGGGGAAAAATTTTGGATACTTCTATATAATTATGAGATTTATGTGATTTTTACTGCTTCGGAGACAAATTCAAAAAAATAATTCTAGGAAAATTAATTAAAAATTTTTCAGTATTATTTATTCAGATAATCTGTTTGACAATTTTATTGCTAAATGTTGCTAAGCTGATTTCAGTCAGTCTCATGTTGCCAGCAGCCGTTAATATGTTTTGTTGCTAGCAACATTTATAGCCCACCCCATAAGCTTAGACACATGTTGCCAGAGACGAGATTTGGATACATATTCAGGATTTTTTTTTTTCTTTACACGTTCCGAAAAAGTTTCTTTTTCTTTGAATTTCATGAAAATTGATTTAGTTTTATTATTTTAGGTCTTTTTTTTTTAATACTGCTACAAATTGGTATAGCTTAGATTTAAGTGGGGGCAAGTCCCCCTGATTAGGTATAACCTGATGCTTCATTTTGCTCCTCTAGGTCTACCCAACCATCATCGCTGATATCGTCGATGGTATCGTTGTCATCGGCCACTGCCGCCACACTTATATCATCGTCGGTGGACCCGGAATTGGTGGTGCCGCCAGCTGCTGCATTGGCAGTTCGGGCCAGACGCTCCTGCAAGTCTTCCTGGGTGACTGGCGTCGGTGTTGTTGTGGTTGAAGTGGATGTGGGCGAGCCTGTGCCTGTATCCGGTGTGTTGGCCGAGTCCGGCGGTTTTTCCGCAGTAAAGTAGAAGACATTTGGTGCATGAGTTTTCTTCTTGAGCCGTCTTTCTGGGCGCAGTGCCTCGTACTCCTTGAGATCGGCCAAAGTCAGTTTAATGGTTTGCATATCGCGTTTCAACATTTTTGCCTGCTGTTGATCATGAAAAAACATGAACGATTACATTTCCGAAACATTTACTACGAATGTGCACAATATGACTAAAGTTAAACAAAACTAATGATTATTTTATACAAAGCTACAAATTTTACATTTTATTATTGTGGCACAGAACACTTACCTTAAGTTCACATTGAATTAAAGCGCCAACCAGCTGTTGCACTCAGAGTTGCAAACGATTAGAACAATCTGAAAAATCAAATGGATGATATTCAATTTTAGGCGGCGACAATTTTAATTGGCATTCAAGTTTTTGTTTTCAGTTATTAAACGCTATTGATTTGAGTCTAGAATTCGCCTTTATAGGGTTTTGTCAAAAAAATAAAACAAAAATATTTGTAAAAATCGGTATAAAGCTCATGCTATCGACCAATGTGACCAGTTGTAAATCTAATCAACTGCACTTGCACTTTGTTTCAGTTCTTCGCTTAGAGCTGCCAAGTGGCTTGAAGTAGGTTGGCAGGCCCGATACCCAACACATGTTACTGAAAAAAAAACAACAACAACAGCCGCAGCCTCAACACTTAAAACATTTAATAATTTCAATTCGTGTTTGGTTTGTTGAGGGGCAACCCCAGCGTACTGCCACAAATTTGGCATAATTGAAGAACACACACGCCGTCGACCACCCTGACTGCGCGGCCACCGCTTAACGTCGCGTGTGCGTGTTGTTTTTTTTTTTTACTCCCGGCCGCGCGGTTTGTTTTCTAACAAAAACAAATTCATTTCAGTTCCCGTTTTCATCCATTGTGCAGTGTTATTGCTTTTTTTTTCTATTTTTTTTTTTAATTGAAATTTATTTACTGTCACTCGCTGTGCCGTTTATTGTGGATCTAGTTGCTTGGGGGCCTGGGGCTCGTCACTGCTGAATATTTTTTTTAATTAACTGGAGCAGTTTTGTGAATGGTTCGATGGAAACGCACAAACTATGCGATTCTTTAAAGGAACTCAACTAATTGAAAACAATAAATATGCGTTGTTAGATTAAATATTTGCCGAATAAAGCCAAATTAAAACCAAACAATCAATTGCCGGGTCCGTTCTTCAGGCCACAACTCAGGCAGCTGTCAAGCCAACCACAACATTGAGCAGAGCCATGGAAGTGGATAACAATGTGGATTTCAATAATGAAAAGCGTGTCCTCTGCGAGAAAATTATACGGGATATAAATGCTGTATTCCTCAAGGATGCAGATCTGTAAGCAAATCACTCACCAATTTTTTCCACCCATCAATAATTCAATTATTTACAGATCATCATTCGAAATCATACCCAAAGAAACCAATTGCAATAAGTCGCCTGTGGTCCATGTCGAGCACAATCTCGGCCTGGAATCCTGGTGTGCCCAACATGTCTACGATCATGCCCATCGCACGCTCATCACGCATCGCCGCCAATCCTCCCAGCAGCAATTGCGCACACTCCAGAAGCAAGAGCTTAGCGATACCTTAGCCAAGTACCTGAATGTCGCGCTACTGATAAATCCTGATGTGACCACCTTCTGGCACATACGACGCCAACTGGTGCAAAAGAATCGCTTGAGCATAAACAAGGAGTTCCAGTTCTCCACCCTCGTGCTCTCCATCAAGCCAAAATCAAATGAAGCATTTGCCTATCGTCGTTGGCTCTACTCCTTCCAAAGTACGTACCTCTCCCCCGGTCATTCCTCTTTAGTTCGTTCCTATGAAATCAATTTCCCTTATCATTCCAGGTGCCGACGCCATTGACTGGCCCAATGAGATCGGTATTTGTGAACGTGCCGCCGATCGTTGCCCCAGCAATTACCATGCCTGGTCCCATCGCCAATGGGTCCTCCAGAATGCCCCCTGTCTTTTCCAGTCCGAATTGATGCGCACTGAGAAATTCATACGCAAACACATCAGCGACTACAGCAGCTACCACTATCGGCAGGTGGTCCTGGCCCGAGCCTATGAGCGGAGCTTCTATGTGCCAGCCAATGATCAGCATCAACCCCAGCTGGACAGCTTGCGTGATCTACTCACCCACTACAACCTAACCTCGGCTGAGAATGATGAAACCATCTATCAACTGCTTCTGCCCGATCTAAATCGCACCTCCGACAACACTGAAAGATTGCGCTCATTTCTCTTCTGCTGCAACGTGGCTGCCCACGACATGCGTCTCTGTACCGATCAACTAAAGCTGTACGGTCCCAAGGAATGCTTTGAGCTCCATCGGCGTGCCTCACTCAAGTTCATAGTGGAACAGTGCGTCCGCCTATTGACCGGCCTGGCCAGTGGCCTCAACTTGCCACCCACTGCCGCCAGTCAGGCGGCCGAATTTCAAGCCCAATTGAAAAAATTCAAATACGATTCACATCCATTTCTGGCTGCCGTGCGGCGTATGGAATCCGAGTTGGGTGCCAAGCACCGGCGCTGGTGTAATCTCCATTTGAATTTCGGCTACAAGGAGGACAACCTCAACAGCAGCATCAGCAACCTGCCCAGCATCAATAATTCTTACAACGCAAATACTTCGGCCAGCCTCGAAGTTGAGCAATCTTAGTTAATTCAATGCGATTATCATAATTGTTGTTCTTGTTTTGTTGTTGTTGTTGTTGAGCTGTTGTTGCATGTTCTCTCCGAGGCTGCTGATTCCCTTTCAGCTTGTAAAAAAAAAAAATTCTTTAATTTTTTTTATTTTTTTTTTTTTTTGTAATAGAAAAATTTGATTAAGTTAGTCCAATTAAATCAATAATAAAACAAAAAAGAAAAAAAAAAACAAATTACTTTGTCTCAAAAAGCTCAAAAAAAAAACCTAATTAAATTAAGAAATATATATCTGAAATCTCAACAGATTGGGGGAAATATTTTGCTGGAAAGAAAATGAAGAAAAATAAAAAGATTTGGTTGTGCACTTTTCAAAGTGACAAAAAATTATAAAAATAAGAAACGCAAATATTCAAAACAAAATTAAGATAAATATAAAAGTTAATTCACTCTCTGTCTCTCTCTGTCTCTCTCTCTCTCTCTAGTGCATTTCAAGTCTTTTGCATTTCGGAAGCAATCAAATCGAAAGCAAAATGCGTGTGTTTGTGTCTTTTTGTTTGTCGTTTTATTTTCATCTAAGAATTCTATTCAAATACTCAGAAAAATATATATTTATAAAATATCTTAGATCTTGCAAATATATATATATAGACAAACATATATATTTATATGGTATAAATTAATTAGAGTAGCAAAATGAGTGGCAAGATTTTTAATCAGCTTGGCGAAAGAAGGTTTTGTCTCATTTCAATTTGCAACAGAAATTCATTTTATAAATTGAAACAAAATAAAAACAAATGTTAAAACAATTTAATCATTCTAAGTATTTATTAAATTTATTAAAACAAAATAAATAAACCAAATATTGAGAAACAAAAACAGAATTTTGCTTGAATTCATTGGAAATATTCAAATCTTTTTCAGCAGACGAAGAACTGGATCATGTGGAATATTTAATAAAAAAAATCCCAACGTTATCTTCGGAGTGCCGAAGATTACAGACTCTTTTCGCAGTTGTTTCTGCCGTAAATCACATGGACGGGGTTGGTCAGTTAATACGGCCGATTCAGCTTTGTATGACAGCTATATCATATAGTAGTCCGATTTTAATGAAATTCAGCACAAATCCGTTTGCCGAGATTTGAAGAGATCAGTCAATAAATGTGCGAGTTATTTCTAAAACCGATTTGGGTTCATATGGCAGCTACATATATATGATATAGTAGTCCGATCCTTACGAAATTTGGTAAATACATTAACTTCTATATTAAAAGGATCGGATAATAAATATGGGACTTATTCCCTAAATCGATTTAGGTTCGTATGAGAGCTACATGTATGATATAGTGGTCCGATCAGGCAGGTAAAAAAGAAGGCTATATAAAGGCTATATCAAAATAGCTTTAAAACTGAGAGACTAGTTTATATAGAGACAAACGGACATGGCTATATCGACTCCTTTAATGATTCTACAAACATCAGACCAAAATGGATATACTCTTTTTTCTGCGAAAAGAGTATAAAAAGGGATTTAAAAAATTATAATTAATTAATTAATTGAAAAGAAAAAAATTAATTAATTCTTTAATTGTTTAAAAAATAAAGCATAAAATAAATCAGTTTTATTTTAATTAATTGAAAAATAAATTCACTAACATAAAAAAAAAATCGAATAAATATTAAAAAGATAAAAAAAATTAACATTTAAAATTAGAAAAAAACATAAACATTTTATAAACAAAAATTATTCATTTTATTATTTATTTATTATTATTTCTTTATTTATTTATTTTAATTTATTCATTAAATTTTTTTTATTTTATTCATTTTAATTATTTATTTTTTCAAATTCGAGAAAAAACTTTTGTCTAATTTAATTCAGCAAATTAAGAAAAATCCTTGCATAATAGAAAAGGCATAAAATATACCTATATATTTTTTTTAATAAAAAAAAAAATCATGATTAAATAATTTGGGGATTATCAGGCTGGCTTGATTTATTCCAATTTGACTGCAAAACAAATAAATAAATCATTTCGAATGATTAAATATTTTTGGATTTGTGAAATGTGGAAAGTAAATTAATTTTTTTTTTGTGTGTGTGTGTGAGGGGGGGGGGGGGGAGGGTGGCTGCAAACCTTAATTCTTTGGCCGCATCTTCGTGGTGCAATCAGAGCTTTGTTGGCAACGCACCGGCCTCAATCAATGAAAGTTGGAGGACGAGTCTTTGGGTAGTTTTTACTTCATTCATATCCAATCACTGCGCATGTCCAGTTTATAACAAAACCAAAAAGGAATAACAACAACAACAACAACAATGGTAACAACGACGAGGACATCGAGAGCCAGAAAGATGACAACAGAGCTTGAGAAAGTTTTGTGATGAGAAAAAGTTGGCCAGCCGCTCAGCCGTTCAGTGTGTTTTTGGAGCAGTTTGCGTGAGGCTGAGAGCGCGGCAACCGAAGAAGAAAAAGAACCAAACCAAACCAAACCAACCCAACCAACGCAACGCAGTGACGTGAAAAAGTAACAGTGAACGATAACGGTGATTTTCTTCTTTTTTTTCCCCTGTTCTTTATTCGTTTTGTTCTTTTTCGAGTTTTCGTCTGGTTTGGATGCCTTCAGAAATTAGCTCGCAATTCGTTAATTTTTTTTTTTTTTTTTGATAGTCTGTGCCAAGAGTGTTATCGGGTGTGTCAGCGCATATAAACAAAATCCGCCAACTTTTCTTCTTTCCTTGTTGTTCTTGTTGTTTCTGTTTCTGTTTGTGTTTTTTATTTCCTTTTTTATGAATGGCCAATAAATTGAAAAGTAAAATGAATTTCTTAATAAATTTTAATTTAAATTGTTTCGTTTTATTTTATATTTTTTTCGTCTTCTTCTTGTTCTTTTCATTGCTATGTGTGCCTGTGTGCGTGTGTGTGCGCGTGTGTGTGTGTGAAAGCGTTTCTGCGTGTTTGTTTTAATCTTTGTTTGGGTTCTTGTTGTTGTTGTTTTTGTTTTCAATGCTCTATGAAAAATATTTGTCTTTTTATTTTATTATTTATTTATTTATTTGTTGCCGTTTTTTCTGTTTGTTTGATGCTTTTCATTTTTTAGCCTTGGCTTTTTCTCGCTGTTGCAGTTTTAAGCTCTTTAGACCTACGCCCCCGCCATCGCACCCGCCACTGTCATAGCCACTGCTTGGCAATTGCCAAGGACGCTGCTGGCGTTTCCAGTCTTATTCTATTTTCATTGATTCCACTAATGAACCAAAAATTGAATGGAACAGAAAGTGAAAATAATTTACAGACCAACTAAAATAAAGAAAGCATAAGTAGGTGTGAGTGTGTCTGTGTGTGTGTGTTTTTGACAGGTGATATGCCCGCAAGCTCAAGAGAGAAGTACTCACCCACACACTCACACAGAGACAGTAAATTCTCTGACAGGACTCAACTGTGGCTAAGCAGGAACGCTTTATGTCTGTTGGTGTCTATGTATGTGTGCTTGCGTGTGTGTGTGTATGTCTGTATTTCAAAATGAACACACCTGATGATATTTTATGCGAATTGGCACACGCACACAAACCCAAGCCACATCCTCACACAGTTAGGCAGGCAAGCAGGCAGGCAGGTTGATTTGTATGTTTGTAGGCCATGTAGACAAATAGAAAATGCAAAAGGGGAAGGGAAGGGGGGGGGGGGTCGGCTCAAATCAGAGGTGAGGCCCTGGTGAGGCTCTGTTGCGGCCCTGATGAGGCCCTGGCGCGTCCTTGCTAGGGGCTGGCCCATTCAAGGCAAATGCAGCTAATTGGATAGCCTTTCTATTCCAGGTGGAAACATAAAATTCCCAATGAATAAATCATTCAATTTTATTCTGATAATTCAACAAATACCAAAAACAAATTTAAAAAAATGTTATAAAAACAAAAAGTAAAACTTTGGAAAAAAAGGAATAATTTGCCATAGAAAAGTTTTGGCCTTTTAATATTTCATTTGATTTGGGCCAATTAAGAGACTTGTATGACTCTTGAATTGGCTAATTAAAAACTGTAAACTTTTTGATATATAAAAATGTACTTTTGATTTTTATTTTCAGACATATCGTTGATTAAATGGCAACACAAAACTAAAGCATATCTCGAGGCCAAAAAAAAAAAAAATAAATAAAGAAATAATCAAACTGCCAAATGGCTTGTGAGTTGGAAAATGCGGAAAGGCAGTGAACCCATAAATAAAAGAACATAAATATGAATCTGAGAGATAATGGATATGGTTTTAAATATATCGCTTTAAGATAATCAAAAAAGAAGAAGACGAAGACGAAGAGGAAGGAAATGGTACAGTCATGAACAGAGTGAAATCATATTTAAAATGTCAGCTTCCGCTTCCGTTTCCGTTATGCAGCGAACTCTGCAGAGCCCCAAGTTTCTGGCTAACATAAGTAACTAAATTCCAAACAGAAGGCCAAGCATTGAGAAATCCGAGAAAGTTCTCGAAAATTGCAGCTCCAATGCAGCCAAGACGAGGGAGCAGCTGAAACACATTGGCACACTCAGGCACACCCATACACATACACACATAAACAAAAAACCAAGAAAATAATTAAATAACAAAACTAAAAACATATAAGAAGCAAAAGAAGCAAAAGAAGAAGAAGAGCAACCAAAATGGGTAGTCTACCCAACCTGCACGAACTGGAGGAAGCGGAACGGAAACGGGAGAAACGCCGCGAATACGAAATACTTTTGGAGCAGCGCGCACGTGACACGAGCCGTGAAAGGGAACGCCTCTCCATATTCGCCCAACAAAGAAAGGTAATTAAGCTATTCCTTAACAGATCATAGTCTCTCGGAGATTTCTTGAGTCTGGTAAAAATCATAATGAATCTTGAATTCAAGATTCAAGATTTTCTCCCTTAGCGTATTTTTACTTATTCCATTTTTATACTTTATAGCAATCATCATATAATGCTTATATAATGGCTGGCATGGCCATCGGTGGTGGCTCATTGAGTCTTACCGCAACAGCGACCACAACCACAACCAGCTCTGGGCCGGTCCTTGGTAGCCATGGCAATGTTGAGTTCGCGACCACCGGCGGCAATGGGACTGGCAACAGCAGTATTGGCGGTGCCATCGCCTCCGCAATCACCACCCATCAGCATCAGTTGAGCGGATTTGCCATGCTCGGTCTGGGTGGCAGTGTGGTAACCAAGAAATATCCACACTCCCATCATCAGCATGCCCATCAACATCAGCACCTACATCATCATAGGCATTCGCTGACGACGCGACATCGTGTGATGCGTACCCGCAGTTCGGGTGCCGCTCAAAATGTCTGGGATGAGCAAATGATGGAGGTGAGTGTTTATGTTTGTGTGAATGTAAGTGTGAGTGGGGCCTCTGAGGCTGGTGCATTTCTTGGCACTATATTAGAGAAAAACTAAAAAAGCAAACCAGTCCTCCCAAGTCCTTACTTGAATCGAAGACCAATCCACCAGCAAATCGAACAAACATTTAACAGTGGCAGCCCCCTCTCTTTTAAATAAGCATGCCAACCTGCTGGAGAGGGAGTCGAGTTGCGACAACTGTATGATCAAGTTGAGAGAGTTGAAGAATCACAGAACAAATCAAGCTGAAAGTTGACTAAGTCGACATACATGGATATTTAAACCTCTATTCTTAACATTAATTAAACTTATAAATAAAGATAAAGCTATAACATATCTACCCTACTATATCATATAGTTAGATTTCATACCAAAATGGTGGTAGTCTCTCTCTCTCTCTTTCTTTCAACTAATCCTTTAAGTCTGTTAATTTGGCTCCTCATTGTTTTACTATATCTCTTAGACCCTTAACGGATCCAACCTATATTTTATATAAGCCAATACAAGTAAGCAATATGTCAAACATATATAAAAGTTGGGTTGAATAGACCTATAGCATATATACCAATAGAGCTATAACATATGAAGCCGCATTCTAGATCAGAATTAGTTTTGATATTCTTTGACATTCTTTGAGTTTATTTAATATGGTTTTCTCCTTTATTTACTTATAGCACTTGTCGGCCTATTCGCCTATTTCGACCAGGTCGCACCGCATCAATCCTGTCTCCTCGTATCAGGTTCAGGCAGCCTTGGCAGCCTCTCGACGTCGCGAGTCCATGAACAGCTCAATTGGCGCCACCTCGATACGTCGTCTGATCACCTTGAATAATCGTAACTGCCGTCACAAGGTGCCCGCCCATGTGCGCCAGAAAGTCTGGAAACACTTCACCTGCTTGACCATTGCCCATGGCCTAATGAATGCCGTCTTGCTGCCCGTGCTGGCCCTTCAGGGCTCCAATGCTGTTTGGCATCATCGGGAACACTGGCTGCATGTGGGTCCCACCATTGGGTCCCTGCTGCTGAGTCTGCTGTTTCTCTTGTCTGCCGGAATGAGCTTCTTCAGTGTGCGTCTAATACGAAAATTTGGCTATCCGTTCTTGTTGGCTGCAAACTATATGGCTATCAGCTTGTTTCTGTTGTCCCATCTTTATGCCTCTATCTACACTTTGCTGCCGGCCTATATGCTGCTGGGCCTCACCCTCAGTTCGGCGAGCACGGCCAAGACGGCCTTGATTGTGCACTATGCTGGGAAGCTGAGCTGCTCCCAGCATGAGTGCACACTAAGCTCGGCTCAGCCCATAGATCCGCTGCATCAGGACGAGCACAAGATGTTTTGCAATCGGGATCAGAAGGTGCGGCGCTTGGCCCGCTGGCTGCGGGCCTCTCAGGATCTCGGCCTGATACTGGGTGCCCTGATTGCTTCGCTGGTATTGGTCTGCACGTCCAAGGACTGGAACTGCTTTGAGAGTGTGGCCACTAGGACTCTACAGAACGAATCCAATCTGGGCACTTCCTATTGGCCTCAATTGGTGGACTTTTACAATCGGAACGAGCATGGCGAGCGTATTTGCGGCGTGGACATGTGCCCACTTCACCAGAGCCAGTTGTTTACCCTGGCAGCCCTGAGTGCCAATGTGGGCAACGATAGCCTGTTGTCTGTGGCCAATTCCACCAGCCGTGCAGCCCAGAGTGTACAGGCTACCCAGACTGCTTCGTCGATCTATGACCACTTCATTGGGAGCAGTGAACACACCGGTGCCCACTCCCTTATTGGGATCTACTTGATTTTGTCGGTCATCTCGGGCCTACTTTCTCTGGGCATGGGCAAGGAACAGGCCACTTTTCGACAGGAACGAGGTGTCAAGGACCTAGTGGATACGCTACTCTTTGCCGGACCTATGGCCTATTTCGTGGGCACGGAACAGGCCTACATGCTCGGCGACTTTCTGAGGGTAAGTAGACTAGAACTCCTCATGATCAAATTTGATCTCAAGCTGCATTTTCCCACAGGCCTTTGTCTCCTGCTCGCTGGGCATAAGTATGGTGGCAGGCGCCATGATTGGCATGGGCCTCATGCAGCTAATAGTTTCCTGCACCCTCAGCATGCTGCTCCGACATACCAAACGGCTGGTGGTTATTCGTGAGTACCTTTGACAAATCCACCTGAGCCTTTCTAAATAAGCCTTTTGATTTTACAGTGGCCGGTTTCTTTTTCCACTCGTGTCTTCTGCTCTCCTTGTCCTGCTGGAAACCATCGAGTGATGACAGCGCCCTATTTTATGTAATTGCCGCCTCTTGGGGTGCCTGCAATGGCATGTGGGAGACCCTGCTTCTGGCCCTGGTCACGCTCAATCATGCCAATCATGTGGCAGAAATCACAGCCCCTCTTCAGGGCATGCGCTTCCTGGGCCTGGGCATTACCTTTGCCGCCCATGGATATCTTTGCGAATCAGCCAAGATTATTGCCCTAGTCATCTTACTGGTGGTGAGTGTGCCGCCCTATGCCATGTTGGAAATCCGCCTGGAAGCTCAGCGGAAGGCCACGTTGATAAACTTATGACGCAACTTCTTCAGTTAGTCCCGAAGAAGGGGCGCTGTGGCACGCACTCACACCATGTGAGTATCAAGGCGGGCCATAGGGTCAGAAATATTTCATTACTAAGTTTTAGTTCTTGGCTCTTGTGATTTGGGACCAGTTTAACTGGCCCCAAAATTGATTACCGAACAGTATTTTAACGGGAAATGAGCTTCAGCTTGATCTGCCTCAAGTCAGCGTACTCTTTCCTGTCCTGAACGAAAGCAAAACTAAAATGCCATATATACATATATTTTATATCTTTAGGGTGATTTTTTTTGTTGGGCCATGAATATGTCAAAATGTTCCTCGATATTACAATTAGAGGAGTCGAAACATTAGCTTAGAATTTAGAATGTGAACCTAGGACTGTTTTTCCTAGATCTTAATTGTCTATAACTATAGCATTTGCCAGTGCCAAAAATGTTGTTCGATGTGTGATTCTGTTCCAAATAGAGGGAGCAACTTGGACTCCCTACCGATTACTCTCTAGGTGTTTTACTTTTTCCTGGGGCTAGTTAGGTTTACGGGGTGGTTCTTCAACTTCAGGATAGAGCTTTAAAAATAGTGCTTAATTGGGTGTATTGTTAAGTGTCTGATCATATCCCAAGTTTTAGAGAAACCAGTCCCTTATCAGATCGAAGAAATATTTCCAGGATTTTTTTTTTTTTTTTTTTGCTTTGAAGAGAAGACTCTTCTCAGGTGAAAAGATTTGAAGGCAGATGGGGTTATTTGTGGGTTAAAATATTTATAAGATCTTAAATTTAAGTCTAGAAATTTAAGATAATATCTTCGGCGGGCCGAAGCTAACATACTATTTCCGAATTGAGCCGCAAAATGGACATTTAAATCTGATAAAATAGTATGTATACACAGATATATATATATATATATATATATATATATATATATATATATGAAGCCCATATTGGTCAATTGAGTGTATTGTAAAATTGTATATGTACTTCTCCTTTGTTTATAAGTGTAAAATGTGTGCTTTTAGTCTGGTGACTAATGAAGATATTATGTATAATAATTCGTGTCTTAAAAATGTTTGTCAGTTTTGCCAACACACTTAACCGTATCCATAATGAATTAAACTCCACCCCATATAGATAAATGTTTAGATATTTGATGGTTATTGATGATTGTGCATGTTTCATAGTCTGAACAGTTCTTAAGACTATTAAGATCATAAATGTTTAATGTGTATATTGTATAAAGTATTAAGTGGGCCATTGAGCCATTTGAGACATTCTTTGTTGATTGCTAGCAAAATAGAATATAGAAAAAAAATCTAAATGGAAATAATTCAACTCGGTAAAATGTATTTATTCTATATACAAGAAATAAAAAAATGTTTAACTTGCTAAGATGCTAAGGTGAAATCCTAAAATGTAAGAACAATGTTAACATTTTATGCAAAAATCAAACAAAACAAAACAAAACAAAAAACAACAATTTTTAACATTTTGTATCTTTACAAAAATAGTTAACTGAAGATGCATTTCCAGGTCTTCGGTGAGACCGAAGTAACTTTAAACTTTGTAGCTATCATTATATCTTCTCTTTATTTTACCCAAAATCGTACTATTCCCGAAGAAGTAAGATTTTTATTTTTTTTTTTTTGATTTTCCTTATTGACCCGATTGAAGAGGTTCCGCTATGTCAGTCTTGATTCTCCTACTTCTTAAATATATACCTAAATGTATTATTAGAATATGTATATGTGTGTGAGCAAAGCATTCTTCTTCAAAATCAAAGGGCTTAACAAAAGTATCAAAAACATACCAGACATAAAAAATAAACCACATAATTATAAATTATGAATGTAATATTAAATGTGTAATAAATGAAAATGGTTAACTAGGAACACGGCCTTATTTGGTTTTATCATTCTATTAAGTAAGTAAATAATCTGACAGTTGTCTATTGTAGCCAGCGGAACTGTTTCCGAATGGAGAGGGTATACTGGAAAGCTATCCATGTATGTAACACCCCCCAAAGTCATCTAGAGTATGATCAGGGTGACTAGAGAAATTGATATAGCCATGTCTGTCCGTCCGTCCGTGTAAGCGCCTAGATCTTAGAAACTAAAAGAGCTAGGATAACCAGACTATTCCATCTACATTGATAATTACTATCAATTTCATTGATAACATTTCTGGCTCTATTACTAAAATCAATTGCGCCCGTGTCTTTATTCGTTTCCTTAGATTGAATCATAGTTTTAGGAGCTTCCATTTATTTCTTTTGGCTATCAATTTATTCCACCGTAACCAATCTCTACTGGAAAGCTGTGCATGTATGTAACACCCAGAAGGAGACGTCGTAGACCCCCCAAAGTCATCTAGGGTATGATCAGGGTGACTAGAGAAATTGATATAGCCATGTCTGTCCGTCCGTCCGTGTAAGCGCCTAGATCTTAGAAACTAAAAGAGCTAGGATAACCAGACTATTCCATCTACATTGATAGTTACTATCAATTTCATTGGTAACATTTTTGGCTCTATTACTAAAATCAATTGCGGCCATGTCTTTATTCGTTTTCTAAGATTGAATCATAGTTTTAGGAGCTTCCATTTATTTCTTTTGGTTATCACCGTAACCAATCTCTAAATGTTTTGGTCCCATAACTATATCACGATTCATGGAACCGTTTGCCACAATAATCAAATGGAAATATAATACTTTTCCATGATGTTTCAAATAATCCCTATCTAGTCTGGTACTCTATCAATGCTCTATAGTCACTCTTACCTAATGAATGTTATTATGTTATTCTTTCCATTGAAAAGTATATGCATATATAGTCACTCTTACCAATGTAATGTTATTATCAGCAGAACTGCGCATGTGTAAATACTGAAGCAGATTTTACTTAGTAAATCTTGGCCAACAGTATGGAAACATGTATATCCGTATAACCGGAATTTTGAGAAGTGCCCGATAATCTTAAGGCAACAAGACTTAACAATCAAAACCCGATCAAGCCAGACACCCACTTTTGGAGCAGAGAGGTTTTGAGAACAAATCACACTAATTTGGATGATGCCAAAAGAATTTGTACTTGTGTATTTGAAGTTGTAAAGTAAAATCTATATGATCAACCACCAATGTCAGGATCGGTCATTAGCATTTTGAACGTAAGCCCTTTTCTAAAACACCTATTCTCTACCTATACATATATTTTGTAGAATTTGTTGGTCTGCGCCTGGCTGGCCATCCGGTTACGTTTACTTTGTGCCAATGAAAGCAATACAAATTGTATCGTACATTTGGAAACCGAATATTTGCCTTATTAATTAACTATAAATGATGGAAACAAGCTTAGTTCTGGCAGGTATCTTTATTTAATTTATAATTCCCTGTGTAGACAATGCTTGACAAAATTAATAAGGTCGACTGAAATTTATATATAATTCAAATGTTGTAAAGAACTCTCATTCAGAATTCCTATAAATTGTCCACTTTTTAGTTGAAATTGAAGTTGAAGTTGTTGAAGTTCTTTCAGAAGCGATTCCTCTTTAGGTTTCACAACAGTTGTCGTAGAGGCTTTTAAATATTCAAGTTCTTCAAATCTATTATCAGAATCGTATGTGTGTTATTCAGTCTTTTCATCTTCTTTAACAATATTAACCTCTTCGAACTAGTATAATCCTTTGATTTTCTTGATGCCTGGATCTATGTTAAGGTCAGCTTCTTTTTCCATAGTATTGTTTTCTTCTCCATTTAAGATCCAAGTGTGCGATCCTCTTTATCATCCCCGTTATCATCAATTTCAACCTCTTCGTACTCCTTTAATGCTCGCTTCATGTCTGTATTACGGTTTGTTCGAATTCCTTTAGTTTTCTTGACACCTTGATCAATGTTAAGGTTAGGTTCCTTCACCACAGTATTGTTTTCTCCTTCATTAAATATCAAAGTGTGCGATTTCTCTTGAGGTTTCACAACAGTTGAAGTAGCTGTTTTAAAAAGCAGATTTTCAAGTTCCCCAAATCTATTAGCAGAATCGTAGCTGAATTCTTCAATTTCTTCCTCTTCATCATCAATATTATCGTACCCGTATAATACTGCCTTCATGTCTGTGTTACGGTTTGTTCGAATTCCTTTGGTTCTTTTGATGCCTGGATCAATATTAAGGTTACGTTCGTTTTCTATAGTATTGTTTTCACCTCCATTTAAAATCCGAGAGTGGGATTCCTCTTGAGGTTTCACAACAGTTGAAGTAGCTGTTTTAAAAACCAGATTTTCAAGTTCCCCAAATCTATTAGCAGAATTGTAGCTAAGTTCTTTAATTTCTTCCTCTTCATCATCAATATTATCGTACCCGTATAATACTGCCTTCATGTCTGTGTTACGGTTTGTTCGAATTCCTTTGGTTCTTTTGATGCCTGGATCAATATTAAGGTTACGTTCGTTTTCTATAGTATTGTTTTCACCTCCATTTAAAATCCAAGAGTGGGATTCCTCTTGAGGTTTCACAACAGTTGAAGTAGCTGTTTTAAAATGTACATTTTTAAGTTCCTTAAATCCATTAGTAGAATCGTAGCTGAGTTGTTCAATTTCTTCCTTTTTATCATCAATTTCAACCTCTTCGTACTCGTATAATGCTCGCTTCATGTCTGTATTACGGTTTGTTCGAATTCCTTTAGTTTTCTTGACACCTTGAACAACGTTAAGGCTAGGTTCCTTTACCATAGTATTGTTTTCTCCTTCATTGAATTTCCAAGTGTGCGATTCCTCTTGAGGTTTCACAACAGTTGAAGTAGCTGTTTTAAAAAGCATATTTTCAAGTTCCCCAAATCTATTAGCAGAATCGTAGCTGAATTCTTCAATTTCTTCCTCTTCATCATCAATATTATCGTACCCGTATAATACTGCCTTCATGTCTGTATTACGGTTTGTTCGAATTCCTTTAGTTTTCTTGACACCTTGAACAACGTTAAGGTTTGGTTCCTTTTCCATAGTATTGTTTTCTCCTTCATTGAATTTCCAAGTGTGCGATTCCTCTTTAGGTTCCACAACAGTTGAAGTAGCTGTTTTAAAAAGCAGATTTTCAAGTTCCCTAAATCTTTTAGCAGAATCGTAGCTGAGTTCTTCAATTTCTTCCTCTTCATCATCAATATTATCGTACCCGTATAATTCTGCCTTCATGTCTGTGTTACGGTTTGTTCGAATTCCTTTGGTTTTTTTGATGCCTGGATCAATATTAAGGTTAGGTTCGTTTTCTTTAGTATTGTTTTCACCTCCATTTAAAATCCGAGAGTGGGATTGCTCTTGAGGTTTCACAACAGTCGTAGTAGAGCTTTTGAAAAGCACATTTTCAAGTTCCTTAAATCCTTTAGCAGAATTGTAGCTGAGTTGTTCAATTTCTTCCTTTTTATCATCAATTTCAACCTCTTCATACTCGTATAATGCTCGCTTCATGTCTGTATTACGGTTTGTTCGAATTCCTTTAGTTTTCTTGACACCTTGAACAACGTTAAGGTTAGGTTCCTTTACCATAGTATTGTTTTCTCCTCCATTTAAGTGCCAAGCTTGATAATGCGATGGAGATTTATAAAAAGTTGTAGTACCGATTTTTAACATCACAGTTCCAGGTTCCTGAAATCGATTATCAACATCGTATAACAGTAGTCGCATTTCTTCCCCGTCATCATACAAATTTTCGTCCTCGTATAATGCTCGCTCCATGTCTGTATTACGGTTTGTTCGAATTCCTTTGGTTTTTTTTATGCCTGGGTCAATGTTAAGGTCAGGTTCCTTGTTCATAGTTTTGTTTTCTCCCCCATTTAAAATCCATGGTTCATTATCATCAGCTGTGCAGTGTGGCTGAGCCTTCACATTTCGTTCAAATTTAACAGGCTTTTTGTAGTTTTGACCTTTTTCTCTCAGCTTATTCATTTCTTCTTTGAGCTTACGTTCTCGATCTTGCATAGGATTGGTGCTCATATCCATAAGAACCCTTACACGGCTATTTTGTGGTCTAGAATAACCACGATTGCTTATAGATTGCAAGTGGTCTTTCCCAAACTGGGTGTCCAGTTTGATTCGTAAGGTCAACTTAGTATTTATGTCCGATTGTGGGTAATAAATATTATCCTTTTTGACATACAACTGATAAAAATTCTCTTTCACGGGATGATGGATGACATCGAAAGACGCATCACCCACATGAAAAGTCTCACTGCCGTCAGACCAACGCACAAAGCGAGCATTCGACTCAGTAGTGAATTCTCCAGTTGTCTCATTTTTAACCTCACGCCAGCGCACTGTTGTCTTCAATTTTCGTATAAAAGCATCTCGGGACTCTAAGTCTTTATAGTCGTCTTCTTTAGAAGAATCGAGGTAATTGTTGGCATCATATTTTTCCAATGAAATCGGCACATAGCACGGCATTTTTATAAAAGTTTGCGGACCTTGGTCAAAGCTTGTCCCAATGTCTGGTAGTTCTTTTTTGAATACGAGCTCGTCTGTCTCACCATCCGAAAATGAATCTCGATTATATAGCTTGGTAGTCTTAGGACTTACTAAAGATTCTAATGAAACACTTAGACAATCGGCAGCTAACCTGGGTTCCTTGTCGTCCGTCGCTTTTCTTGAGTTTTCTTTAGTGTTTCGCTCGTCTGACTCGGCTGATTCGGAACCACTACTCACACTAGAGCACTCCCCAAGTAAGTCAAGAACTTGTGACTTATAATCAAACCTAATTGACGATTTTGCACTGGTGGAAGCAGAGTCCTGAAGACTAGTATGGCTTCTACGGATATCACCAGCATCGCTTGAATCAGAGGATGATGATAATCTAATCGGTCGTGAACTAAATGGTTGTAAAATTAATGAGCTGAAATGGGAAAACTATACTAGAAATGCATACCGCTGACGAGCTTGGTTTTTTTCCGGCTTATATTTTTTGGAATCTACAACAAAAACTTAAAATTATTCTATCGTTATAACGAATTGAGGGAATTTCAAACCTGTCGTCCTTTCTTCATTCTCGCTTGAATCCATTTTATTAAATTTGCTTACTAACTTTCGATTTAGTAAACGTACTGACAATTCTCTTTGTTGAAAACAGGGTTGATTTTCATTGTTAGTCTTACCAACTGAATATTTTGGTGTTGCCAAATCAAATTTTGTGTTAGCTTTGAATCCCTTAAATCAATGATATGAATCTCAAAAAATAACCAATAACCAAATATTTGTCATTCAAAGCTTGTGCCGTTTCTACGAAATAGAAATGTTCACTTTTAAGGCGAGATTACTACAAGGGGCTACTAAGAATCTAGGTAAATATGTGCCACCTAGGAGCCATAGATCAGCTATTTCGCTATGTTAAAAAAATAAAGAATTTTCATGATTATACCCTGTACCTTAAGGGGAATAGACACCCCCCCCCCCCCCCCCCCCAAATGTTACCCACAATATGATCAGGGTGACTAGAGAAATCGATATAGCCATGTTCGTCCGTCCGTGTGAACGCCTGGATCTTAGAGTTTATAAGAGCTAGCATGACCAAACTTGGGAATCGGACTCCTTATGTGTGATCGCTGGTCTAGTTGATTTTTTTTTTTTCTCCACCTTCTTTTTTAATTCCGTCTACTAGGTACAGGGTATCCCCAAGCTCGGCCGCGACCGAATTTAACGTTCGGCTTCATTTGTATTATATTTGTCCCTTAACCTGATCATATTATTAACAGCAGAGCATTTTAATGGCTATCTGTCTATTAGACAATCTAGTATCCTTATATCCAAGAATTTTTTTCAATTTCTTCTGAAGTTAAAATTTTCCTTTCATTCATCAGCAATATGAAAAATTGCCATAATCTCATGATGTGGATGCTGTGCAATTCCATGATGGCAAATGGCAATGAATTGAATTTTGTCCACCCAAAATATGATCAATTCAATTTCAAACAGAAGCCTATTCCATATATTATTATTATGTAAAGTTTATTGATATAATATTTAATAATTTACAAGTGCGTTGAATTAAAGTTCAATGAGCAACTTAAATAACGGGTGTGTTCATGCCGCTGCGACTTTTCTAATGTGCGTCAAGTTAGCACCGATCAGTAAGCGTCGATTTTCGGAACTATGTTCCGGAACCAATTTTTCATTTAGAATTTAGTTTATATATTTGTTAATACATGAAAAACTAAAAATCTTTTGATGCAGAGTTATGCAAAATTAAAAGTGCTACACAATAAATATGACTTTTGTTAAATTTGAGTTTTTATTATATCAAAACACGGACGTTGAAAAATTCGGATACCCACATTTTTGTTAATATCTCAAGCTTAAGATTTTGTGCTAACATGCACGACATACCACCGTTAAGAACTGAACATCTATAGCATTTCCACAAAATTTGGTCAAAATTGTCGGTAACGTTTTTGAGATATTTACTAATATGTCTGCCTACCTCGATGCCGGTCCCATACAAAATCCATTAAAAAAATCATGTCGTCGGAACTTTGCTTATAACTCTTTCTACGGATTTTGTGCAAAGATGCACGGTAGACCATCGTAATACTGGATATTTCTATTATGTAATACAAGAGTCTTATTAAAACCGTCGGTAACGTTTTAGAGAAAAACATTAATTTGTTAATGCACATTTTAAGTTCATATATGAACCAGATGTTCCGCACGGAATAACATTCAGTGTTGAGCAGCGCAACTGAACATGCCTCAGACCGTTAATATGAACTGGCTTAATATAGATGGCGTTAACAGAACCCATGTTAACAGTTTGCTATATAATTATTTATTTTTTATTTATTTATTAATACGAAAGTTAACAATTAATTGCTCACTTACAATGGTTTGTAGAGCACTAGCTGCCAGGACTATCGGCTCGACTTAATTATTTGTGTTTATAATTGTTTTTTTTTTTTTTTTGACTAGATATTTTTAGAAAGGCCGGATAACTTAAGGAAATAGTTTAGTTTTATAATGTTATCAGTCGTACGGTTTATAAGTGTAGTATATGGAAGCTCTCTCATATTAGCTCTGATCCGTTGTAGTTTGGGGCATATGTCCAGAATATGTGCGGTTGATATGTTGGAGGAGTTGCAAAGGGGGCAATTCGGGGCGCTGATCCCTTTGAGTAGATGTTGGTGTGTGAGGGCCGAGTGCCCTATGCGCATGCGGGTGAATATCCTAATTGCAGGCGTGTTGACATTAGTAGGGTATTTGGTGGATAATCCTTGTTGGTTGTATATCTTATATTTGTGGTTGAAGCTATGCCAGTCTGAGCTGTGCTTGGCTTTGATGTGACAGTTTATCAGACGCCCAAGGTCCACTTTTTCCTCAGTGGAAATCTTAGGAGAGTCTTCGGTACCAGCAGATTTGGCAGTGGTATCAGCTATTTCATTTCCTAGTATTCCAGCATGACCTGGTATCCACATGAGTTGGATATGTTTGTTGGAGATTAGTAGGTCTCTGATTTGCGATGTCAGGATGTTAGAGTTGTTAGTATTTTTTATTGCCGTGATGGATGCAAGGCTATCGGAGCAGATTATGTGAGGCCGAGTCATACTCTTTGCGTAATTAACTGCCTGTAGGATAGAGTAGGCTTCAGCCGTAAATATGGAGCAATGATCCTCAAGTCTGCCTGAACAAATTTTGGTGTAGTCGGATTTTATAATAGAGAATGAGGTATAGTCATCAGTTTTGGATCCATCAGTGTATAAAAAGATTTTGTTGCGGTGTTGGCTCGAATTGAATAGCTCCGTGAACATGGTTCGGTATTGGAGTGGTGTTGTCTGTTTCTTACAAAGCGGCTCGAGTTCGGTTATGAAAGAATTCGGGTCCAAGAGCCAAGGAGGGGCATTGTTTTGGGTAAAGAAAATGGGGTGGAACGTGATGTTTAGGTCTTAGGCGAGTTTCAGCGCCTTCCGTATTGCTGACATCTTTCTCGGTGTGCGTCTAGATTTGAGGATTAGGTTGACTGTGTGAAACATTATTTTGTTGCTGCTAAGAAGGAGTCTAGGAAGCAAGCGAAGTGTTGCTTGGTAGACTTTTTCATCTATTGAAGGAAGGCCGGACTCCACCAGGACCACTTTGGTGGGAGAGGTAGGGAAAGCACCAATGGATCGTTTCGCAGCTGTGTGGTAAGGAGGAGCAATTATATTTAAGTTGGAACGGGATGTTTGTCCGTAGATGGGCAAAGCGTATTCTATTTTTGAGGCCAGTAGGGCTTTGATAACATTGATCATCGTGTTTTTATGAGAATAGGCTCTTTGTGTAGTAAAGTACTTTATGATGTTTAGTCTGGCAGCTAGGCTCGTTCTTAAGTATTTACAATGTTCCTTAAAATTATACTTAATATCTACTGTTAGCCCAAGAATTCTTATACTATTTGAATGGGATATGTTTTTGTTATTTACATCTAAGTCTAGGGGTTTACATTTATGTTTTTTGCAGATATGCAACATTTTACATTTGTCTAGGGAAAGGCTAGCTCCTGAGGAGAGAGACCAGTTGTTTATAACCATAAGTATATTCTTAAAGATATTGTTGACAGTATTTACATTTTTGTGTTTAGTATATATGAGAACGTCATAAGCAACTGGACAAATTGAATACAGCCATTAAGGAGAAGCGACCAGAATTGGTCAATCGTAAAAGTGTCATATTCCACCAGGACAACGCTAGACCGCACACATCTTTGGTCACTCGCCAAAAACTGAGTGAACTTGGCTGGGAACTTTTGATGCATCCACCATATAGCCCTGACCTTGCACCCTCAGACTACCATTTGTTTCGGTCTTTGCAACACTCTTTGAATGGAAAAATCTTTGATATGGACGAGGACATAAAATCGCACTTGCTTCAGTTTTTTGCAGCTAAAGCTCAGAATTTCTATGAGCGTGGAAAAATGAATTTAAAGGAAAGGTGGCGAAAGGTCATCCAACAAAATGGAAAATATATAATTGATTAAATTTAATTCTAAAACTCAAAAAAATGTTTTTACTTTTTTTGAAAAAATCACCGGTTTCTTTTCGGTCAACCCAATAGAAGGTGTTCCATATGGTTGAATCGATTAAGGATTGAGGATATTTCATTAAAAGCAAGAGTGAACAATGTGACCGATAATGGGGAACCCTGAGGGATACCATTTGAAAGGGGCAGAGTGGAGGAGAGGGAACCTTGGACCCGGACTATTATTCTCCTGTTAGACAAGAATGCCTTGACTATATGATATATTTTAAGACCCACTTTCATATTTGACAGCTGTTTTAGTACCATGTGTATGCCTATGCGATCAAAGGCTCTTACAAAATCTAAACTGAGTATCGATATGTGGATACGGGTAGCTAGTGCTGAGGTGGTGAAGTTGTCAAAAATTAGTAAGGCGTCCAACGTACTGTGGTTTTTTTTAAACCCGAATTGGTGATGACTAGTGGAGCTCGCTGGGGAGATGCTTTCAGTAAGTTTTCTGAAGCTGACCGATTTACTTTCCCTGCATTTTAATCGAAAGAGGGCTTGGGCTTTCTTGTAGCCAATGAGATTATTTGTGTTTTGGAAGTTTTTATATAGGTACCAGGCTTTTTGTTTAATATCTCTTAGAGTTCGAATTTCGCTATTCCACCAAGCTGGTTGCTTGTTTCTGTATCCAGGCTTGGATTGGGGAATATTAAAGTGGGCGGCGGCTCTAATAATTTTGTGTATGGACGCTATATCCTTATTGATATTCGAAGTCAGATGAAGATTGATTGTTTTGGATAAGAGATAGGATTGGAATGTAGCCCAACTAGCCCTGTGAATCAGAAATTTACTAATAAAAAGCTTCTTTGTATGTTGACGAGTGATGACCGTAGTTTTTAGCGGGAAGTGGTCACTGCCATATGGGGAGTTCAGGGTGTAGGAAGAGGCGAAGGGGAGAAGATTGGCGGAGCAAGTAGAGAGGTCGACATGCGTGAATGTTCGGTGGGTAGAGAAGTGAGTGGGATTACCATCATTTAAGCAGCTAAGATTTTGAGAGATGAGAAAATTTTCTATGAGGTTGCCTCTGGAATTGGATGTAGGGGAACCCCAAAGCGGGCTCCATGCATTGAAGTCCCCAATCATAATTGAAGGAGATTGGGAAATAGATGTTATATCCACAAGATCTTTAGTCGAGATGATTTGGTTTGGAGGAATGTATATGTTAATGATTGTAAATTTGAAGCCAATGTTTATTTCCGCCACTAGAGTGGAAATGCTGGAAGTAATTTGGGTTATTTTGTGGGGAATGTCTTTCTTTATGAGGAGGGCGATGCCCTGTTTATTGGAAGAGATATGGGGAAGGTTGTGGAAGTAATGTGAATAATTTGTTGAAATGATAGAGGTTGTATTTGTCTTCAGATGCGTTTCTTGAAGAGCAATTAGGTCAGGGTTGTGCTCTTTGATTAGTACCTGCAGATCAACTAAGTTATTGAATAGGCCGTTTATATTCCATTGTAAAATTGATACAGACATAAGGTTTTATT
Source organism: Scaptodrosophila latifasciaeformis (assembly GCA_037075145.1). Taxonomy (NCBI): domain Eukaryota; kingdom Metazoa; phylum Arthropoda; class Insecta; order Diptera; family Drosophilidae; genus Scaptodrosophila; species Scaptodrosophila latifasciaeformis. The sequence goes on along the minus strand of JBAMCM010000266.1, from coordinate 6,910 downwards.
TAAAAGAGAGAAAGAAATGTTATATTTGGTAATTTTGCTTTGGATTGCAGGAGTGAAGTGAGAAGTTATTTTGGCGGACCAACATAGACACCTTGCAAGCCCCCAATAAAGCTCCGTATATGCAGAACGATATCGAAGAGAACAAAGATCGCCAAGTGCGGCCCGCCAAGAAAAGAGATTAATTGGCTTTGCTATATAGAGTCTTCATCTTCGCTGATTACCATATCAGGCGAAGAGAGATTATTCCGTGAGCGAGTTAGTAAAGGGGGATATGAAGTTTGTGATGAAGAGTTGTACGAAAAGGTAGAAGAGAGAGAGGGAGGGTTAGTGTTAGAAGTAGATGCGACGTCGTCGTACTACTTCAGCATATGAGCGGTCAGAGTGATGAATAGGTTAGTTTAGCTTCCTTATATGTACATTTTGTCTGCGACTGGATTTTTAATATTTCCTTTTGCTGGGTAAATTTAGGACATTTGTTGCTATTTGAGGGGTGTTCTCCCTCGCAGTTGGCGCATTGGGTACAGGAACATTCCCCCTGGTGGGAAGGAAGGTTGCAGTTGGCACATATGGGCTGTCGGTTACAACGTTTAATGGTGTGTCCAAAAATTTGACAATTTTTACAGCGCATAGGGTTGGGAGTGTAGGGACGTATTTTGACTTGAAGATGAAAGAGGTTAAATGTAAATAGAATAACTCCAGAGGGCTTAGTGGCACCGTCCACAGTTTTCAAAAATTTGTAGACAGCAGTGACTCCTTGCGGTCTCAGTTCTTTTAATATTTCATCTTCAGACACATTTGATAGGCATGGAGCATAGACCGTGCCTTTGGTTGAGTTCAAAGTTTCGTGTAGTTGGCATTTAATTGTGCAAATACCAAGTAAATCAGATGCCGAGAGAAATTTGTTGGCAGTAGCCATGTCTTTAGTGAGGATCAGGAGATTACCATCTTTTAATTGGCTAATGGATACATAGTCCTTGCTGATCAGATCGACAGCACGATGGATTGCAAAGCTGGAGTATTCAGTTAAAGGCTTTGTTTCATCTGCAGCACGGACAACTATAAATTTTGGATTGGGTAGTTGTATCGCTGGAAGACCAGGGAATGATACTATATGCTTATGGAAGGATTTGAGTTTTTTGTAAGTGGGGGAATCAGCAAGTAAAGCATACCGATTATCCCCCAAAGGTGTTTGCCCAGGGGGCATGGCTGGAGAGTGCTACTCTTCACTCGCGAAAAAGTTAATGAACGGTTTCCGACGAAGAACAGTAAGTAAGAAAAAATGTAAAATTCGTTGTAATTGTTGTTTCTGGAAACGAGAAATACGGGAGAGCGCGATTGATACAAAAGAGGTCTGCACTGGTTGAGTGATAGACGATGACTGCTATATAATGTATTCTTTCAGGATAAAAAAACCTGTATGTGTGTGTCCGTTACGCAGTTTCCTCTTTACCTTGTTTCCCGGTGTTTAGATGTATATTAATGTTTGTATGTCATTCGTGTAGTGCTGCTGTGCTTCCTTCTTTGTAGTTCCTTTTTTTTATGTTTTCGATTTTAACTGTAATGTATGAATTAAATAAGTATTCAATAGAGTGCATTTTAGAGGTTAGTGAACATGTGACAACAATAGACGTTAAGTTGTTTATGGATTGTTTCGTTGTTTTTCTTATTTTCCTTTTTTTTTCAATCTATTTCGTTAATGAATTTTTATTGCTTTTTTTTTATTTTATTATTTATTTATTTATTTTTTTTTTTGAGTAGTTCTATTCTCGCAGTGCGTGGTGTGCAAAAATAATTCAACAGAATTCAACAGTGTACAAGCGATCGCGGCGTCAAGCATCGCGCCGCCACTGTGGCGCGACATTAGCTCTAGGCGGCAGTCAATGTACAGTGATGCGTCAACGTCGCAAGGGTTTTACATGCGGCGTAACACAAACACATACATGCTTACTTGATTTTTCCGAAGGAAATTGTATCACGCTGTATAAGTTTTAATTTTTTATTTATTATTATTTCTCTCTTTTTTTTATTGTTATGAAAACCAATTGTCCAAGTTTTATTTATTTATTAATTTAATTTTTAATTTTTTTTTTTTTTTTGTATTTATTTGCAAAATAAATTTGCGTTCATGTAAATTGACAAATGAAAACGATCCCGGTGCCTTAACAGCGATTGTTGTACACATATTCGGTCGTTAATCACACAACTCACATTTGTTTTTTTTTTTTTTACCACTGTGCGGAGGATCTCGTAGTCTTGGCGGCGACTGATGTACACTTTCACAATTCACTTCTTGCGCGTCGAGTACTGGTCACAATGAAGTCTAATATTCGACTGATCTAGCTCTTTACCATTTCTTTTTATTTATGCATAACAACCCACACTCAGCGACAGCGACGCGAGTCTATCGCCGCGGCAAAACCGTTGTTCTCAGAACTACAGAACTACAACAACCAATCGCAATGCAAATATAGGCTGATGCAATATTACTATAGTGGTGAAATTACTATTATGATGAAATTACTATTCTGACGAAATTACTATTCTGATGAAATTACCAAAAAGCATACCAATACTCTCCCAAATACGCACACCAAGTTCTCTCCGACACACACAAACGGTCACCACACACAGCAGTTTGATATGACAAATTTTTATTAATTTACCATTTTTAATTGGTATCATTTTATGAGTTAGGGTGTATGGATGATCCCGGTGCCTTATCAGCGATTGATGTACACTTATACGGTCATCACAAACAGCAAGTTGTTGGTATAATTGTGGTAAATTGTCCCACAAGCGATCCCGGTGCCTTATCAGCGGTTGATGTACACATATACGGTCGCCTGTGGAGCAATTTGAACTTGATTTTGTTTGTTTCTTTTGTTTTATTTGCACTTGCACGTCATTAAGTTTTCTTTATAATAACTTTTTATTTAATTTATTATTTCACCACTCACTACTGAAATCTCCACAAACACTGCTGTCACATGTTCATTACCTCTTTAGAATTAGAACGATAAGCGTAGTGGGCATTGTTAATCCCTTGTCCGTAGTCCGGCTGCGCCAATTACAATCCTGTGGCCGAGGGGAGGAAAGCTTCCAAAAAAAAAAAAAAAAAACAACTGAGTAGGTTGGGGTATGAAATAAGAATGTTCGTTTATTACAAATTTTAGCAAATGTACTTCGTTCGAGTTCGTGTTGGTGGTCTTCGTTATTTCCTCGGCTCTCAGTTTTGTTGCCGAGTCGGTGTTGTTTCCCTTGTTGCCAGAGAGAGGGGGCATGTTAACTCGCGCACTCGTCTGAAAGTAGTTTTTCATTTCATTAAATTTTTAATCAATTTGTGTCAGTGTGACTTTTGAGGTGGCGTGTTGAAAATACAAAAGTCACCCTTAAACAAAGTTGTGTGTGTGTGGAGAGTGGTGAAATTGAGAGGATCATGTGAGAGAGAGCGTGCTCTGTTATTGCTCTCTTGGTACTCTCTCATTGTTGCCTCTCACATGCATGTTATAGAGTAATCGTTCTATTCGCTTGCAGACAACTAGAGAGTGCGGTTGGTTCTATCGGTTGCTTAAATAATTATTGAACAGTAAAAATAAAATAAAAGCGTTTCACTATTTGGTTGATGGGCTGGCTAATAAAATACTTAACCGTATTCTTATTATATTAATTTCAATAGTTTATATTCCACCTAATCAGCTATTCAGTACCAGTGATCTCTCCTATATAATTAACAATAATCCTCCACCTCAATTTCTAATGGGAGATTTTAATGCATGGAGTCCCTATGGGGATCCCCAACTTCTAACAAAAGAGGAAAAATAATAGAAAAACTCCTAATAAACAATAACTTATGCTGCTTGAATGATGGCAAACCAACTCACTTTTCTACACACAAAACCTTCACACATGTAGATTTGACAATATGCTCCCCCGACTTACTACCTTTTTTTATCTTCATATACCTCTAAAAATGTATGTGGTAGCGATCATTTTCCCTTAATCACTTCTATAGTCCTACAACATTCCAAAAAGTATCCTTTTATTAGCAAATTCTTAATAGATCGAGCACACTGGCCAGAATTTCGTTCATTCCTAAGCTCACAAACAAAAAAAAATACAATTCCTCAAATAATATTAATAAAGATGCGGCTTATGCTCACAAACTTATACGGACTTCAGCCCACTATCATATTCCGCAAACAAAGCCCCCACGCTTAAAAATAACAACTGCATGGTGGAACAGAGAACTCTCTATTCTGAGAGAACAAAAACAAAGAGCCTGGTACGCATATAAACGGTTACAAACTAATGAAAACTTAATTGCATATAAAAAAATTCGGAACGTTAAACTCGGGCGCAGCCGAGTTTGAGATACCCTGTACCTGTAGGGAGCGTAAATCAGTATTTCTGACAATATAATAATAATACCATCTGATTTCGATTAAATTTTGCACAATTGATTGGTGTTCTAAAACACGACTTATTCCCAAATTTAACAGAGATATCTTTAAGACCAAAGAAATTACGCCGTTAAAACGATTTCTGCACTTCCAAGAGGCCATACGGAAACTATATGTTATGGCACTCCGATCAGATTAAAACTTCGCTTTTTGGGTTATTACAAAAGAAACTATCATATGGTCTTTTTGGTTGCGATTCGTGCATAAAAAACCCGATTTCTGACAAAAAAAAAAAACAAAAAATCAGAGTTTTTGTCCGATTAGCCCTATGGGAGCTATATGATATAGCCATCTGATTTCAACAAAATTTTGTGCTAATCAAAAACTTATACCAAATACTGTCTTGTGCTTAATTTGGTTGCGATTGGCTCAAAAATAACCCGTTTTCTGACAAAAAAGCACAGAAATCGGATTTCTTGACCGATTAGCCCTATGGAAGCTATATGATATAGTCATCCTATTCAATAAAATTTGGAGTTATTAAAAACTTATACTAAAAACTGTCTTATGCTTACTTTGGTTGCGATTGGCTCAAAAATAACCCGTTTTCTGACAAAAAATCACAGAAATCAGATTTCTTGACCGATTAGCCCTATGGAAGCTATATGATATAGTCATCCTATTCAATAAAATTTGAAGTTATTCAAAACTTATACTAAAAACTGTCCTATGCTTAATTTTGTTGCGATTGGTTCATAAATAACCCGTTTTCTGACAAAAAAGCACAGAAATCGGATTTTTTGACCGATTAGCCCTATGGAAGCTATATGATGTAGATGTCCAATTTTATTAAAACTTTACACAGCTGCTGAGTATTTTAAAGTTCACATTAATTTGAATAAAATATCTTTAAAGATAAAGAAATTATGACGTTAAAATGAGTTTTGCACTTTCGATCGGCCCTATGGGAGCTATATGATATAGTTGTCTGATCAGAAACTTCACATCCTTATTGCGAACATATAAAAAGTTCTAACTGCAAGCTTTCGTAATAATATGATAGCAAACAAAAAAGTTATGGCCTAGAAACTTTTTCCTTTTTTTGAGGTTGTTGTGGCTTTAAACTTTTTATTCCGAACCTAAATCGGATATTAAAAAAATATAATAAACTTGATCTAACCTGCAGATCAAATGATTATCAGCAACAAACCGGAACTTTCTAGGCCATACCATCTCTGAGAACGAGGTGTTCATACAGACAGACAGACAGACAGACAGACAGACAGACAGACAGACAGACAGACGGACATGGCTAGATCGATTTCTCTAGTCACCCTGATCATACATTAGGTAACTTTGGGGGTCTCTGACGTCTCCTTCTCTATGTTACATACATTTGACAAACTTAATATACCCTTGTACCTTTTTAGGTACAGGGTATAAAAAACCACGCAAAATTCCGCTTCAAATGTAGAGAAAGTAAATTCGCTGGCTTCAAAAAAATTACAGAAAATATCTCACCCTTATCTACTCCCAATCAAATCTGGTCAGACATTAAAAGATTAACGGGATCTTCTATAACAACCCAAATTAAGTTTCTAAACACCCCAAGCGGACCAATATATGACCACAAAGAACATGCTAATGCTTTTGCCAATTTTTGGTGTTCCTACTCTCATGATAGCAACTTTAGTCCTCGATTTTCACAGGAGAAACACATCACCCTGAATCTCAGCTTCAACCTTTCCCTTCAAAACTCGCCAAAATGATCGAAAATAAAAAACAATGTTTTTGACCAAGGCTGCTTCCCACAATGCTGGAAATGCGCTGCTATAACCTGTATAACCTGGTACATATCAAGAAAGCGTTCACTTAGTGAACGACAATTTGATTTTAAAAAGAACCACAGTACTTTAGATGCTTTACTCTTTTTTGACCACTTTTCTACAACGGCCATTGCAACCCGGACTCATGTCTCAGCCCTCAGCCTAGACTTTGAGAAGGCATTTGATCGTATAGGAATACACGTAATTCTCAAACAGCTGGCAGAAATTAAAGTTGGAAAAAAAATATATAATATAATAAAATCATTTCTCACCAACCACAAATTCTCTGTACGCATACAAAACGCCTACTCAAATGTATACCCTTTCAGTGTTGCCAATTTAGCCTTTTTTGGGATAGATTTGTCCGGATTTCAACAGCGCCAGCCTGAAAAAATTGAGAACAGTCCCTATCCGGAATACTGCCCTCTTTATTTTTTGGTTTGCCCTTTTTCTATCCTTTTTTTGATTCTGTTTGAATTGTTAAAAAATCATCTAAATTGGTTGTGATTTAGAATCGATTAATATGCACCCTTGTCGTAAAAGCGTATTATCGGTATAAAAGCATATCGCGTTATTTTTCGTCAAAAATTTTGTAAAGTTAGCAAATGCCGAAAGAAGTATACAAGCAAAAGTTTCGCGATGCATTGCGCTAAAATAGCCGGATCTTCAGCTGTGGATTTGTCG